>JAAALK010000079.1:38367024-39026643 GCA_019279435.1 Zizania palustris | reverse complement strand
ACGGTATCATTTTCTCAGAGATCACAATGAGAAGGGTGATATTGAACTTCAATATGTTGATACCCAACACCAGCTTGCCGATATTTTTACAAAAACCCCTCGATGCTTCTCGATTTGCTTACTTGCGTGGGGAACTTGGCATTTGTCACCCTTACGGCATTTTGTGAGGGGGAGCTGATTTCAATTGACTTGCATATGCTCATTATGTGTGGAATTGCATTTACATCTTTTGCTATTATATGCCTGCTTTTAATTCAAAGAAATCATGACAGCTCAGCTCTGTGAAATATGTCTGGAACATTGATTGTGCATGATGTTTTATTTTCTAAAATCAAAACTTGATCACCGCACAATCTTGTATATAGCTTGTTTAGGCTGGACTGCTTTTAGCTATCCTTTATCTACTTGACAGCAAGACACTGTTCCGTGGATGCTAAAATTTGCAACTTGAAAAAATGTGTTCCTTATTCATGGATATTCATCTAAATATTTCATTCATCTGAATCAAAACCAAGAATCCATGATTTGCCTGGTTTAAATGAAAAGAAAAGATCCAGGAGGGTTTGTTTGTCGCACTACTCTATTCTAGACTGCTTACCATTGCACTTTGGTCTGAACTGGAATAGTGTAGTGTATGCCAAAATCACCGCCTTAAGCTTCAGATGGCTTTCATGCCTAGGCTTGGCCTGATTGGAAAGTATAAGGTGGACAAACAAATAACCCCTGGCATTAAGAAAAGAACAACAAAATTAATTGCTCATCAAGTTTGCTTTCACAGCTCCTTTTGAACAAGACTTGTCTGTCTAAGGTAGAACTTGTTAGCTTTGCGCAGTCCTTGCCTTCACATGTCTAGCTGCTTTGATTAAGTGGTGATGCTTTTACTTCCAAATGACAAACTCACATGCCATCATCTTGTTTCACAGATTGTTAAATTGAGCTGAGCACATGATCATTTGTGTTAATTTTGGCATATTTTTGCATTATATGTCCTTGCAATTCTATTCATTTCGAAGCTTTGCATCTTTTGAATGCTCCTTGATGCTTGCATTGCCAAAGGGGGAGAGGTTTGGCTCTGTTCTCTGCCGCAAGAAGGCATAATTTTGAAAGGGGGAGAAAAATTTGCTTAACTCAGGGGGAGTTCTTTTCAAGGGGAGATTTGCCAAAAGGCTTTTACTCTTTTGAGAAAGGGGGAGAAAATTTCTTTTATCAAGTGACATGTTTTGGCTCTTTTTGAGTTTTTATGGTCACTTGTGTGCTGAAAATTTTTACATTTTCTTGAACTTCAATTTGGTTGTCAATGCACTCATCAAGGGGGAGATTGAGAAACCAAGGGTGGTTTCGGTGTTTTGTGATGAGTGATTGACAGGTATTTACCCTCTGTTCGAAGGGTACCTCCGAAGGGGCTTCGGAGGTGGTACCTCCGAAGGGTGTTCGGAGGTGTGTCACCGGAGTGTGTTCGGTGTTTGCTTGCTGCAGCTGTGCAGCGGAGTGTGCTCGTCGGAGAGGTCCGGCAGTACGCGATGACAGGGTTCGTACCGAAGGCTTCGGTACTTTGGGCGGTACACCGGAGTGTGTACCGGAGGTTGCTAACCCGGAGAGGTCTCCGGAGTACTGGATACACTTGTTTGCTTGTCTGTGGTGCGCAGGGACTTCGGAGGCGACGGACAGGGTTCGAGCCAGGTGAACTTGGGTCAAGCGGGTGGCTTGATGCCAAGGGAGCGGGGAGCTCCGTCACGGTGGCTGCGAAGGTGGTCCGGGTCGGTCCTCGGGTCGAGGCGTGCCAGGTGAAGGCAGAGAGTGCGGAGTGTGGCTCCGGCTAAAGGTACTCCGAGACAAAGTCCTCGGAGGTGAGGCACTTCGAAGGTACTCCGAATGGAGTGACTTCGGAGTTGGTGGACTAAGTCCTCTGCGGAGGCAAGGTGTTCGGAGTGTGCTCCGGAGGGAGACACTCGAAGGTGGCCCGACGAAGGTCTCAGAAGTCGAGGCGCATCGAAGGCATGGTCCGGGTGGGGCTCGTCGAGGAGTGTGCTCGGAGTGAGACGCTGCGACGAAGTGCTCAAGGAATGCTTCATGCGGAGGCCTTGGACGAAGGAGGGACTTCGAAGGGTGGTACTCCGAAGGTGGGCTTCGGAGTGAGGTTGACTTGTGGTGCTTCGGCCATGCATGGCTTCGGTACACGGACGGACGGTGTTCGAGCTCGGAGTAGCTGCGAAGCCGTGGTGATCCACTCCGGAGGTGGTGGTGCGAAGGCCCAAGGGCTTTGACGGCTTCGGCTCAAAACCGTCACTGTATCGAAGGTCATCTTCGGCGGAGCGAAGGCCAACAGGCTGCAGGCTTCTCGCCGAAGCTTCCGCACCCCTCGCGTGCGAAGGGAGGTTCCAGAAGTCAACACTGTAAAGGCTGACACTGTCTGTTCTGAAAAAGGCTGACACTGTCCCCTCTGCAGCTGACAGAGAAGCCTCCAAAATAAAGGTGGACTACCTTTTGTACCCCTTAGTTCTATAGAGACAAAATGGATGTAAACCCTAGGGGTAAAGTAGTCACTTCCTTAGGATGAAGCCGTGGGCTATAAATATGGGGGCTCGGTAGGTAACATTTAACACTTTGAGCATTTACTGTTGAGCTCCTGTAGCCACACTTCGTTTGAATACATCCTGAGTTCATTTTCAGTGTTCCTTGTTCAAGCGGCGAAGCCCTGTTTGTCTTGTGCTTTTTGCTTGAGCTCGATCTACATACTTCGCTAGTTTAGTGCACCGAAGCCTGTTAAGGCGAAGGTTGTTTTTCGTGCAAGGTGTGTTTTGTCAGTGTGCTGTCGCTCTGTGTAACACGAGGCAAGACCTCGCTGCTTACTAGCGAAGCCCTGATCTTTTCCCGTAGTGCTTCTTGTGTCGAAGCCCTTAGCGTAGTCCATTTGCGTGTGCGTGTAGACCTTCGGGTACGAAGCCCAGCACCCGTTGCTGTCGCCAAGTACTTGGTCGAAGTCCTCAGAGGGCTGTCCACTCTTGCGAAGGGTGAAGTGCGAAGCCTGCTCGAAGCACCTCGTGTGCGGAGCCTGCACTGACTTAGCAGAGTAGATTTTCGAGGGTTGTTAGTGGAGCGAAGTCTTCTTGGCTTCGAACTTTTGCTCCTCCGAAGTCTGTGTTCGAAGGTGTCGAAGTACCTCCGAACCAGACCTTCGAAGGTTGTGTTCGAAGCCTGTTCCGCAGGAGACAGAATCAGAACCGAAGGCTAAGTTTTTAGCCCGAAATTTTAAAAGCTCCCATTCACCCCCCCTCTGGTCGCCGTTTCCGGTCCAACAAAAACCTAGGTAGTGACCATGACGTCTTCTGGTAAAATCTCATCCCTAGAAGCTTTTGGCTACACTTATTGGAAGACTCGCATGCGAGCATACCTTATGAGCCAGAGCTCGGACATATGGGAGATTTGTGTTCATCCTAGTTTCACCATAACAACTATTGCTGCGGATACTGCTGCAGATGTAATTACCCAGCATCAAAATAATAGTAAGGCGGTGAATATGTTATTTTCTGGTCTAGGTCCTAGTGAGTTTGAGCGTGTTAGCCATCTCACCACTGCTCGAGAGATCTGGGCTACCCTCTAGGCACACCATGAGGGGACAGCTCAGGTCAAGGCTAGGCTATATCAGACCTACCGGCGTGAGTATGAGAATTTTTCACAGAAGCCGGGTGAGACAGTTGAGGCTTTGTTTGGTCGCTTTCAATCGATCATTAACAAGCTACGCGTTAACAAGGCCGATGGTGATCAGCTGGTCTCAGATCATGAACAGGCGCTTAAGGTACTTCATACTTTAGACCCTAAGATCTGGGAGATCAAGGTCTCTTCTATTGTTGAGAGCACATCTTATGATACCTTGACCATCGCAGAGCTTTTTAGTAAACTCAAGGCCTCAGAGATCGATATCCAGTTGAGATCAAATCTCACTGGTTTTGGATCAAAGACTCTAGCGCTTGCGACACCATCTGCTGATCCTAATGCCATGAGTTGTACTGCGTTTTCCTTGATGTCTATTTCCGAGGAACAACTTGATACTCTAGGAGATGATGATCTGTGCTTGTTTAACAACCGGGTGCGACGTGTCTATGATAAGCGAATGTTTAAGAGACACGGCACAAAATCCGGATGCTTTGAGTGTGGTGATACAAGTCATTTCATTGCCGACTGCCCCAAGCGGAAGAATTACAAGAAGGGAACCGGCGGAAACTCCTATGACTCTGACAAGCACGACAACTCTACAAAGGGCAAGCCCAAGACGAGATTTTTTCGTAAAGCTTTGAAGGACTACAGGCGTGAGAACAAGAAACGAGACAAGGCTTTCTTCGCCGAGATGGAGAAAAACTACTCCAAGAGATCCTCGTCTTCCTCCTCATCGTCGAGCTCGAGTGATGAAGAGATCGTGATCATGAAGGGGAAGGACAGGGATGATCCGGTGGGTCTCTGTTTCATGGCCTTCGGAGACAAGCCAAAGAGATGCTCACGTGACAGCCGAAGAACCCCCGAGAGCTTCTACTCAATGGCTCTCGGGGAGAAGAAAGAAAAGGACTCCTCCGACGACTCCGACGACGACGATGATGAGAAGGTATCATCCTATGAACAAGAAGTTGTTAATTTATTAGAACATAACCGTCAGGAGTTGAAGTATAGGGATAAACTGCTTAGAGAGGCTAAGAAGAGGATAGATGAGCTTGAGAGTGAGCTTGCCACAACAAATGGCAAGATTGAGAGTCTATCTTCTTCCCCTTGCTTGGGTGATGGTGGTGAGTGCCCTAACTGTGAGGTGCTGTTGTGTGATCTGACGACTCTTAAGTCCAGGTACACAGAGAGAGTAGATGAGAGGGACGCATTGGCCACTGAGCTTGAGAGCGCTCAGCAGGAGCTAAAAGATGATCATGCCATTGTCGTCGCACCTTTTGTAGACTATCCATCCAATTTAGCTAGTATAGTTGAGCTGAGAGCCAAGAGTGATGAGCAGTTGAGCGAGTTAGCTGGAGTGAGAGCTGAGTTGGAGCAGACTAAGCTAGAGCTTGAGACCTTGTCAGTTCTATCCACTGTTTGTGAGAACTGCCTGTCCATTAGAATGGAGTTGATCAAGATAAAAGCTGAGAAGTATGTCGAAACTGATAAAGAGTGTGAGATCTGCCTCTCTCAGGTGGAGGTGTTAGCTTCTTTGAGAGAGGAGCTAGCTGATGTTCAGAACGAGAACTTTTACCTCTGTCAGATCCTGAGTTGGATTAGTGCTAGAGAGTCACAGTTCGGCATGATGATCCAGCAGTTCAAGAGACAGGATGGTTTTGGAGTAGGTTACACATATACCAAGGCTGACTTTAAGAGCGCCATTAGCCGTGCAGTGGAGTAAGATGACTCCCGAACAGAGATATCCCAAGACTCACTCCACTGAGTCCTTTAAGGATAGTCAGCCCAAGGATGGAGTGATCCAAGAACAACCTAAAGCTCCACCTAAGAAGCAGATCTGGGTTCCTAAGCCTAAAACTCTTCACACTTCTCTTGATTCTTTACCTGGACCTTCTCACACCAAGGATGCTACACCCAACACCACCAAGCCTAAGAACCATAAGCCACAACAACATCCCAAGAAGCCTACCTATCATTGTGAGTTTTGTCAGAGAAACGGGCATCTTGAGGAGTTTTGCTTTAGGAGGAAGCGGGTTGAGCGAGCAGAGAGAGCTCGAGGTGGGCAGGAGCAGTTCTACCAGCAGGGTGGTAGACAGAGAGTCCCTCGTCGTAGAGAGAGGCTAGAGGCCAGGCCACGTCGTATAGGTGGTGGTAGAGGAGACGGTTTTCATGACCGTGCTCCGGAGGGTGGTTTCCGTTCCGGTAGAGTTCCAGATCATTATGGATACGATTTTGGACCTCGTGACCGTGATTTTAGGCAGAACAGAGGACCGCGCTTTGAGTCACGTGGTGGTCCCGACTCATACGATTCCTTCTGCTTTCCTACTTACGAGCAGATGGCTCGACACTGGTTTAGTACTTTTGCTAGACCTAGTGGTCGACCATTTGCTCCCACTCATGACCATTGATCTTGCAGGATCGAGGACTGGAGGACGTATGGATCATGGATTCAGGATGTTCTCGCCATATGACAGGACACCGCAGATGGTTCTCCAGCCTCACTCCCCCGAGATCCAAGGAATACATCACTTTCGGGAACAGTGGTCAAGGGAAGGTACAAGGCATTGGGTCAATTCGTATTTCTGATTATTTCTCTTTGAAGGATGTTGCTTTAGTTGGAAATCTGAACTTTAACCTAATTTCTCTTTCGCAACTGCTTGAGGATGGTTTAGAAGTGCGCTTTAAGAAGGGCATGTCTTCTGTTGTCGACTCTAGAGGATCTTTAGTTTGTCGGGTCCTACCTTTCGGTAAGGTTTTTCGTATTGATTTCTCTAGTTCTTCTGGTCCTTCTCGCTGCCTGATGACCGGATCCTCCTCTGAGTTATGGAAGTGGCATAGAAGGTTAGGCCATTTGAGTTTTGATCTACTTGTTAGATTGAGTTCTATGGATCTTATCTGAGGATTACCTAAGCTTAAGATGGAGAAGGATTTAGTGTGTCATCCTTGTCATAATGGGAAAATGGTTGCCGCTTCTCACACACATGTGACTCAGGTGATGACTTCGTACCCGGGAGAGCTGTTACACATGGACACAATAGGTCCAGCTCGAGTACGCTCAGTCGGTGGGAAGTGGTACGCTCTTGTGATAGTTGACGATTTTTCTCGATTTTCATGGGTTTACTTTCTAGAGTCTAAGGATGAGACTTTTCAGTATGTTCATGACGTGATTTTGAAGCTGAAGAACGAGAATAATGGTCTGATGCGAGCAATTCGTTCAGACAACGGATCTGAGTTTAAGAACTCTCAGTTCGTTAGTTTTTGTAATGATCAGGGTCTTGATCATCGGTTCTCTGCTCCCTACACTCCCCCACAGAACGGCGTTGTGGAGCGAAAGAACCGCACGCTTGTCGAGATGGCCAGGACGATGCTTGATGAGCATAGAACTCCTAGACGCTTTTGGGCTGAAGCAATGAACACAGCTTGCTATCTTGCCAACTGCATTTTCCTTAGATCTTACTTAGGTAAGATGGCATATGAGTTGCGTTTTGGTAGACAAGTGCTTTGTGCTCAAGAAGGGAGTGCATTTGGACAAGTTTGAGTGTCGTTGTTGGGATGGAGTCTTTTTAGGTTATGCTTTGCATTCACGAGGCTTTCGTGTTTGAAACCTAGACTCCCAGATGCTTGTTGAGACGTGTGAGGTTTCCTTTGATGAGTCTTTTCCCTCATCGACTCCTTCTTTTTAGCTTTCTGGAGATGATAAGCTTGGAGAATCCATCTTCGAGGAAGATGATGACCCTCCTGCTGTTGATGAGGGTGGGCCCTCTGCACCACCTGCAGACCCCACCCCTTCTGAGACTTCGACTGAGGATGAGGACGGACCTCTAATTACTCCTACTTCGATCAAGCCTCCTCAGCCGAGTCCAGAGGAGCCAATTGTTGACTCTGGTGAGGTGACTTCAGATCACCTAGGATCCCGAGCAGTTCAACGTGATCACCCTTCAGAGCTCATCATAGGTGATCTTACGGAGAGATCCTTACATTCCTCAGCTGGTTCACTTGTTATGTTCGCTGAGTCTGCTTTTGTTGCTAGTTTTGAGCCCCGAGACATTTCTCATGCTCTTTCTGATTCAAATTGGATAAACGTCATGCAAGAAGAGCTTGAAAACTTTGTTCGCAATCGGGTTTGGACACTAGTTGAGCTGCCACCTGGATGCAACACCATAGGCACAAAGTGGGTGTTTAAGAACAAACAAGGGGAAGATGGTGTTGTGGTGCGCAACAAAGATCGATTAGTGGCACAGGGCTTTTGTCAAAAAGAAGGTATTGATTTTGAAGAGACCTTCGCCCCTGTTGCTCGCCTTGAGTCCATTCGTATTCTTTTGGCCTTTGCTGCTTCTAAAGGTTTTAAGCTTCATCAAATGGATGTCAAGAGTGCTTTTCTAAACGGGTATATAGAGGAGGAGGTCTATGTTAAGCAACCCACGGTTTTGAGAACCCTAAATTTCCACGACATGTTTACAAGTTGCAGAAGGCTTTATACGGTCTGAAGTAGGCCCCCAGGGCTTGGTATGATCGCCTGAAGCAGTTCTTGTTGCAGAAAGGTTTTGTGATGGGTTCTGTTGACAAGACTCTTTTCTTGCTTAGAGATAGTGCAGACTTATTGGTTGCTCAGATTTATGTGGATGACATTATTTTTTGTGGTTCTACTAATGAGCTTATTTCCAAGTTTTCTGAGCAGATGCATAGTGAGTTTGAGATGAGTCTCATGGGAGAACTCAAGTACTTTTTAGGGCTCCAGATCAAGCAGACCAAGGATGGCATTTTCATACACCAGGGTAAGTATACACGGGACATGCTAAAGAAATTTGATTTTGGTGGAGAGCTAAAGCCACAGATGACCCCAATGGGCACATCTAGAGGTCTGGACAAGGACGAAGACGGCGTCAAGGTAAATGAGAGAGAGTATCGAGGGATGATCGGTTCGCTACTATACTTGACTGCGACGAGACCGGACATTCAGTTTGCCGTGGGTGTGTGTGCGCGTTTTCAGTCTTCGCCATGTGCATCTCATCGGCAGGCTATGAAGCGTATTTTCAGGTATCTTACTTATGCTCCTGATTTAGGTCTTTATTATTCTGCATCATCGTCTCTTGACTTAGCTGGTTTTTCGGATGCTGATTTTGGTGGGTGCCAGCTGGATCGCAAGTCTACTTCCGGTACTTGCCAGCTTCTTGGTTCTTCACTTATTTCATGGTCTTCTAGAAAACAATCTAGACTTGCGCTTTCTACTACTGAGGCTGAGTATGTAGCTGCTGCTAGCTGCTGTTATCAGTTGGTTTGGATGATTTCTACTTTGCGGGATTTTGGGTTGGTCTTCCCTGCTAGAGTTCCTTTGTTTTGTGATAGCACCAGTGCAATTAGTGTAGGGAAAAATCCATGTCTTCATTCTAAAACCAAACATACCGATGTGCACTTTCACTTTCTGAGGGATCAATATGAGAAAGGAGTCATTGATCTTATACATGTTGATACCCATCAGTAGTTGGCTGATATTTTTACTAAACCCTAGATCAATCTACTTTTGAGCGTTTACGAGGGGATTTGGGAGTTGTGTATCCATTCTAGGATACTTTGAGTCAGTTTTTACTTTCTTCTTTTTTTATTGAGTCTTTTTGTGTGTGTTCATATCATGCATAATCATCAATCACATTTTGAGATTGCTTCTGTTATATGATTAATCTGCTTTATCTTATCTAGCTAGTATATGTTTTTGATTACTTATCGATGATCATGTTCTAATTCAGTTCACATGATATATCTGATATTTGTCATATGTATGGCTTTTATGCTTTAAAATTAAAAAAAAATGATCACCATTGCTTCTGGTAACGAGCATGTGTAGGCTGAATGCTTTCGCTATCTTTTACATGCCTGGTAGCTAGATCCTTACTTAGATGCAGACATGCAGCTTGGACATTTATATGCTTTAAATATGAAAATGTGCTATAAAAATGATAAGAAATTTAGAAAAATGAAAAATTTATGCATTTTTATGATTATCAGAAAAGATCCAGGTGGGTTTGCTTTGTCGCATTGCATTGTTCTGGACTGCTTACCATAGCACTTTGGTATGAACTAGGACGGTGTAATGTATGCCAAGACCAATGTCTTAAGCTTCTGATGGTCCAGTTCTGGCGTAGGCTTGACTTGGTCGGTTAGCATAAGGTTTGACATGCAAATAACCCCTGGCAGAAATGAAAAATAAAAGGGAAAAAGAAAAAGTCTGAAAAATTTAAAAAGATGACAAGTTTGCTGAAGCACTTTGTTTTGGACAATGCTTATCTTGGTAGATATCAGTTAGCTTTTGCATCTCACGCTTTACTTTGCTTGTCAACTAGAAAATGTGGTGATACTTTTATTTACAAAAATCGAAAAATGTGTGCTAATGACTCTCCTTAGATATCATCTGTTGCACTGATCATGTCATGTATCTTAGATAGTATATCTTTTGCTATACTTGTTAGACGTTGTATTAGCAGTCAATCATATCTAAGAAGCATGCTTTTCACACTCCACCTGCACTCCATCTACATTCATGGCATATTTTGAGGGGGAGCTGCATTCCAGGGGGAGTTTGTGTCTATGTCTCTTTAGAGTGCATTTAGTCTCACTTGATGAGTCCAATTGTCAACAAGGGGGAGAAATTTTGGGTACATTTTTTTAGCTTTCTCTGGGATTTATTTCAGGGGGAGTTCCTTGTTGGTAATTCTGAGATTTCCACTTGTTTTTTTTAGTCTTTATTTTTGGTTAACCATAATGACCCATTTTTCTTGCTTCTGTTTGGCTTTTGGTCATTAGGGTTAAACTTTTATTTTATTTCTTCTATTTTCTTTTGTATTTGTTTTTCTGTTTCCACATGTTTTGCAGGTTCTGGAGATGAGCTGAAAAGGGTGTTGACAATGCACTCATCAAGGGGGAGATTGAGAAACCATGTTAAAGAATATGGTTTTGATATTCCAGGTGTGATGAGTGATTGTCAACGGAAGTCAAAGGAAGGGAGAGATGAAGACCTGCCGAGTCTGAGGCGCATGTGACTCAGGTACACGGGCAGTGAGCGACGGCCGGGCAGAGGAGCCACGGAGTCGGGCTGACCCAATCCGGGTACATGGCTAGGAGCGGCAGATGATCCACCGGTCTGTTAACTGGGTTTGACTCAGGTACACGGGCGGCGAGCGATTGCCGGGCTGATGAAGCTGCGGGGTCGAGTCGGCCCAATCTGGGTACCCGGTGCGAAGACGGTGGACGCTTTGTCAGTTTCGGCGCAAAACTGACAACCTATGATTAATTCATTTTTAGGATATTAATATTTAGTTTTTAAGTTTAGAATATTTTTATTTGAGTCAGGCGATTTTTTTAAGAATATTTTAGTAATTTTTGGAATTGATTTTAGAGTCAGTTTATTTTACCCGAGGGTAAATTAGTCTTTTCAGGTATTAGGATTTGCCTATAAATAGGCCCCTATCCCCCTGGGGATAGATGACTGTTTTCAGATCAATCTATAATCAATCTACAGTCCAGTTTTTCTCCATCGCCACAAATATTTTAGCCGCTGGCGATTTTCCTTTTCTCTGGTTTCACACGTCTGCGCTATCTCGTCATCCAAGACTGCCCTGCGCAGGGGATCTTGGAAGGAGTTCGGCAGCTCTCCCGTGCGGGATTCGGCGTAGGCCCTGGCGCGCCTTCAATCTCTGACACGGGCAGTTCACCAGGCGGAAGGCTAGCCAGCGCGCAGACTGCATGCGTTTTGGGCCCCACGCCGGCAGTGCTGCTTGACTGCAGCAGGCGTAGCCTCACGCCACGGCGGAAGTCCCGGCGGGCCCCTCCGGAAATTGAAGATTGGTCGGCCAATAGTTTCTTCTCACGCAGGTCTACCGAGGAAAGCAAACCAACGAACAGCGAGGTTTTTGGCAAGCTTTTTCATAGGTGCGGGCCCCACGGTGTTACAGCCAAGCACGCACGGTCAGGCTTTTCTTCCAAAAAGCTGCGCACAGCAGAACCATGGCCGGTCTTCTCACGGTGAAGAAATTTTCTACTCCTGTGGCACGCGGTGAACAGAGATAATTTTCTCCGGCGCAGGTTATTCATTCGGCATGCAGGTAAGTAGATCTAATCTCCTATTTCCTATTTAAACTAAATCCAATAGTTTATTTGTAGTTCAGTTTATCTGCTAGTCCTTTTATTAGTATAAAAAAATTAATCTCGTCGTTAAATTTTAATCTACTATTTTTAGGTAGATCAATTTTATAGATAAACATCTATTAATAAATGAGCTGAAAATCTATTTAGAAATTCGTTGTTAATTTAATCTGTTAATTTTTTTTATTTGTTATCTCATATTATTTTCAGTTTAATCTGCTCATATAAAAAGTTAAAGAAAAATTTATTAGTCTTAGTTAGATTTTTATTCCATTCTTTACCTGCAATATTTTAGGTTTAGTTCTGAATTAATTTTTAATGATTCTAGATTTATTCATTTGATTAGTATTTTATTTCTAGACTGAAATATTATTATTTCAAGTTTTTATTTAGGTATTTTGTGGACGTTATTAAATATTTCTAGTGCCAATTTTATTTATTGCAGTATTTCTGTTTAGTTTATTTTTAATATCATTTTAATTAGCATACCGGTCATTTTTAAGCTAGACAACTTTAATTCCAATACTTGCTAATATTATTTGTCTAGTTAAGTTTGTTTGGGTGTTGGGATTAAATCTTAGTTTAGCAATAAATTTTTAGGCACCCATTCACCCCCCCCTCTGGTCGCTACTTTCGGTCCTACAATGGACACCATCGACATGATCCCCGAGGTAAACTTTGGCATTCTCCTCTTTCTTCGGTTCTTCTTAGTTTGTTTGTCGCCTTTACTCATTGTTCCCCTTTTCTTTTATTTGCTTAATTTACCTTTTGTAGAATTTGCAAAACCAAGTTCTGATTCCCATGGGCACTCATCTGTCTTGTTTCTTCTTAGGCCCTATGGGTAAACCTAACCCTACGGACTTTATCAATGTTGAATCCTGTCGAATCCCTTACAAGTTATCTTCCATGCTTTCTTCAGTCTGGCAATCTAGTTTTGAACCCTTTCCTCCTCTCCTCGGCTGGTGCGACTAGTACATTAGGGTATCGGCCTCCTACCATGCTGATTAGGAGAAAATTGACATCGACCGTTGTATCAACCTTTCCCTTGCCGAGCCATACCAAAATGGGCCGATGTTGCCCGTCGCTTGTTATTTTTGGTCTGACGCCTTGAATGCCTTCGTATTTGGTCATGGTGCGATGAGTCCTTCCTTGCTTGATGTCTTCTTCCTAACTTGCCTCGATATAGACTCATTGGCCAACCCCTTTTTTCTGCTCTAAGTCAATCCACCGTCTCAGCACCAAGTCCCTTGATAGCTGGGGCCAATACATCGCAAGGCACACCAAGAAGACAGACCCAGTGGACGTTCGTGCACACGTAGCCTTTCTTACCCTATGGTTAGAAAGGTTCGTCTTTTGTGTATCGGCCTTGGGCCCAACATTCCAGTTCCAATTTATGGTCGAACGCCTTGTTGCTCGTGCGAGGGTTCCTCTTGGCCGGTACCTCATTGGATCTTCTTATCATCTTCTTCATCTCACATCGGCCAATCTCTTGGCTAGTAATCCCATCTATCACCTTAACAGCATGTGGTGGTTTATCCAGCTCTGGCTTAATGTATACATGGCCGATGTCGTTGGAGGATCTTCTCTTACTCACATGCATTTTCCTGCCGATGTCCTAGAATTGGCTACTCTCGTCTATCGCTATTGTTCTTAGGCGAGGCGGCAGCATGCCGTTCTACTTTCCCTTTCTCTTCTACCTCTTTGTCCATTTGCTTCAGGGGTTTTTACCTTGGTTTTTCCAATCGGACCATCTGTTATCCTTTTGAGCACTACTCCGAGTATGAGTGCCCTTATCAGTTAATCCTCCCCGAGGTGTTCCGGGACAAAGAGTCCCTTCGCATTTTTACGGTCGTAGTTTTCCCTTTTCTTCTACCTGTCAAATTCACTGATGATCACCTTCAAAAAGGCTCTTATGAGTTCTATCACATGTCGGTCTTCGCAAGAAAACTGGGCTACAGTCAACTCCCACCCCATTTGTTCTTTGTTGATCGGATCCAGACTCGTGGGGAAGTCAAGAATACCTTGGAGTGGGACCGCCTTCTCCATATGACTGACGAGATTTCTATCGATGATTTTGCCTCCTAAATAGATTGCCAGACACCCTCCACTACCTTCCTTCAATGGTGGAATGAGTTGAAGCGGTATGTCTTCAACCGTTCTTCTTTGACCTATCGGTGAGGACTTCATCCAAGCGAATCCGACATGGGACATGAGATGGGTATATTTATTCTTCTTTTGCTTTGTACCCATTACCTCTTTTTCAGATGTTGTAACTTTTCTTCCTGCAAGAGGATGACCTCGATGCGCCTATGGTGAGTTTCAGCAGTCGGTCGATACGATACAGACCAATATCGGCCAATATGAACTTAGGAAGTGGTGCCCCCGCCACCACAGCCTGGGTGAGTGGGAGATAGCCCAAGGGCTTGGCGCGCAACCGCCAAACGTCGTCCCAGTTTGTATGTCAATCCACAAGGATCCAGACTAGCTAGATGAACTGGCCTCCTTCGGCACCGACCATCTTTTCAATAAGGTCGGCCCTTGCCGCTCATGTTCCATCGTCCGTCGAAATCCCGTCGTCAGCCAAGGTTTTCTCTTATCTTTAGTATTTTAGCGATTCTTTTCTTGTGCTCATGACATCAGACGTCTTTCTTCATCTTCAGCCCTCGTCATCTCCTATTGATGTTGACTCCCTTTACGCGGCATTCGACCATATGCCGGATGCACCCGCCGATCCTAGATCGGTGAAGTATGCTGACGTTGCCGTGAAGGTGAATGTTCGAGTCAATACGCTAAGAGTCGGCGACGTTGTTGCAAGCATGACCGCCGGGGTTACATCCTTGGGTGCCAATGTCGCGGGAGCGATATGCCGACAAGCGCTGTCACTACCTCCGAAGCATCGACTATCAGTGTTGATGTTGCTCCCAAGGTATCTTTACTTGCCCATCCTTTGTTACTCTTTTATTGTCTTTGACGTGACTACCACCGACCTTTGGATATAACCGATGTTTGAGCAGGATAGACCTGACGAGGAGCACCCACCTGTCTCGGGTCGTTATGACGGAAGGTGTCGATTCTACTTCTACTACTGTTGATTTCTCGTAGACGGTCGTTCCAATCTGGTCACCAAACATAAGTCCCCTTGTTTTGGCACTGGAATGCCTCTCTTCTCATTCATCTAACCTTTCTTTTGTTTTCTTAGTCTTTCGTCCGTCAATTCTACTTTGACGTTAGCCTGTATCTTGATGCCGATGAGGTTGCCAGTGTTGCTCCATCGGCTACTGTTCCATTGACTTTGGAAGTGAGGGAAGTTTTAACGGATTTGCTACGTCGGCTGGCAGATCCGATCAAGGTGTTGGTCAATGAATCGGGTCCAATAAGGACACATTTAGATGATATCTCAGCTTCCCTCACTCCGAAGTTGATCAATGCTCTTACGTCTGCCGCCTTCCTAGAGTTTCATTGGCCATGGTTGCAGCAGGCCATGTAGCAAATAGCTAACCGAGCTAGACAGTCGTCGTTGTTAGAAGCAATGAAGACTGATAAAGCGACGGTGATCACCGAAGGTGCTCTCTTGGATTGCATCGAGGGAGATTCGTTGGCCTCATCATGGGAACTCGACCGGTTGAGGACGACGGAGGCCGATTTGGTGTCAGAGCTAGATAAAGTCCGGTCAGAGATCGCCGAGAAGGAGGATGCTCTGTCTTCCCTCCTGTCCCGTGTTGAAGCCCTGAAGTGTCGGCTTACCAATGTCGTTCATCACGCGCAGTGTCGTCATCGTCTTATTCAAGATGTTCCTGGTTCATATGTAGAGGACCAGGCCATCCTTCGAGATGTTTATGCAATCCGGCTTCGGGCTATTGAAGCGATTCGCCGAGCGCTCCTTTGACTTCCATAGAATCAGTGATCCTTGTAATGAAATATGTGTCCCTTTCATAATATATTGTCATCGATTCCTTTGATTTGATGTTGAGTTTGTTTGTGTTTTACGTCTAAGGGTGATGCTTCTGCATCGGCCTTCTAAAGGCGATACCATCAGTATCGGTTGTTTTTGCGTGTAGATCTTTATGCTTCGTCCGAACGATCGCTCAATATTTCCTTAAGTACTTCCCATTTAGCCTCTTCCCGTATCTCTATCGTAGTAGCTTTCGATCGATTTTATCTCATCGGAGATCTGGGTACTTATGAAGGTTGGCCTCGGTCTGTCACCAGGTCCGATGTTTGCATTCCCGTAGTTTATCGGTTGCGGCAAAGTCTTGACCGAGTCCACCCTTTGTTTTTGTGTCGTCTTTACAAGACGAGCTTAGGTAGCTCCTCATTGATTGAGTTGATACCATTATCTGATACTTCAAGAAAGTTGTCATCCCAAGCCTTTCATGATAGACAGATGACTCCTTCTATCTCTCATACTGATAAGTCGATTGTAGCTATGTTAACCGATTTATTAGCGGGGATGATTTCCACCTGATCACCGACCCTCTGTACTAGGCTTTGGTGCATTGTCAAGGGAACGCAACAATTTGCATGTATCTAATCACGCCCCAGCAACAGACTATAAGATCATTTTCCTTCTATAACGAAAAAGGTAGTCGGCATCGTCTTGCTCCCAACCGTCAGTTCTACATTCAACACTCCCATCGTGTCTGATGAGTTGCCGTTGAAGTCCCTTAATACCATATTAGTTCTGATGAGGTCCTCAAGCACTTTTCTAAGCTTGCGGAAGGTGGCATAAGGCATAAGGTTGATAGCCGCCCCTCCGTCTATCATCATTTTGGACATAGGCTTCCTATTAACTAATCCTTTGATATAGAGAGGTCTTAGATGTCGATGCTCAAAGTCTTCTGGTTTGTCAAAAACTGCTGGTTGTGGATCCAACACTAATTGAGTCATCGTATCGACCTGTTTTGTGTCATCCTCTGAGATGGCCCGATATTCCGCGGGGAGGAAGAAGACCATGTTTACCCCCGCATCTTTCTTATCCTCATGATCGGCCTTGTGTTTTACCCTCCATTCACTTTTGATCCTTCGGGGTCTATCTGTTTCTTCATCGCACCTCTGTGTCTTCAATTCTCTTTGCCGCAGACGTTGCACCCTTCTCTTATGATTCCTCATGAAAATACCGTTAGGGCACCATCGTGGCTTCTCTAGTGCGACACTACCATCGGTCGGTTGACTGATTTCCTCGGAGTTAATGGGGCCGAGCATTTCGAGCGCTGATACCCTCAATGTTGACAACCTTTGGTGAATGACTTCTTGATCATGCGGCCTTGGCTTGACAATATATGGCCATTGACCATCTTGCGTCATATCCTTGGCATTGCACCCCGAACAGTTGTCCATTAATGGTAGGTGCAGCCCTTCGTTCCAGCAAAGCCTAAACTCACAATTCCAATGAGGATTGAAACGTGAGTAGCCGTGGTTGTCTTCGTTGTCCATCCTCTCCTTTGAATTTATTTGGTATTTCCTGATGATTTCCGAAGAAGTGATGCTATTGCTGGTTCGCCTGCTCCTTTTTGTATGTCGATCATCAGCGTGATGTGTGTGCACCATGTTGACTGGAAACGGATGACCGTCGATGTTCATCGGCTTCTTTCCATCATCAAACTTGATTCGGCCTTGATCTACGGCCGATTAGATCTGTTGCCTGAACACCTTGCACTCATTAGTGTGATGCGATGGGGAATTGTGTCACTTGTATTTCCTCTTCTTCAGCTCATCGGTAGGTGGAATCACGTAGCCAGGTGACAGGTGAATCTTCTTCTCATTGAGCAACAAACTTGTTTCTTGTCGAAGTCGTACTTTTCCTCTTTATTAGTAGGTTTCACCCAAGGGCATGCGACTTGTTTCTGGACCATTCGACCGTACTGATTTCTGCGTCTGAATCATTGATCTCGTTGGAGTCCGAACGGTATACTTGAGAATATGCCAACTTCTTCTGATATCTATCTCTTTTTGCTTCTTGGAATCAGTTCACGTGTGACGATATCCTTTGCACCAGTTGGGAGAGGCTCTCGAACTCATGTGATGAAAATCTTTCCTTAATTGGGTTCAGGAGTCCTTGAAACGCCAACTCCGCCAACTTAGTATCACTGAGGCTCAAACTGTAGCATCTGCTTTGTATGTCTCGGAACCTCTGGACATAATCTTGTACCGACTCGTCCATTCTTTGCTTCATAGTCGTCAAGTCAGTGAGCTTTATATCTTGAATGCCAGCGAAGAAATATTGGTGAAACTTCTTCTCCAAACCCTCTCATCCTCTAATGGAATCCGCCGACAGTGAGGCAAACCACGTGAAGGTCGATCCTGATAGGGAGAGCGGGAAAAATCGGACCCTCAACGCTTCGTCGGTCGATGCCTCTCCACACTGGATAAGGAAACAACTAATGTGCTCGATCGTGAAGACCGAGTCTTGTCCCGAGAACTTGGTGAAGTCGGGTACCTTGTATCGGTCGGGCAGTGGTACTCGGTCAAACCATTCTAGGTACGGCCGCCGATACATGTACGTCTGTTCTCTTGGTTTCAGCCCAAACTGATCTTTGATAACTTCTGTGATCTGATTCACCCAATCATCTTCTTGCTACCCAGCGTTGGGTATCGGTTAGGCATTGGGGCCTACTAATATTGCTCTAGACAGGCAGTGTTATATTTGTGTGCCCTTCATCGCCATAGGGTTGTGCTCCGAAGTCACAGTCCTATGGTGTCCTTGGGGAATGTCGTCGGGTGCCCCCGTAGGTGGCACGATGTCTGGCAGCATGTTCCTTGTGACTCCATATGTGACTTGTGGGGGCTCATGTCTTATCGACCTAGGACCGGCCGTTGAGAATGGCGTCGATGCACCTCTTTCGAGGTTATACGGTGAACTCAACGGCAAGTCCTGAGCAAGCGTCGATGGTTGGGTCGTCTTGTTTCCTTTATGACTGACCGAGAAGGTCGGCTGTTCTACCCTTATCAGCCCTTGCAGTTGTGGACTCGGCCGAGTGTGGTGCAGATTTTGTAGTAGTCTGGTATGAGTATCGGGGAGATACGTCAAACCTTGTAGTGGCTCGTGGGCTATAGTGACATCAATAGTTTTCTTGATTAGACCGTGGAGGGTGTTGACCAATATTCCAGATTGATTGATGACCGCGTGGTGAAGCGCTTTGTCGACGATCTCATGGAAACCGACATGGGGGCTTTCTGTCGACTGACTGGTCTCCATGGTCGTCGTTGGTCTTGGCAACGGGTACCTTAGGATGGGACCCGCTCGAGTCATTCTGTAGACTTGCAAGCACAGCTCCTGGAAAGCGTTAACATGTTTTCGTACCTCCATCCTTTGTTCCTCAGTCAAGGTCTTCAGGGTGATTGGAATGATGTTGTCGCCGTTGAGTTCACCCGCCATGGGTGAATTGCTCAAGTGTGGTTCCACCGGGCATGCCAAAAAGCATGTTGCTGTGTTTTTTGGTCACACTTTGACACATGCATGGCCTAGGAGATCTGCTTAACTCCAATGCAGGTCCTACGTTCTTAGAAAAAGGAGTTCATGGTGTGCCAATCAGTTTGACCCTATAACTGGTAAAGAAATGGAGAAGACAGTATTAGTAGCATAGCATATCGGCTATCGAGTCGATGATAGCAACAAGGGTAGGATAATCGTGGACTATTATGTCGATCGGCCATAGGGCCGATGACCACGGGCGAAGCGATCGGGCATGCATGCCATCGGCCAATGAGATAGGAAGTTTACACGTATGGGCCGATGAGCGCTTTCCTATGGTGAATAAGATATGGCATTGAATTGAAGATAACTTATCGACTTTTACTCCGACAGAAATAAATAAAACATGCTAGATAATATGTCTATATCATGAAAATCATCACAATAACTATATCATACCTAACCAATACAATAGCTAATCATGATGATCTTAATAATATGTCAAAATATCAAGCATGCTTTATTTAGATAAATGATATATTTAGATAAAAAGATACAATAGCAAGAGATGTCAAACTTAACCGATTAAGCCTTAAACTACCATACCTAGATCACATCAATCTAAGAGATCAATCTGATGCATCCTTAGACCTAGCCAATACACCGCGATAACCGACGATCGTAATGTTTCAACTAGTGCTTCAAGAGATCAAACCGATGTAGTCGTGAAGGCATTGACCTAATCAATATGATCGTCGAGGTGGAGGGACTCACCTCTTCGCCATAGATGGGAACGATGCAGCTCAGCTCTAAGTGTCGAATCCTGCCGGGTTTAACCTTGGGAAGCAAAGGGTGGCGATGCGCCGAGTAGTTGTTTGATAGAGATTTGTGTTTAACCTAAATAAGGGATACATATTTACAGTCCATAGACTTACCGTACAAACAATCTATCCTAACCGATTCTAGATAGAACTTTATCTTCTCATTACCGGCTCCTTCATATTTGGCAATGTTATAACGGACGAGCTTTTTTGACCACCTTTAACCAGACTCTCTTTAACTTTCGTTGACCGTACGACATCCCTTAGTGGACCCTGAGCTTTACCAAATCTTGGCGTCAACACATGTCTGTGCCAGCACTACCTGTGCCAACATCACTAGCATGATTTCTGTTAGAATTAACTATAGACAATATGTTATTTAATTATTTAGTTGATCGGTTAATTAAGTTAATTATCTAATTAATCCCTAGTCAACTGATCATTATTTTTTCTAACACAAAGTAAACATTAATATTGCTAGTAACGGTATAGACTATTTAGTATTAGCTAGTAACCTAATAAGTATTAAGTAATGATGAATTGACGTTGTTTTTGTGTTTATTCCTAATATAATTGTACAATACTACTACAAGGCCATTTATGTGAAGTGAATATGACATTGACCGTGTCATACGTCATACTCGTGTAAAAGGTACAAAGGTGGTCGGACGGGTCGCTTTACTGTGCCACTGTAATAACTATGCAACATATAAATATTTTGTATCTAAAATTAATTATAGGAGTAATACCTACTCCAATAATTTACGGGCATTAACATCCACCGCCTAATCCTAGCTACAGAGTCCTATCCTAGCTAGTGTTGTGCTTTTCTCCGGAGAAAATGACAGAGCAGAAAGGACAACTAATCTAGGAGTTAATTAGCACGCATGCATGCTTGACTACTGGTGGTAGTAATAGATTAGTAGGTCTAAATGTCTAATCGTGATCAAGTCGAGACGAACAAGGTTAAGTAGACTGAAAGTAAAAGCATATGGTAGGGCGAATCTCACCTCAGGTGATTGTCCTTGATAGGATGATGTTTGCAGATGAACAAACATAAAGTTGTCTCGGTCGCTTTCCCCTAATTCCCGATTGTTTTAATTTGGATATCCTGTTCATTCTCCGTATAAAATTTGGATCTCATCAATCCGTGTGTTTTATTGCACCTCATGACGAACTCATCGACGTTCTTTGAAAAGTCTGGATCCTGATTCGATTTTGCGAGGGATTGGGCTACTCGTCTCGCTGCACATCTCTGTGGACAATTTGAACACAGGTCATAATCATGCCGAGGGAAAGCACAGTTACTCAGATTTGCAAGGCGGCGACACGTACCTGCATCTTCCTGATCTAGATCTTCTGTGAGGTCAGAGCTGAGAAAGGGTCTACGTTGTACCGACCTCGTCGTCGGCAGTGAGAAGTTTTGGGGGGTTGGATGCCGACTTGGGCGAATGAATTCAAGCGGCGGCCAGGATGGCCAGGATGGTGCGCGCTGACCGGCGCCGGCGGGGACGGCGCCATGCGCGACCGTCCTTAGGGCTCTGGGCGTGAGGAACTGAGGATGAATGAGTTCCGACAAGGCGCGGGGAGTCGGGGAGGGCCATAGGAGGCTCCATGGGCCGGCTGTCTCCGTGGAAGAAGTCCGGCGGCGGTGTGGGCCGACCCTCTCTCTGAACTATGGCCCGAAACTGATTCATGTTAAAACCATTTCACGTTAACTCTTTTATTGGTTTGCATACTAATTTGATACACACATGCTAACTCAGTGTAGACGAGAGGAGAATTGGATACATCGAGATGGTGGTTAGGCACGATCGGCAAGCTAGAGGGTTCACCGGCGCCAGTGACCAACATATGAGAGCTGTGGCGGTAGCGCCAGCAGCCCAGCACGTCTGTACACTGTACAGGACGAAGGTTGAGCGTGGCAGCGAGAGCAATTCGGTTCGGTGTGGTGACAGAGCAGAGGCGGTGGTCAGGTCTGATTGGCCCAGCCAGCCCAAGATGCGTCCGTAGCTGATGCGCGTGCTAGTGTCTGCTACTGGAGTCCGTTTCGCTACGATTCCAACTTGGCGTTTGTTTTGTTTTTGTTCCGTTCCTCTCGGCCAAGCGGTGCCACGGCAGTCGGCACCGCACCGCACCGCTTCTCCGGCGGCGGCGGCGGCCGTTTAGCTTGAATTGCAAGTTTGATTCGGAAATCAATTCAATTCTTCCTTGGCTTGTACTAAAATAAATGAATAATATTTCGTGCCACGGCCTAGCCTCATCCCGCGGCGTTCACGTTCAGCTACTGTCGTTTCCGTCGTCATTTCTTATATTTGTTTCTATACAACTAGTTACAGAATCGGCCGCTTTCTAAACAATTTACATTATTATTTTAAATCGTAAAACTACACAATAGATTTACAATCCGTAAATAAACTTATTATTTACAAGATATATTTAATTCTTATTTCAGATCTTCAACTCAATAGATACATAATATAGCTGAACATAAGTTGAAGAAATCTATTTTTCAAAGGTTTTTCTTATTATTTGCTTTTCACAGTGTCTTAAAGCTGCGTGCAGTGGCTTGCCGATGGTATGCGCGCGTATGCATGGCCGCAGATGGCTAGTGCACGTACGTATGATGGAGCTAGCACAGCACATATGTGCATTGCATATCGGTGCAACTCCATCAGCTGGATCGATAACGCTGGCGCCGAATTAATGTCTGAATAAATGCCGTGCACTCAGCTGAAAGCGATCGATCGATGCCGTGTGCCCGGAAAGCACGCACTTGCATGCAGATTCCCCGCTGTCGATCGATCGAGACGCGTACGTGTCGCAGGGATCGAAGAAGAGTTCGATTTCAATTCGTGTGACTGATGATGTGGTCAGGATGACATGATCTATGTTTCCAAAACCGGTTTGGATAGTTTACTAGCGGTGGTCCGGACGTGGTTTACCATCGAAATCAATTCAATTTGAGTATTATCGGATATGTTTTTTCAAACGGTAAGATGATCGACAACTGTATTGATCAGACTAGTTAATGATACGGTTTTGTGAATCTTGGAATAATGCGGAGAAGAGAGTAGCAGTCAAGTTAACCTGTTGAATTGTATAGATGAGAGAAGACGTGAATATTGATTGTGTTGTATTAAGCTTCAGGAGTCGGTATACGTAGGAATGAATCTTTGGAGAGATAAGCATCCCCAAGAAAGTTATTATTTTTGGTTTCTTATAATATTATATAGAGAATCACCTTAATAAAATTTAATTTCTAAATCTTTTTATTGTTATGTAGACTTCCGATATCATATTCCCTATATTATTACTCATGTAGTATCATTGATAGAGATATTATACTTGTTAAATATTTTCTTTTTTTCTTTTATTTGTATCTCTTGTATGACCGATAAATATAACCATAGTGAATAAGGAATGAGAGTCACTCGCTATAAGTAAGAAGGATGAATGAAGATTTTAGTATCTAAAAATAAAAGAACCAAATAAGAAAGCTTTTGGAGATGTATTTTAGTTTAAAATCCCTAAAAATAAAGATGAGGAAGTTATATTGGATATCTCTTGGAGATGCTCTAATATAGATAATCTATGAATGATTAGATATAAATCCAATTGTATCCATGTCCTCACTATTACTATATACTCATAAGACATGTACTCTAACATTCTTCCGCGGTACAAACACGAGTAAAGCAGACAAATATGAAGAAGCTATGGATGAGATAGTTGCATGTAAGATAGATATAATCAATGCGGCCAAAGTCGGGGTGTTGATGATGAGAACGGTCGTCTGAAGCCACATATGCATAGAGAAGCGTCATGAAGTGGTCACGAATGCATGCAATAGCGCCAGAGAATAGATACGTGCAATGTGCATTAAAGATAAAGACGATGATGTAATCTTGACTGTCATTGAGGAAAGAGATGCTAAAGAGTTGATGCTATCAAACCATCAAGGATGCGACGTCAAAAACAAATCGAGACGAATGCACACAAAATTGTTGCCAAGACCATATGAGTGAGGGAAGGAACCATCATGAATCTTATGGCATTGTTGAAGAGGGTTAGCAGAGAAGGTCTCTAAGACGAGCATGACACAAAGCGGCGTAGTCGAAAAAGTGTCGATACAGTTCACTCTGTTGTTGGAGAAGACATAAGTAGTTAAAAAACTAAGATATTGACAATATGATGTAGTGTATTGATGAAGACAAAACAATAAAACTGATTTAGAGGTAGCTAGTCCAATGGCCTAGAGTGGTGATAGTGTTAGTGGAAGAAAGATGCAGCAGCGGTGCTCGAAGTAGGTGAAAAAAACCCAAGTGACTGACAATGACTAAATTGAAGCAATGTTGAAGACGACGAGAACAATAACATTGTGGTCAAGAAGACAACACAATGATAACTCATATAGATGCAGTGGTTAAAGAATCAGGAGTAATAATACTACTGTTAGAATAAGATCTCGGAGGAGAGGGGGCCGAATCCCTCTCCTCCATGCGCACTCAGTTTGGACCCCTCTAACAGACCCTCCTGGTCTCACTCGTGCCCTGATCGGGGGCGCCCAACCAACTCATGGTTGAGGGGCCCCTGCCGCTAGCGCAATAAATAAGGGGGAGGGCTCAGGATGCAAGGCTAATCCTTGCACGCCCAAACTCCTCCCCTACATCCCTACAGACCCGATCTAACCTTTGCGCTAAGCGGTGGGAAGCCTCCCTCGCCGCCCGTACGCCATGGCGTCCTCCTCGTCGACTCCGGCCCCCTCCGGTGACGGTACGCTACACCACTCTCTGTTTTATCCAATAAGAACCCTTGTCATGTTCACCTAGACTTAGATAAATCCTACTAGACCTAGGCTAGAGATCTACCCTAGGATCTATCAATGGTATCAGAGCCCCTAGTCTTAGGCTAGTTAGGGTTTAGGCGTCGGACTCTTTGATCCGACGCCATTGCTGCATTTCTAAGCCCCTGTATGTACCTCCTAAGAACCCTAAGATGAACCCCTTGTTGTTTTCGGTTTCACCGTGAAACCCTAGACAAAAGCACCTAAGAAACCCCTTTTTGTTAGCTTCGGCTAACCCTAAGTGAAACCTAAGTGAAACCCTAAGTGAGGACCCCCCTGTTGGCTTCGGCCAAACCCTAAGAAAGCCAAAGAAACCCCCCAAGAAACCCCTAAAACACCTCGGGTAAGAACTCAGAAGAAGCCTAATAACAAAAAAAAAGGTTAGGGTTAGGGTTTCGAAACCCTAACCCTAGTTTTGAAAGGGGTCCGGGGGGATCTCACCGTGGTTCCCCCGCTCAGCCGCGCCGCCGCACGCCGGTGAGTGCCGCCGGCCGAGTCGCCGCCGCCGCGGACCGGCTCGACGGAGAGCCGCTCACCCTCGGGTGAGCGCGCGCTCCGGCGAGCGGGCCCGCACCGGCGCACTCCGCCGCTCAGCGTCCTCCCCGCAGCCATGCGCTCGCGCCGCCGAGCGCCGCCGGGCCGCCGTGCGCCGCCGTGCGCCGCCGCGCCGCCGGGTGCTCTCGCTCGGGTGGGAGGGGAAAGGAAAATGGCTAGGTTTAGGGTTTAGCGGCGGGGGGCGATGGCTTTTATGCTGCCGAAAGTGGCGCTTGGCCGTCGGATGAAATCCGATGGCCAGGATTGAAAGGCCTACTTTGAGCCCAGGCGGGATTGGAGTTTCCCGGCCCAGGCCCACGTTTGGCCGCGCGCGCGCGGGAAGAAAGCTGGCCCAGGCCCAGGTTGGCTTCGGCCTGTTGTTTTCGCTGTCTGGGCCAGACCGTGGCACTGTGTGGGCTGAATTTTCAATTTTCTTTTTTCCAGAATTAAGAAATTATTTTCTGTTTTATTTATTCTCTGGAAAATAAGAAAATTGCCCAAAAAATCAGATAAAAATAAGTTTGATGTAAGAATAATTTTGTAAATTTCATCACATTCAGTAGTGTTATTTTGAATTTTATGAGTATTTTTAGTACATTTCTTTGATATTTTCTGATTTTTATAAGACCAACGTCTTATTTAAATTAGAGAATAAATCTTTTAAAAGTTATTAAAAATTCAGAATAAATTTTCTACTGATTTCTTTATGTTGATTAAACATGTGCTATAATTATTTTAAGTCTTCCGCTGTGCTACCACATGTTTAATTAAACTTTATGTTCATCCACTATATTAAGTTCATATTTTTGTCGATTGAATTTGAACCAACGGGATAATTTGATTGACGAAATAAAAAGTTTATTTTAGTTATTTTGCATAGTAATTTTATCTCCTGACCAACGTTGGTGATAAAATCACTGTGTTTTGAGATGAATTGATTCTATTTCTGCCCAACGGTGATGTAGAATTAATTCCTATTTATTTATTGAGTTTTCACATACTGATTTGACCAACGTTAAATTAGCATGTCCCATTTATGCCTGTAATTAACCCCTTTTGACTATCAATTTTTATCAGGTATCTTACTCGCTCAAATGAACAATATTGAAAAACTTAAAGGGGACAACTATGGATCATGGCGAGAGGGTCTGTTGATCGCTCTTGCCATTTTAGATGTGGATTATTCCTTGCAAGAAGGATGTCCAGTTGAGCCTACTGAGCCAGTGATGCTCACTGGTGAGACAGCTGACGCATTTGCTGCGCATCAGAAGGATTTTGCCCCCATAAGAATGAAGTACGACATTGCGTACAACAAGTGGAAGCACTCAAACAGAAAATGTCTGATGATTATTAAGAACTCTATTTTAGAACCAATCAGGAGCTCGATCCCTGATTGTGAGATGGCAACTGAGTACCTGAAGAGGGTCGATGCTCAGTTTGCTGCTTCATCAAAGGCTGCTTGCGCCTCCACAATTAAGAGGTTTATTAATGAGAAATACCGTGGTGGAGGCGTAAGAGACCACATTTTAAGAATGAGTAACTGGGCTGCTAGCCTAAAGACTATGGAGTGCGCACTGACAGAAAATTTTATAGTTCATGTCATCATGAGCTCACTTAGTAAGGATTTTGAGTATTTCGTTATCAACTACAATTCTCTACCAGAAGTGTGGACATTTGAAAAATTAGTGTCCAACTGCGTTCAGGAGGAAGAACGCATTAAGGAGGCTAGAGGTGGTGATTCAGTTCACCAAATTCAAGATAAGGGGAAAAAGACATTTACGCCTAAGAAAAATACTAAGACCTTTAAGAGGAAAGGAAAGGCGCCTAAGGACAATGATGTTCCTCAAGGCGTCTGCAGACATTGTAAGAAGGAGGGACACCACATGAAGGACTGTGTGGATTTCCTCAAGTGGATGCACAAACACGATAACGATGAAATTACTTGTATAGATGAATCCTTGTATTTAGATTATTCTACCAACACTTGGTGGATTGACTCAGGTGCAACTGTTCATGTTGCCAACTCTTTACAGGGATTCGCTACGACGAGAATTTTAGAAAGAAACGAAAGAACAATTAGAGTGGCGAATGGCATCGAAGCAGAAGTTGAAGCCATTGGAAATCTCCCTTTAGAATTTAAGAATGGCTTTATAATTCTTTTGCGCGATGTACTCTATGTTCCTTCGATGCGTAGAAACTTGATTTCTGTTTCTTGCTTAGTTAATAATGGGTACGATTGTCATTTTGGCGACAGACAATGTTCTATTATTTATGATAATAAAGTTGTGGGTCTTGCCTTCGAGCATGACAAACTTTATCTTTTGTCCTTAAGTGATTCAGTAAATACTATTAGTGAGACAGTATCGTCTAGCAAAACAAATAAGCGTAAGAGAATTAGCGACGTTTCTTCGAAATTATGGCATTGTCGCCTAGGCCATATTTCGAGGGAGAGGATTGAACGTCTAGTTAAGGAGTCAATTCTTCCGCCTTTAGAATTCGTAGACTTAGATCAATGCATAGATTGCATTAAAGGCAAATACGTCAAACAAATTAAGAAAGGCGCGAAGCGAAGCACGGGAGTTTTAGAAATTATTCATACGGACATTTGTGGTCCATTTCCTGTGACGTCTGTAGATGGTTATGATTCATTCATAACATTTACAGATGATTATTCGCGCTATGGTTATATTTATCCAATTAAAGAACGATCAGAAGCCTTGGATAAATTTAAGATATTTAAGGCTGAAGTAGAAAATCAGCATGATCTAAAAATTAAGATAGTAAGATCTGACCGTGGAGGGGAGTACTACGGTCGTCATACCCCGTATGGCCAAGTTCCTGGACCTTTTGCAAGGTTTCTACAGGAAAATGGTATAGTCGCCCAGTATTCTACACCGGGCGAACCACAGCAAAAGGGAGTGGCAGAAAGGCGCAATCGCACCTTAATGGACATGGTAAGAAGTATGTTGAGTTATTCCACTCTACCGGTTGATTTATGGATGGAGGCATTAAAAACCGCCATTCATATTCTTAATCGGGTTCCGAGTAAGTCGGTGCCCAAGACACCGTATGAATTATGGACTGGACGAGAACCCTCTCTAAATTATTTTAGAGTATGGGGATGTCCAGCTGAAGCTAAAGTATTTAACCCAAATATTGGTAAATTAGATCCTAAGACAGTGAGTTGTTATTTTATTGGCTACCCAGATAAGTCTAAAGGTTTCCATTTCTATTGTCCTGGTAGACATACCAAGTTTGTAGAAACGAGACACGCAGTCTTTTTAGAAGACGCTATGATCAGGGGGAGCACAGTATTAAGAGAAATTAGCCTTGAAGAGAAGCGGGTCTGTGCACCTACTCCTATGATTCAAGAGCCAATTCTCCATATACCTGTGATAACATCTATTAGTCCAGCTCCAGAAGTTGGAACTTCATTAGCGACACCTGTTGTTCATGAGGAACCTGTTATTCAGGAGCCTGTAGTTCCAGTTGTTGCTAATGAAGAACAAGAAGAACAACCCTCTGTGTTAGAAAATAATGTGCCAGTTGAGGAGGACATCATAGAAAATGATGTACCAATTCAAGAAGACATTAGAAATGATGATATCCCAGTTCAAGAGAACGTTAGGAGATCACAAAGAGTAAGAAGATCAGCTATTCCTGATGACTATGAGGTTTATATGAGTGAAGAAATTCAAATGGAGGGCGATCCCGCCTCTTTTGAAGAAGCTATGAGAGGCCCTCACTCTTCTAAGTGGCTTGAGGCCATGGAGGATGAGATGAGGTCTATGAATACCAACAATGTCTGGAAATTAGAAGAAATTCCTAAAGGAGCCAAAACAGTAGGCTGCAAATGGGTCTACAAGGTCAAACGTGACTCCCAAGGGAATATTGAAAGATTTAAGGCCAGACTTGTTGCTAAAGGCTTCACTCAAAGAGAAGGAATAGATTATAATGAGACATTTTCTCCTGTCTCATCTAAGGATTCATTTAGAATCATTATGGCTTTAGTGACACATTATGACTTAGAGCTACATCAGATGGATGTAAAGACGACATTTCTCAACGGGGATCTAAATGAGAATGTCTATATGACACAACCCAAGGGTTTTGTCATAAAAGGGAAAGAAAATTTGGGATGCCATTTAACTAAGTCCATTTATGGTCTTAAACAGACCTTTAGGCAGTGGTATCTCAAATTTGATGAGACAATTAGAAAGTTTGGGTTTAAAGAGAATGAAGAGGACAATTGCATTTATGCTAAGTTCAAGAATGGGAAATTTATTTTCCTAGTCTTGTATGTGGATGACATCCTACTAGCAAGTAGCGATGTTAATCTACTATTAGAGACTAAGAAGTTTTTGTCGTCTCATTTTGATATGAAGGATCTTGGAGAAGCTTCATATGTATTAGGCATCGAGATTCTTCGAGATAGAACTAAGGGGGTATTAGGATTATCACAGAAGTCATACTTAGAGAAGATACTAAGGAAATATAGTATGCACTACTGTAAGCCTTCGCCTGCTCCAATAGTCAAGGGTGATAAGTTTGGGAACTTTCAGTGTCCCAGGAACCAATATGAGATCGATCAAATGAAGTCGGTTCCATATGCTTCTGCTGTCGGAAGCCTAATGTATGCTCAAGTATGTACACGCCCTGACTTAGCTTTTGCCACCGGGATGCTTGGCAGATATCAGAAAAATCCAGGCATAGATCACTGGAAAGGAGTTAAGAAAGCCTTGCGATATGTGCAAGGCACAAAAGGCCTCATGCTAACCTATGAGAGAACAAATAACCTTGAAATAGTAGGTTATTCAGACTCAGATTTTGCGGGATGTGTGGATACTGAGAAGTCCACATCAGGTTATATATTCACACTCGCAAAAGGAGCTGTGTCGTGGAAAAGCTCCAAACAAACTGTGACGGCATCTTCCACGATGTATGCCGAGTTTGTAGCATGTTATGAGGCCACCGGACATGCACTATGGTTTAAAAAGTTTGTTCCCGGTCTAAGAGTGGTTGACAGCATTGAAAGGCCACTTAAGTTATACTGCGACAATGAGCCAGCAGTATTATACTCCCATAACAACAAGAAGAGTGGTGCTGCCAAACACATCAATATTAAGTACTATGTTGTTAAGGAGAAAATCCAAGATCACACTATAAGTCTAGAGCATATAAGTACCAAGCGTATGCTTGCGGATCCGCTCACAAAAGGCTTACCACCCAATGTGTTCAGAGAACACTTAACCGGTATGGGTTTAAGGGAAAGCCTATGATCATTGGATTTATAAGGGCCCAAAATAAGTTTAGAAACTATTTCAAAGTAGTGAAATGCATTGTAGCTGTTGAGTCACGTAGTACGTAACTGACTATTGTGATGCATCATGCTCTATGCGTTGATCTATAATGAGATAGAGGTAACGTTAAGTTAAGTTGAGAACTAAGTCGAGATCTAGGGGGAGAATGTTAGAATAAGATCTCGGAGGAGAGGGGGCCGAATCCCTCTCCTCCATGCGCGCTTAGTTCGGACCCCTCTAACAGACCTTCCTGGTCTCACTCGCGCCCTGATCGGGGGCGCCCAACCAACTTATGGTTGAGGGGCCCCTGCCGCTAGCGCAATAAATAAGGGGGAGGGCTCAGGATGCAAGGCTAATCCTTACACGCCCAAACTCCTCCCCTACATCCCTACAAACCCGATCTAACCTTTGCGCTAAGCGGTGGGAAGCCTCCCTCGCCGCCCGTACGCCATGGCGTCCTCCTCGTCGACTCCGGCCCCCTCCGGTGACGGTACGCTACACTACTCTCTGTTTTATCCAATAAGAACCCTTGTCATGTTCACCTAGACTTAGATAAACCCTACTAGACCTAGGCTAGAGATCTACCCTAGGATCTATCAACTACAGCCTGAGGTGGTGATTCAGTGAGATTCCAAAACTTAATGGTGCGACGCACGCAATCGAAGAACATCTATAGCTTGATCAGGTGATCAAGCTCACGGCATGTGCAGAGAAGAGGATCTCTTCATCTGGCGCCGCCGAACCGTCATCGACTGTGGCAACTTGCAGAATGCAGCGAAGCAAGATCAGGATTCTGTGCAATGAAAGCGAACCAGTCGTAACTGCTGATGCATTAATCACTTCATTAATACTAAGTCCCACTCGATCTATATATCCAGCTTGCTGCTACCAGATGAATGCTTGCTCGATCGGTCGTCTTCTGAAGTGATCTCGCCATGGACAACTCATACTCGCATCGGAGATCGATGCCGGCAGCCAACAAAGATGATGATCAGCTGATCACTCATCATCTGCAAGGAGATAGATGAAGATGGCACGCACGATTATTGAGCATGCATGCATGTCATGTGTGAGGATGATTCTGAATTCTGGTCGATTGCTTCCGAGGAATGATCAGGAGCAGAAGGGCGGCCCTCTGCTTCCAGACCACATGGACAGGGCGCGTAAAAACACAGCGTGTCGGCACTTGGTCGGATATTTGCTCACGCAAAATTCAGCAAGATCTGATTAACAGCTATAATATATTATGACACATCATTGATTAATTTAATAAAAATAATTTAATGTTCAAAGAAAAAAAGTATGGCTTAGAAAGACAAATAAGTTTTAGGTAGAGTATATTGCTTAAGTTTTAAATTTGTGAAAAAACAAGAAATCAACCTAAATAATTTTACGTACGTCATTAATATTTATTTGACCAAGAGTAAATCTAAAAAGGATTAAAAAATAGAAGCTCAATAATTCAAATTTAAAAAAGAGTCGAAAAACTTATATGTATAAGAAGTATATGTATACGAATGATTTTACTGTTTTTAAAGAGATACTATATTTATTTAGTGTTAATTTTAGTATTTACTATTATCTCAGCTACAACAAAAAATGTGAGATGCCTCGCGCCTCAGCAGCCAGAGACAACGTATTCACACGGAAACGGATGCGCACGCAGTGGCGCTGCACGCGCGGAAGAATCCATCGTAGAAGAAGAGCACTCACGGGCTCACGGCCACACGTAAGCAAACCGCAAAACTAGCACTACTGCTACGTCTCACTCTCAATGGGGTGATAGTATTGCTTCAACTTTACTTTCAAGTTGCAACTAACAATTCCTAGCCCTAAAAATTTTTGAAGCTAGAGACTTGAATAAACTCGAATGTTTAAATTAGCCACTTTAATAATCCATTAAATTAAAAAATAGTTTTCTCGTCCCAACTTCGAAATTTTTTAGCGCTACAGATTTCCAACCAGAGTCCTGGCATGCCAGGGCCTACATATACACTACTACAGGACTACAGTAGCAAGGAAACACAAAACTAAACCTTTTTTTTAATTGCACGCAATATCCCTGACCATTTTCAGCAGTTCTTACAATTTACGAGTAACAAAACTCTACAAAACTTTGGTTCTATAGACTAAAGTTTAGTCCATGTCACATCGAATGTTTGGACATCAATTTAAAGGATTAAATTTGAACTGATTATAAAAATAATTACAGAATTGGAGGATTATTCACGAGACAATTTTTTTAAGCCCAATTAATCCATGATTAGCAAATGTTTACTGTAACATCACATTATCAAATCATGGCGTAATTAAGCTCATTAGATTCGTCTCGCAAATAATCCATCGATTATGAAATGAGTTTTATAAATAGTCTACATTTAATACTCCAAAATAACATCCAAACATCTGATGTGACGGGACTAAAATTTAGGACTAAAGACAAAACACCCCTGTTCAAGCCCAAACTCTCCAAAAATGCTGTCACATTATGAGCAGTGACGCCAGGTTCAGAAATGTGAGGATCCAGGGCACCGATTTGCCGGTCTACCTAGGGATGGATTCGGATCGGATACGGATGGAAACGAATCCGAATAGCACTATTTACCACATTTTAATTCGAATACGAATACGGATTCGGATGTTCTCGAATACGAATACAAAACGGATGTTTCGAATACGAATATGTATTCGGATGTTTACTCGGTTTAACTCCAAATGCTCGTTGTTTCACAAAATTTTTAAAAATCCAAAGGGTACAATATACCAAATTAGAATAATAGTTAATAAGAAACAATGATACACAATAAACCATGCACAAAATAAATTTTTAAACAACACAAGCTAAAATTAATCATACGCAACAACCAATAAGAACTACATAAAGTCTTGAACCGAAATTCATCATACATTTCAACCAATAAAAACACACAAATTGAGTCCAGGTGCGCAAATGCAGAAAAAACAGCCGACAATTTGGAAAGAATTGGCTGAATTTTATTGTTTTTAAAAATTAAACATTTTCAAAATTTTATTAACATCCTATATGATAAATTTCTAAAAACATTTTCAAAATTTTATCATGGTATCTAAGTATAATATTATAATACTATGACAAGTCTCATATTTTTCAGACTTTATTTGATTTTTTTATAATTAAAAAACCCTTAAGCTCCACATTACTCATTAAGTGTTGTAACATAAATTTTTTAACATTTCTTTAAATTTAGTGGATAACAACTAAAAATGGACACAAAATAATGAATATGATTTTTCTATAAATTTCAGTGCATTATTTTAGGTACTTGCAGTTCAAATTTCACATATTCCAATTTAAATACTAGAAACACAATTAATCAGTTAAAAATAGCAAATAGATCTAGAAAAATACAAAATAATTATATGGTATGAGATATATTGTATTTTAATTATATAAAAAATTAAAGTTAAAACAAACATTTAACCATCAATTTACTTTAAACCATAATCTATTTCTTTTCAAAACTCTATTTCCTCTACACAAAATCTCAGATTTCTTAACATCCTATATGATAAAATTTTAGAAACATTTTAAAAAATTTATCATGATATCTAAGTATAATATTATAACACTGTGACAAGTCTCGGATTTTTCAAACTTTATTTGATTTTTTGTAATTAAAAAACCCTTAAGCTCCACATTACTAATGAAGTGTCCTAACATAATTTTTTTAAAATTTATTTAAATTTAGTGGATAACAACTAAAAATGGACACAAAATAATTAATGTGATTTTTATATAAATTTTAGTGCATTATTTTAGGTACTTGCAGTTCAAATTTCACATATTCCAATTTAAATTCTAGAAACAGAATTAATGAGTTAAAAATAGAAAATAGATCTAGAAAAATACAAAACAATTATATGGTATGAGATATATTGTATTTTAATTATATAAAAAATTCAAGTTAAAACAAACATTTAACCATCAATTTACTTTAAACCATAATCTATTCCTTCTCAAAACTCTATTTCGTCTACATAGAATCTCATATTTCTTAACATCCTATATGATAAAATTTTCTAAACATTTTAAAATTTTTATCATGATATCTAAGTATAATATTATAATACTGTGACAAGTCTCGTATTTTTCAGACTTTATTTGATTTTTTTGTAATTAAAAAACCCTTAAGCTCCACATTACTAATGAAGTGTCGTAACATAAATTTTTTAAAATTTCTTTAAATTTAGTGGATAACAACTAAAAAAGGACACAAAATAGTGAATGTGATTTTTCTATAAATTTTAGTGCATTATTTTAGGTACTTGCAGTTCAAATTTCACATATTCCAATTTAAATACTCGAAACACAATTAATGAGTTAAAAATAGCAAATAGATCTAAAAAAATACAAAACAATTATAGTGAAAGATATATGTTGTATTTTTATTATATAAAAAAATTCAAGTTCAAACAAATATTTAACCAAAAATTTACTTTAAACCATAACATATTCCTTCTCAAAACTCTATTTCATCTCAAGAGAATCTCAGATTTCTTAACATTCTATATGATAAATTTCTCGAAACATTTTCAAATTTTTATTATGGTATCTACGTATAATATTATAAAACTGTGATAAGTCTCGTATTTTTCAGACTTTATTTGATTTTTTTGTAATTAAAAAACCATTAAGCTCCACATTACTAATGAAGTGTCGTAACATAAATTTTTTAAAATTTCTTTAAATTTAGTGGATAACAACTAAAAAAGGACACAAAATAGTGAATGTGATTTTTCTATAAATTTTAGTGCATTATTTTAGGTACTTGCAGTTCAAATTTCACATATTCCAATTTAAATACTAGAAACACAATTAATGAGTTAAAAATAGCAAATAGATCTAGAAAAATACAAACAATTTATATGGTATGATATATGTTGTATTTTGATTATATAAAAAAATTCAAGTTCAAACAAATATTTAACCATAAATTTACTTTAAACCATAACTTATTCCTTCTCAAAACTCTATTTCCTGTTAAGAGAATCTCATATTTCTTAACATTCTATATGATAAACTTCTCGAAACATTTTCAAAAATTTATCATGGTATCTACGTATAATATTATAACACTGTGATAAGTCTCGTATTTTTCAGACTTTATTTAATTTTTTATAATTAAAAAACACTTAAGCTCCACATTACCGATGAAGTGTCGTAACATAAATTTTTTTACATTTCTTTAAATTTAGTGGATAAGAAATAAAAATGGATACAAAATAGTGAATGTGCTTTTTAGATAAATTTTAGTGCATTATTTTAGGTACTTGCAGTTCAAATTTCACATATTCCAATTTAAATACTAGAAACACAATTAATGAGTTAAAAATAGCAAATGGATCTGGAAAAATAAAAAAAATTATATGGTATGAGATATTTTGTATTTTGATTATATAAAAAAATTCAAGTTCAAACAAATATTTAACCATAAATTTATTTTAAACCATAACCTATTCCTTCTCAAAACTCTATTTCCTCTTAAGAGAATCTCAGATTTCTTAACATTCTATATGATAAATTTCTGGAAACATTTTCAAAATTTTATCATGGTATCTACGTATAATATTATAACACTGTGATAATTCTCGTATTTTTCAGACTTTATTTGATTTTTATAATTAAAAACCCCTTAAGCTCCACATTACCGATGAAGTGTCGTAACATAATTTTTTAATATTTCTTTAAATTTCATGGATAAGAACTAAAAATGGACACAAAATAGTGAATGCAATTTTTCTATAAATTTTAGTGCATTATTTTAGGTACTTGCATTTCAAATTTCACATATTTCAATTTAAATCCTAGAAACACAATTAATGAGTTAAAAATAGCAAATGCATCTAAAAAAATACAAAAAATATATGAAATGATATATGTTGCATTTTGATTATAAAAAAATTAAATTTCAAACAAATATTTAACCATCAATTTATTTTAAACCATAACTTATTAATATTTACTAACTTAAGTATTCCATAATTATATAAATAATAAACAAACCATTAATATAGTGATAATATATTATCTTGAGTCTAAGTTTAATCTGTGTGAAATCCTAAAACGAATACGGATGTATCCATTTCCATATCCACATTCAACAGAATTCGGATATCCATTTCCATATCCACATTTGTAAAACGAATTCGAATATTTCCGAATGTCATCCATATTTAATTCAGATACGAATACGGATATCCATATTTACAGTAATTCGAATACGAATACGAATAATTCGGATATTCTGACATCCATATCCATCCCTAGGTCTACCCCTACATTCGACTTGAAGTGACAATACCTCATTGAGATATCTACACTATTTTATGCAGAGCGTCCGTCCAAACCTTATTGAGAGATCTCTGCAGGACTGCAGCAGGGCAGCCACGCAACGATGCAGACAAATCGAAAACTCAGCGACAAGACAGCCAGTAATCTGATTGCACCACACACAACTCTCTCCAGCAGCCAGATTCATTTGCTCAAAGATCGATCTGATATCTCTTGGCCTTGGAGCATTATGACAGGCCAGTACTGAACAGTTAGCTGGGAATCAGTGAATGCCACTATTTGCGATCAGGTCGAACAACTGACGAAACCTGGACTGGATCTTCCAGTCCCAAGAAAAGGTCCAAAATAGCACAACGACCAATCTCTGTCAATGGCTCAGTGCGTTCAGATAGTCTCGCCTCTCGTGTGTCTCGATCGATGCATGCATGGGCAGCATGGCATACAGCCGGCCGATCGATAAATGCAGAACTGGCAGGCCGTTTTCAGATGGCCGCGCGGCGCGCGAGGATGGCTGCCCACACGGTCGGTGACCGAGCCCATGCTGCCCGTTACAGACTTAGCAATTTCATTCCGTATCGGTCGCAATGGTTGAACTCAAATCCATACATATTAAGTGAAGTACCATTTCAATCTTAACATTGATCAACACCGGCTAATACCGATATTATACTCAAGTTATACATTATATTTAAGATGTCAATTTATTCAAATATATTATATTAATATATATTTTAAATATATTTATATTATTTTACTAGATTCCAAAAAATATCGTCCTAGTCACCGGAATAGAATTAAACCCATCATCGCCAGGAAGCGTCGAAGCCCACGGTTGCATCATGCCACCACGCATGCATGCACTAGTAGAGTTTCAGGAATGATGCCGTTGCTGCGTGCTTACGCCTTGACATACGAAGAGTACTTGCGTGGAGCTCATGCATAAATTTTCGATTTTGCATGTCAATGCTGGCACCACTAGAAGACTGCACGCCTCTAGCTACGTTGTCGTCAACTCTTCGTGCTATAGGCTGCTCTGAAATCGTTGAGCTCGATCGGACGCGACGATCCATATATGAATCTGATCGATCGACCAGGCACAGGCAGGCATCGTGCGCTTGTGGGTGCAGTGGCGCCCTCGCATTTACTCTCGAGGAAGAAGAAGCGGGGGCACATGATCGTGCTGACCGCATCGATCTGTCCATGGCGTGGATGCGGGCGCCCGGCCGGCGCGACGCGTGAAATTCACCCATGATTGGAGGGGGGCGCGGATGCCGGTTGCAATTATGTTCGTGCGTGCATTTGCCTCCCGCCAAACCGATGCGTGTCCAATTTCATCCACGGATCGATTAGTCCAGTTTCAGATGCGTGTCCGCTTCATCCACCGATATGATAAATACGGTGCACTAACCAGTCTTATTTAGCAAGATAGGTACGGAGTAACAATAAAACTGAATTAGTTATGGTGATAACCGATCTACCAAACGTATTTCATCTTTCCAAAACCTGCTCAAGCTCGCCGTTGGCGGGAGAAGATGGTTGATGTGGAATTCTGTGTAGGCGCCGCGCGCTAGCGCGGACATGTCGATGGATGTTTCTGTGTATATATATTTCCATAGTCAGTTGCCATTTTGTCAGTGTGTACATGTTGATTAATGTCATCTACCTCTGATTTTTATGACGATGACAATGATATTGACCACCAGCAGGAAAGTACTTCAGTACCGATTATATACGACATAATCTCATTTTGTACGGTAACTAAGGTATGTTTGTTCCTCTTTCTTCCTCTCTCTCCTCACCAGTTTGGTTGAGTTTTGGATATCGAAAAAATTGTCATGAGCTATGAATTTGTTTGGTTAGAGTAGCCGTGGATTTCTGTTTTGATAGTAAATGTGTGTAATACTTCCGATGTTTGGTTGCGCTATTAACATACACTCTCAATATAAAAACTAACGCGTTTAATGATGTGCATTTAGACCATTGTTATAATAAGAAAACTAAAACATAATTATTTATAACTAAAATGTATTTATGTTTTCCAACAATCATATATTAAGTATTGTTCTTAGAAAACTATTTAGTTTAAAGTACTCTATATCAAGGGGTATTTCATTAATGGAAAAAGTGGGTAATTTCCACTAAAAGTTGGCTACGGGAATCTGTAGAATCTAGGGTACCCCTAACTTCCCGTTTGTACTACAAAAATCTGCAGATTCTAGCAAAGTTAGGTACCCAAAAGAATTGTTTGATTGAGATTCTAGCTTCGAGTCAGGAAGCTGGTTCAAAAATCTGAACCAATCAGACTCTGAGAAGAGAAAAGAGTGTTGATTGATTTTGCATATTATGTAATAGAAAAAAATTCCGTATATGTCAATGTAAGTTCACTAGTTCTTATATATGCCACTGAAAACTTGTTGTTTTCATATATATCACTACTTCATTTTTCTGCGTTCATATATACCATTGTCGTTAGTTTCAATCATTAGTCAATATTTTTTTTTTTTTCAAAATAACAAAATTGCACTCAGCTCACTAAAAATCAAGGATGATTTAAGTTCCATGATCAGCTATCACTTGCCCTAGCCGATACACACGTATCAATCACTCATTTAATCCAGTGCAACTGAGACTGGTTGGAAGCAAACCTAGATGTCTAGCTTTATAAGTTGAGGGTAGTTTTACCATTTTGAAAAAAAAAACTAACGTTGACTAATGGTTGGAACTAATGTCAATAGCATATATTGACACAGAAAATTAAAACAATGACATATATGGAAACAAAAGTTTTCAGTGGCATATATAGAACCGGTGAATTTTTAGTGGCATATACGGAATTTTCTCGATTTCATATGGCCAAAGAAGAAATGACTCTTTTGGTACCTGAAATCGTGTAAAAAACGATTTGTTTTTCTACAGTGAAAGGAGTATTTTCGAAGAAACTATCAAACGATAAAATTTAAACCGCTTTAATTAAATCTACAAACTCTAAATTCGCAGTCCGGAGCTCATGTGAACGCAACCATTCTAACGAGAGAAAACTACGTACTACTCCATTAAAGACGGCTAGAATTAACATATCCAATGTCGACGTCAATAACTATAACGAAGATTAATACCCATATCGATTGCAAACGGATTAAGATCATCCTCAAACACACATCGCTAGCTGTTCAGAGTTCAGAGTCTATCGATGTAACTAAGCACATCAATACTGAACACCGACCGACTAGCGAGTAGCGACTGGTCTAATTTCAGTTCCCCGCGGGACGCCCTGAACCGAAGCCTCTATCACGCGCGTCGATCGATCCAACAACCAACGACGCTTAACTGCATCCACTACACCTGTGCAGATCTGTTCGTATTTATCTGCTAGCCTCTCCATGCAGGTTAATTAAGGATGTATTTGGCTAGGATTTGATGGCTTTTTTGTTGTTTGCTCATAGGTGAGTTGGGATGCGGCGATCATCACTAAGAAAGTTCTTATATAGGTTTCTAAATTTAAAATTTAAGATTTTGATGGAAAATTAGACTTCAATAACATTTCTAAACAAATCCCCACATCCTAATCCATTTTCTAAATCCCTTGTTATCTATCCTAAATTTAAGATTAATTTCTCATTTCTTATTTAAAAATAGAGATAAAGAAACTCTTGGAAATCAAATTAGTTTTTAGGGATTAACATGAATAGGATAATCCATATATTAAATTTTAGGGAATAAAATTTAAAAAATATTTTGAATATTAACTATATTAAAGCGGGGACTTACTCGTCCGTCCACAGACTCCCTTCCCCGTTCTCACTTCCTATAAAAAACCAATCAAAACTTATACCCTAAAAAAACCGGTGCAACCACCCTAAAAAAACCGGTGCAACCGCCCCCACCTACGTGCGCTCAACGCCTCAACGTGATGCCCCGCCCCCTGCGCAACCGCCCACAACCGCACGTGCCCCGCATGCACACAAGCAGTTTCATTGCGTGAGAAGAAAAGAGGAAAAGAAAAAAAGAAAAAAGAAAAAATAATAAAAAAGAAAATAAAAAACTAGAAAAAGAAAATTGTATTTATATTTCAGTCTTTTAATTTATGTATTTTGCGCGAAAATAAAAAAACTATTATAAAATAAGATTCTGTTGCAAAGCACAGGCCTCTGACTAGTATTTTGAATACGCTCTAATGCGTGGACCATATCAGAACCCTTATATGACTTATGTTGAACAAACTAATTTGCTAGCAAATCAAAGACCTAACTTGTCACCTATTAAAAACATGAATCACCCCTGTCACGTCCAACTCTATCCTCAAATAGAACCCAAACTAAGTTGCCGTCTGTTATAGCTCTAGATTTAGAATTCTTAGAACTGAGAGTGTCGATCGGGCTCATGAGAATGCGGCAGGAATTATGCCGACGAGGGAGTACTCGTACAGCGATCGAGAGAGATCACGGCGTCGTGGCGCGCGGCGCGCCGGGGCCTGGAACGCGGAGATCGAGCTAGCGCATTGAATTGCCATGGAAGTAGGAAGATGTACATGTAGGCCCTATGTACATGTGCTCATGCACATAAAAAAAGATTGAAAATTCAAGAGAAAAAACAGCCATTATCGTCTCATGGATCAGGCTGAGCAAGATACAGTGTGCGGTCCTAGCTTCGGTAATGGTCGCCGGTTTTGATGACTCCTCGTCTCCGATTACTCTCCTGCGCGCTATTGAATACTGCCTTTGCAAGCAAGCTATCTTCAATGGTGACCTGGCGCAAGCACTGGTGCTCCACTGCTCCAGCCTCCAAGTCTCCAACTATAGGTATGACAATTTGGCAACCTGGCATGTGCCTAGAGATTCGAAATCTTCTGAGTTCTGAAGCTGGGGGGTAGTGTTACTGTCGTTCGTTCGTTATATATATATGCTGCTGGTTTCAGGTGAAGCTAAACCATGCGTGTACGTTGTACCTCTTCTAGACATTATTGTGACGTTGTATACGTTTTACTTGTACACACGGGAGTATGGATTTAGGATCACAGGTTGACAATGTCATTACAAATTTATTACAAATTTATTAATGAATGATCGTGCTTTTAGTAGGGAATTAACATCACTAAATATATTAGACATGTACAGTTGCTATCAAAACTAAATTAAAAAATGATAGTTTGGTTAACTGATAAGAAGGGGTGGATCAGGGAGGCGCACGACCCCGTACAGCCCAGCAGCATTATTTGCAGTTAGTTCTTGTATTTGCATATCTTTGTTGTTACATTTGCATATCGGTCTTTTGTGAGTGATGAGCGTGCAAAAGAGAAATTAAGTGGAATTATTGTTGTATACATGCAATTATATATATATTAATCATAGGCCTAAACATAGTCACTACAAGAAAACATAACATTTTCGTCGGCTAAAATATCTTCTATCGGTTTTTGGAAAAGCCGACGGAAGTTAAATAACTTCCGTCGGCCTCAAGGAACCGACGAAAATTAACTTAACTTCCGTCAGCTTTTCACAGTGGCCGACGGAAGTTAGCCGGCATTTTTCCGCGGCCGATTAGATCCCCTAACTTCTGTCGGCTTTAATGTTGGCCGACGGAAGTTAGGGGGTTTTTCCCCAACCGCGCGCGCGTACAGGGAGACCTAACTCCCTGTACGCGCCACACCCTACGCCTCAGCCCGCGCCGCCGCCTCCCGCGCCCAGCCCGCGCCGCCGCCCGCCCTCGCCGCCTCCCGCCCGTGCCACCACCGCCCGCCCTCGCCGCCTCCCGCACGCGCCGCCGCCCGCCCTCGCTGCCTCCCACACGCGCCGCCACTCGCCTCCGGCCCGCGCCACCGCCCGGCCGCCCGGCGCTCGCCTCCTGCCAGCACCGCCGGCCGCCGCCCGGCCGCCCGGCGCTCGCCCCCTCCCGACCGTCGCCGCCCCCTTCCGGCCACCGCCCACTATCGGCTGTCGCCGCCGGCCGCCGTCCCCGATCCGACCGCCGCCAGCCGTCGCCGTTCGTCGACCTACGCCGTCCGCCGCAAATCAACAAAGTAATTTTTTCACCGCTTTACGAATTTTTTTGCTTTTTATTTGTGAATTGTTTCATTGGTAAATTTAATTGGTATTTATTTGTGAATTGTTTCATTGGTAAATTTAATTGGTAGAGATGTATAGATAGATATGGATTAAATTTTGTCAATTGATGAATTAAATGATTGATATGGATTATTCCAATATTAAATTATGGAGACATATAGATAGCTTTATAGTCCACTAGTATCTTTTTTAATTTGTACTATTATAGTTAAGAAAAAACACGTGTACATGCATTCTACAAAAGGATTTAAAACACTCAAATTAAGTGGCTTTGATTATTTGATATTCTAGACCGTCATGATCATACTTGAATTTTGTCATTGGTATGCATGAGCAGATGCACTCTAATAGACGTGTATAGGGAGGAAATGTGGAATGATAGTATGAATCTTGTTTTATATGCGATATTCTTTTTTCATATGCAATATATGTTGTGATATTATGTATAAATTATGCATGATTTCATTGGGTGATTAGTATTATATCTATATATATTTTATTATATATTTCTTTTCGTATGCAATTTTTTATTTGACAATAACGCAGATAGTGTAACGAAATCTATGTGTCACCCGTTTCAGACCAACATATCTCACACGTGTCATGCGTGTGAGATGTGTAGGTCCGGAATTGTCCCTTTTTGGACAGCCTCGGAGTGGGCGACGGAGCGTGGTTTTATGATGAGTCATGAGTCCGAATGAGATTTCAGTAACATAACCTTGTTGTTCTCCATTGCACCACTATCAGGCGTGCAATTGGAGAACAACGGGGTTATGCTGCTGAAATTTCGTTCGGACTCATTGCTCGTCATAAATACCACGTTTTGTCGGTCACTCTTGGGTGGGTTTAGGACCTATCTTTTCCTATAGACATAGGCCCGTGGTACTTATGATGCATTCTCGATTGAATGAATGTTTTGCCTATAGAATGGTTAAGGACGACCGACGGTGGATGTATAGTGGATGGATGAAAAGTGGAGCTCACACGAGGGAGTGGGTAATCAACGCTGAGAAATTTGTTGATCGTGCATTCGCTTTGACAAAAAACACTGGCGCGAGGTGCCCATGCATGAAGTGCAGAAATTCTCGTTGGCAAGACAAGAGGACGTTGTCATTGCATATTTGCAAATATGGTTTCGTGTCAGGTTATGAAGTTTGGACTTTTCACGGCGAGACAGGCCATGAAAAAACGGTATTAGTAGTGGAAGAAGAAGATGATAGCATTGCTGACGATAGGATGGATGAGATGCTTGATGCTATACGACCGGAGTTTGAATCAAACCCTGAGGATCCTCCAACATCGGAGGTTCAAAAGTTTTTCGACATCCTTCAAGCTTTAGAAGAGCCATTGCATGAGCACACCACCGTAAGTGTTCTCGCTTTCGTGACTCGTATTATGGCTATTAAGTCAAAGTTTGCATTTTCAAACAATTGTTATAAGGAGCTCTTGAATCTAATCAGTGATATCCTTCCTAAGAATCATAAGGTGCCGAAAGACATGTACCAGTCAAAGAAAATGCTTTATGCTCTCGGTATGGAGTATGAGAAGATTGATGTGTGCCGAGATAATTGTATGTTGTTCTGGAAAGAATATAGTAATGAGGTGAAATGCTTAAAATGTGGTAAACCGAGATTCGTAGAGGTCGTAAATGAAGACGGAGAGAAGATGACGACAGAGGTTGCTCATAAGCAACTTCGTTACATGCCTCTTACACCTCGGGTGAAACGATTGTTTCTCTCAAAGAAAACTGCTAGACATATGCGATGGCATAAAGAAGGTGTACGTGAGAATAATCAAGTAATGGTGCACCCATCTGATGGTGAGGCATGGAAGGCTCTAAATGATTTTGATGCAGACTTTGCTAGTGATGCAAGGAATGTTCACATCGGGTTGGCAACATATGGATTCACACCTTTCAATGCCGACCGGTGAGCGGGTTCTATGCCAGACATGGGACCAGTACCGGTTTGCTCCTGACGGGCGCCACATAACTGCTCAGGGGGGCGGTGTCTCATGACTTCTGGGTATGTGTTTTTTCAATCTTCTTTTAGTTTTAACCCAAAGCTTTTTGAGTTACAACACTTTACTAATCATGACTTTTGCAGTTACGCTTTTGCTTGCCATAAGTCAGAAATCACCATAATCATGCACTTCAAGTCTTCAACAACAATGCACACAAGGTGGTGAAGGATGCTATTTCGTATGCCCGCATTCAAGCGAACAATGCTTACTACAAGGAGAAGCTAGGGCAACGAATGAGTAAAGCGACGGGCGCATCCATAATATATTTGACTGAAGAACAATACCGTTCGGTAAACAATTCTAACTTTTTAAATCTTCGATTGTTGAGATTTGTTGTCATATAATACAAATAGCATCTCTGTTCAGGTGAGGATTCCGTGGTTTGCAAACCGCAAGGATGCATATTTCGAATTCTGCAAGATTTGATCTTCAGCTGCATTCAAGAAGACTTTCGAGCAGAAAAGACAATGCCACGGGACGGATCCGAAGCACAAATATGGTGTCGATAGACATATTCGTCACGCTAAACGCATGGTAAGACCTCCTTTTGTCACTCTCTATCTATAGATACATTGTAATGCGACTAACTCATTTCTATTGTACAGAAAGCTAAATCTGGCAACGTGCCAAGTGACATAGAGGTGTATACCTCTGGTCACAAAGGAAGCGATCCTACACAGCCAGATGTCTTGTGTAGCTAGACAGACACATACCATTTGGTGAGATGTTAGCAATGTTAAGAGTTTGCGTAATTTCATTTTTCTCCGTCTAATCGGACATATTTTTTGCAGGCGCAGTATGGTGAACACATGGTTCGACTCCACGGAGAGGACTATGATTGGCGGAGAGAACCTGTCGACCAAATGGCCGTGTACTCCAGCGGAGGTGGAAAAAGCCATGGACGGTGAGACAATGTTTTTATTAATGTTTTGTGTATGGTATTGTGATGGTAACTAACTCATTCAATGTTGCAGGTACTCCATGTTCAATGGAGTTATTGACTCGAGAGCGGTGAGAGCTGAGAAGTCAGCTCAGTCATCGCAGAGCTCCGTCGGAGTTGGCTCCAGCCGTCGTCGCTCAGAAGAAACCCCAGAGGTGGTTCGGATGAGGGAGGAAATGAGGCGACATGACGAGTACTATATCGCCTGCTTAGCACAACAGCAGGCGATAATCTAAGTAAGTTTAGTTTACAGTGTTGCAGTTAAAAAGTATTCAGAAATAGGTTTAGAACTAACTGATTACATTACAACATGTGTAGCACTAGCCCAACAGCATGGTGGATTTGACATGTCCTTGTTCCAACCACTACCTCCCCCGCCGCCACCACTATCTCCTACATCACCTGAGGTACCTCCTAACACATCGTTACTTCAGATACTTAAGTTAGCGTTTAGAAGGGTAGTTAAGTTCGTTCTCTAATTTTGTCTATTTCTTTAGAGTTTCCGTATGTCTGGTCAATATGGAGCCTCCGGGGCAAATGTGGATGAAGCGGGAGGCAGCGACGGTGCCCACGACCCAAATGTGGGCGATCAGTGAGTATGGATGTGTATTGTGAAGTTTGATTGAATCTGGATGTGATATGCGCTTTGATTGAATCTCGATGTGTTATGTGACTTTGTATATGAATTTCGATGGTATATGTGAATGCGGATGTGTACTGTGACTTTGGATGTGAATTCAATTGTGTTATGTGATGTTGGATGTGATGTGTGAAGTTTGGATGTGAGATGTGATTTTGGATGTTATATGTGAAGTTTGAATGTGATTTTGGATGTGAGATGTGAATTTGGATGTGTATTGTGAATGTGATATAAATTGTGTTTGGATGTGAGTGTTGTTGGCGTAAAAGATTACGCTAACATGTTTCTGTAGATTAGAAACTAACAAACGGAGTGTTTGCGAAGTGAACTGTTCTAAGCCTCCGAAAGGATAATAACTTAGAATAGTTCGAATGTGTGTATTGAATAACTTGTATTCGGTCCTCATTACAGGGTGAAATGGGGGGTATTTATAGACCCAAATATTAAGGAAAAGACCTATTTACCCCTCTATTACAACCGACATAGTGGAAACTATTCGGTACCCTTAATAGGGCTAAAATGGTAAAAGACTAATCTAATAATATAAAAGATAAATCTTCCATCTTAGCTGGCAATAAAGATCTCAAAAAGTCTTAGTTCGAAGAGGTACTCCGAACCAATGCCTACCTTCGTACTTCGAGCTTGACTCAGGGTATCTTCGAAGATGGACGTCTGGAAACCTTCGAATCCATTATCTGCTTTTATGCTGTTGCGGCAATAACCCCGAGGATGAGATATTTTCCCTCAACAGTAGCCCCTCGAATACGCTTCTCCGTTTAACCTGTAATGTTAGGAGAGCAGTATACGGAAGGAAAAAATAACCAGGCATAGGGGTTATTAGATTTTAATTCATCTCCGAAATGTACGAAGATATAAACTCCGAATCAGTCTTAAGACAATTACTTTCGAACTATCTTAGAACTGACTCAGGAAGTTCAAAAGTCTTTTAGACTTAGAAGAAATAACCGTTAGCTTTCTTCTCCTAACGGAAACTGTAGAATGCGTTAATTTCGGAGAAAAGTAACGGGCAGGAATGCGAAACGACATGGACTAACGGTAAAAATGTAAAGTCTAGGCTATAAATAGAGGGCCTAGAACTTACTCGATTACCTTTCCACTGCTTTCTCGCAAACAAACACCTTCTGAGCCCTTTGAGTTCTTTGAGCCCTAGCCTCCATTTTCCCCAAAGTAACCCAGCGACTACAATGGTGAAGACCAAGGGTTCTGGAGCCCCCTCGGCCTTGGCTCGGCAGCAGGCGGCTGCAGCGGCAGCGGCTGCGGCGTTGGCGGCGGCACCTCCAACATCCGCAATGACATCCATGGAGGTAGGAAGGAGAAATCCCCAAAATGTTGATGATCAAAGTCTCTGCCCGCCATCAACAAAGTACCTGGACCAATCCTTTCAACTGGGATCTTCTACCTGCAAGAGGGAATCACTAGCAATCGCAGTAGAAGGGAGGATTAGCACTGGAGTTATGATTCGCAAGCCTGGAAAAGAACTTATCCCGTCGCCAAGGCCTGGAGAAGTGGTCGTCTTCGAAGCCGGCTTGGGCCTTTCCGCAGTGGACTTCTTGGCGGAGGTACTTGACTTATTTCACGTCACCCTTCCTCAATTGTCTTCGAACGTAGTAGCTCGTCTGGCTATCTTCGAATGGGCATTGAGAGCCGAAGGTTGTGAGGGGAGGGCAGAGATTTTCGCTGCGCTACATAGAGCTTCATGCCAGCCAAAAACCTTCGTAGGTCCCGGAGGTGAAAAAGTAGTAGTAGCCTTCGGAAGCATCAATTTTAGGCTTCGGGACGAATATGCCCTTCAATTTCCTGCTAAGGCCATCAATGCTAGATGGTATACTGACTGGGTCATGAGGTGGTTTTATGCCGAAGTTGGAGCGAGCAATCCTCTGGCCGGACCTTTGAAAGAAATCCAATTCCGGAAGGAAGCCTTAGTGCAACCAGACCAAGGTCAGCTCGAAGCTCGCCTCAGCTTACTTCAGAAGATTAGTCGGAGGTTGAGCATGCGAGACTTAGCCGAAGAATTCCTTGGGTTACAAATCTCTCCGCTTATGGCCAACTGGCCTATCATCTTCGAAGAGTATTCGGAAGGCGGTCTCCGAAAGATCACTTCGACTTCGAGCCCTGCAGGTAACTTCGAAGACAACATGTATTATGCATATTCATTCGAAGAAAAAACTAACTTGATTCATTTTTTAGCTTCTTCAGCCCCTATTACTTCAAAGCAAATCGTAAGGGCTTCGGAGAAGATTTTGGGCGCTCCAACTCCGACCGAAAAAGAATGGAGAATCAAGTTGGTCGGGAGTTGGGAGAGATTTAACAGAGTATGGGGAATGCTGGAAATCACTCCACCCCCTTTGATGGATTGGGTGCCTTCGGAGAAAGGACCCAAAAAGAGGAAAGCCGAAGCTGGGACTTCGAGCTCTGCTAAAACTCCGGTGAAGAAGGTGGCTCGGAAGCCAAAAAATCTTGCACCTTCGAATCCTGCACCTTCAAGCTCAAGGGCTTCAGTCTCTGACTCCCAAGAGGATGAAGGGAGATTGCTTGTGCGTCTAATAGAAGAAGATGAAACTCAAAGGACTGCACAAGCCGAAGTACCTGCGAACGTGCCGGAGCCCCGAGATAATCTTGAGCAACCAAGGACTTCGGCAGTTCAGGAAGATATATCTCAGGACGAAGTTCCTGTGAATGAGAGTGGGGTCGAAGTTACTATGGCTTCGATTCCCGAAGAGGCAACAAGGACTGCTCAGGACGATGCTCCTGCAGTCGAAGACTTAACGGCTGATTCGGATGAAGATTTAGCCTTCGATCCGCCGAACAGTCCGATGATGACTCCTCTGCAAAATGTTGAAGGTAGACTTCGAATAACTCTTTCATGTTTATTTTGTGTATTTATACAATGTATAATACTTTATATATATTTTTTACAGAGTCCACTCCTATGGAAGAGGTCCGCCAGGAAGAAACAATTCCTGGACCTTCGACGACTTCGGAGCCAACCCAGAGAGCTACTCAAATGGGACCTGGTAGAGGCAAAAGACATATAGATCCCCTCCCTGCTGCGAGTTCCAGATCAACTCCATCTGATTCAACATACGAGAGCCAATCTTCCGGGGAGGGCCAGTCTCCAGAGGCTCCGAAGACCACAAGCCAACGCTCCGGTCCTTCGCTGGACGAAGATGACCAACAGGCAATAAGTATGCTCCCCCTGCTAGCTCCTTTCATAGGGCAAACAACTGGTCTTCGGACTTTGCTCGAACCTTTGGATCGAGCTAGCCGTGACATAGGGGAGACCAACTTAGTGGCCATTCTGAGCAAGGCGGACAGGACGGAGCTTAATGCCGCTATAGAACGTGCAGCCTACCAGGTACGAAGCACTTGCGAAATAACATAGAATTCATCTACGAATAAATATTTACTTTAATTTTTAATTTTTGCAGCAAACTGTCTTGGCCCGAGCTGCAAATATATGTAATGATGAAGAGATCGCTCGTCTTTGGGAGGAAAATAACGTCCTTCAGAGGAATCTTAGCATCTCCGAAAGCCGAGTGGCTCAGATGGACAATATAGTGTCAACAGAGCGAAGGGCCAAACAAGGTTTGGAGGCTGCGAATAAAGAGCTTGAAGCAGAGAGAATTGTGCTTCGAGCAAAAGTTGAAAAATTGCGGGCGGAGCACGCTACTGCGAGGACCGAGCTTGTCAAACTCCAAGAGGAAGCTAGCGAGTTGTTAAACCAAAAGAATATTTTGACCACTGAAAATGCTAGACTTTCCGGGGTTCTGGGAGAAGTCACTTCGACGAAGGACGCACTGAACGAAGATAAGCTGAAGTCCGAGAAGGTGGCTGTGGAAGTTATGAATCAGTTGCTAGGTGTCCTGGAGTACTTCGGTACTACTGGAATACTTCCTTCTGATGATAACATCACTCTTCTGCGCCGGTTGAAAAGGATCCAAGGAGTGGTGAAGCAGATGAAGACAGCGGGCATTAGATACGGAGAACTCTCCGGACAAGTGGCTGTTGTCGGCCTACTTCGCTACTACGAAGATCTGGGCCGATCGATAACTCCGGACGCAGGAGGGGGCCCAATTACCTTCGACGACGAGCGACTTCTGACTCCTTCCGAAGGTGTGGCTGCTGCCTGGCGAGCCTTCCAAACTTCATGGAGAGCCGAAGGTTGTTCCGCGATCAAGGCTTGGATCGACGAAGGCCAACGCCAGAAGCAAGTTCGGACCCAAGCTTCAAGCAGTCAGCCTCCTCCGAACCCGCAGGTTTAGAAATACCTTAGGATTTTTGGCCATGTAAAGCTTTATGCTTATGAACATTTATCAATGAAAATTTGTTTGTCATATTTTTAGGCTTTGCCTCATACGGAAGATATCGAAGTGTTAGATCTTAACGACGAAGTTCGCTCATTATGGACCACCTTCGATCTTCTAAAAGCTTATAAACATCCTCGATTTCTAATTCCTCGAGATAGCTCCGGTGTAATTGCGCACGAAGTAATCAAAGATATACTGTCTTATATTAAAGAGGAAGAAAAAGAGGTTAACTTAAACACTTCATCTTCTGAAGACGTTATATGGTCTGAAGACGAAGATGAAGTCCGAAGTAAAAAACCTGAAGAACTTGGAAGCTGGGAAAGGAGCCCCGAACGGCTTCGAACTTGGGCCGAGCTTCAACAAGAACAGAAGGATTTTAGAGCTTCGAAGGGGGGCAAGAGAGTTAAACGCAAAGTTGTTAGAACTCCCGGCGCTGGAACTAGTCGTTCCAACCCTAGCTCTAGAGACCGAAGAGGTCTTCGATTCCTTCTTGGTATAGATACCAATTTTTCATGATGTAATCTGTAAACACATTCGTTTGAATAATGAATACCGATTTAAAATTGTCTCCATATTTACTAGCCCCTCTTTGGGTATAAGCAACTTCGAACTGTATTCAAAGATGGTTATGCGCAAAGAAATGAACTTCGGAGTACAATTTTTTTGGGGGTGTTCGGAGCCCCTTTGCAATTTAAAGGTTTTTTTTTTAAATCTTTTAAAATGTCTTCGACTATTTGTAGTCTGAAGAATGGCAACTTAGTACCCTTGTTTTTTGAAAGAAATCACTTGAGATAACTTTCAAGATACCTTATTATCTTAGATAATTTGTCACTTTGAACTATGCTAACAGACATTCGAAGCTCATGGCTTAAACTCTGTTTTACTTTAGCCACCTTCGGCTCATTTTTGCGATCTCTGTCGAACCAATGGTTCAGAGTTTGCAATGGTCTCTTTGGACTCTTTTTACGGATGTCTACCAGCCAATGGCTTGGACTCCGTATATTTTGGCCACCTTCGGCTCTTTTTGCGGAAGTCTACCAACCAATGGCTTGGACTTCGCAGGTTTTGGCCACCTTCGGCTCTTTTTACGGAAGTCTACCAGCCAATGGCTTGGACTCCGTATGATGTGGTTTTGGGCTCTTTTACGGATGCCTACAAACCGGTGGCTTGGACTCCGGATTATGTCAGCCCCCACGTCGGAAGCTTCGAACCAATGGTTCGAAGTCCGAAAATACGATTCAGCTTCATGACACTTCCCTCTCGGTCGACCCCGCGGTTCCAGTGCGTCCACTCGGAAGCTGGAAGTCTATGAGGGGAAGGCATTATCTGGACCATATGCTTTATTAATTCAGAAGATGATTACAAGTGAATTACAAGGAGCCCTTATGCGAAGTATCGCTTTAGGTGCTCTGCATGCCAAGTATGTGCTAACTCTTCACCTTCTAAATTAGCTAACTTAAAAGAGCCAGGGCGTCCTGAACGAACGATTAGGTATGGACCTTCCCATTTATTTCCTAACTTCCCTGGCGCTATAATGCTTCGTAGAACAAGATGACCCGGTCTTAGTTCATTGAGTTTAACCTTCGGGTCAAACCAAGCCTTCGTCTGCTGATGATACTTTGATAAGTTTTCCACAGCTCGAAGTCTTGTTTCTTCTGATAAATCTAGCGAAGCTTGTCTTTCTTCTTCAATCTCCGGTTCGGTGCTGCGAAATGATCCTCTTTTGAGCTCCGTTGGAGTCATAGCTTTATCTCCGAATAGTAGTCTGAATGGAGTAAAACCTGTGGACCTTGTTTGCGTAGTCCGAATGGACCACAAAATCTTCGGAAGCTCTTCGGTCCACAGTCCCTTTGCTAATCCTACTATCCTTCGATTTAGCCCTGATAAAATATTTCCATTGGCTCGTTCTACGGCTCCATTAGACTAAGGATGCCTCACTGCAGCAAAACATAATTGAATGCCTAGATCTTCGCAAAACTTTCTGAAAGGTTCTACATCGAACTGTGTTCCATTATCAACTGTGAGTTGTCTAGGCACTCTGAACCGGCAAATGATATTCTTCCAGAAGAATTTCTGTACATTGTTCGAAGTGATAGTTGTCAAGGGCTCTGCTTCCACCCACTTAGAAAAATACTCAATAGCTACCACTGCGAACTTCAGATTTCCCTTGGCTACTAGAAAGGGACCTATTAAATCCATACCCCATCTGGCCATAGGCCATACTGGAGCAATGACTTGAAGAGCTGTTGGTGGGCGATGACTTCGTCGACCCATCCACTGGCATCCTTGACAAGTGCGGACTAAGCTCTCCGCATCAGCTATTATTGTAGGCCAGTAAAGCCCCTGGCGAAGTGTTTTTCCTGCCAAAGCTCGCGGGGCTAAATGGCTACCACAAAGGCCTTCATGAATTTCTCGAAGAATTTCTTGACCTTCGGCTTGAGATATACATCGGAGTAGAGGGGAACATACTCCGGCCTTGTATAAAATACCGTTGATTATTTGATAATTTCTATCTCTAAGCTTTAATCTTGACAGCTGTGGCTCTTCGGGCAAATTTGTTCCTCCCTGTAAAAGTTTCATGATTGAATTTTTCCAATCTGCACTAGGAATGCAAAGAATCTCTGCAGAGGGAATTTGTGGCACCGAAGGTGTACTGAGCTCCTCATAGAAGGCTTCTTCTGGCACATCCACAGCTCCGGCTGCAGCTTTTGCTAAGATGTCCGCTTGCACATTTTCTGCTCTTGGTATACTCCGAATGGAAATACCCTTGAAGTGTGCTTTGATTTTACGGATTTCTTCTAAGTACTTTGCAAGTTGTGGATGCCGAACCTGAAAGCTTTTATCTACGTGCCCTGCTACTATTTGAGAATATGTCTTTATAATAATTCTCGTAGCCCCTAGAGCACGTGCTTTTCGGAGTCCCAATAAAATCCCTTCATACTCCGCTATATTATTGGTAGACTTAAAGTAGAGTCTTGCGGAGTACATTGCTCTTTGCCCTGAAGGCGAAATTAATACTGCTCCAATGCCTGCTCCGGATGCTTGGAAGGACCCATCGGAATAAACAGTCCAAACTCCGTCACTTGACTTCTCCGGAACTAAATTTGTAGGCGGAGTCCATTCTGCTACAAAATCTGCTAAGACTTGCGATTTGATTGTTGTCCTTGCTAGGAAAGATATGCCGAAGGGTGCTAACTCAACTGCCCACTTCCCAATCCTTCCAGTGGAATCCTTACTTCGAAGCATATCTCCTAAAGGATACGAAGTTGGTACAATTACATTGTGAGCTAAAAAATAATGTCTTAATTTCCTCGAAGCCATTATCAGAGCATAAACGAACTTCTCGAGTTCAGAGTATCTTGTCTTCGCTCCCGATAATGCTTCGGATACAAAATAAACAGGATTTTAGACCAACTTCCCATTGAAATCCACTTCTCTGACAAGGACTGCACTGACAGCAGAACCTGTAGCTGCAAGGTAAAGGAGTAGGGTTTCGTCCGCAGTAGGCACCGTGAGTGTAGCAAGATTACTGAGATACTCTTTAATATCTTCGAAGCTTTTCTGACACTCCAGTGTCCATGCAAAATCTTTGGACCCTTTCAATGCTTTAAATATAGGCAAGCTTCTCTCCGCAGACCTTGATAAAAACTTGCTAAGTGCTGCCAGACGCCCAGTCAGCTTTTGCACTTGCTTTAAATTTTCCGAAGGAGCCATCTTTTGTAGCGCAGTTATTTGAGTAGGGCTAGCTTCAATTCCCCTGCTTGAAACTAAATACCCCAACAACTTTCCAGCCTTAGCTCCGAAGATACATTTTTCGGGGTTAAGACGGATCCCACATGCCCGAAGGCTATTGAATGTTTCTGCTAAGTCTAGGCTATGTTGGTGCTTTAAAGCACTCTTTATTACAATATCATCCATATAGGCCTCCACATTGCGACCTAGTTGATGACCTAGAGCCTTAGCAACTAACCTCGAAAAAGTAGCCCCGACATTTCTTAAGCCAAAGGGCATTCTTACATAACAAAAGACTCCCGAAGGAGTTACAAAGCTTGTCTTGATCTCATCTTCGCGCTTTAACCATATTTGATGATAACCAGAATACGCGTCAAGGAAGCTTAATAACTCCGAACATGCGGTGGAGTCGACCAATTGATCAATTCGGGGCATGGGGTAGGGGTCACGAGGGCATGCTTTATTCAAGGATGTAAAATCAATGCACATGCGCCACTATCCGGAAGACTTCTTTCTGACGAAGACTGGGTTGGCTAACCATTCTGTGTGAGCCACTTCTCTGATAATCCCAGCCTTCAACAATTTCTCAACTTCGTCTTTCGCTAGAGCAGCTCTTTCTGTAGACAGTTTCCGGAGTCCTTGCCGAACAGGGCGAGCCTTCGGGTTTACAAGTAAGCTATGTTCAATAATATCCCGATCGACTCCGGTGATATCTTCGTCAGACCAAGCGAAGACATCCAAATTCTCTTCCACCACCTTTTCCAAGGAGGTTGCAACTTCTGGAGGTAAATCTTTACCAAATTGAAATGTATACTCTTTACCATCTTTAACAATGACTTTCGCTGCAATCTCTCCTTCAGGACTTGGTCTCGGAAAGGATTTCTTTGAAGCTTTGGAAGGGGCTGAAAAAATTTCTTCATTGTCTTGTACATTGTTTACTTGTCTTGGATCAAGAGGGGGACCATGACCATATTCCGCTCGCCGAGCGATAGCTTGATCTCCGAAGACAGTAAGGACTCCTGCTTGTGTGGGCATCTTCATGCACAAATAATTGTGATGCGCCACAGCTCCGAACTGGTTTAGCATACCTCTTCCAAAGATGACGTTGTAAGCATACGGGGCATCTATAACATCGAAGATTACTTCCTCAGTTCGGGCCAACAACCCTTCCCCGAAGGTAACTTCCAGGTCTATTTGGCCAAGTGCATCAAGCGGAGGTAGGCCTATTTGGCCAAGTGCATCAAGCGGAGGTCCTGCGAAGCCTTGCAAAGGACGAGCCGCTGGAAGGAGATGCTTTCTGGAAATGCACAATTGATCGAAGGCTTGAACAAAAATGATGTCTGCCGAACTACCTCCATCAATCAACACCCTTCGAACTTCAGTGCCCGCAATATCAGTAGTGATAACAAGTGGGTCTGCATGCGGAAACTTAATGCCAGCTGCATCCTCCGCAGAAAAGGATATCGGTACATGAGACCACTCCGGCATTGCAGCTGCAGACGACAAAGTCCCAATATGGCCTACTTCCCTGACGTAGTCTCTTCGCTGTCTCTTTGACATACTTCCAAGGGTACCTCCTCCAGAAATAGGGAGGACTACTCTTTTCCCTCGGTCTTGCCCTTCCTCTTGCTTCGGGGGTGGCATAACATTGGCCACTGGAGGGTGTCTTGTGGCATCAAAGTTTTCTATCCGCGCCACAGCCTGAACCGGCTCTGGGCGCGCTGCAGCTGGAACTCGGTCGGTAGTATCTCGACCCGAAGTTCTTTCTAGATACTCTCCTCTTAGAGTAAGTATAGCCTTGCAAGTATCAGTTGCATGGCTTCGATTTTCACCATGGATGCAGCAGAAAAGGGTCTGGCCTTTGCCAGCCGTTTTCCCTGGCGGCCTCCAGCCGCTGGCCTTGTTCCCCGAAGACTGTGGAGCTCTCTGTATAAACTTCTGCGGGGGTGCAATATTCAAGACTTCAGAACGAGGGTGCTTTTGCCCTCTTCTCTGATCATGTTGAACTTCGAAGACTGGTTCTTGCGGCTGTGCTGAAGTTTTTACTTCTACTTTAACTTCTTGCAATATGGATGAAGTAGCTGCAGTTCTTCGAAGCCAACCTTCTTCTGACCTCGCATACTCCTCGAAGTATGACATCAACTGAGAGACCGAGGAGATGCTTTTACGATGAAGCTTATCCAGAAGGCCTTGATGAGTGACGCCTTCCCGAGCTGCATCAACTACCGAAGATGCAGACAACCCCCGGATCTGCGACTTCGTATGAGCGAAGCGCTTGAAATATTGCCTCAATGTCTCTCTGGGGAGCTGTTTCACCTGGAAAAGGCTTCCTGTTGACATGGGAGGCACGAAGGTGCCTTGAAAATTGCTTACAAACTTCTTCTTCAGCTGCCCCCATGAATTAATTGATCCTGGCTTCAAGGACCAGAACCACCTTAATGCCACTCCTTGAAGAGCTAAGGGGAAGCACTTTGCCATGGTGTCTCAAACTCCTCCGCTAGCTTCAATTGCTAGGGCATAAGAACGAACATACTCTCCGGGATCTTCATCTCCAGCATACTTACAGAGCTTTGAAGTCTTAAACTTCGGATCAAAGCGAACTTTCTGCAGCTCAGGATGCAGCGTGGATTCATTATCGAAGGAGGCGTTCTCCGGTGCTTCGGGATAATCGGGTTCGTCATCTTCGGGCACTTCTGGGATAGCTGGGATGGCTTGAGAGCGAAGCCTGTTCGCAGCTTCTTGTCGCCACCTTGCTACTTCAGCTTGAAGGTTGGTCATTTGAGTGGCCATATCTCCAAGATTGTCTTCATCTCCTCCGGAAGGATCTTCCGGGTCTTGAGAACTAGTAGGATCAATTCGAAGTGGGATGGAAGGTGGAAGAGGAATTCCAGGTGGTCGAAGTATGGAAGGATTTGGCGGAGAAGCTCCGTATGTTCGAGGGATGGAAACTCCTTCCGGAGTTTGAGGTGGAGGGAAAGCCGAAGGCCCTCCGACTTCAACCGTATCGGATGGTGTCTCTCCGGAGATCCGAGAGGACCTCCGAACAGGGTTACGAGGTGCACTCCGCTTAGGAGGCATGATGTAAGAAGTTGGTAGAGAACGAAGTTTTTCGGACTAGGTTCCCCACGGACGGCGCCAACTGTTGGCGTAAAACATTACGCTAACAGGTTTCTGTAGATTAGAAACTAACAAACGGAGTGTTTGCGAAGTGAACTGTTCTAAGCCTCCGAAAGGATAATAACTTAGAATAGTTCGAATGTGTGTATTGAATAACTTGTATTCGGTCCTCATTACAGGGTGAAATGGGGGGTATTTATAGGCCCAAATATTAAGGAAAAGACCTATTTATCCCTCTATTACAACCGACATAGTGGAAACTATTCGGTACTCTTAATAGGGCTAAAATGGTAAAAGACTAATCTAATAATATAAAAGATAAATCTTCCATCTTAGCTGGCAATAAAGATCTCAAAAAGTCTTAGTTCGAAGAGGTACTCCGAACCAATGCCTACCTTCGTACTTCGAGCTTGACTCAGGGTATCTTCGAAGATGGACGTCTAGAAACCTTCGAATCCATTATCTGCTTTTATGCTGTTGCGGCAATAACCCCGAGGATGAGATATTTTTCCCCAACAAGTGTGAATAGGGGAACCAGGAAAAAACAAAAAAAATACCAGGTAACTTCCATCGGCTATGGCCAAAACCGACGAAAGTTAGGGGCAGCTAACTTCCGTCGGCTAGCCTAGCCGACGAAAGTTAGCGCCCCTCTGCTGACGTGGCAGAGTTCGACGCTAACTTCCGTCGGCGGCCGACAGAAGTTAGCTAACTTCCGTATACTCGCTTCCGTCGGCCAAATGCCGACGGAAGTTAGCCTTTTACCGACGGAAGTTAGCTTCTTCCGTCAGGAAAGGGCTAACTTTCGTCGGCTTTGGCCGACGGAAGTTCCCTGAATTGTTGTAGTGAGTATTCTTATTTTGATCAAACCATGCTTACATATATTTGAATCAAAATATTTTTAGTCCCGAATTTATAAAATATTCACAAAATATTCCTGATATATATCTATTTTGACTTCTAACGCGGTGACGCCTACTCGGCCTGCTCCGATCGATGCCCCCCTACCACCAGCGGCGACCTAGCGCCTTGTTGTTAGGTGCCGCCCAGCCTACGCCGTGTCGGCACCGTTCCTATGGCCAGGTACCATATTGCGTTCACCCTCTTCAACTTTCCTATTGCCACGTTAGATTTGCCTCTGGCTAGCCAGTGTTATAATGAGTGACATGTGTCTTTATATTAGTAGGTATATATTTGTTGGTGTATGGGCTATTATTGTTCAACAATTTTATTCTTGCTTGTCTATGTATATCTTGTCCTTCCATTCCTTTGTCGGCTCAGCTAAAAATATATAGCAAGCTAGACTGCTTCTAAAAAAAGATTGTGTACTGTTTTCAATAGTCAATATTAATTAGCTACTGTCTATATGAGGATTTGAGGACCTCGTACAACCAGAAATCAGAACACAAGTGAATCAAGCAAGCAGACAAGTCACAAATTAAAGCGTATAGCTGTGTAAACAGTATCAACTGGTACCATTGGATGCGTCAGTCTCCCTCTCGCATGCATGCCCCAACAACGATCGATCGATCGAACGACCAACCGCAGCTATACCACGTCGTTACCTGACCCATCCATTCATTCATGACACCCATCGGCCATCGCCCATGTTTGCGTAGTTGCATCGTTCATATGTATACGTTGTACATACATATATATAATTTATCTATGTATAGTAGTACCATCTCTCCTTTCCAACACGAAAACAAAATACGGACTATTTAAAACTTATTTTACAATAACTTAGTAATTTCTATCTGATTTATTTTTTATTGCACATATATAATTTATTTAGTACATACTTATTTCTATCTTAGACCACTGGAAATTTCAAGGTAATAAGCTGAGATAACTCATGAGAGGCTGGGGTCGTTGGAACAAAAACGGTGAGATGTTTAAGGGTAAAAAGGAGCTGATCTCTAAAATTCAAGAGTTGGACAACAAAGATGTTTCATCTCATTTATCCTTAGAAGAATGGAGTGACTATTATAATTGAGAAAATTATGTATATGTCACTAAAAAATCACCAGTTTATATATGTCACTGAAAACTTGTTGTGTTTAATCTCGGTGGATTCTCTTGGATTCCCAAGGTTAATCTCGGTGGGACTTGACACTTGGAACCGAGCTGCATCATCTTGATCTTCGGTGAAGAGGTGAGTCTCGCCATCTCGACAGTCACATCACTTAAGGTTTGTTCTTCGAGTCTGCATCATATCGATCTCTTGAGGTATCGGTCCGATTGGTGTGACTGCCGGGTTTATCTTGGTATATTTTGCTAAGTCTACGGCTGCATCAGTTTTGATCTTTTAAATTGATGTGAATTATGTGTCATAGTTTAAAGCTTCATCGGTCAAGTCCGACATCTTGATCTATTGTACCATATTCATGTTGTGTACCATTTATCTAAATGAAGTATGCTTGATGCATTGAAGTGTTATTGATTTATCATGAGTAGCGACTGTATCAGTTAGGTCCGATCTTGCGATTACAGTGATTTAATGATATGAATATGTTATTTGGCATGCTTGTACTCTGATAATCGCAAAGGTGTTATCCTATCGGGCAATAAAAAGTTCTGTTTGATAGCGTGGGTATGGCCATCGGCCCAATGGCTGATAGGCATGCTTATTCCTATTTATTATATTCTCGCCACAGTTATCGACTTGATAGCCGATCGATATTGCTACTAACATTGTCTTTTATGATTCCTTATCAGTTGCATGGTTAAACTGATTGGCACGTTCAAAACATTCTTTTTTCTAAGATTATAGGACCTGCACTGGAGTTAAACAGATCTCCTAAGTCATGCGTGTGACCAAAAACTACACCAAGGGAAACTAGATAAAAAGGCTTCGGTACAAAATCCCTGTACGGATTCATAACTTATACATGAATATTTGATGTGAAAAGTTTAGAGATTTGAAAAAGCTACGTCCCTTTAAAAGTAAAAAAAATTACTCTAGCTTTTACTAATAGGGCGCCTACAAGTGGGCGAACAGCTTTGTAAGATGAATTGGCATGGTAGTCTCCTTTGTTATTTGTGCGCTCAAACTGAATCAGTTGACCATCTCCTTTTTCAATGGCCCCTGTCTTATTTTGTTTGGTGTGTTATAAGAGATACTTTTGATTGGGTTGATGTTCCTAACAATAAAGATGAGCTCTCTTGAGAATTTTCAGAAACAAAAACCAACCAATTGCCCCGGTAACAATTTATTTGTGGTGATGTTTGTTGAGGTTGCTGTCTAGGCGATATGGCTTTGTCACAATAAACTTATCTTTCATAACATAGTTCATTATGACGTTTTTACATCTTTCACAAAATGATTTCTTTCCTGATACACTGGCAACAGTTGGTAACATCACATACAAAAAAAAAGCACAAAGCCAATTGGACTCGCTCCTTTCAAGTTGCATGAGCTGACAAGAAGTTGAAGGCTGAAGCCGTAGTCCTGATGGCCAAAGGCTCCCAGCTTGCATGAGTAGATGATTGTCTTTTGATGATCCATCGGTTGAATATGGTGTTGTTGGCTCTTGGTATCCGCTGGTGTTGCTTGTTTTGGCTAGTCTGAGTACCTTAGCCTAGTAGCTATGTTGATCCTAGTTGTGATGGTCTGGTTGGTAGTCTTTTGTGGTTGCGGATAGTTGTTCGTAAGTGACAAACTTTATCATCTGCATGTCATTTTTTGAGGTTTTTTTTGACTCAGCGCTGCGCTAGTTCGCTGTATGAGACTAGGTAATTGTTCCCTAATAGTATGATGTTGGTACCTTGTAAAGCTGGTAATCCAATAAACTATCTTCTGTTTTAAATACAAAGCATGCTAAAATGTCTTTTCCTCAAAAAGATATACTCGGGCAAACCACTAGGTAACAACATTTAATTAATCATACTAAAAATTAAAGGTAGTAGAATTAATTAATAGCAAATAAGTTTTTCCTTGTACGTTACCGTTTTGTCTAATAATAATCGTAAAGAAGTTTCTTTGTGAAGGGCCGGGGGTACGTCACACGGTCGGTCGATCGGCGTGCTGGCGCGCTAGGGATGGATTCGGATCGGATAAGGATGGAAACGAATCTGGATAACACTATTTACCATATTTTAATTCGAATACGAATACGGATTCGGATGTTCTCGAATACAAATACAAAACAGATGTTTCGAATACGAATATGTATTCGGATGTTTACTCGGTTTAACTCCAAATATTCGTTGTTTCACAAATTTTCCAAAAGTTCAAAGGGTTCAATATACCAAATTAGAATAATAATTAATAAGAAACAATGATACACAAGAAACCATGCACAAACTAAATTTTTAAACAACACTAGCTAAAATTCATCATACACAACAACCAACAAGAACTACATTCTTGAACTGAAATTCATCATGGATTTCAACCAACAATAACACAAAAATTAAATCCAGGCGCTCTAGTGCAGAAAAAATAGGCGGCAATTTGGAAAGAATTGGTTGAATTTTATTATTTTTAAAAATTAAACATTTTCAAAAATTTATTAACACCCTATATGATAAATTTCTCGAAACATTTTAAAATTTTTATCATGGTATCTACGTATAATATTATAACACCGTGACAAGTATCGTATTTTTCAGACTTTATTTGATTTTTTATAATTAAAAAACTTTTAAGCTCCACATTACCGATGAAGTGTCATAACATAATTTTTTTTAACATTTCTTTAAATTTAGTGGATAAGAACTAAAAATGGACATAAATAGTGAATGTAATTTTCTATAAATTTTAGTGCATTATTTTAAGTACTTGCAGTTCAAATATCACATATTCCAATTTAAATACTAGAAACACAATTAATGAGTTAAAAATATAAAATGGATCTAGAAAAATACAAAAATTATATTGGATTTATATATGTTGTATTTTGATTATATAAAAAAAATTCAAGTTCAAACAAACATTTAACCATCAATTTAGTTTAAAACATAGCTTATTACTTCTCAAAACTCTAATTACTCTCAAGAGAATCTCACATTTCTTAACATCTTATATGATAAAAATTTAGAAACATTTAAAAAAATTTATCATGATATCTAAGTATAATATTATAACACGGTGACAAGTCTCGTATTTTTCAGACTTTATTTGATTTTTTTTATAATTAAAAAACTCTTAAGCTCTACGTTACCAATGAAGTGTCGTAATATAATTTTTTTAAAATTTCTTTAAATTTAGTGGTTAAGAACTAAAAATGGACACAAAATAGTGAATGTGATTTTTGTATAAATTTTAGTGCATTATTTTAGGTACTTGCAGTTCAAATTTCACATATTCCAATTTAAATACTAGAAACACAATTAATGAGTTATAAATAGCAAATGGATCTAGAAATATACAAAACAATTATATGGTATGATATATGTTGTATTTTGATTATATAAAAAAAATCAAGTTAAAAAATATTTAACCAACAATTTACTTCAAAACTTCTATTTCCTCTCAAGAGAATCTCCAATTTCTTAATATTCTATATGATAAATTTATCTAAACATTTTCAAAATTTTATCATGGTATATACGTATAATATTATAATACTGTGATAAGTCTCATATTTTTCTGACTTTATTTGATTGTTTTTTAAAATTAAAAAACCCTTAAGCTCCACGTTACCGATGAAGTGTCGTAACATAATTTTTTAAAATTTCTTTAAATTTAGTGGTTAAGAACTAAAAATGGACACAAAATAGTGAATGTGATTTTTCTATAAATTTTAGTGCATTATTTTAGGTACTTGCAGTTCAAATTTCACATATTCCAATTTAAATACTAGAAACACAATTAATGAGTTAAAAATATCAAATGGATCTAGAAAAATACAAAAAAATTATATGGTATTATATATGTTATATTTTGATTATATAAAAAATTCAAGTTCAAACAAATATTTAACCATCAATTTACGTTAAACTATAGCCTATTCCTTCTCAAAACTCTATTTCCTCTCAAGAAAATCTCAAATTTCTTAACATTCTATATGATAAATTTCTCTAAACATTTTAATTTTTTTATCATGGTATATACGTATAATATTATAATACCGTGATAAGTCTCATATTTTTCAGACTTTATTTGATTTTTTTATAATTAAAAAACACTTAAGCTCCACGTTACCGATGAAGTGTCGTAACATAAATTTTTTAACATTTATTTAAATTTATTGTATAAGAACTAAAAATGGACACAAAATAGTGAATGTGATTTTTCTATAAATTTTAGTGCATTATTTTAGGTACTTGCATTTCAAATTTCACATATTCCAATTTAAATACTAGAAACACAATTAATGAGTTAAAAATAGCAAATGGATCTAGAAAAATACAAAACATTTATATGGTATGAGATATGTTGTATTTTGATTATATAAAAAAATTCAAGTTCAAACAAATATTTAACCATAAATTTACTTTAAACCATAACATATTCCTTCTCAAAACTCTATTTCCTTTCAAGAGAATCTCAGATTTCTTAACATTCTATATGATAAATTTTTTGAATTTTTTTCAAAATTTTATCATGGTATCGACGTATAATATTATAATACTATGCTAAGTCTCGTATTTTTTAGACTTTATTTGATTTTTTTATAATTAAAAAACCCTTAAGCTCCACATTACCAATGAAGTGTCGTAACATAAATTTTTTTAATATTTCTTTAAATTTCATGGATAAGAACTAAAAATGGACACAAAATAGTGAATGCAATTTTTCTATAAATTTTAGTGCATTATTTTAGGTACTTGCATTTCAAATTTCACATATTTCAATTTAAATCCTAGAAACACAATTAATGAGTTAAAAATAGCAAATGTATCTAAAAATACAAAAAAATATATGAAATGAGATACGTTGTATTTTGATTATAAAAAAATTAAAGTTCAAACAAATATTTAACCATCAATTTATTTTAAACTATAACTTATTAATATTCACTAACTTAAGTATTCCATAATTATATAAATAATAAATAAACCATTAATATAGTGATAATATATTATCTTGAGTCTAAGTTTAATCTGTGTGAAATCGTAAAACGAATACGGATGTATCCATTTTCATATCCACAGCAGAATTCGGATATCTGTTTCCATATCCACATTTGTAAAACGAATTCGGATATTTCCGAATGTCATCCATATTTAATTTGGATACGAATACGGATATCCATATTTACAATAATTCGATTTGGACATCCATATTGGCGTGCTCATAGGTAAGTAGTTCACGCGCAGGCAGCACATGCTATGGCGCTCGATCGCATTAACGGCTACCTCCTCAACCAGCTTCCCGCCATTAATTAATTAATCCCCTTCTCGGTCTCTGCTCTATTCTCGTCGTATAAATCCGCACCCGCCACGCTGCAACCTCCCACACCTCTGCAGCTATTAGCTCGAGCTTTAGCCGCCTGCACACAGTCTCGGTTGAGCACATCGATACCTCCATCGAATCGATGGCGATAATGGCGGACAGGGAGTTGTTGAGGACGGTGAGGCAGGCGACGCGGAACCAGGCGAGGCTACTGTATCATCGCCTCGTCGGCCACCTGCCGCGCATCCTCGCCGTCACGCTGCTCCTCGTCGCATCACGGCTCGTGCCCACCTCCACGCTGTCGTCGCTCGACGCGCTCCTGCGGGAGGCGCGCGCCAACGCGGCCGCGCTGGTGGTCACGGCGGCGGGGTGCGCGGCGGCGGCGTACGCGTACGCCATGTCGCGGCCGCGGCCTGTGTACCTGGTGGACCTCGCCGGGTACAAGCCGGCGGCTGCGCACGAGGCGACACGCGCCAAGTCCATCCGCCACTTCGGGATGGCAGGCATGTTCAGCGAGGAGAGCATGGCGTTCCAGAGGAGGATGATTGAGCGGTCGGGGCTCGGCGAGGCGACGCACTTCCCGGCGTCGCTGCTCACGCAGCCCATCGATATGTGCCTCCGCACGGCGAGCGAGGAGTCGGAAACCGTCATCTTCGGTGTCGTCGACGAGCTGCTCTCCAAGACCAGCGTGCGCCCGGAGGACATCGGCGTCGTCATCGTCAACTCCAGCCTCTACAGCCCCACGCCGTCCTTCACCTCTCTCGTCATGAACCGTTACCGCTTCCGCCACGACGTCATCAGCCACAATCTCAGCGGCATGGGCTGCAGCGCCGGCATCATCGCCATTGACCTCGCCAAGCGCTTGCTTCAGGTACGTACTTACCATGCAAAGCTATGTAGGACAGTAAAAGAATAGGAGTGTGCAGCAACTGTGGTCTGTGCATGAGCATGATAAAGATTCCTATTTTCCTTGGTCAACGCTTTAAAGTATTGCATAAAGTATTCATGTTCACAAGACATAGTATTCATATATAGTTTCATACTCCCGTTAGTCCGAGCATAGAAAAGAGTCAACTTCTGGCTCGAGTTTTCTTACAAGAATATATTAGACGTACGCACCACGTGTTATAATTTGTTTGATTTTTTAAATCAATTTTCAAGTTCTATCAGTTTTATAAAAAATATCAATAATTAAAACTTAAAATTAGTTTAATCAAATAGACAATTTAAATACGTTTTAATAATATATTTATTTAGTACTATAATTTTTGAAATATTTTTATTTAAATCTAGTTAAATTGAAGATTTTAACTTAAAAATGTTAAACGATTTATAATATAAAATTGGTGGTCATATAAGTGGTTTTTTTCATGAATATGCTAATATTTATGGTTTTGGTGACAAACACATTTAAAAGAGAATACTCATAATCTCTATATAATAATACTACTAATTACTAACAGCGATGGTTTTTTACTCTCAGTTTGTGAATAATTGTCAGTTTTTGATACATATTAGATATATTTTGACTATTAATTTCAAAACAAGACTATAATAATTAACTCTAACTATAATATATATATATATATATATATACAAATGCTATCCTACCTCACGGGTGTAGAATAACTATTCTACCGAGAAATCTACTACTGAGAAAAAATAGTACTCAATTATTATTCTACAGCGAAAATCTTCTACTGAAAGTAGTCGGTGTAGAATAACTATTTTACACACGTGGTGTAGAATAGCGTTCCCGTGTATATATATATATATCAATCAGTACAATACTTTTCTAGATTGTAAATCTGATTATGCAACTTTTATACTGTACAATTTAATTATACAAACATTGTTAGTTAACTCTTAGGATCAAAATTGACATGTATTCGCACAGACGGGGAGGGGGGTTGAGTAGCTTCTAAGTTTGTTGTGTGCGTTGATAGCCTAGCCATGTACTAACATGGTCAGTTAGGTGACAGTGCAATTGGAGATTGCATTCATCCAGTCAATTGGGCAGCCAAGATCACACACCATATTAAAAACGGATGAAAAGGACCAGCACTTTTCCAACCCAAAAATAGCATGTTGATCAAAATAGCTAACGATTTCCATATATTAATTATAATTTTCCGTATAAAACATTTCCTCATCAATTCACTGTGTAATTGATCTGTTATAAAATACAGTATGATTTTTACCTTAAAAATATTCATGATATTCTGAACTTCAAGTACTACGGAGTGGAGTACAATTTACCACTGAAGTGACCGATGTGACTCTGATCGGCCAAGCTAGAGCTAAAATCTGACTGTCCGAACCAGTGTTGAGAGCTAACCGGTCAAAGATGTCAGTAAAATCATGTAATCCGGTCGGTTTTCTTTTGTCGATCTTACCGGTAAAAATAAAATAATAAATAATTACCGATCTATAAGTAATGGTAGAAGTTGCAGAGTAATTGCATGTAGTTGGGTCGCAGTTAAGGTTACTGACAACTAGTCTCGCCTGCATCAGACAAGTACGAGAGCACGGTACAGCCACAGTGCGATGCAGAGGCACCGAAACGTGAACTCCCCTTGCCCATGCACACCTGCATGTACGATGCATCGCAGAGTTAATTGCTGCACAAAATGCACAGCCATGCCGACCGCTAGCGTGTAGCTGCCCGGCACGGCATGCTGCGCCTGCAGAGTCATGTCGTGGTTTCCGTTTCAAAAAAAAAAATCAGCCTAGATGCACAGTAGAAATGGATTGAAAACTTGAAATCGATGACGTGATTTTGGTTGATAAACAAGCTGAGTGGTTTGAATCATGAGTGATGTGTGTTGTGATGTGGATGCAGGTGCACCCGGACACGTACGCGCTGGTGGTGAGCACGGAGAACATCACCCTTAACGCGTACCTGGGCAACTACCGGCCCATGCTGCTGACCAACACGCTGTTCCGGATGGGCGGCGCGGCGGTGCTCCTGTCGAACCGGCGGGCCGAGCGGCGGCGCGCCAAGTACCAGCTGATCCACACGGTACGCACGCACCGAGGCGGCGCCAGCGACCGGAGCTACGCGTGCGTGACGCAGGAGGAGGACGACGCCGGGCACGTCGGCGTGTCGCTGTCCAAGGAGCTCATGTCCGTGGCCGGCGAGGCGCTGCGCACCAACATCACCACGCTGGGTCCGCTCGTGCTCCCGCTGTCCGAGCAGCTTCGGTTCCTGGCGACAGTGGTGCTCCGGCGGGTGTTCCGCGCCGGCGTGAAGCCGTACCTGCCGGACTTCACGCTGGCGCTGGACCACTTCTGCATCCACGCCGGCGGGCGTGGCGTGCTGGAGGAGCTGGAGCGGAGCCTCAAGCTGAGCGCATGGCACATGGAGCCGTCGCGTATGACGCTCTACAGGTTCGGCAACACGTCGAGCAGCTCTCTATGGTACGAGCTCACCTACTGCGAGGCCAAGGGAAGGATCAAGCGCGGCGACCGTGTGTGGCAGATCGCCTTCGGCTCCGGCTTCAAGTGCAACAGCGCCGTCTGGAAGGCGCTCAGGACGGTCGACGACGGGCGGGACTGCGGCCCGTGGGCGCAGGACCTCCACGCCCTGCCGGTGCATGTCCCCAAGGTGGTGCCCATCGACGACGACGCCTCCGCGGAGGCGGCGTCGCCCGGCAAAAATTAAACCGGCGGTCGCCTAGTTTCGTCTAATTTCTTGGCTCGAAGTCTCGAACCAGTGGTCGCCTGGTCGGGTGTTGTTTGATGAACATAGCATGGTATCAACTATCAAGGTTACTGATTATTGGATAAGAAGCAATTTTAAAACATAAGTATATGACTCTGAGACAACTTAAAATAATCAGGATTAAAACATAATTATGCTCATGGGATAAGTAGAAGATAACTATTTATAATTTTATCTTCTTGATATTTAATTTATTTATATTTTAAGTATAGGTTGCTAACAAGTTGTTTCAAATGGTCTTTATATTTCTGCACCTGAAATTATGGGCCTAAAATAAAGTTGGGTCATGCCTAAATGGTCTTTTAGCCGGTTCGTTAGATATCACCAACACTGTGCGACGCCGCCGCCGCTTTCGTAGTGGCGGCTCTTCCTGCGAAGCGGCCGGAGCTCCGCTCCCGACGGCTGGATTCCTCGTCCGTCCCCGGGCTGTGGGCTGTGGCGTTCTCCAGATTGAGCCGGTGAGACTCAGGGTCGAGGCATTGCCAGTAATTTTTTTAACTCACCTAGAAGAGATCTGAGGGTATTTTATAAAAGAATAGTCATTTTTTTATTGGACTGGTCTTTTACGATGAATAGGATTCTCCACTTGTAAGCAATGGCGGACCTAGGATTTTACTGCTGGGTATGCCATATAATTTTTTTTAACACAATTCAGTAAAATGTAATCAATTAAAACATTATGATAGTAGTCTTAAATATGAAGCAAATAGAAACTTACAATATTACTTGTCTGTCCTTTGTATTCGCCGCTTTCTAAAGGACATGAAAGTCTCGATTATATCATCTTCATCCACTTCAAAGAAAATATCCCGTTCAATAAACGTGACTAGACAATCATCTAAAAGACTATCATTCATCTTATTTCTCAGCTTTGTTTTCACTAAAACCATTGCAGAAAATACCCTTTCAACACTTGCTGTTGCCACTGGTAGAAGCAAAACTAATTTGAGAAGCATATAAACCATATCATACACTTGATGTCTCTTTGTTTCAACAAGCTTGATTGAGAGATCAACAATATTGTTTATATCTTTGAAGCTATCAGCTTGTCTCATATCATCAATATAATTACTAAGTTGTAATTCAAGTTTGAGCAAATAATTGCTTGAGAACTCTTTAGGGTAGAAATCAGCTAGTTTGCGTATCTTCCGTGCATCAAAAGAAGCAAATGAGTTTGAAGGATTGAAGGCCGACATACAAGAGAGCAGCTCCATATTAACCTCATCAAACTGATTATCAAGTTCTTGGCTAATTTGATCAATAACACCAATATATACTTCTCTTCTAAAGTGATCATCATTTGTTTGATTTCGAGAACGAGCATACCTTGCTGATTTTCCATAAGGCACATAATCATTATCCATAGCAGGAACTTCAACATCATGTTTATCACAAAACAAAGTGACCCTCTCAAGGAACTGATTCCAACCATCAGATCTCAATTGTTGCATTCTGTTCTTTGCCACATTAACAAGTGAGATTGCATTAAGAATATCTTGTTCCCTTCTTTGTAAACACTCGGATAATTCATTTGTGTAACCAAGAATAACAAACATCAAGTGTGTAAAAAAACAAACTCAAAGGTCTCAAATGATCTAAACACAAAATGTATTTTTGTCCAATCAGCCTTATGTGCAGTATCATCATCAAGTTCTATGAGTACATCATGGATTGTGGAATACATGATAATGATGTTGGATATAATTTTGTAATGAGACCCCCACCGAGTCTCACCAGGCCTAGGCAAACCCATCTCTTGATTCAATCCACTGCCAGATTCAAGTTCACCGCAAGCAAGTGATTTCTTTATATTCTCAAGCCTAGCATTTCGAAGCATGCCATGACGCTTACAAGAAACTCCAATAATATTCAACAGGATAGATACTTGATAAAAAAAACTCACACAATCAGTGTTACCCTTAGCAACAGCAACAAGAACTAGTTGGAGTTGATGTGCAAAACAATGGATATAATAAGCAGAAGGTGACTCTTGCATGATAAATGTTTTCAACCCTTTAATATCTCCTTTCATGTTACTAGCCTCATCATAACCTTGACCACGGATTTGAGCCATAGTCAAGCCATGAGTAATAAGTAGATCTTCAATTGCATTCTTAAGTGATATAGAGGTAGTATCATCTACATGAACAACTCCAATAAAATGCTCACAAGGCCTTCCCAATTTATCAATATAACGCAAACAAAGAGCTAGTTATTCTTTATGTGATATGTCACTAGACTCATCAGCTAAAATTGCATATGTCTCATCATCAAGTTCTTCAATTATTTTCTTTCTAGTTTCTATGGCACAACATTGAATAATTTGTTTTTGTATCTTTGGGCTAGTTAAGGTGCAATTACCTGGCGCATTGTCCAAAACATATTTGTTCACTTCTACACTGTTTCCTGCAAGAAACTTTAAAAGTTCAAGAAAGTTCCCTCTATTGGTAGATTCTTCACTTTCATCATGTCCACGGAATGCTAATCCTTGATGTAAAAGAAATTTGATGCATCTAAGTGAATAAGTCAATCTTTTCTTGTAAAGATGAAGATCATCATTAGTCCACTTCTCAATATGATAATCAATTGCTACCTTGGGATTCTTAAAGCCAATGTATCTCTCTTGAGCTGCATTATGTGCCTTAGAACCCATATGTTTTAGAAGTGCTTTCTCTCCTATATTCCAATTTCTCCATCCACCAACAGTAAATGTATTTGACCCGGTACCTTTCTTAAACAAGTAACATATAAAGCAAAACACAGAATCTTTCTCAATACTATATTCGAGCCACTCCTCATGGTTATTAAACCATACAAAATTAAATTGGCGATCTCTATTTCCAATCTTTATTTTTGGAAAATCATGTGTATAAGGCTGGAATGGACCTTTAATAATATATGCTCTTCGAATTGCATCTTGATCATTAACTGGATAATTTTCAATGGGTTTTCTTTTACCTGGATCATGCGGAAGGCGATTGATATCATAAAATGGTGGTGGTGATGGTGGCGGTGGTGGAGGCACATTATCCACAATTTCATTAATCACTCTCACTTGTTCTTGAGCTTGTTGTTCTGCTATAGTTTCAACTCGAGATGGAGAAGCACTTGAAGCAACAACAGTCGTCTTCTTAGCTGCATGTTTCTGAAAAAGAGATGCAATGTCTCCGCTCCTCTTCATATCTAAATAATTCCAATAAACAATGTTGATAAGTTACAAATTTATTAACAAAATATAATAAAATTAATCTAAAAATAAATTAAACTATAAATAAATTAATTAAAATTTAGACGTGCTGCTTAAATTATGAATTCCTAATTAAAATTATAAACTACTACAGTACAGTGATTTCCACCATGTGATCTTGTGCAAATGTACAAAGGAAAACTAATTAGGCAATTACTATTTGTGTTGTCCGGATGTGAGGCAAGGCAATTAGCCAATTACCTGTGCGGTTGTGCACTATTTTTTTTCGATGCAACGTCGGCGCATGGGACCCACGATGAACAGCTAGAAGCCCAGGAGAAGGCGTGGAGCAGTAGTCTACTTTTCGATCTGCTGTCGTGCAGCCACCGAAGAGGGGACCAGCAGCCCGCCGGTGAGACCCACGATGAATAGGACTTGTGTAAGAGATAAAATCGCCGGATCTGGGAGAGAAAACAGAGAACGAAACGGTTTTTTTACCAAACCATGTAAATCGGAACAAACCTGCATGCATGTATATCCTTTACTATAGGCTAGGGCCCAGGGTATGCCATGGCCCACCCGGCATACCCTGTGGGTCCGCCCCTGCTTGTAAGGTATGTCGGATACGCCCAATGCCTAAACATGGGCTGAGGGTAGTGAGCTAAAAAGTTTAGGACGCTAACAACTGGTATCAGAATCAGCATTGTCATGTCTACCCTAGTTTCTTAGGGGTGGTATGTTAGGACGTCTAGGCCGAGACGTTGCTAGCAACCTTTAGTCTCACATTGCCCATGGAAGGGGGCTACGAGCACCTTATAAGGGAGAATAGTTATCCTCCCATTAGACCGATCTTTTGGAATAGAGAGGGTTCTACGCTTGTAAGGATACGTCGGATGCATATAATGCTCGGACGTGGACCGAGGGTGGTGAGCTGAAAGGCCTCCCCCATGCTATCTCCGCCAACTTCTATGCATTGTGCGCCATGTTTGGTTTGGCTTGGATTGCTTGCTTGTTTGGTTCTCCTATGAGCTGATGCAGAGGTGCCACATATGTTGGGGTCGAGCGGCATTTGTGGTTTTCTAACGGGTGGATAAAGGCTGGGAGAGATGATGAGACCATGCAATTGCTTCTTCCATGTCCCCATACCGTCGCCGAATCTGCTTTATGTCTAGCGGTTATGGCGCCCGGAGCCTAGTAAAGGGATATCAATCTCTTGTTCTAGAGCAACGCAGTCTATGAGCTGGCGAGAATCGTTAGACTTGCCCCAATTTGTTGGTTCCATGCACTGTTCCTAGGTCGACTCTTGAAATGAAGATGAGTGTTCGAGTGGGAGGTGGGCACAATATGGTGGCGTTGACGCCAAGATTTAGTAAAGCCCAAAGCCCACCAAAGATGTCGTACACTCAACAAAAGTCAAGAGAGTCCAATAAAAGATGGTCAAAGAAGTCCGTCTGTTACAATGCTAGCCAGATATGGAGGAGCTGATCAAGAGAAGATAAAAATTATCCAAAATCAGTTAAGAGTTAGATTAGAACATACATCTCTGTCAAACAACTACTCGGCGTATCGCCACCCTTGGTTCCCAAGGTTTATCCCGGCGGGGTTCGACACTCGAAGATGGGTTGCATCGTTCTGATCTCTGATGAAGAGGTGAGTCCCGCCACCCTCAATGACCATATCGACTAGGTCAGTATCCTCACGGCTATATTAGATTGATCTCTTGAGGTGAACGTCAAAATAGTATGGTCGTCGGTTCTCGGTGTATTGGCTAGGTTTAAGGCTGCATCAGATTGATCTCTTAGATTGATGTGATCTAGGTGTGTAGTTTGAGGCTTCATTAGTTAAGTCTGACATCTCTTGCTATTATATCTTTTTCATGTTGTATACCGTTGTTGGTGCGTTTTTGGTCATACTTTGACACACACGTGGCTTGGGAGATTTGCTTAACTCCAATGCAGGTCCTACGTTCTTAGAAAAAAGGGTTCAAGGCGTGCCAATCAGTTTGACCATGTAACTGATAAGGGACCAAAAATATGACATCAGTAACATAGCCGACCAACTGGCAAGCCGATGACTGTGGCAAAGATGGTGAAATCGTGGAATATCATGCCGATCGGACATAGGACTGATGACCATGTTTGAACCGATCGGGCGACCATGCCATCGACCGATGAGATAAGAAGTTTTACGCATACGGGCCGATGGACACTCTCCGATGGCGAATAAGATGTGACATTGAATTGAAGATAACCTGTCGGCTTGTACTCCAATAGAAATAAATAAAATGTGCCAGATAACATGTCTATATCATGAAAATCATCACAATAACTAGATCAGACCTAATCAAAACAATAGCTAGTCACGATGATCTTAATAATATGTCAAAGTATTGAGCATATTTTATTTAGATGAACGATATACAACATGAAGAAGATATAATAGCAAGAGATGTCAGACCTAACCGATGAAGCCTCAAACTATCACACCAAAATCACATCAATCTAAGAGATCAAACTGAACTGGTACAACCTTAGACCTAGCTAATATACTGAGAACAACTGCGATCGTACTGTTTCGGCGTTCACCTCAAGATATCAATCTGATGCAGCCATGAGAATACTGACCTAATTGGTACAGACGTCTAGGGTGGCGGGACTAACCTCTTCGCTGGAAATCGAAACGATGCAGTCCAGCTCCGAGTGCCAAACCCCATCGGATTAACCTTCGAAGCCAAGGGTGGAAATGCGCCGAGTAGTTGATTGATAGAGATGTGTTTTTCTAATCTAACTAGGTGTACATATTTATAGTCCAGAGACTTGCCGTCCAAGCACTCTTTCTTAACTAATTTCGGATAATCTTAATCTTCATCTAATGTTTATCACCATCAGCTCTTCCGCGTCCGGTTATCTTGTAATAGCATAAACGAGCTTCCTTGACTTTCTTGACCGAATCCTTTTGACTTCTATTGACCGTGTGACATCTTTAGTGGGCCCGGGCTTTACCAAATCTTGGCGTCAACAACCGTTCATTTAAATAAAGCATGCCCGATACTTTGATATATTATTAAGATCATCGTGATTAGCTATTGTCTTGATTAGGTCTGATCTAGTTATTGTGATGATTTTCATGATATAGACGTGTTATCTGTCACATTTTATTTATTTCTATTGGAGTACGGGCCGACATGTTATCTTCAATTCAATGCCACATCTTATTCGCCATCGGAAAAACGCTCATTGGCCTATATGTGTAAACTGGTCATCTCATCGGCCGATGGCATGCTCACCAGATTGCTTCATCCATGGTCATCGGCCCTATGGTCGATCGGCATGATATTCCACGATTATTCCATCCTCACTGCGGTCATCGGCTCGATAGCCGCTAGGCTATGCTATTGATCATATTTTCATATTTCCTTATCAGTTGCAAGGTCAAACTGATTGACACACCTTGAACCCCCTTTTTTATAAGAACATTGGACCTGCACTGGAGTTAAGCAGATCTCCTAGGCCACGCGTGTGTCAAATTGTAACCAAAAACACAGCAACACACTTTTTGGCACGCCTGGTTGGACCCCAGACTTCGCCCGTCAGTCAGACAAGACTCAGAATAGTAACACCATTGGAGTAACAGATGGCGTGGTTGGACCAATCCATAGTAAACAGCCCAAATTCACTCTATGAAGACGACATCAACGAAACAGAGGGTAAACTTGGCCATGGTTTCACCGCAACCGATGAACTTCAAGAAGTATATACATCAGACCCGGTGATAGGCCGAGGCCAACCTTCGTAAGTGCTCAACTTCCCAATGAGATAAAGAGTTAACTAGTCACATTGCTACGGGAATATCAGGATTGTTTTGCATGGGAGTATTATGAGATACCAGGTTTAAGCCGATTGATCGTGGAACATCGGCTACAAATAAAATAGGGATATCGGCTGTTCAAGTAGTCACCTCGGCGATTCAAGGTAGAGATATATCCAGATATCAAGGCCGAGGTAACAAGGTTATACGACGCAGGGTTCATAAGACCATGTCTATATGCAGAATGAGTATTGAATATAGTACCAGTATGGAAGATAAGTGGGAAGCTCAGAATTTGTGTTGATTTTAGAGATCTGAACAAGGCAACCCCAAAAGACGAGTACCCAATGCCGATCGTAGATTTGTTGGTGGATGCCGCATCAGATCACAAGATCGTCATCTACATGGACGGGAATGCAGGCTATAATTAGATTTTCATGACTGATGAAGATATTCATAAAACGAATTTCCAGAGCCCAGGAGCCATCAGGTTATATGAATGGTTAGTGATGACCTTCGGCTTGAAGAACACCGGAGCAACTTACCAGAGAGCCATGAATTATATTTTTCACGACCTGATCAACATGTTAGTAGAGATATACATTGATGACGTTGTGGTGAAATCAAGCACCATTCAAGACCACGTGGCTAATCCACGGTAATTTCTAGAGAGGGCTCAAAAATACGGATTGAAGATGAATCCTGAAAAATGTGCCTTTGGTGTATTGGTGGGGAAGTTCCTGGGCTTTATTGTGCACGAAAGAGGGATCGAGATCAGCTAGCGCAATATCGAAGCAATAAAGAACACTCAACCCCTGCCGATAAAACTGAATTACAGTCATTTATCGGGAAGATAAATTTCCACAGATGGTTCATAGTGAACCTCTCGAAGAAAATAGAGTCATTCACTCCATTGCTAAAGTTGAAGCCCGACCAAGAATTCACATGGGAAGACAAGTAGCAGATGTCTTTTGGCGAAATCAAAGAATACCTGAGTTCACCACCAGTACTAATGTCGCCGCAGAAATGGGCTCCATTCAAGTTATATTTATCGGCCGATGATGAAGTCATTGGCGCAGTTCTGATTCAAGAAGTAGATAAGAAGGAGAGGGTAATTTTCTATCTCAGTAGGAAGCTTCTAGACACCGAGACCCGATACCCGGCGGTGGAGAAGCCCTATCTATGCTTGTACTTCGCATGCACTAAGTTGAGACATTATCTACTTTCGACGGAGTGCACCATAGTATGCAAGGCCGATGTCGTCAAATATATGCTATCGACCCTAGTATTAAAGGGACGTATCGGAGAATAGGTCCTCGCTCTAACTGAATTTGATCTCAGATATGAATTGGCTAAAGCAATAAAAATTCAAGCGATAGCCGATTTCATAGTTCAGCACAGGGACAAGACGGAAACCCATGTGGAGCTGACACCATGGACGTTGTTCTTTGACGGGTCGGTATGCCAACACATATGTGGTATTGGCCTAGTGATCATCTCCCCTCGAGGGCATCATTTGAGTTTTGCTACACCATCAAGCCATTCTCCACCAACAATCAGGCCGAGCATGAAGCAGTGCTGAAAGGATTGCAGATATTAGAAGAAGTAGGGGCTGACATAGTAGAAATTCTTGGGGACTCTATTGATTATGAGATAACTGTTAGAGGAATATGAATGCAAGGATGATATACTAACATAATATCATGATCGGTGCCAAGCCATACTGACGAGTTTTCGAAGTGTGGCTTTCACTCATATCATAAGAGAGCAAAACTCGGAGGAAAACGTTTTGGCCCAAACGACATCGGGATACAAGCCGATGGTCAGGTCGATTGAAGTGGAAATCGCGAAAATAGAAGCCGACGATTGGAGGCATGACATCATCAACTATTTGAAGAACCCTTCAATATCGGCGCCAAGAAAACTCAGGTACCAAGCAACAAAATACGTTCTGCTCAGTGAATACTTGTACCACCAAACGATCGATTGGGTTCTACTCAAGTGCATAAGCATCAAAGAAGCTAAAGTGGTGATGTGTGAGGTACATGAAGACATATGCGGGGCACACCAGTCGGCTCAGAAGATGAAGTGGTTGCTTCATAGAGTAGGTTATTTCTAGCCGACTATGGTAGAATATTGCATAAGATATTATAATGGGTGTCGGTATGGTCAAAAATTTGGAGCCGTCTAGAGGGAACCCGCATTGGCGATGAATCCAATAATCAAACCCTAGCCCTTCAGGGGATAGGGTATCGATATGATCGGCAAGATCTATCTGACATCAAGCAAATGTTATAATTTCATAATAGCAGTGACTGATTATTTCACGAATTGGGTAGAGGCCATTCTACTCAAGAAAGTCACGTTTGCTGATGCCATCGAATTCATTAGGGCACACATAATATATTGGTTCAAACTCCCAGAGACTATCACCATGGATCAAGGGACAATTTTCGTATCGGAGGAATTTCAGCAGTTCGCAGCCGGTTTGGGGATCAAGATCTTAAATTCGTTGCTGTATTACGCATAGGCTAATGGTCATGCCGAAACATCCAATAAGAGTTTGATCAAGTTAATAAATCGTAAGATCAATGAACAACCGAGGCGTTGGCATCAGTCCTTATCGGAAGCACTCTAGGCTTATCGAATGGCACATCACGAATCCACTCAAGTGCCATCATATCAGTTAGTCTATGGCCATGAATCAGTATTACCGTGGGAGAATAACATCGACTCAAGAAGAATCATGTTACAAGGCCAACTCACAGCCGATGATTATTATAATCTAATGACAGATGGTCTAGATGATCTAGCGCAGGTCTGATTGAGAGCCCTTGAGAAAGTTAAAGAAAACAAAGCAAGAATTGCTAGGTTCTATAACAATAAGGTGGTACCGAAATCGTTTGAACAAGGAGAGATCGTATGGAAACTTATCTTGTCAATCGGGTCTAAAGACAATCGGTTCAGTAATTGGTCCTCAAAATGGGAGGGACCATTTCAGATACATCGAGTAGTGCCCAGCAACACCTATTTAATTGAAGGACTGGATGGAGAAGTATTCGGGAAAGCATTGAATGAGAAATATCTAAAGAAGTACTTCTGAAGTGTCTGGATCAATACCTAGGGATCTACACGCCGAAAAGCCGATACTAGTGATATCGCCTTTAGACGGCCGATGTAGAAGCATCGTATGCCACAGAACACAACTAGAAATCAAGTCATACGGAATTAACAAATTACATCCAGTCTCCCAAATTACAAGGCAAAACTGCCTAACGGGCTCCCGCCAGCTTCACTTTCAAATCAGTTTCTAACCTTGGCAACCGATCGAAGTTCCTCAGCACGATCAACGATGTAGGCCCGCCTTCCGTTCACCCACACTGTGGGGGTGAGGGCACCAACGCCCAAGTTTGTATTGGCCGATACCGGCCCGTATTTTATTGGCCGACTATTGGAGCTCACCAAGGGGCACTGCGATCGACATCCTGTAGAAAGCAAGTTCAATTAGATGGAACAGAAGATGGTAGAGAACAAACGAAAAGAGGGAGTCAAAGCATTTACCTCGGGCCTTGCATTAGCGTCATCTGGGTGAATCTGCTCCTATTAAATCAATGAGGAATGGTTGAAGATATGTTGCTTCAACTCGCCCCACCATCGGTGGAAGGCTATGGAAGTCGCCCGACAGGTCATCCAAGAAGTGAGATCTCCAATGCAGATCCCATCAGTCATATGGGAAAGGCGATCTCACTCCAAGGCACTCGTGACTCTCCCACGACTTCGAATCTGACCAACGAAAAAGAGATGGGGCGGGAGTTGGCCAAAGCCCAACTGCTGGGAGAAGACCGATGGATGGTAAAATTCATAAGAGGTCCGATGTGGGCGTTCATCGGTAAAGTCGATAGAAAGAAAGCAAGGAGAGGTTGCGACTAAGAATATACAAATGGATTCTTCATCTCGGGACATCAGGCAAGACTAGCCGATGAGGACGTTCATACTCCGAGTAATACCTGAAAGGGGAACCATATGGTCCGATCGGAGAATCCAAGGTAGAAGCTTTTGAAGAAAACAACAAAAGCCGCGAAAGACAAAGAGAAAGCAGGGACGAATGCTGCCGTTTCGCCCAAGGAAGAGCAGCGGCTATAGGCGGGGATGGCCGATTCTGGAAAATCGGCCGGAAAATACGATTGGGCAAGAGGAATTCCTCTAATGACACCGGCCATATAAATATTAAGCCAAAGTTGGAGGAACCACCAAGGGCCTCTGGTCGGTCGACGATGTTATCAGCCGACAGGTCAGCCGATATGAGGTGAAGGAGATGGTTGGTCACTCCAAGGAGATAGAGACTAAGAGGAATCCGCACACAGGCGACAAGTTGTTCGACTAAAAACCAAAATTGAAAAGTCGGGGCTAGGGCCGGTATGCAAAAAACGAACTCTTCCAACTAGAGGTTCATAAAAGCAATATGTTCGATGGTATCTATGGGGTCGGTCTTCCTGTTGTGCCTCACAACATATCACCCCCAGCCATCAAACGGTGCGACGCTGAGGCGATGGGATGGTTGGAAACAAAAAGAGAAGGGGTTGGCTGGTGAATCAATATCAAGACAGGTCAAAAAGAAGACATCAAGCAAAGTGGGACTCATCGGCCCGTGACACAAAATGAAGGTATTCAAGGCATCAGACATGAAGTAAAAAGGCCTGGCTAGCATCGGCTCGTTCAGATATGGCTCAGCCAGAGAAAGGCCGATGCAATGACCGATGTCTATGTCATCCCAAAGGGGGCGGTAGGTGGCCGATACTCTAAGATAATAGTCACACATGCTAGGGATAGGAGAAGGGAAAGAATTGAGACTATAACCCCAATCAAAGGAACGCATAGGGGAACATATATTAAGAAACTAGGAGGATGAGTGGCTATGGGGATTAGAATCTTATCCTGCATGTTCTACGAGAGGGAGAAAAAAGAAATGTGATAAGAAGCTGCGAGAGAAAAAGGAAAAGACAGCGGGAGATAAAACTTACCTTAGGGATCACATTGAGAGTAGCCATTCCGGTGTCACCGAAGTGCAGGTTTAACAGAACATAAAAGGAACCAAACAACACTCGCGGCAAGAAGAGGGTGAAAAGTGTGAAATGTAAAAATGAAGAAATCCAAATACTTATAAACCAGGGTAATTCTTCGATTGTCGAGCCAGGTCAATCCCGAAGGAGTTGATGGAGCCGTTCATGACGTCCGACGGAAAAGACTGATACGATGCCGTCAAAAGAGAATGCATCAGGTGACGTGAATGGCTGAAGATGAAGAGGTAGAAAATAAGGAAAGTTGTAAGGTTGGAACCCTGGGTGAAGATATAAAGGTGCTAGAAGGTGAAGAGTTTCAGCTCGCAATCAAAGTAAAAATACCGTGCTGATAGATGTTTGAGAAGACCTAGCGGAAGGGATACTGATGGTTGTTAATTTCAAAGCATAGCAGCCACTTAATGCTCCGAAAATAGGGGGCATGTGTTGATGCCAAGATTTAGTAAAGCCCAAATCCCACCAAGGATGACGTATGGTCAACAAAAGTCAAGAAGTGTCCGGTCTAAGATGACCAAAAAAGCTTGTCTGTTACAACATTGGCCGGATATGGAGAAGCCGATGAAGAGAAGATAAAGATTATCTAGAATCGGTTAAGATAGAATACTTGGATGGCAAGTCTCCCAACTATAAATATGTACCCCTTAGTTAGATTATAACACACATCTCTGTCAAAAAACTACTCTACGTATCGCAACCCTTGGTTCCCAAGGTTTATCCCAGCGGGATTCGACACTCGGAGCTGGGCCGCATCGTTCTGATCTCTGATGAAGATGTGTGTCCTGCCACCCCCGACGACCGTATCGACTAGGTCAATATCCTCATGGCTGCATTAGATTGATCCCTTAAGGTGAACGCCCAAATAGTACAATCGTCGGTTCTTGGTGTATTGGCTAGGTCTAAGGCTAAATCAGATTGATCTCTTAGATTGATGTAATCTAGGTGTGATAGTTTGAGGCTTCATCGGTTAAGTCTGACATCTCTTACTATTATATTTTTTTCATGTTATATACCGTTCATCTAAATAAAGCATGCCCGATTCTTTGATATATCATTAAGATCATCATGATTAGCTACTGTCTTGGTTAGGTCTGATCTAGTTATTGTGATGATTTTCATGATATAGACATGTTATCTAGAACGTTTTATTTATTTCTGTCAGAGTACAAGCCATAGGTTATCTTCAATTAAACGCCGCATATTGTTCGCCATCGAAAAAGCACTCATCATCCTATATGTGTAATCTGCCTATCTCATCGACCGATGGCACGCTCGCTCGATTGCTTCATCCATGGTCATCGGCCTATGGCCGATCGACATGATATTCTACGATTATTCAATCTCACTGTGATCATCGGCTCGATAGCCGATAGGCTATGCTATTGATCTTATTTTCCTATTTCCTTGTCAGTTGTAGGGTCAAACTGATTGACACGCCTTGAACCCCTTTTTCTAAGAACGTAGGACTTGCTCTGGAGTTAAGAAGATCTCCGAGGACACGCGTGTGTCTAAGTGTGATCAAAAAATGAACCAACAGGATGGTCGCATCCTACAATACTGGGGGCACTAGAGCCCATCGACGATGTTGAGGAGGCACTCCGGCGATGGAAGGATACGATTTGCAACCAGAAGAGGACCATCATTCCTACATATCAAAAGGATTGGAGGAGAGTGTTTGAAATATTCGACCAGTTTCTCAGGAGTTGGTGCCATGATGTCAATGTGATACTCTACAATGTTATTCTCTACACACGAGAAGATGTGATCTTATTGCTAGGGTATGGCAGATGATGCATTCCTGTGGCGTGGCACCAGATCACTTGAACTTATGGCACATTTATTGATGTGCATTGCAAATAGGATCAAAGGATGGTTTGTTTTGACTCGATGACATGTTTCAGAGGGGGTGTTGCCTCATGAGATCACTATGAGTATTGTGCTTCAAGGACACACAAAGGCTCGTGAATCAGATGGCCTAATCAAATCACCGAACACTCCTCCAAAAGATCACAAAATCAAGTTGAAGATCATAGTATACATTCAGAACACAAAACAACTCCAGATAATTTTTTGTCTAAATCGTCACTTGAATAGTCGATCTGAAATTGTCGGTGGGTGAAACTTCGAGACAGACTCCCTAGATCGACACTTGGTTTGACGACAGGAGCCTATCGGTAATCGATCAGTCGACAGAGTTCAAAAATTAGAAAAATCAATCTGAATCAGAATTTAACCAATTTGAGATATATCATGTTATGTATTCTTGAGTATACAAGCTCCACACAAATCACATAAGCTTGTATGAACAGTTCAATTACTCATTTCCATTGAATTTCAAGAGAAGATTCAGATTTGATCAAAACCACTCAATTTCCAAATCTGATTTAGAAAAGCAAATTAGTTCAGAACAGATTTCAGATTGCAATATTCAGAAAACAACACACTGAAAATTTAGCTTGAAATATGATAATGAACAGTGCAAAGTAGTAAGCCAACAAATCACAATTGAAGAATCAAGTCTTTGTTGTTGTAGTAAACATATATTGAGAAAACACCTTCAATCAGAGATCATCTCAAAGTGACTTTCCGTGATAAATCAGCTTAGAGACTACACACCGATTCACAGAAATATTTCTGAATTAGGATTCAGCAAACTGAACAGATTTCTGAAATTTGCACACACAAATTGCTACGGTAGCTTGTCTGAAAATAGATCTTTAAATAAGTCAGAATGTGATATTCAGATTACTGAAAACAGTTCAGTTTCAAAATATTGCATGAATCAGAGTTTAACTTTAGAAGCAATACATAATCCAACTTTTCAGTCCATTTCAGAATAGCACATCAATTCAAAGTTCAGAGATTAGAAGCACAAATCTCAGCTACTGCAAACTGTATTCAACTGTAGATCATATAACTATTGAATTACAATCAGCTAACAATCAAGAGCTATTTCAAAAATCAGTTCAATTCAAACAGACACAGAACCAATCAAAAATTTTCTGTAGCTAGTCATTTGTAATACACATGACAATGAACAGAGGTAAAATCACAACACTTGATTCAATTTAAATAAATATATGAACAATAATGTTAATGATTTAAATAAATTCAAGTTTCAGATCATGACAAATTGAAAACAGATCAGTGAGTGCACATTAGTAACTGAAACAAGTAATTCTCAACCATCTAAAAACTTTTGTTCAATTGAAAGTTTATACCTAACCACACTACCTGAAACTCTGCTGCAAACAGAACAGACAATAAACAGTACTAGAGGAATATTTGTTCAACACATGATAATGCAATACCCAGAATTTTTCAGATCACAAATACTCAGTACTGAATATTTTCAAAAGAACAATCAACCAATTTAATTTAGTCCATATTTCAGAATGCAATTTCAAATCAGATTTCAGGTTAGATTTAGAATACAAGCTTCAAATTTAGAACTGATTTTAGTTCTGAATCCAACTCAATTCAAATAGACAACAAAATCAAACAGAGTTGGATAATCAACAGTAAATGATTTGAATTTGAACACAAACACAATTTTGGAATTCAGATTGAATTCTGATACAAAAACTTTTGAGCAAGAAACTTACCACAATTTTGTGAAGCAAACAAACTGAAATCTGTCTGTTGGCGCAAAAGATTGGGCCAACAGGTTCTCTGTAATCAAGAACAAACAAACAATGTGCTTGTGTTTAAGAACTTACTCGAGCGTACTGGATAATAACTCAAGTAGTCCGAATCTGTGTATTAAATGATCGGAGATCCCCTTTTACAGGGTAGAGAGGGGGGTATTTATAGGCAAAAACGTCTAAGGAAAAGACCTAATTACCCCTAGATTACAACTGACATCGCGGGACTGTTCAGTACCCAGAGCAAGGTTAAATAAGGTAAAACTCCCCAATACGGATGGATAAGCCAGACATCTTATCAATCTTGTCGCCCTGCTTCGGAGCCTCCATATCCTGCGGAGGGTTCCTCAGGACGTCGTATCGAGGCACCCTTCGGCTTGACGCCTCCCCCTTCGAATAAGAGGCCACCAGCTCCGAAGCTTAAGGAATCTTTGAGTTATTGATCTCTAAGTCTTCCAAGTGAAGCAATTTCCCCCAACAGTAGCCCCTCGAATACGCCTCTCCGTATTTAACCTGTACAGAAGGAAGGTAGTATACGGAAGGAATATTTTCATATTCGGAGACTTAGAGAGAATTTGAACACATTACAGCTCTTCGGAGGATTTCAGATCCATGGAGCTTGGACTCCCTCTCCAGGCTTCCTACGCAGTGGGAACATATCGTAGGAAGGAAAACCGCTTCGAAGCACAAACGTCATGAGGAAAACACTGGATTATAGCCGTTACAACGCAAGTAGCCGTTACGCCCAGTAAAAGGTAACGGTCGATTTTTACGGCGGTTACACACCGTTCCACTTTCTGTACCCACCTGTCAGTGGCGGAAGCCGAACCTGCGATGTGAATGCAATCGAAGCATAGCAATCGGTGAGTGGTTATAAAAGGGAAAACAGAAGTTACTCGAAACTTTTTACCGCACTTAGCACTCACGATTCACTTTCCTCAACCTCCAATCTCTCCATCTTTCGAGCAAATGGCGAGAACCAGCCACACTATTCCAGCGACGGCAAGCACTCTGGCGCAGAGGCAAGCGTGGGCCGCCTCGGCGGCGGCGGCAATGGCGGGGACTTCGGGCGGCGCCTGGCCTAAGAACCCTCGGGAGCTCCGTCCGCCTTCCAAGAAGAATATTTCCCAGAGCTTCCTCATCGGTCAATCTACGAGCACCGCCGAATCCATCGAGGAGGCCGTAGAAGGGAAACTGAGAGCCGGGCCGAGGACTCGGGTCCCAGGATCAGAATTGACCCCGAGGCCGCGAAGTGGAGAAGTAGTAGTCTTCGAGGCGTTCTTCGAAGCTGGCTTGGGGCTTCCAGCCATCGACTTTTTGGCGGAGGTACTAGACCTGTTTCATATTACATTACCTCAGTTGTCCCCCAATGCCGTCGCCCGCCTGGCTATCTTTGAGTGGGCGCTCCCGATCGAAGGGTGCAAAGGATGCTCGGAGATCTTCGCCGCAACTCACGAAGCCATCTGCCAGCCGAAGCCACAGGATGGGCCCGGGGATTCCAAAGTAATAACAGCTTTCGATAGTGTCAACTTCCTGTTGCGGAGGGAGCACGCCCTACACTTCCCTGCGAAGGCCATCAATGACCGATGGTATACCAACTGGATTCTTCGGTGGTTCTACGCCGAAGTCAGAGAGGACTCCCCCCTCGCAGGGCCTCTCCAGGAGATTTGGTTCCGGAAGGAGGCGGAGGTAGCTCCGAACCCTAGCCTGCTTTCCACGAGGCTAGGGCTGTTGACTTCAGTGGCTCGCCGCATGAGCATGCGCGACTTGGCCGAAGAGTTCATTGCCCTTCGGATTCCACCTCTCGGAGCCGACTAGCCAATAGTGTTCCAACAGGCCTCGGAGGGTGATCTCCGAACCCTAGGTAAGACTTCAATTCCTGCATTACTGCATTTAGATGATAAGAATAACATACTTATGACGCGTTACCCCTTTTCTTAAGCGGCTCCTTTGGCATTGGCTCCGGAGGACATAGCTCGGGCCACCGAACGGGTCCTCGGAGCTCCTTCAGTGGCTGAAAAGCAGCGAAGGCTGGAGCTAGTGGGGAGCTGGGAACGCTCCAATAGAGTGTGGGGAGCTCTCGAGATGGAGCCCCCTCCTCTTCCCGACTTTGCCGCGACTGGGGAAGCTGCCTGGAAACGGAAGGCCGTTGCTGAACCGCCCAAGAGAGCCAGCAAGCCGCCGTCTAAGAAGAAGAAGGTGGCGAAGATCCCTTCACAGCTGACCCCTGCTTCGTCGGCTTTGTCCCTAGACGCCCGGAGCTCAGCCTCCGAGGAGCCTGAGGGCTCCGACGTCTAGTTAGCGTCGAGCCTCGAGAATGACCTCCTGGAGGACGATGAATACATAGGGGAAGTCCTAGCCGGAACCTCTGATCGGGAGGTTGTGGAGGTAGACCCAATGCGCGCCTCCGTGCCCACTGTCGTAAATCTGGACTCGGACTCCACCACCCCCAACACACCCGTAACTGTAGTGGTCATGGCGGGAGTCGCAGCTCCGGTGGGAAACGTGGCGGAGAGGGCTTCGGGAGACGACTTCGAGGATATCCTTTAGTTGTACGAAGTTTTGGAGGATCCGACGATCTTGCCTCACAGGGCCTCCGAAGGTACGTCTTGACTCCCCTATTTTAGTTGATACCTACAACAATCTTTGTAAATACTTACCAAATTTCTTGACAAGATAGGTACCTCGAAAGGTGACGAAGCCCCGACTGCACCCGAAGTCTCCATATCTTCGAGGGTCGTGGCCCAGGTGGATCCTCCTGCTCCTTCGGACGCTCCATGCTTGCTGGCGGAAGTCGTGCCCACCGGAGCGGATTCAGTAACTGAGGTCGCCCCCTCTGTAGCGTCTCCGGCGACCGAGGTCACCCCTGTGGACGCGGCTCTGGTCGAAGGGGTAGCCGCTGAAGAAAGGGCCACTTCTGCTTCAGCCGCTGCGCCTGCCTTCGTGCCGGGGAGGGGCAAAAGCATGGCTAGCCTCGGCCTTCCCCTCAGCCTTGCGACGACCTCGGTCAGCAACTCGGAGGAGGAGGCCACGGCAGACGACCGCCAAGCTTCGTCTTGGCTTCCTCTGCTGGCTTCGTTCCTAGAGCATCGGGTAGGCCTCCGAGCGCTCCTGGAGCCCCTGGGAGAGAAGAGCCAGGACATCACCAATTCGGACCTGGTCTCCGTTTTGAGCGAAGCTAGGGCTCCGACGCTGAACATGGCCCTCGAAAGGGCTGCAATACAGGTATGAAGAGCACCATGGCTAATTCGAATCAATGATTATAAATACTTTAGTACTTACTTTTTCTTTTTTCTTTGCAGCAATTCGTCCTTGCTAGAGCAACGACGACTTCCAACGAGGTCGAAACTAATCGGCTCAAAAGGAAGGTTACCACCCTCCAAACTGCCCTCAACGACTCCAACGAAAGATCCCTTAGGTTGGAGGAGGAAGCCTTAGCGGAACGGAGGGCTAGGGATGTGGCCGATGAATCTCTCCGAATGGCGAGGGAAGACAACGACGCGCTCCGCATTTTGGCCCAAGAGGTTGAAGCCGAACGCGTAGTTCTTCGGGCGGAGGTTGAAAGGCTTCGTCAATCGGCGGCCACTTCGAGCGCCCAGTTGGTGGAGCTCCAAGGAGCTCTTAACCAAGTGATGGCCCAGAAGAGTTCTTTAATGCTCCAGGTGGCCGAGGTATCCGCTACTGCTGCGGGGCTAGAGGCAATGGAGAAGAAGAATGCTAGTGCGGCAGAACGTACCTTGGACGCCCTTCAGGGTACCTTGGAATACTTCGGCACTATGTGCCCTTCGTCTTCTGTGGCAGCCAACGAACCCCTCGATCGGAAGCTAAAGAGGATCCAAGTGGCAGCATCGCTGATGATGAACTCCGGCGTCCGGTACGAAGAGATCTCCGGGCAGTGCGCCGACATCAGAGTTCTTAACCACCTCGAGTCCCTTCAGATCCCCCTCGGTTTAGTCGGGGGTTCGATCCCTGGAAGCTTCGCCTCCGAAGACCTGCCGCGCCCTTCCTCGGACGTGGCTTTGGCCTGGGAAGCCTTCCGGTCAACTTGGAAGTCAGACCATAAGGCTGCGGCCAAAGCTTGGATTGATGAGGCCCGTCGATAGAAGCAGGCGCAAACAAAGCCACCAATTCTTGCATCGCCGGCTCCGATAATCCCTGCTCCGCCAACCGACCCGTAGGTCTAGCTCTTAGGGCCATCATATATGTAAACTGTTGTAAAGCCCCTTTTAATTAATGAAAAAGTTATAATCGAGAAGCTCGTTTGGGTGCCCTGCTTTCTTTTTTAGGTTTTGTCGTTCCCTTCGAACTTTGACCTCGAAATACTGGAGTTTACCGAAGGGCTCCAGAAGGAGTGGGCAAGCCTCGAGAGCTTGAGGCCCTACCACCGATCTCGCTTTTCTGTTCCTCGTGGAGACAAAGGGGAGATACCTCCCGAAGTTTTTCGTGAGGTCTTAGCGTATATCAAGGAAGAGGAGAAAGAGAAGGCATCCTCGTCTTCCGAACACATGAATTGGTCTGACTCGGGGTATCAGGTCAAGGACCCTACGGAGGTTAATTCTGAAAGGCTTCTGACCTGGGCCGAGCTCCAAGAGGAGCAAAAGAAACTGCGAGCCTTGAAGAAGAAGAGAGGTGTGCGGACGAAAAGGACTAAACCAGCAGCTTCGAGCTCCGAAGGACAGAGTAGCCGGAGGGGTAGCTCCTGAGGTCGATAGGGTCTTCGATTTTTCCTTGGCTTGGACCAAAACTTCTCCTGATGTATAAGTACGACTGATTAATGTGAATTGTTCCGAAAGTATTTTGCTTGCTTTTTACCCTCCTACCCCTCCTTGTGGGTGGGGGATCATTTGCTGTGTAAAGGATTCGCCGGACACAATGATACGTCGGATTACACTTAATATTCGTACTTTACCTTTTTAGATGCTTCTTGTAACATACTCTCTTATAATTACCTCGTAAATTCCGAAGTTAAATCTGTCGCTTAGGACTTTGTTTTCATTTTTTTTATTTTTTTGAATTGTCTCGTTAGCCTGGGCCTCGAAACTTTATTACTTGGTCACCTTCGACTCTTTTACAGATGCTTCGAACCCGTAGGCCTGAAATCTGTTCCTTTTTAAAGTCCCTGGACTCTTCTACGGATCCTAACAAGCCGTAGCCTGGAATCTGTAGGCTGGCCACCTTTGGCTCTTTTACAGATACTTCGAACCCGGAGGCCGGAAATCTGTTCGTTTAAAGTCCTTAGACTCTTCTACGGATCCTAAGAAGCCGGAGCCTGGAATCCGTAGGCTGGCCACCTTCGGCTCTTTTACAGATACTTTGAACCCGGAGGCCGGAAATCTGTTCGTTTAAAGTCCTTAGACTCTTCTACGGATCCTAACAAGCTAGAGCCTGGAATCAATAGGCTGGCCACCTTCGGCTCTTTTACAGATACTTCGAACTCGGAGGCCGGAAATCTGTTCGTTTATAATCCTTAGACTCTTCTACGGATCCTAACAAGCCGGAGCCTGGAATCTGTAGGCTGGCCACCTTCGGCTCTTTTACAGATACTTCAAACCCGGAGGCCAGAAATCTGTTCGTTTATAGTCCTTAGACTCTTCTACGGATCCTAACAAGCCGGAGGCCGGAATCCGTAGGCTGGCAGCGGAGTCCTCGAACCCATGGTTCACAGACTGCTGCCCGGGTCTTGGGAAAGATGCTTACCTCTGCAAGCATCTCCGTCCTCCTGATGCATCCATCCGGAGTAAGGGATACTCAAAGAGTAAACAAAATTCGACCCTCCGCTTTTATTTAGAAAATGAAGTTTCACAAGTGATTACAAGGAGCCCCTAAGCGTAATAACGCTTAAGGTGCTCCGCATGCCACGCATGTTTCAACTCTTCTCCTTCTAAATTAGCTAATTTAAACAATCCGGGGCGTCCTGAGCGTAGGATAATATATGGTCCTTCCAATTTATTCCCTAGCTTCCCCGGCGCTATTACACTTCGCAAAATTAGATGACTTGGTCTAAGCTCGTTTGGCTTTATCTTTGGGTCATACCATGTTTTTGTTTGTCCCTAGTACTTCATCAGGTTGGCAACAGCTCGAAGCCTTGTTTCTTCTGATAAGTCCAACAAAGTGTTTCTGTCATCTTCGCCTCCGGGCTGCATCGCACGAAGGGATCCCCCTTTGAGCTCCGTAGGAGTCATGGCTTCATCTCCGAAGAGTAGTCTGAATGGGGTAAAACCTATGGATCTGGTTTGAGTGGTTCGAATGGACCACAAGATCTTGGGGAGCTCTTCGACCCATAGCCCTTTGGCCAGCCCCACAATCCTTCGATTTAAACTGGATAGGATGTTCCCATTGGCTCTCTCGACAGCTCCGTTGGACTGTGGATGGCGTACTGCGACGAAGCACAACTTAATGCCCAACTCTTCACAAAATGCTTGGAATGTGTCAGCTTCGAACTGGGTTCCATTATCCACTGTCAATTCCCTTGGCACTCCAAACCTGCATATAATGTTCTGCCAGAAAATTTTTTGCACATTCCTCGAGGTGATAGCAGTCAATGGCTCCGCTTCAACCCACTTCGAAAAATATTCGATTGCTACTACTGCAAACTTCAAGCCACCTTTTTCCATTGGAAAAGGGCCTATGAGGTCCATGCCCCATCGAGCCATTGGCCATACCAGGGCAATAACTTGTAGTTGAACTGGCGGACGGTGGCTTCGCCTGCCCATCCATTGGCAGCCTTGGCATGTTCGAACCAGTTCCTCTGCATCTCTCACTATTGTTGGCCAGTAAAGCCCTTGGCGAAGTGTCTTGCCAGCTAGAGCTCGAGGTGCTAGATGAATTCCGCACAAACCTTTGTGAATGTCCCGAAGTATATCTTGACCTTCGGGTTGGGAGATGCATCGGAGTAGAGGGGAGCAAACGCCAGCTTTGTACAATACTCCGTTGACAAGCTTGTAATTTCGGGCTCTTGCTTGCAACCTTCGGGCATCCGGACCTTCTGAGGGATCTATGCCATCTTGCAATATACTCATAATCGGAGCCCGCCAATCTGTAGCCGGAATGCACAGTACTTCTACAGAGGGTACATGGCTAGCTGCGGGCTGCATTAGTTCTTCCTAGAAAGCACCCTCCGGGAGGTCTACCGCTCCAGTTGCAGCTTTTGCCAGAATATCTTCGAGCTGATTATCTGCTCGAGGGATACTCCGAACACTGAATCCTTTGAATGTTGCTTCAGCCTTGCGGATTTCTTTAAGGTATTATGCTAGATGCATGTTCTTTGCTTGAAAACTTTTATCAACATGCCCTGCGACGACTTGGGAATCTGTCTTAATCATTATCCTTGCAGCTCCGAGTGCTTTAGCCTTTCGGAGGCCTAGCAGAACCCCTTCGTATTCTGCGATGTTATTGGTGGTTTTAAAATTGAACCTCGTAGAATACATGGCCTTCTGCCCTGATGGTGATATGATGACCGCCCCTGCTCCAGCACCGGATGCCTGATAAGCTCCATCAGAAAATATTGTCCATAAACCTTCGGAGGGCTCCTGCGGGGCCCAAACGGCAGATGGAGTCCACTCTGCTACGAAGTCAGCTATGATTTGGGATTTGATAGCTGTTCTTGCCGTGAAGGAGATTCCGAAGGGGGCTAGCTCGACGGCCCACTTTCCAATCCTTCCTGTAGAGTCTTTGCTCCGGAGCATATCCCCTAGAGGATACGAGGTTGGAACGATTAGGTTATGCGCCAAAAAATAATGTCTTAGCTTTCACGAGGCCATTACTAGGGCATAAGCAAATTTCTCGAGCTCGGAGTATCTTATCTTATCTCCGGACAAAGCTTCTGACACAAAATAAACTGGGTTTTGCACTAGCTTTCCCTTAAGCTCAACTTCCCGGACCAGCACTGCACTTACTGCGCAGCCTGTTGCTGCAAGATAAAGGAGAAGTGTTTCTTCTGGAAGGGGCACAATAAGTGTTGACAAGCTTCCGAGGTGCGCTTTTATGTCATCAAAGCTTTTCTGGCATTCCGGTGTCCAACTGAAGTTCTCGGACCCCTTTAGGGCTTTGAAAATTGGGAGGCTTCGCTCTGCTGACCTGGCCAGGAATCTGCTAAGGGCTGTGAGCCTTCCTGCTAGCTTCTAGACTTGCTTCAAATTTCCTGGCGGAGCCATTCTTTGTAGTGCACTTATTTGCGTTGGGCTAGCTTCGATTCCTCTGCTCGAAACTAAGTACCCTAGTAGCTTCCCTGCTTGGGCTCCGAATATACATTTTTCTGGGTTGAGGCGTACTCCACAAGCTCGGAGGCTCTCAAATGTTTCAGCTAGGTCTAGGCTATGCTGGTGCTTTTGAGCACTTTTTATTACAATATCATCCATGTAGGCTTCGACATTTCGGCCTATTTGATGACCTAGAGCCTTAGCTATTAAACATGAAAAGGTGGCTCCGGCATTCCGAAGGCCAAAAGGCATTCTTACATAGAAAAATACTTCGGAAGGAGTTATGAAGCTTGTCTTGGCTTCATCTTCGCGTTTCAGCCAGACTTGATGATACCCGGAATAAGCGTCGAGGAAGCTTAGCAATTCGGAGCCTGCTGTGGAATCCACCAGTTGATCTATTCGGGGCATTGGGTAGGGGTCTCGCGGGCATGCTTTATTTAATGAAGTAAAGTCAATACACATGCGCCATTTGTTCGAGTCCTTCTTCCTTACAAAAACAGGGTTAGCCAACCACTCGGTATGGGCTACCTCCCTAATGATGCCAGCCCTTAATAGTTTCTCTACTTCGGTCTTGGTGAGGCTTGCTCTTTCTGCAAACAGCTTGCGGAGCCCCTGGCGCACTGGCCTGGCCTTCGGGTTGACAAGTAGGCTATGCTCGATGATGCTTCGATCCACCCCGGTGATGTCTTCGTCGGTCCAGGCAAACACGTCCAGATTCTGCTTAACGACTTCTTCCAATGAGGCGCTTATCTCCGGGGATAGCCCTTTGCCGAACTGCACTGGATACTCTTTGCCATCTTTTGAAATTATCCTCGTCTCAACTTAACCTTCCGGGCTCGGCTTGAGAGAGATTCCTTTTGAAAGGTTCGAGACCTCCGGTGCTTCTCCAGCGACCTCTGTTACCTCTTCGGTGCCTTCCGCTACGCTATGCACTTGCCGGGGATCAAAAGGTTGCCCGTGACCATACTCCGTTCTCCGGGCTATAGCTTGGTCTCCTGCAATAGTAAGCACTCCACCTTGCGTGGGCATTTTGAGACAAAGATAATTGTGGTGCGCTATAGCCCCGAACTGGTTCAGCATCCCTCTCCTGAAGATTGCATTGTAAGCATAGGGGGCGTCAACAACATCAAAGATCACCTCTTCTATCTTGGCCAGAGGCCCCTCTCTGAAGGCAACCTCGAGGCCTATCTGGCCGAGGGCATCGAGAGGCAGTCCTGAGAACCCTTGGAGCGGCCGGGCCGCTGGAAGCAGGTGCTTCCGGGAGATGCACATTTGATCGAAGGCCTGGACGAAAAGTATGTCTGCGGAGCTTCCGCCGTCCACCAGGATCCTTCGGACCTCCACCCCTGCTATGTCTGCGGAAATGACCAAGGGGTCGGCATGAGGGAACTTTACCCCTGCGGCATCACTAGCAGTAAACGAGATGGGCACATGGGACCACTCTGGCATTCCCTCCACGGAACTCAAAGTCCCAATGTGCCCAACCTCGCGGACGTACTCACGCCGCTGCCTTTTTGACATGCTTCCGAGGGTCCCCCTCCGGAGATGGGCAGGACCACCCTCTTGCCGCGGTCTTGTGGGTCTTCCTGCTTCGGTGGTGGCATAATATTGGCCACCAGAAGTCGCATGGGGGTTTCTGGGACACCGGCTCGGGCCATGATCTGCACAGGCTCTGACCGTGCCGCCGGTGGGGCTCGATCTGAAGTGCCCCTCCCGGTACTTCGTCCTAGGTATTCGCCCCGAAGGGTAAACACCGACTTGCAGTCCTTCGTGTCATTTCTTCTGTTGTCGCCATGCACGCAACAGAAAAAACTCTGGCGCCTACCTGGCGCTCTCTCTTGAGGTATCGGGGCCCCAGCCTTGAAGTTCTGTACCTGCTGAAAATTGGCAGGTGCCTTCGGGGCGGAGGGCGTAATGTTTAGCACGTCTGAACGGAAATGCTTCTTCCCTCGCCTGTGCTCGTTGAAGTGGTTATCTTGAGGGGGTTGCAGAGGAGCCGAGGCTTCAAGTTCCATCTTGACTTCTCGGAGGGTAGGTGAGGGGGCTCTGGTCCGCAAGAGACAGCCTTCCTCCACCTTGGCATACTGTTCGAAGTATGCCATGAGCTGTGCCACAGACGTCACCGGCTTCTGGTGGAGTTCTCTGAGGAGGCCGGGGTTTAGCACACCTTCGCGGGCGGCGTCGACTACCGAAGAGGTAGACAGGCCCTTAATTTGTGACTTGGTGTGGGCGAAGCGCGTGAAGTATTCACGGAGTGTTTCTCCCGCCCGCTGCTTCACTTGGAACAAACTTCCTGTGGACATCAGGGCCACAAAGGTACCCTGGAAGTTGCTCACGAACTTCTTCTTCAGCTGCTCCCAGGACCTGATCGATCCTGGCTTCAAGGACCAGAACCATCGGAGTGCCACACCCTCGAGAGCGAGGGGGAAACACTTCGCCATCGTGTTGCGCACCCCTCCGCTTGCTTCTACGGCCAGGGCATATGAGCGAGCGAACTCTCCGAGGTTTGACCCACCGGAGTACTTGTGCAACTTCGAAGCCTTGAACCTGGGATCAAAGGGGACTCTTTGCAAGTCCGAATGCAGCGGAGACTCATCATCGAAAGATGCGTTTTCGGCCTCCTCCGGGACTTGGATAACTTCTGGGGGGTTGTGAGCACCACCATCTTGAGGCCCTTCAAGGGTCTCGGTGGAGGCTTGAGTGCGGAGGCGATCGGCAGGCTCTTGCCTCCACCTAGCTACCTCCTCCTAAAGTCTGGCTAGTTGAGTAGCCTCGGTTCCAGGAAGGTCTTCGTCTTCATCGGAGGGTAGCTCCGGGTCTTGGGAGCTGACGTAATCAGTCCGAAGCACCGTAGGAGGAGCTCGAGGACCTCTGGGCACTCGACGCCCAGTGGCATCTTCGGGAATCGCTGGAGCGGAAGAGGGCCCGGCTCCGGCAGTCCGAGGGGACCTTCGGAGGGGACCTGAGGCTTGGCTTCGCTTCGGAGGCATAGCTATTTGTGGAGAGGTCTGAAGATCGGGGACTTCACTTGATCTGGGAAGGTGAGTGGGGGTCTTCGAACCACACTAAGAAGCCCCTTACCGAAGGGTGCATGGAATCTTGGGACTCCGAGGCTCCCTCCGTAAGTGCTCTTCGAAGTGTGGTCAGAAGTAGAGAACAAGCTTTTAGAACTTGGTTCCCCACGGACGGCACCAACTGTTGGCGCAAAAGATTGTGCCAACAGGTTCTTTGTAATCAAGAACAAACAAACAGTGTGCTTGTGTTTAAGAACTTACTCGAGCCTCCGTACTGGATAATAACTCAAGTAGTCCGAATATGTGTATTAAATGATCGGAGATCCCCTTTTACAGGGTAGAGATGGGGGTATTTATAGGCAAAAACGTCTAAGGAAAAGACCTAATTACCCCTAGATTACAACTGACATCGCGGGACTGTTCAGTACCCAGAGCAAGGTTAAATAAGGTAAAACTCCCCAATACGGATGGATAAGCTAGACATCTTATCAATCTTGTTGCCCTGCTTCGGAGCCTCCATATCCTGCGGAGGGTTCCTCAGGACGTCGTATTGAGGCACCCTTCGGCTTGACGCCTCCCCCTTCGAATAAGAGCCCACCATCTCCAAAGCTTAAGGAATCTTTGAGTTATTGATCTCTAAGTCTTCCAAGTGAAGCAATTTCCCCCAACACTGTCTTTACCACAACAAAGAGTTTCAGAATGATTACAGATTTTTTCAAACCAGGATGCACACAAACATTCACTGTTGAGAGTCTAAATTTGACTGATCTCAGAATTTTCAGTAACACAATCTTCGAAAATCAGTCACCTCAAAGAGCAGTACAATCAGTGCTGAAAGTTTTTCAGAATCACAAAGATAATCTGTTCACTGTTTTGATCAATCAAAATACCTCTAAACCAGAAACTTAAAATTAGTTTAAACCACTCAAATTTGGGAAAAACAACCTGGGTTAGATGATGAAACATAGAAGAAACATTTCATCAAACATGCAGAGGGCTAAACCAAAAACTGAACAATTTCTCGAGTAATTTTTTAGAGCTGTGGTGCCTCTTTTGATCAGAGAAAAGATCAAGAAGATATTGCAGAAAGCACTTGCAACTTTCAAAAATGGAACGTTCAAATCATCCTCAACAAAAGATGTATAAACATCAATATCAACTTCTGCACTAGATTCACCAGAAAACAGCTCTCAAAATCGATTTCAGTTCAAATTCATACCTGCGCCAGGATATTTTTAGATCTAGTGTCGATGCACTGTTCCCTTGCCAGATGGTGAACAGGAATACTCAGAAATGATCCAAACACAAAAGCAGCAATAATTTGTATAAAATTGATATTTGGTTCAGCCAAAAGAACAACCAAAAATCCTCCACATGCCCATGGATATGGTCCTCTATTTATAGGCCAACCATGGGGGATATTTTGTGAAAAGAACCCTCTAGAAATAAGAAATTACACAAAGGTCCTATTCCTTGTAATATATTTTCAGAATTAGGAAATTCTGAAAAATATACCAAAGGAGTACACTAACTCTAGACTCACAACTTTTTATTACACATTGACTCAAAGTAAAAAGGACTCCAAACTATTGAAATTAACAAAAATTGATTTGTGACGGTTTTCAGCAAAAACCGACAAAGTCTCTCAACCCTTCGACTTGTGACACCGCTTTGCGACTCCGAGCACCATCAAGCCACTTCCGCTCTCGATCCTCTCTAGCCGCCTGAATGCTTGCCCTAGCCTCCCTCTCATAGACCCGGTCATCACGCCGTCGCAATCAACCGTCCGTCCAAGTCTTGCTCGGTCTCTTCGTGCACTCTTGAGATCTTCTCCCACTTCGCCCGGCCTCCCTGATCCTCCAGCATCGAGCTCCCCGCTTGACCCTTGATCACTCGCCGTTAATAGTCAGTCAACATCTCTACCCTGCACATCCAAGACAAGCCAAAACAAGAACGCGACGCACCACCGAAACCTCGGCCACCATTCCTCTTTCACATCGAATCCCTCGATGCACTCAACCTAACACACAACCAATCGCTCAACCACTCGATCGCTCAAAATCTCATCCTTGTCAATCACTCATCATCCAGACCGAAACCACCCTTGGTTTCACAATTCTTCAGAAATTTCTAAATAAATCTCAAAGGTCTATGTCACGCAAAAGGACACCGCAAAGTCGGGGATCGGAGTCAACACTATTAGCATCGTATCCGACCCAGGGACTTGGTGGTTGGCACTACTAGTGTCGAATCTGAGCTATGGACTCGGTGTCAGGGGTCAGCCTATCGAGCCTGACCCCGTGTCCACCGAAATCCAACACCTCATCATGTATGGACACAGTCTCCTTTTGTCATTCCAATTTTTGGGAACTTGGCGGATTATGTGGAATATGGAAACCGACTTGATTTATATCGTGATCGTAAAATGAGATCGGGTTCCTCCTATATAAATAGCAGAGTATCTGGCATGCACTATATAGGATGAGAACTCATAGATTAGATCAGAATTCCTACAATTGAGCTAGGGTTTTGCCTCTTCTCGTTGATGCGCTACCACCTTAACCTATTCCATCTCGCTCACCGGCGTGCACCGATGAATGGGACGACAGGTCTCCAGAATCTGTCACTCTCGTGATGCTTCATTGGGAAAGAATGAATAAGATTTTTTGAAAGCGATGCACGTGTCTGCTCATGTCTGTCACCACAACGCGCCTTCCATCCACGTCTATCATCAGTCGTCGTCGAGTACTACGATCCGACACACACAGGAACAACTTTTCACTGACTATGAATTCATTTTTGGCTACCGTACAGTAGTTCACTACTTTTCTGTATGGTTATTAATCATGTTTTGCGAAAGTATTATTGCTATATTCATGTCTACTAATATGATAGATCTTTTCGTACTAGTTTGTGTGAATTCTATGATTTATTTATTTCATAAATTAATCTTATAATTGTATAATTATCTAAAGGAAGGACATCCTTGCAATAGCTTGTATACTTACAATACCTTGATTGATACCTATGGAAAGATCAGATAACTTGAGAAAGTATCGGATATGCTCAATCAAATGTTGAGACAAGGTGTTTCACCAAATGTTGTTACATTTAACACCATGAATCATATTTTTGATTAACACCATAGAATAGAGCAAGTAGCTTCTCTCATCAGAACAATGGAGGAGTTCTAGTGCCTTCTAGACAGTAGAACATATAATATCTATGATCTCATTGTACTGACAAATCAATGATATTGATGTTGCCGAGTACTGTTTCAAGAAGATGAAAACATAATTTTTGTTGTCGCACTCTCTTGTATGGATACTCTATCAAGGGCCTAGTTACAAATTAAATCTTAAGCTCTTAAAGAAATGGATGAGAGAAACCTGGTGATCAATGAATACACACAATCCGATGTGAGCAGGATGTATGCCAATTATGGGATGCTTGAGAAAGCATGGCATTGGTTTGAGAATTTCAATTATCAGATGATTTGTGGGTGCTTTTCTGCAAATATTGATGCATTTGTACATGACTCCTTGCAGAGAAGGCTTTTATGTGCTACATAAAAAGGTTGATGCTAAGTGCTTGTGTTTGTAATGTTATGATCAAAGCATATGAGTTACTAGAGAAGCTTGATGATGCTTGTGAGATAGTTGGTGTCATGGTGAGGTTTGGCATTTTTCCTGATAACTTGACCTACAGTTCTCTAATTCATATGATGTCAATTGCTAAACTACTAGAGAAAGCTCTCTACTATTTGAGAAAGATGCAGGCAACAACATTGTTGATTGATTGTGTACCCTATTATGTGGTAATCAATAGCTTTGTTAACAATGACAATTTACACATGGTTGAATGTTTGTTCAGAGAAATGGTCACTTCAGGTATCCAAGCGTATACTTATGTTTACTCTATCTTATCTGATGCATATGTTTAAGGTGCAGATGTCCAGCAATCTGAAGCATATTTTGGTTTGATGAAGAAGGTTGGTTTCAGTGAGAACATGATATGGATGTTCTTGGCTATAAACTCTTGTTCCAGGATGACAACACCCAAATCGTAGATGGAGCGACGGCTATGGCGCCTCAGCATGCCGGTGACCTGTGGTAACGGCTGATGGAGCCACCCACCATTTGATCGTCGGCAATGCCTAAACTGAATTGGATTGAAATCAAGGGGCATATCCTCCCCTGCTTCTTTTCTTATTTATTTTATGGAGTTCTCCTAAACATAGAAACTATTAAGAATAGTAGGTACTGAATAAGATTATAATTCTTTCTAAACTGCAATGGTATTCCTCCTGTCGTGGCCTTGGGAACACTTTCCAAAACCTGCAGCTCGTAATCTCTAGACAATATACTTCCCAATCCTAGATGTTGTTTCATGAAATAAACTTGATCTGGCGGTTTATACATACTAGAGGGATACAATATACAATTCTTTGATCAAGCTCTACACAAAGGCAGGAGATCTTGCAGAGGTTGTTGGGGAAAGGGGAAGCTACGCTAGTCGGAAATTTCGAAAATTAGCACTAAAGCTCAAGAAGCATGCGCGTGTGAGATCATTGATTGGTACCTTCTAGCACAAGATGCGCTAGGTGCAGCGAAAGAAGATGTTGAGGAAGCGCGTTCTTGCCTATCCTCGCTTCGTCCCGAACGTTCCTCACCAATCCAATCGGTGAAAACGACGTAGTTGTTCACATGATGAAGTCCAAGAGCATCGCTATTGGAGTAATGCCTCCACGGTATCCATGCGTCTAGGGATGGGATTATTCTCACGTCAGCGTGCTAGCACCACTCATGAGAAAATGGGAGATCCTCAATCTCAACTTTTAAGATTAAGAAAGGAAGAGAGGAGTTTTTGGTGACTAGGTCTAAACTATCAAAAGCTTGTTCACCAAGACCTCCTCCTCTCTAGGGATGAGAGTCCCTGGTCGTTAGCATCTCAAAACCAACAAATCAGTTACAACCGATTTGTGCTCCAATAGATCCAATCTGTTTTACACACGTCGGAACTTCCGATCGGGTATTTTCGGTCTCTCGATCCAGCACGTTATCGTAATAGATCCAATCTGTTTTCGCCCACCTCAAAACTTCCGATCCACATATCAGAACTTCTGATCAGTACAGTTTACACAATTCTAAATCGGAACATCCAGTTCATCGAAACTTCTGATACCATATCGGAACTTCCGAAGCAACTTTTGCTCTTTGACTCAAGTCTAAAAAATAATCATAACATCGGATTCCAAATCAGAATTTTCGATTCAAGTCATGAATCCAACATTGAAACTTCTAATACCATATCGGAACTTCCAAAGTTTGTTTTGCTCTCTGACTCGGGTCTTGACAATAATCGGAACTTCCGATACACCTATCGGAACTTCTGATGTCTATAATTTTCTTGGGCATACTTCCTTCAATCTCCCACTTGCACAAGAACCAATTCTTTGCATGTTTCTTAATCCATCCCCTTAAGTGTGTGACCCGATAGGTTCATACACTAACAGGTATTCACCAGAAACCTTTTCCGACTCACTGATCAATAGTGGTACCTAGCAGCACATATTCACCGCCGGAAGTGTACAATTTTTTTCATTAAACCTTTGATATACACAAGCACCGGTCCCTTTACCATATGACATCAGTCAATCTCAAGGAGAGATTCGTGCCACCCTTGTTGGATAGCTTGACATTTTCACTCGAACAAGTACTGGAGTCAAATCATGACTAACTCTTTAGTCATAGTGGCATGGGAATGCACTTTTCCAATCCGACTACATTGAGGGGCCAGAGATGTCTCTCCCATTATTATGAGGGGTAAATTCCATCTTGACCGCTCACATCCCAAGACATGTTACATAACACACCTGAAAACAACCCTTATTACTACCCTGTTACGGAATAGCGCTGGGAAGCATCTAAGTGTGTCACTACACATTCTGGAATCAAATGACGATCTCAGGTTTGAGGACTATACAAGTAAACCTTTTGAGATGACAACTGATGGCACATTACAATAACAATCTCAATAATATCTCAAGTGGGTCTATCCAACACCATGTTCATCAATATGTGTTCACATCACTGATTTGACATCTCTATGTCTATGATCTATGAAACGTGATCATCAATCAGTCAGATGTGCTAATCTATGTGTCATCATTGTCCCACATGATAACAAGATCAAGGATCCTTTTTGAACAAATATCGTTATAAAACAAATAGTTTCACATAACAAGTCATCAACTCATTAATTAAATGTAAACAACAATTATTCAAGGAACAAGATAAAAATTATCCTCTTACATTATCATAGACATTACTAACATATTCCACAAAACACATGACTCACGCAAGTATCTAATACTTATGGATCTAAGGTGCGCCTCATGCTTGGGTTGTGGAAGAGGTTTTATCGATGGATCTGCTATGTTCAAATCCATGTGCACCTTACAATTCTTCACATCACCTGTCACAATGATCTCACAGATCAGGTAATATCACCGAAGTATGTGTTTGGACTTCTGGTGTGATCTGGGCTCATTTGCTTGCACAATGGCACCACTATTATCACAATAGCGGTCCACTAGACTAGACGCACTAGGAACAACACCCAACTCAAAAACAAACTTTTTGATCCAAATGGCCTCCTTCACAGCTTCTGAAACGGCAATATACTCAGCTTCTATTGTAGAATCGCCTGTCGTATCTTGCTTGGAACTCTTCCAACTCACTACGCCTCCATTGAGGCAGAACACAAAACATGATTGCAATTGAGAATCATCTTTATCAGTCTGAAAGCAAGCATCGGTGTAACCACTTATAACGAGCTGCTCTTCACCACCGTAGACTAGGAAAAATTCCTAAGTCCTTCTCAAGTACTTGAGGATACTTTTTACTACATCATAGTGACTTTCACCCAGGTTCGATTGGTACCAGCTCGTAACACTTAGAGCATATGAAACATCTGAGCGTGTACAACATGGCATACATGATAGATCCAATTGCGGAGGCATACATGATCACACTTATCTTCTCTAGCTCATCAGGTGTCACATCACACTGAGTCTTACTAGCAGAAATACCATGTGACTATTGATGCTAAAATCGGCCGACCAAGCGCTAATCACACCGACGTCAGTTCGGTGATCCAAAAATGCGTAAATGATCAGGGATGACCCTCTAGACGTTACACGATGCTGATGCGGCGTTCCGATGGCCCTTGACCGTGATAAGGGAAAATATGGGTGGAGTTTCCATACAATTAAACCACACCACAGGGATGCAATCTAATTGGCCGAAGTGTGAAAAGGCGATCAAACCGGCCAAGGCATGGCCGATTGGATCGAGGTGCAGAAGGCGGTCAGACCGGCCAAAGCAGGCCGATCAGACTAGGCGTGGACCGGCGGTCAGACCATCGGTGCGAAGGGGGTGCCACCAGATCAGCTGCACACGGGCGGTCGGAACTCCTTGAGCCGCCGATCAGACCATCTTGTGCTGGCACGGCTCGATTAGACCAACGAGGGTTGGCCGGTCAGACCGGTAGGAAGCCGACGATGACTCTGGCTTGCCGGTGGGTGCTCCAGCGGTGAGGGCTCGGTGCAGGACTTCTTGGCGGCATAGATGAAAGTGTAGGCTCTGCAAAACATGAAGAAATTAGGTGCAATTCATCCTAGAGACTGAATTACCGATAATAACAGATAAAAGCCCGTTACGGGGATTAAACGAATGATTCACAAGCAAATCAACAAGGATTACCGTGATTACGACGTGATGGATAGATGGTTTACAATGCAAACCAACAAAGATGGATACACTAAGCTACTCCTAGGGAAAGGAAAATTAAAGGGTAAAAAAGAACGATTCAAGGGAATAGTAGATTAGATCGGTTTTGAATTGGAGAGAGTCCTTGAATCGTCCTTGCCCCTATATTTATAGGGGTTTGTATTGTCGTCTCTAGGCTTGACTTCTACTCTAATTTGATTATGAGATGAGTTCAAGTCGTCAAAAATTGATTAGAGATAAAAAATATCCCAAAACCATTTAAATCTACTCGGACTCAGGTTGGGCCGGCCTGACCGGACCTACATGGTCGGTATGACTAGGCCTACATGGCCAGTTGGACCGTCCTGTGCCAGGGTTTTCATATTTTTTGCCCAAAATTACCAATTTTGATATTTTGTCAATTTCGACCATTAATGCCATTTTTTGCTATCAATAGTGTCATTGGCAGAAAATCCTTCTTGGAGTTCTGCATTTTGAACTGTTTCAAAACCGTATCAATGTACATACTTTGGCTTAATCCAATTAACCGTTTTGATCTATCTCTATAGATATTTATGCCCAAAATGTATGCTGCCTCTCCAAGATCTTTCACAGAAAAACTATTTTTCAATGAAGTCTTGACAGCATTCAACAAAGGAATGTCGTTTCCGATCAACAATACGTCATCCACATATAGGACCAAAAACACAAGTGAGCTCCCACTAGCCTTTTTGTAAACACAAGGCTCTTCTTTGTTCTTGATGAAGCCAAAACCTTTCACTACCTCATCAAAGCGAAGATTCCAACTCCGAGAAGCTTGCTTCAATCCATAAATAGACTTTAGCAACTTATAAACTTTCCCAGCATTCCCTGGACCGTCAAGACCTTCAGGTTGTGTCATGTACACATCCTCACTTAGGTTTCCATTTAGGAAAGCCATCTTGACATCCATTTTCCATATCTCATAATCATAAAATGCGGTAATAGCTAGGATGATACGAATAGACTTAAACATAGCGACGGGTGAAAACGTTTCATCATAATCAACACCTTGAATCTGTCTGAAACTTTTCGCCACCGATCGTGCCTTATAGATGTGAACATTTCCATCAACGTATATCTTTTTATTGAATATCCATTTACACTCAATAGTTTTTACACCATCGGGTGGATCAACCAAGTTCCAAACTTGGTTAACTCACATGGACTCCAACTCGGATCCAATGGCTCCAAGCCATTTCTCAGAGTTTGGTCCCATCACTTCTTCCGCATAGGTCTTGGGTTCGTTGTTGTCCAACAACACGTCGCGATGCCCACTGGTCAAGAACATGTACCTCTCTGGCGCATGGACTACTCTCCCGGACCTCTATGGGGCTGGTGCATCCATAATAGGGTCTGCAACATCTTGCGCCTCTTGCTCTGGTTCAGTGGGATCTGGAACACTTTCCAGTGGCTCTCGAACTTCTTTGAGATGCACAGTCCTCCCACTAACTTCTTTTGAGAGAAACTTTTTCTCAAAGAATACACCATTTTGAGCGACAAGCACTTTACCCTCCTCTCTATTATAGAAATAGTATCCTTTGGTTTCCCTAGGATACCCCGCAAAGAAGCACTTATCAGACTTAGGACTGAGCTTGTCTGACGTCATACGTTTGACATACGCCTCACATCATCAAATCTTTAGAAAAGACAAATTGGGACGCCTCCCAGACCACATATCATATGGCGTCTTCTCTACTGACTTAGATGGAACTCTATTAATCGTGAAAGCTGTGGTTTCTAAAGCGTCACCCCAAAAGGATAATGGAAGATTAATGTGACTCATCATGGACCGCACCATATACAACAAAGTGTGGTTTCTCCGCTCGTACACACCATTCCATTGAGGCATGCTGGGTGGAGTCAATTGTGGAACAATTCCACACTACTTCAAATGATCACTAAACTCATGGCCCAAATATTCACCCCCACAATCCGATCGTAAAAATGTAATTGTCTTGCATGTATGATTTTGTACCTCATTCTGGTACTCCTTGAACTTTTCAAAGGATTCCCACTTATGCCTCATCAAGTATACATAGCCATATCTACTAAAGTCATCGGTAAAAGTAATAAAGTACTGAAATCCTTTCCTAGTCGTGTGACTCATTGGACCATACACATCAGTATGTACTACGGCTAAAAGCTCACTCGCCCTCACACCCTGTCCAGTGAAAGGCATCTTTGTCATTTTGCCAAGTAAACTAGACTCGCATGTGTCATATGATTCAAAATCAAATGAATCCAAAAGTCCATCATTATGGAGCTTCTGTACACGTTTCTCATTTATATGACCTAAACGACAATGCTAGACGTAGGTGGGATTCAAATCATTGAGTCATTGTTTCTTAGTATTAATGTTATAAATGTGTGCATCGTCAAGACTCAGAATATACAATCCATTCACTAATGGACAAACACCATAGAGCATGCCATTCGAAAATATTGAACAACACTTATTATTTATTATGAATTCAAAACCATCTTCCTCTAAACATGAAGAAGAGATAATGTTTCTATCTAAGGCAGGAATGAAATAACAATTATTCAACTCTAAAACTAGTCCTGAAGGTAGTGAAAATGAATAAACGCCGACGACCAACGCTGCAACCTTTGCACCATTCCCGACGCGGACATCCAACTCGCCATTAGCACACTTTCTAGCTCTACTCATCCCCTGCAACGATTTGCAAGTATTAATCATCGATCCGGTATCAAATACCCATCAATCATTTGGACGAGTAGCAAGGTTAATTTCAATAACATTAATACCTGAAGTGGAAGTCATACTTCCCTTCTTGTTTTTCTAGTCTTCCAAGTAAACCTTTCAATTGCGCTTCTAATGCCCAGGCTTGTAGCAGTGGTAGCACACATTAGAGCTAGCAGGACCCGACTTGGATTGATAAGATTGATAAGATGTTTGGCTTATCCGTCTGCCTCGGATAAACTTTACCCTTTTAACCCTGCTCCGGGTACCGAATAGTTTCCACTATGTCGGTTGTAATCTAGGGGTAATTAGGTCTTTTCCTTAAAACATTTTTGCCTATAAATACCTCCCTCTCTACCCTGTAAGGGGAGGGAATACTAAGCTACTCCATACACCTATTCGAACTACTTGAGCTATTATCCGATACGGAGGCTTGAGACAGTTCTTAAACACGAACTTACTGTTTGTCCGTTCTTGATATCAGAGAACCTGTTAGTGTAAACTTTTACGCCAACAGTTGGTGTCGTCCGTGGGGAACAGTTCTAGATGCTTGTTCTTTACTGCTGACTGCACTTCGAAGAGCACTTACGGAGGGAGCCTCAGAGTCCCAAGATTCCGCGCACCCTTCGGTAAGGAGGTTCTTAGTGCGGTTCGAAGACTCTCGCTCGCCTTCCCAGATCAATCGAAGTCCCCGGTCTTCGGACCTCTCCGTGGCTAGCTATGCCTCCAAAGCGAAGCCAAGCCTCGGGTCCCATCCGAAGGTCCCCTCGGACCACAGGAGCTGGGCCCTCAACCGCTCCAACGATTCCCGAAGATACCGCTGGGCGTCGAATGCCTAGGGGTCCCCGAGCCCCCCTACGGTGCTTCAGACTGATTATGTTAGCTCCCAGGACCCGGAGCTGCCCTCTGATGAAGACGAAGACCTTCCTAGAACCGAGGCTACTCAACTAGCAAGGCTTCAGGAGGAAGTGGCTAGGTGGAGGCAAGAGGCCGCAGACCACCTCCGCACTCAAGCCTCCACCGAGACTCCGGAAGGGCCTCAAGATGATGGTGCTCGCAATCTCCCAGAAGCCGCCCAAGTCCCGGAGGAGGCTGAGAACGCATCTTTCGATGATGAGTCTCCGCTACATTCGGACTTGCAATGAGTGCCCTTCGATCCCAGATTCAAGGCCTCGAAGTTGCACAAGTACTCCGATGGGTCAGACCCCGGAAAATTCGCCCGCTCATATGCCCTGACAATAGAAGCAAGCAGAGGGGTGCGCAACACGATGGTGAAATGTTTCCCCCTCGCTCTCGAAGGCGTGGCGCTCCGATGGTTCTGGTCCCTCAAGCCAGGATCGATCAGGTCCTGGGAGCAGTTGAACAAGAAGTTCGTGAGCAACTTCCAGGGTACCTTTGTGGCCCCGATGTCCACAAGGAGTTTGTTCCAGGTGAAGCAGCGGGCGAAAGAAACACTCCGAGAGTACTTCACGCGCTTCGCCCACACCAAGTCACAGATTAAGGGCCTGTCTACCTCCTCAGTAGTCGACGCCGCCCGCGAAGGGGTGCTAAACCCCGACCTCCTCAGCAAGCTCCATCGGAAGCCGGTAACATCTGTGGCACAATTGATGGCATACTTCGAACAGTATGCCAAGGTAGAGGAAGGTTGTCTTCGGCGAGCCGGAGCACCCGAACCTACCCTCCGAGAAGTTAAGACGGAGCCAGAAGCCTCGGCTCCTCCCCAAACCCCTCAAGATAGCCGCTTCAACGAACACAGGCGAGGGAAGAAACATTTCCGTTCGGAGGTGCTGAACATAGCACCATCCATTCCAAAGGCACCTGCCGGTTATCAGCAGGCACAGAACTTCAAGGCTGGAGCTCCGAAGCCTCAAGAGAGAGCACCTGGCAAGCGCCAGAGTTTTTTCTGCTGCGTGCATGGCGATAATAGAAGCCATGACACGAAGGATTGGAAGACGGTGTTGGCCCTTCGGGGCGATTACCTTGAGCGAAGTATCGGGCGGGGTACTTCGGATCGAGCACCACCAGCGGCACGGTCGGAGCCCGTGCAAATCGTGGCCCGAGCCGGTGTCCCCGAAGCCCCCATGCGACTTTCGGTGGCCAACATTATGCCACCACCGAAGCAGGAAGACCCTCAGGACCGCGGCAAACGAGTGGTCCTGCCCATCTCCGGAGGGGGGACCCTTGGGACCATGTCCAAGAGGCAGCGGCGTGAATACGTTCGCGAGGTTGGGCACATTGGGACTTCGAGCTCCGTAGAAGGGATGCCGGAGTGGTCTCATGTGCCCATCTCGTTTACTGCCAGTGATGTCGTGGGGGTAAAGTTTCCCCATGCTGACCCCTTGGTCATTTCCGCAGACATAGCAGGGGTGGAAGTCCGAAGGATCCTGGTGGATGGCGGAAGCTCCGCAGACATACTTTTTGTCCAGGCCTTCGATCAAATGTGCATACCTCGGAAGCATCTGCTTCCAGCGGCCCAGCCACATCAAGGTTTCTCAAGACCGCCTCTCGATGCCCTCGGCCAGATAGGCCTCGAGGTTGCTTTCGGAGAAGGGCCTTTGGCTAGGGTAGAAGAGGTGATCTTCGACGTTGTCGACGCCCCTTATGCTTACAATGCAATCTTCGGGTGGGGGATGCTGAACCAGTTCGGAGCTATAGCGCATCACAACTATCTCTATCTCAAAATGCCCACGCAAGGTGGAGTTCTTACTATTTCAGGAGACCAAACTATAGCTCGGAGAATGGAGTATGGGCACGGCCAGCTGTTGGATCCCCGGCAAGTGCACAACGTGGTGGAGGGCACGGAAGAGGTGCCGGAAGCTTCGAACCCTTCAAAGGGCTCTCCCTCAAGCCAAGCCCAGAAGGTGATGTCGAGACAAGGATAATTTCAAAAGATGGCAAAGCATATCCAATACTGTTCGCTAAAGGGCTATCCCCGGAGATAGCTGCCTCATTGGAAGAAGTCGTCAAGCAAAATCTGGATGTCTTTGCCAGGACCGACGAAGACATCACCGGGGTGGATCGGAGCATCATCGAGCATAGCCTGCTCATCAACCTGAAGGCCAGGCCAGTACGCCAGGGGCTCCGCAAGCTGTCTGCAGAAAGAGCAAGCCTCGCCAAAGCCGAAGTAGAAAAATTGTTAAGGGCTGGCATCATCAGGGAGATAGCCCATACCGAGTGGTTGGCTAACCCTGTTTTTGTAAGGAAGAAGGACTCGAACAAATGGTGCATGTGTATTGACTTTACTTCATTAAATAAAGTATGTCCGCGAGACCCTTACCCGATGCCCCGAATAGACCAGCTGGTGGATTCCACAGCCGGCTCCGAATTGCTAAGTTTCCTCGATGCCTACTCCGAACATCATCAAGTTTGGCTAAAGCGCGAAGACGAAGCCAAGACAAGTTTTATAACTCCTTCTGGGGTATTTTGTTATGTAAGAATGCCTTTTGGCTTGCGGAATGCCGGAGCCACTTTTTCACGTTTAATAGCTAAGGCTCTAGGTCACCAAATAGGCCGAAATGTCGAAGCCTATATGGATGACATTGTAATAAAAAGTGCTCAAAAGCACCAGCATAGCCTAGACCTAGCTGAAACATTTGAGAGCCTCCGAGCATGTGGAGTACGCCTCAACCCTGAAAAATGTATATTCGGAGCACAAGCAGGAAAACTGCTAGGGTACTTAGTTTCGAGCAGGGGAATCGAAGCTAGCCCAATGCAGATAAGTGCACTGCAAAGAATGGCTCCACCAGGGAATTTGAAGCAGGTCCAGAAGTTAGCAGGAAGGCTCGCAGCACTTAGCAGATTCCTGGCCAAGTCAGCAGAGCGAACCCTCCCAATTTTCAAAGCCCTAAAGGGGTCCGAAAGCTTCAGTTGGACATCAGAATGCCATTAGAGCTTTGATGACATAAAAGCATACCTCGGAAGCTTGTCAACACTTACTGTGCCCCTCTCAGAAGAAACACTCCTCCTTTATCTTGCAGCAAAAGGCTCTGCAGTAAGTGCAGTGTTGGTCCGGGAAGTTGAGCTTAAGGGAAAGCTGGTATAGAACCCAATTTATTTTGTTTCAGAAGCTTTGTCTGGAGCTAAGATAAGATACTCCGAGCTCGAGAAATTTGCTTATGCCCTAGTAATGGCCTCGCGAAAGCTAAGGCATTATTTTTTGGCGCATAACCTAATCATTCCTACCTTGTATCCTCTTGGGGATATGCTCCGAAGCAAAGACTCTACAGATAGGATTGGAAAATGGGCCGTCGAGCTAGCCCCCTTCGGAATCTCCACGGCAAGAACAGCTATCAAATCCCAAATCATAGCCGACTTCGTAGCCGAATGGACTCCATTTGCAGTTTGGGCTCCAGAGGAGCCCTCCGAAGGTTTATGGACAATATTTTCTGACGGAGCTTATCAGGCATCTGGTGCCGGAGCTGGCGCAGTCATCATATCACCATCAGGGCAAAAGGCCATGTATTCTACGAGGCTCAACTTTAAGACCACCAATAACATCGCAGAGTACGAAGGGGTCCTGCTAGGCCTCCGAAGGGCAAAGGCACTTGGAGCTGCAAGGATAATAATTAAGACTGATTCCCAAGTCATCGCAGGGCATGTCGATAAGAGCTTTCAAGCAAAGAACCCGCATCTAGCGCAATACCTTGAAGAAATCCGCAAGGCTGATGCAACATTTAAAGGATTCTCTGTTCGGGGCATCCCTCGGGCAGACAATCAACTCGCAGATATTCTGGCAAAAGCTGCAGCCAGAGCGGTGGACCTCCCGGAGGGTGCTTTCTACGAAGAACTCAGCTAGTTAGTTACCCTCTGCAGAAATACTATGCATTCTGGCCACAGATTGGCGGGCTTCGATTATGAACATGTTGCAAGGTAGCATAAATTCTTCAGAAGGTCCGGATGCCCGAAGATTGCAAGCAAGGGCTCGAAACAACAAGCTTGTCAACGGAATATTATACAAAGTTGGTGTGTGTTCCCCTCTACTCCGATGCATCTCCCAACCCGAAGGCCAAGACATACTTCGGAAGATTCACGAAGGTTTGTGCGGAAGTCATCTGGCCCCTCGTGCTCTGGCAGGCAAGACACTTTGGCAGGGGCTATACTGGCCAACAATTGTGAGAGATGCAGAGGAGTTGGTTAGAACATGCCAAGGATGCCAATGGATGGGCAGACGAAGCCACCGTCCGCCAGTTCAACTTCAAGTTATTGCCCCGGTATGGCCAATGGCTCGGTGGGGCATGGACCTCATAGGCCCTTTTCCAATGGCAAAAGGCGGCTTGAAGTTTGCGGTAGTAGCAATTGAATATTTTTCAAAGTGGGTTGAAGCAGAGCCGTTGACTGCTATCACTTCGAGGAATGTGCAAAAAATTTCTGGCAGAACATTATATGCAGATTTGGGGTGCCAAGGGAGTTGACGGTAGATAATGGAACCCAGTTCGAAGCTGACACATTCCAAGCATTTTGCAAAGAACTGGGCATTAAGTTGTGCTTTGCTGCAGTACGCCATACACAGTCCAACGGAGCCGTTGAACGGGCCAACGGGAACATCCTTTCCGGTCTAAATCAGCAAATCATTGGGTTAGCCAAGGGGCTGTGGGTCGAAGAGCTTCTAAGATCTTGTGGTCCATTCGAACCACTCAGACCAGGTCCACAGGCTTTACCCCATTTAGACTGCTATTCGGAGATGAGGCCATGACTCCTACGGAGCTCAGAGGTGGATCCCTTCGTATAGTACAGCCCGGAGATGAAGACGAAAGGAACACTTCGCTAGACTTGTCAAAAGAAACAAGGCTTCGAGCTGTCGCCAATCTGACCAAGTACCAAGACCAAACAAAGACATGGTATGACCCGAAGATAAAGCTGAATGAGCTTAGACCTGGTAATCTAGTTTTGTGAAGTGTAATAGCTCCGGGGAAGCTAGGAAATAAATGGGAAGGGCCATATGTTATCCTATGCTCAGGATGCCCCGGATCGTTCAAACTAGCTAATTTAGAAGGGGAAGAGTTGAAGCATGCATGGCATGCGGAACACCTTAAGCGTTATTACGCTTAGGGGCTCCTTGTAATCACTTGTAAATCTTTCCTTTTTCTAAATAAAGTGAAGGGTCGAATTTTGTTTGCTCTTCGAATATCCCTTACTCCTGATGGACGCATCGGGAGGACGGAGATGCTTGCGGAGTCAAGCATCTTTCCCAAGACCCGGGAAGCAGCCTGCGAGCCATCGGTTCGAGGGCTCCGCTACCAGCCTACGGATTCCATGCTCCAACTTGTTAGGATCCATAGAAGAGTCTAAGGATTTAAAAAAACAGATTTCCGGCCTCTGGGTACGAAGTATCTGTAAAAGAGCCAAAGGTGGCCAGCCTACGGATTCCAGGCTCCGGCTTGTTAGGATCCATAGAAGAGTCTAAGGACTTTAAAAAACAGGTTTCCGGCCTCTAGGTACGAAGTATCTGTAAAAGAGCCGAAGGTGGCCAGCCTACGGATTCCAGGCTCCAGCTTGTTAGGATCCGTAGAAGAGTCTAAGGACTTTTAAAAAAAGATTTCCGGCCTCCGGGTACGAAGTATCTGTAAAAGAGCCGAAGGTGGCCACCCTACGGATTCTAGGCTCCGGCTTGTTAGGATCCGTAGAAGAGTCTAAGGACTTTAAAAAAAACAGATTTCCGACCTCTGGGTACGAAGTATCTGTAAAAGAGCCAAAGGTGGCCACCCTACGGATTCCAGGCTCCGGCTTGTTAAGATCCGTAGAAGAGTCTAAGGACTTGAAAAAACAGATTTCCGGCCTCCGGGTATGAAGTATCTATAAAAGAGCCGAAGGTGGCCACCATACGGATTCCAGGCTATGGCTTGTTAGGATCTGTAGAAGAGTCCAAGGACTTTAAAAGATAAACAGATCTCCGGCCTACGGGTTCGAGCAATCTGTAAAAGAGTCGAAGGTGACCAAGTAATAAGGTTTTGAGGCCCAGGCCAACGAGAACCTTTAAAAAAAATAAAAGGTCCTAAGCGACAGATCCACGAGGTAATAATACGGAAGTATGTTATAAGAACCCTCTGAAAAGGTAAAGTACGGATGTTAAGTGTGATACAAAGCATCAAGTTGTCTGGCGCATCATTGTGTCCAGCGAACCCATTTGCACAACAAAGGATCCACCACCCACAAGGAGGGGTAGGAGGGTAAAAAGCAAACAAGATACTTTCGGAGTAGTTCACATTAATTCATCGTACTTATACATCAGGAGAAGTTTTGGTCCAAGCCTAAGAAAAATCGAAGACCTTGTCGGCCTCTAGAACTACCCCTCCGGCTACTCTGTCCTTCAGAGCTTGAAGGTGCCGGCTTGGTCCTTTTCGTGTGAGCGCTTCTCTTCTTCTTCGAAGATCGCAGTTTCTTTTGCTCCTCTTGAAGCTCGGCCCAGGTCAAAAGCCTTTCAGAGTTAGCCTCCACAGGATGTTCGGCCTGGTACTCCGAGTCGGACCAATTCATGTGTTTGGAAGACGATGATGCCTCCTCTTTCTCCTCTTCCTTGATATAAGCTAAGACCTCATGAAAAACTTCGAGGGTTATCTCCCCTTTGTCCCCACGAGGAACGGAGAAGCGAGAACGGCGGTAGGGCCTTAAGCTCTCGAGGCTTGCCCATTCTTGCCGGAGCTCTTCGGTAAAATCCAGTATTTCGAGGTCAGGGTTTGAAGGGCGTGGCAAAACCTAAAAGAACAGAACACCCAAACAAGCTTTTCGTTTATAACTTTTTATTAATGAAAGGGACTTTACAAGATTTTGTATACATGATTGCCCTAAGAGCTAGACCTGCGGGTCAGTTGGTGGAGCAGGGATTGCCGGAGCTAGCGAGGCAGGAAGTGGTGGCCTTGTCTGTGCCTGCTTCTGCCGACGGGCTTCGTCGATCCAAGCTTTGGCCGCAACCTTGTGGTCCGTCTTCCAAGTCGACCGGATGGCTTCCTAGGCCAAGGCTACGTCCGAAGATGGGTGCAGCAGGTCTTCGGAGGCAAAGCTTCCAGGGGTAGAACCCCCGATTGAAGCGAGGGGGATCTGAAGGGCTTCGAGGTGGCAGAGAACTCCAATGCCGGCGCACTGACCGGAGATCTCTCCGTACCGGACGCCGGAGTTCATCATCAACGACGCCGCCACTTGGATCCTCTTCAGCTTCCGATCGAGCGGTTCGCTGGCAGCCGCAGAAGATGAAGGGCACATAGTGCCAAAATATTCCAAGGTACCCTAAAGGGCATCCAAGGTGCGTTCTGTCGCACTAGCATTCTTCTTCTCTGCCGCCTCCATCCCCGCAGCAGTAGCAGCCACTTCGGCCACTTGGAGCATCAAGGAGCTCTTCTAGGCCATCGCTTGATTAAGGGCTCCTTGGAGCTCCACCAGTTGGGCGTTCGAAGTGGCCGCCGATTGCCGGAGTTTTTCAACCTTCGCTCGAAGAACTACGCGCTCGGCTTCAGCCTCTTGGGCCAAAGTACGGAGCGCGTCGTTGTCCTGCCTCGCTAGTCGGAGGGCTTCGTCGGCCGCAGCTCTAGCCCTCCGTTCCTCTAGGGCTTCCTCCTCCAACCGAAGGGATCTTTCTTTAGAGCCTTTAAGGGCGGTTTGGAGGGTGATAACCTTCCTCTTGAGTCGATTGGTTTCGACTTCATTGGAAGTCGCTGTCGCTCTAGCAAGGACGAATTGTTGCAAAGAAAAAAAGAGAGCAAGTAAGTACCAAAGTGTTCATAATTACTAATTAGAAGTGGTTGTGGTGCTTTTCATACCTGAAGGGCAGCCCTTTCGAGGGCCATGTCAAGCGCTGGAGCCCTAGCTTCGCTTAGAGCAGAGACCAGGTCCGAATTGTCGATGTCCTGGCTCTTCTCCGCCAAAGGCTCCAGGAGCGCTCGGAGGCCTGTCCGATGCTCCAGGAACGGAGCCAGCAAAGGGAGCCAAGACGAAGCCTGGCGATCATCTGTCGTGGCCTCCTCCTCCGAGTTGCTGGCCGAGGTCGTCGCTAGGTCGGGGGGAAGGCCGAGGCTAGACATGCTTTTGCCCCTCCCCGGCACGAAGGCAGGAGCATCGGCTAGGGCAGAAGCGGCCCTTTCTTCGGCGGCTACCCCTTCGAGTGGAGCCGCAACAGCAGGGGCGACCTCGGTCACCGGAGCCACAGCAGCAGGGGAGACCTCGGTCCCCAGGGCCGCATCGGTGGGCATGACTTCCGCCACCAGGATCGGAGCATCCAAGGGAGTCGAAGTGTCCATCGGAACCTCGACCCCTGAAGAAATTGGGACTTCGGGTGCCGCCGGGGCTTCATCACCCTTCGAGGTACCTACAGTGTCAAAATATTTGATAAGCATTTAAGAGTAGAAATTGTTGCAGGTGTCGACCTAGGTAAAAACTTCGTAGTATACCTTCGGAGGACCCATGAGGTAGAATCGTCGGATCTTCCAGAACTTCATACATCCGGAGGATATCGTCGATATCGTCTCCCGAAGTCCTCTCCGGTGCGCTTTCCGCTGGGGCCTCGACTTCCGCCGTAATCACCCCGGTTACGGGTGAGTTGGGGGTGGTGGAGTCCGTCTCCAAGTCCACAACAGCAGGCACGGAGGCGGGCGCCGGGTATACCTCCGCAACCTCCCGAGCTGAAGCTTTGGCTGGGATTCCCGCTGCATCTTCGTCGTCCTCTAAGAGATAATTCCCGAAGGTTGTTGCTAGTTGGGCATTGGAGTCCTCTGAATCTTCTGAGGCCGAGCTCTAAATGTCCAAGGACGAAGCAGACGAAGCAGGAGCCAGCTGCGGAGGGAGCTTCGCCACCTTCTTCTTCTTAGATGGCGTTTTGCTGGCTTTCTTGGGGGGCTCGGCGGTGGCCTTCCATTTCCGAGAGGCTGCTCCGGTCGAGGTAAAGTCTGGCAAAGGAGGGGGGCACCATTCCGAGAGCTCCCCACACTCTGTTGGAGCGCTCCCAACTCCCTACCAGCTCCAGTCTCTTCTGTCTTTCAGCCACCGTAGGGGCTCCGAGGACCCGTTCGGTGGCCCGAGCTATGTCTTCCGGAGCTAGCGCCAGTGGAGCCACTGGGGAAAAAGGGTAACATATTATAAGTATGCTATTTTTCATCATCTAACACATTACTGCAGGAGTTGAAGTCTTACCTAGAGTTCGAAGATCACCCTCCGAGACCTGTTGAAACACTATCGGCCAGTTGGCCCCGAGGGGTGGAATCCGAAGGGAGATGAACTCTTCGGCGAGGTCGCGCATGCTCATGCGACGTGCCACCGAGGTCAATAGCCCTAGCCGCGTGGAGAGCAGGCTAGGGTTCGGAGCAATCTCCGCCTCCTTCCGGAACCAGATCTCCTGGAGAGCCCTGCGAGGGGGGAGTCCTCTCTGACTTCGGCGTAGAACCACCGAAGGATCCAGTTGGTGTACCACCGATCGTTGATGGCCTTCGCAGGAAAGTGTTGGGCATGCTCCCTCCGCAACGGGAAGTTGACGCTGCCGAAGGCCGTTATCACCTTGGAGTCCCCGGGCCCGTCCTGCGGCTTCGGCTGGCAGATAGCCTCATGGGTGGCGGCGAAGACCTCCGAGCGTCCTTTGCACCCTTCGGCCCAGAGCGCCCACTCGAAGATAGCTAGGCGGGCGATGGCATTGAGGGATAAATGAGGTAGCATGATGTGAAACAGGTCCAGCACCTCCGCCAAGAAGTCGATGGCCGGAAGTCCCAAGCCCGCTTCGAAGAACGCCTCGAAGACCACCACTTCTCCGCTTCGTGGCCTCGGGGTTGATTTCGACCCGGGGACTCGAGTCCTCAGTTCTGCCCCTAGCTTCCCTTCCACGGCCTCCTCAATAGACTCAGCGGTGCTCGTGGACTGGCCGATGAGGAAGCTTTGAGAAATCTTCTTCTTGGATGGCGGGCGGAGCTCCCGAGGGTTCTTGGGCTAGGCGTCGCCTAGAGCTCCCGCCATTGCTGCCACAGCCGAGGTGGCCCACGCTTGCCTCTGCGCCAGGGTGCTCGCCGCCGCCGGAACGGTATGGCTGGTTCTCGCCATTGCTTGGTGGATTGGGAGATTGTGAGAATTGGAGGTTGAAGAGAGCGAATCGCAAGTGGTGAGTGCGGTAAAAAGTTTTGGGTAACTTCTAATCCTCCTTTTATATCCGATCGTTGGTTGCTACGCTTCGATTGCATTCACACTGCAGGTTCGGCTTCCACCACTGGCAGGTGGGTCCAAAAAGTGGAACGACGTGAAACTGCCGTAAATTTCGACCGTTACCTTTTACAGGGCGTAACGGCTACTTGCGCCGTAACGACTATAATCAAAACGGCTCCTCACGGCGTTTGCGCTTCAGAGCAGTAGTCTTTCCTACGATGTGTTCACACCACGTTAAGAGCTCGGGGGAGGGGTCCGAATGTTTTGGGTCCGAAATCCTCCGAAGGAATGTAATGTGTTCAAATTTTCTCTAAGTCTCAGAATATGAAAATATTCCTTGCGTATACTGCCTCCCTTCTGTACAGGTTAAATATGGAGAGGCGTATTTGAGGGGCTACTGTTGGGGGAAATTGCTTCACCTTCAGGACTTAGAGATTAATAAACTCAAAGATTCACTAAGCTTCGGAGCTGGTGGGCTCTTATTCGAAGGTGAAGGCGTCAAGCCGAAGGGTGCCTCGATCCGAAGTCCTGAGAAGCCCTCCGGAAGATACGAAGGCTCCGAAGGACAGAACGATAGGATTGATAAGATGTTTGGCTTATCCATCTACCTCGGATAATCTTTACCCTTTTAACCCTGCTCCGGGTACCGAATAGTTTCCACTATGTCGATTGTAATCTAGGGGTAATTAGGTCTTTTCCTTAAAACATTTTTGCCTATAAATACCTCCCTCTCTACCCTGTAAGGGGAGGGAATACTCAGCTACTCCATACACCTATTTGAACTACTTGAGCTATTATCCGATACGGAGGCTTGAGACAGTTCTTAAACACGAACTTACTATTTGTCCGTTCTTGATCTCAGAGAACCTGTTAGTGTAAACTTTTACGCCAACATTAGACTTTACACTAGAGATCGAATATGTAGTCTTAGCCTTACTCTTCCTCTTTCTCTTTTTGCTCATCTTCTGAACCATCATCACATGATTTGGAGATTTCCTGATACTCTCCTCAGCAGTCTTGAGCATCCCATACAACTCAGCTAGTGTCTTCTCCAGTCCAACCATGTTGTAATTCATGATGACCGGCTCAAAGCTCAGTGGGAGCAACATAGGTAACATAGGTAACATAGGTAACATAGGGAGTTACCATGTTGTGCTAGAAGCTAGGTAACATAGGTAAGCAACACTACCATGTTGTAACTCCCTATGTTACCTATGTTACCTATGTTGCTTACCATGTTGTAACTCCAGATCAAGCACTACGCACGTAGGCTCTGATACCACTGTTGGGGAAATGGGAAGCTACGCTAGACGGACATTTCAAAAATTCACCCCAAAGCCTAAGAAACATACCCGTGTGAGATCATAGATCATTACCTTCTAGCACAAGACACACTAGGTACAGTGGAAGAATATGTTGAGGAAGCACGTCCTTGCCTATCCTCGCTCCATCCCATCCGTTCCTCGCAAATCCAATCGGTGAAGATGACGTAGTTGTTCACGTGATGAAGTCCACAAGCGTCGCTATTGGAGCAATGCCTCCACGGTATCCACACGTCCAGAGATAGGATTCTTCCCATGTTGGCGTGCTAGCACCACTCGTGAGAAAATGGGAGATCCTCAATCTCAACTTTTAAGATCAAGAAAGGGAGCAAAGGGGTTCTTGGTGGCTAGTCTAAACTATCAAAAGTTTGTTCTCCGAGACCTCCTCCTCTCTTTATATAGGGATGATAGCCCCTCGTCGCTAGCATCTCGAAACCAACAAATCGGTTACAACCGATTTGTGCTCCAACAAATTCAATCTGTTTTACCCACGTCAGAACTTTCGATCTTGGATCGGAACTTCTGATCGGATATTTTTGGTCTCTCAATCCAGCACGTTATCGTAACATATCCAATCTGTTTTCACCCATCTCGGAACTTTCGATACACATATCGGAACTTCCGAGTAGTATAATTTACTCGATTCCAAATCGGAACTTTCGGTTCGTCGGAACTTCTAATACCATATTGGAACTTCCGAAGCAATTTTTGCTCTCTGACTCGAGTCTAGAAAATAATCGGAACATCCGATTCCAAATCAGAATTTCCGATTCAAGTCACGAATCCAACATCGGAACTTCTGATACCATATCAGAACTTCCGAAGTTGGTTTTGCTCTCTAATTCAGGTTCTGAAAATAATCAGAATTTCCGATACATCTATGAAACTTTCGATTCCCTGAATTTTCTTAGGCATCCTTCAGAGGCATGACAAATGTACAAATTTCTCGAATCATTATACGATGATACCAGCCTTTATGCATCAAACTACATGATTGACCTCTACAGTGATCATTGTATGGCGAAGGTAGCACACTAGATTTTTGAGAATTTGAAGGATGCATAAACAAATTTTCACATGCAATGATGGTGTGTACAAGAAAGTACCTTGCTTTGATGAAGGCCACATGATTTATAAGGAAATGCAGTCTTCAGGGCTTCTAACTCAAGCATTAAGCTACAACTCTTATTAAATGTACGTGACTGATGGAAGAACAGAGGAGGCTGTTAAAATATTTCAGGGGATGTTGGCATCAAACACACCACCAAATATGGCAACATTTGAGGAAATGACACTGGAAGGTAAGAATCGCTCTGAAAAAACAGTACTCATGACTGCTTGCGTCAGTGATACAAGGTAACAGCGCGCAGTCCATGGTTTAAGATCAGGCAGTAGTTCTTCTCGATGTATTGTTGATAATTCTTCTCTAAGGACTCATCTTTCTGGCATTGGCAATGCCAGGAGTAGCTAAAGGGAAACAAGAAAGCATGCAACTTGATGAGGACTCATCTTTCTGGCATTGGCAATTCCAGGAGCAGCTAAAGGAAAACAAGAAAGCATGCAACTTGATGTTGATACACACCCGTAGTTACCCATCTACTAAAAAGTTCAGAGTAGCACACATGCGGTCATCAGAATAAAAATATCTAATCATTGGTTGATGTATGTACAAAGGATATGCTGAAATATATTTCATATGGGTCTAATTAGATTACTGAGAACGCAGGTTAATCCTGTTACCTTTATCTTCTCAGATTTCTATACACTGAATACATGGTTCACAATTTTCCAACTTTCGTCTTTTATGTTATTAAATGGAACCTCCGCAGATTATCTGAATATTTCATTTCTTACTATATTACCAATAACATGGAAATGTTTTTTTTTCTGTAATGGTCTGTTGCCCCTTCATGTCTCTTTTTGATAATTTCTCCCTGAAGTTTTGCCTTTTTCAAATCATACTTCATATTTCTTTCTGAATGTTTTCTACGTAGTTCTGTTTCTTGAGGTGACTCAACCTAATAGATAAGCATAAGAACCATAGACTTTAGAGTATCTTTATTGTGGTTGTTATTCCATTTACTATCCCAAAAATAATAAAAATGGTCTAAAAAATAATTTTCTTTTTCTTTTTATTTGACTTGCTATTTTAGATTGCTTCTCATCCTCTTTTTAAGACTTTTTTTTTCTAGCAAGTCACTAAGACTTCTCATCCTCTTGCCATTCTATTTTGTAGTAAGTGGTCTAATTTAAAATATAGATAAATTCAAATAGAAATAGATAGCAAGCCATATTTGAGAAGTACATTGGAGTTGATATTAAAATATGAATCCAACTTAAACAGGGTGACTAATTATTACCCTAAATAATAAATCAAAAATAATAATCACAATAGAGAAGCCTCTTAGGCCCTCTTCAAAACTACAAACGACTTATGGATTATCGAGGATGGTCTTCCTAAGTTGTGCAATTTCTCAAAAAAAATATGTATACAAATTGTTGAAAAATTGTTTTAAAGCCATTTATCTACTTTTTAACATTAAATCCATTCGTTTGAACCTTAAATAATTGTCCCAAGCAATATATACTATAATGTTTTTAAAATTTCTATGTTTTAACTGAAAACGGTCCGTCATGTCGAATGTACAATTGAAGCAGCGGCGGAGTCTAGAATTTTTTGAAGCCCGGGTAAATTTAACCATTGCTAATATTTTGATATGAAAATACTATTCTCAATCCCTAAAACTTATATTCTGTGCGCGCAGACGAGCCTGGCAGCCACCCGGCATCACCGGACGTCGGTAGATCCGCCACTGAATTGAAGGAACATGAAGTGGTCAATTGATGGTAAACTGCATCTGTGGTCTAGTTTTCAGACAAGCATGTGGTTTGATGGTTTTATTGGAGAATACACCCATTCGTTGCATCCGATGAGCAGAGCTTCGGTTCTCGGCTGCGCAATTTTAGAGCATCCAGTGTATGAAATTCTTATGTAAGTGTTGTATTGACAAGTGGCAAAATTATTTCTTAGCAAAAATAGTATAATGTATAGAACTTTTAAAGTGAGACCCTCCCCAAATAAAAAATTATTTGCTTTCCCCTTTTTTCTCTCTCTCATCTAATTGCCAACTCCCAAACTAATAAAAATAATAGTATTTAATTTGAAGAACTAGTACCCAACTATGAAGCCTATACCCTTTATTTTCTTGCTTAGCACCACTCTCCTATTATATAGTACTAGTACTAACACATAAAGATTCTCTTGGACACATCTATAGAACTAACATTGTGGATGCTCTTACAAAGCAAGCAAGCAGGATAGAGTTTAAACCGTTCATTTCCACATCCAAAGGCCTTACTAGATGACATGCATGACATTCTAAATGCTGAGCCATAGGTGATTTCCTGTAATCTTGGATTGTTGCCTTCAAATTTATTGTCAGAAATGTCTGTAACTAATGTTATATTGCCTAAACATGCTTATCATCAATACAACATGATACTGTTAAAGAAATAAATTACAAAGGTTACTAGGATATAGCCAGCGGAGAGACCCATGCTCAAGACACCGGTTGCTCCATTCACATTAGTCATCATAACGTGTTGTTCGATGTAGTCAATCGGGTCTTGATGTAGGACGTTGTTCGCAGTGCAATCCCACGAATGGCATCGGAAGAAGATGTACACAGCAACGCGAATGGGCACCGGGAGGAATACGATGGCGTGTGCAACAACCGCGACCACCAGGATGTGCGTAGGGACGACGACGACCACCGGAAGAAGCGAGCAATCGTAAAGACGCTCTAAAAAAACCTGATCGCCCAAACGCCCGGTAGGTGTCGTGATCACGAGCGTGGTTTCAGAGGCCTGCTCTCCCAACTCTCTATGCGCGTAGAGGTCGGGATGGGACTGGTTTGAGGCAACGACGCAAAGAAAAAGAGATGTGTGTTCTATCTAGCTACTACCCCTTTATATAGCTCTCATGCAGAGAGAGACAGAAGGCCAACAGCCACCGGTAACGGACGCAATAAAGAGCTCTCATGCAGAGAGAGATGGAAGACCAACAGTCACTGATAATGAAAGCAATAAAGAGAGGAAATCATTGTTATTAATCGGCAGTTTCCATGCGCCATTATCTCATACATTCAAGCGGGGCAGCAGCAGTTTCACGACATTTAGGGTGGTGCGACGCTGTGGCAAAACACGGTTCTGTTACCATCATCGTGCACACGCTCGACACGGCGTGGCGCGGTGCGGCTCAGCTCGGTGGCGTGTGTGTGTGCCTGTGTGGCACGCCCTAAGCATGTCTCAACTTCTAAATAGACACACAATCAGTTCATCTATTTAAGTTGAGCAAAAGACATGTGGACATTCAATATGGGACTAAAAGTTTTAGTGCACCGTAGCATTAATGTGGAGCTTTGCATTTAATGTATTATTGAATAAATCAAAATGGGCCAATCCCATGTATATCCAACAATCCCCACCAATGTGAAGCAACAGAAATGCTCTCGACTTCCAAGCGTTTAATATATCAGTGTTTCGGTGGAGACTGTTAAGTTGAACATCCACCTAGAGCAAAGACTATACTTATTTACAACTGTACAATAGACTATGCTTTGAATTGATAGTTTTGTGTGTAATAAGTTTCATCTAAGTCATTTACTGATACTAGGTTGCCAAACGCATCCCCTCTGGTTGGAGCATATAAGTCACACTCCAGGGCCTTTTATGAGTATCTAGAGATAACTAGATCTCATAAACTGTGACTAGCAATTGAATTCGTATAGGTGCGTTTCTCAAAAAAGATTCTGTAGGACAACATCTTTGCTTCAACAAGCCACTAGGAACACATTAAGATGAAAACACCAACCTGCCATACAGCTAAGAAGGGAAAATTACTCACATGTCATTATTAATTTTAGAAATTGACTAAATGTCACTGTCAGTGATTGTGGCGGCCCCCATCTATCAGTGACACACCAATGACATATTGACAAACCGTGCAAATTGTAATGACACGGAAAAAATTAACCCATTTAACAAAGGTTTTGGAGTGCTCTGGTCAGGTTGCAGCTTATGATATGGCCGCTTGTTCGTGAATCCTTTGTACACGCTCTTTTTCATATTTGAAGGAAATAAAAGAAATGATCAAATTGCTTCAAATGTCTTGGAACTTGTTGAATAGGCAGCCATATAATTATCTCCACTCGAATATTAGATTTTTATGTAATCTGATTATTTATTTGAAGCTGCCAAGAACAACTCTTCAAGCCTGAGAGTAGTCGCTATGGCCTCTACTGCTCTCACCTTCTAGAAAAACATTTACTCCGGTCTCTTTTAGTTTTGTCAAAAAATATTTATTCTTTACATTATTACCTATTATTCTCAATTTGTAAATTAAAAATTTGTATTTCAATAATGTGATAATATTTTAAATGAATAAAAGGGGATAAATGAGACCTAAGCTTCCATGTGGCGTTCAAAGTATAATAACATAGAAGTATTATTAAATTAGCATGATAAGTAAGAAATATCATTAAATTATCATACTGTTAAATTACTAGTATAATCGATGATAAAATATTATACTGTTAAATTAATAGTATAATCAATGATGCTGATCCGATTCATCAATGTGGTCCCAGCAACAGAGGTACGCATCATTACTGGTCTCGTTTTCACGATCCCATCAATGTAGATGAAATGCAGTTTCTCTTTTTTAAAGCTCTCACATTTCTCTCGTCTCCTCTCCTCGGCTTCTTCTGCCACACTCAAGCGGAGCTACTGAATGCTCTGCCATCCCCCACGTCAAGCTGAGCCCTTTTGCTTCTCCTCGCCGCCAGTACAGCTCACCGTCTCGTCACGCCCACTGCCCACCTCAAATCACCCCGTCCCCTCCTGCTGCGGCGCTGACAAGACCTCCCCACCTCGGGCTCCGCGCCGCCCGCCCGCCCGCCCACACGCACGCACTGGATCCCTTCCCCACCTCTCCGCCGCCGCGGCTGGCCGTGTTCTTCCGGCGATGTGGAGCCTGCCGCTTCAATGCGCCACCACGCCGAGGGACATATTGGTAAAACCGGGGAGGACGCCGGCGAGGCCGCAGTTGGATTTACCACCTGCCCCCTCTCTCGTCTAACGGGGCCCGCCTGTAAATGACGCGTCTCCCGTCTGTCCGGGCAGGGGTACGTTGGTAAAACCACCGCGCCGCGCTCGCGCGGGAAATCCGGGAGGTGGCGCGCAGCAGCTCAGGCGCTCAGCTTTAATACCAATACGCTCCGTTTTAATGCCCGTCCCCGTCGCCGCTACCCCGCTATTCCACTGTCCCCTCCCCTCGCGTCTCGAGGGACCGGGGGGTTTTGTGTTCTCCTCGCCTCGCATCCTCCGGGCGGAGGCAGTGTCGCACTGTCCGTCTGTCCGATCGGATGCCGCGCCCGTCGTTGGCGTTGGCGTTGGTGTAGCCGTGTAGCCCATCCAAGTTCTCGAAAAAAAAAATCTGAGCGGCCGTGTGTCCCTCGTCCGTCACCGCCCGGTTCTCCGGCTGGGCCGGGGGGCCTCGACTCCTCGAGCTCTCCGGCCCTCCTGGCTGCGCTCGCTGGACATGATCGGCTCCGAGGTATGTTGCCCCCGCGCTTACTATGCCGTGGCGTTGATCTGGCCTGGCCGCCGTTCAATTGATAGGAGCCTCTCGTGGTAATTTTGGGGTTTCATTTGCTTGCTCTTGCGAGGGGAGTGTGCAGTGATCTGCTGGTGCAGCTTGCTGTCTGCTGTTTATGCACAAGGTTATGCTCTACATGTATCTGCTTGTTGACATTCGATTGTTTAGGGATGGTCCATATGGAAGTTCATGAGATTGCTGCCCCGTTAGTTTGTAAAAATGGTGGTTTTTTATTATCCTTTGATGATGTTTAGCGATTTGAGATGATCTATTGGCGCTGGTGGAAGATAACCTTGTTTGTAATGACCATCCTCAGATTTGCTTGATGTTAGAACTGTATGGAAGGGGTAACTCTATCTAGATTAGTTGATTGGGTGGTCTATGATGCTATAGGAATTATTCAGGAAATGTGGGGAAGTTCATGTGGTAGCAGAACATGGTAAGTGGGCCTGATTAATCTTGTGAATCTTAACATTGGAAACAGTTATAAAAACAGTATTTCTGCAGCTTAATTTGTCAATAGAGAGAATTTTTGGTATGACAATCAATGCAAAAGAAAATTTGTAATACAGTGATAAAAATAGTTGGTATGATATTTATTGATTTTGGATGAATAAAATGGCATAGAACTACAAACTTATTAATATTATCTTTCGTGAAAAAAATAAAAAACTAAAAAAACTATCTGCTATTGGGCCAGGCTCTCCTTTTCCCTTTATTCCTTTGTATTTTGTGCTCTAAAACATTTCAAATTTGAATATTTTTAAAATAAAATTCACCAAAGTTCATTATAAATCACCTAGTATTATAGTTTTTTTTTTAATTTTGTGACAAGTGCACATGATAGCCCTTACTTGTTGATGGATGCTAAACTTCTGAATTATACCATGGGATCATTACAAATTCCATGATGAAATTACAAAGGTGAATTTGCAAGAGTTGCATATACTCTTTTGCTGCAGTATTGCCTGCTATCTGCCCATGTAGTTAGTTCATTCAGCAAATTAGTCTGTTTTATGTTCTTTTTTGATCGAGGAAAAGTTGTTTCTGTTTTCTTCAAGAAATCTCCTTATTGCCTCAGTGCTGTCCTTTCACCAGATCTCTGTGTTAGACATGTTGGCTCTTACCTTGCAGGACAAATCAATGGAGAATGGAAGTAAGGCTGGCAACTCAAGCTCCTGGAAGTATGTCTTGTCACAATTCACAAAGATCCCAAAGTTCCAATCTTCTGCACATTCTGCTCTCCTCTCTGGTTTGGCCCTCATAACATGAGGCCCAAAAGCCCCAGCATTACCCATTCAAGGATGGATTTGCATTTTTGCCCCATATAAGTTGGTGGACTTTGTATATTTAGTCTCATGTGCATCGGGATGACACGTGGTTTGTGGTTAAAAATGCCAAGTCCACCAACTTTGGATCCCAAAAGTACAATGAATCCTCCAAGAAGGGGTCTTCAACTGCACGTGCCCAAGAACAACTCCTGCAACCGTTCTCCACTCTTGACACCGATGAACTCATCACTATCAGGGTGATTGCTTCTGCCCTGACCTGTGATCTGAGGATGAGCTGTGTTCAAAATTAAGTATTACATAGCCATTACTAATATTTGCTCACTCTCTTTGCTTTCTTTTGTCTTTGATGTATGTCTTGCTGTGCCTTCTCCCATGGTGCACAACTGTTGCAAGATGATGAACTTGGTTATGCTGCTTGTTAGCTTTTGGTGCGTTTGGCACACCACCATTTTGCCCTTGTTGTGGGAGGACTGTAGGGACTAGCTCCTTATGAGCTAATATCTTTTTGATCGAATGCTTGATGCGATCACCCTGCACCATTTTGTGTTGGATTCTTGGAAGCCGTCTTACAATTCGGTTTTGTTTGCGTTATATTTTTCAATTAAAGTTGGGTGTTTTATCTGCAGATGCAGACGTGAGATGCAAGTACTGTGGATGGCGACCCATTCTACCTTCTTACTTTTATTAAATTTTTCATTAAATTATTATAAAAATTGATATCGAGTCTTACTTTTATTAAAAATTTTCATTAAATTATTATAAAAAGGGTACGAAGGCTTCATAGCTCAAGGTTGGTGGGATATGAGAAAGCTATGTTAGTTGTTAAATTTCAATTTTAACTCTTAACCTAGAAACTATACTCGTGGGATCGTAGATCATTACTTTTTTAACGCGCCCGTGGGATCATAGATTATTACCTTTTTAACGTGAGACGTGTTAGTTAGCAAGTATAGCAAAACAAGTTGTGGAAGCGTGTTCTTGCACAACATCTATGCTAACGTGATAGTACTGGTTGTGAGATCTAAGGAAAAACCAATATTTACTCTTAAGATGAAGGGAGAGGAGAGACATAGCGACTAGGTGTTAGTAATGGCAAGCTCCCTCATGATCTCCCTCATTTTATATAATATTTGGGCTCTAATCCGTATTAAAGTCTAAAAAAACTAATCTATTTCGTCTGAACCAGAACAGACCGAAAGAAACTTTCAGTTTTGTTGTTCAGTATCGAATTAATTCTTGTCTAGAACTTTCGGTTCACAATTGAAACTTCTAGTTTGAACGTTCTTTGTCTGATCCAAAACTTCCAATTCATAACCGGAACTTCTGATTTAATGTTTTCTCAATTTAATTCGATCTGAAACTTTTGGTTCACAACTAAAACTTCCGGTTCATTCAGAATACAAATTTCTAGGTCTAATTGAAACTTTCGGTTCACCTAAGATTCTTTTTGGCATAATTCATTCAATCTCTCACTTACACAAGAGTCAATTCTTGCAAGTTTTTTAATCTATACCCTTAAGTGAGTGACCCGATATGTTCATACACTTTTCGTAAACTCTTTTCAAATCGCCGATCAATAGTGGCACCTAGCAGCACTTATTGACCCTCGAATACATACAAAGACAAAAACATATTTTCTGAACATTGATATAGTTACACACCAATTCCTTTACCACACGATATTAGTTAAGCTCGAGACAAGATTCGTGTCATCCTGGTTGGTTAGCTCGATATTTCACTCGATCAAGTAGTAGATTCAATCATGAGTGACTCTTTAGTCATAATGTTATGGCCATGTGCTTTTTCAATCCAACTATCTTGAGGGGCTTAGAGACGTCTCTACCATAATTAGGAAGGGTAAATTCCATCTTGACCACTCACATCCCAAGATATGTTTTGTAACACACTTGAGAATGACCTTTTGTTGTCGTGCATTTTGGTCACACACTGAAACACGCGCGGCCTGGGAGATTTTCTTTACTCTAGTGCAGTTCCTACGTCTTAGAAAAGGCTTTAGGGCGTGCTAATCAGTTTGATCTTGCAACTAATAAGGGATCGGAAAATACAGACGTTAGCAGCATAGCCGATCGGCTGGCAAGCCAATGACTGTGGCGTGAATGATAAAGTCGCAAAGCATCGTGCGATCGGCCAGACGACCGATACCCTGGATTAACCTAATCGAACAAGCGCGCCATCAACCGATAGAGAAAAATAGGATATACATGTAGGTCGATGAGCACTCTTCGATGGTGAACATGATACATAGATGAATTAAAGATAACCTATCAGGTTGTACTCTGATATAAATAAATAAAGCATGTTGGATAACAGATCTATATCATGGAAATCATCACAATAACTAGATCGGACCTAACCGAGACAATAGCTAGTCACAATGATCTTAACAATATATCAACAAATTGGACAAACTTTATTTAGATGAACAGTATATGACATGAAAAAGATACAACAGCAAGAGATGTCACTCTTAACCGATGAAGCCTCAAGCTATCAAACCTAGATCACTTCAATCTAAGAGATCAAACCAACTGATGCAGCCTTAGACCTAGCCAAATACACTGAGAACAACCGACGACCGTATTGTTTCACCGTTCTCCTCAAGAGATCGGACCGAACCAATGCAACCGTGAGGATACTAACCTAGTTGGCATGAAAGTCGGGGGTGGCGGGACTCACCTCTTCACCGGAGATCAAACTAATGCATTCCAGCTTCGAGAGCCTGAGTCCCGTCGGATAACCTTGGGCACAAGGGTGGCCATGCGCTGATTGTAGAGTGAACAAGAGTTAAACTAAACCTAACCTAAGGGGTAACATATTTATAGTCCGTAGACTTACCGTCCAAGTAACCTATCAGCCGATCTCGGTTGTATCTGTAACCTCCTGCCGCTCTTATATCCATCGGCCTCCTTCCGACCATGCAATTTTTTGCGGACGGGCTTCTTTGACTTTCTTTAACCGGTTCTTGACCTTCTGTTGACCGCGTGCATTCCTTGGTGGGACTTGGGCTTTACCAATTCTCTGTGTCAACACATGCCCCCTAGTTTTTAGGCGTTAAGAGGTACCTGACGCTTTGAAACTATCAGTCATAATTATCCTACACCGCCAAGTCTTTTCACACAGTTGTCTCGTATTCATTATCGCCAGCCGGAAACTCTTTGCCTTCGCTTCTTGCGATTGGTCCAATGGTATAGCCAAAGAATCACCCTGGTCAATAAATACTCGTCTTTTGTATTCTCCCTTCTACGCTTTCTGCTCACCAGTGCTCCGGCTTTCTACCCATCATCATTAGCTTCTGCTACTTCCTAATCACCACCATCTTGCCCCCTCTTTCTTCATTACATCATATCGAGAGAACAATATAATGGCTGATTTAAACAGGATCCCACTGGTATGTCTTTGCATTTCATACATTCGGCTCTCCTTTCTTTTCTCTGTGTTTTTTATCCCTCTTCTGAGCCATTTTCCCCACATGCAGGCTCTTCGGAACTAGGTCTTCATACCGATCGCCACTCACCCGTACAACTTTTTCCTAGGCCCCCTAGGTGACTCTAACCCGATCAACATCGTGAATGTTGAGACATGCGAATCCCCTTCAAGTGTTACCCCATGCGTCCTTCTGACTACGACCTTGGCTTCACATCCTTTCCTTCTGTTGACTCTAAAATCTGATGACAAAGCGCCAAACACACGGACGTCGATCCAACGATCCAAAAGCGTGCAGATACTTATGAGTAAACCCCTAAGCGTAACACAACGCCGACGTCGTGTTCTGACCACCCTTAAATAGTGGTAAAGGAATAATAGAGTCGCTAGACAATCAAATAATATCAACTAAAATTATTCAATTAACCGATGTGTGAGAAGAACTAATTAAACCGAACCAGCCTAAATAGGGCCGGTTCAACTGAGATGTCCTGGTGGTCAGACTGGCCGAGGTATGCCGGTTAGACCGAAGCTATGCCATTGGTAAGACCAGTGGTGCGAAGTGTTCGGCCGAAGGGGCTTCGGCGCATGGTGCGAAGGGTTAGCCGAGGGCTCCGGCCTTTGGTCGGTCAGATCAGAGGGTGAGTCCCGGTCTGACCGAAGGTGTGCGAAGGGTTTTGGGGAAGAACTCCAGCGTCCGGTGCGGGCTCCGGTCTTCGGTCGGTCGGACCGAAGGATAGTCCCCGGTCAGACCAGAGGGCGTGAGGGTTCCGGGTGAAGGTGTCGCGCCCCGATTTAATAAATCAGGACTTTATTGAAATTCCATAGAAAATCAATAAAACAAGACGTTCAACATGCGACCTCGTACAATACGGGCAATCATTCATGGTTCATAGACCGCATTAATACAAAAGTGAATAAAGGTGAAGAGAAACTAATAAAATAAGGGTTCTAGATGAACGCCTCCTTCCAGTCTCGCCTTGACTGGGTCGCTACTCCAGACCTGCATCCTCCTCGTAGTAGACGGGCTCTGATGGTGTAAGTCAACGGGGTGAGTACAGGGGTACTCAGCAAGCCACCGAATGCAAATATAATGAAAGGTAATAACAAGGGAGATAGCGTGGCTAGTTTTGCGGAAGCGCGTAATTTGTAAAGCAATTAAATGTGACCAATTTATTAGTACTGAAATTGAGAAACCAAGGGTTGGTTTCGGTGTTTGTGATGAGTGATTGACAGGCTTTTACCCTCTGGTTCGAAGGGGTACCTCCGAAGGGGGTTCGGAGGTTGGACCTTCGAAGGGTGTTCGGAGGTGGTTTCACCGAACGGTGTTCGGTGGTTTGCTTGCTGCAGTTGTTGCAGCGGAGTGTGCGTGTCGGAGGGGTCCGATAGTACACGATGACTGGGTCTGTACCGAAGGCTTCGGTACTTTGGGCGGTACACCGGAGTGTGTGCCGGAGGTTGCTAACCCGGAGAGGTCTCCGGAGTACTGGATACACTTGTCTGCATGTCTGTGGTGCGCAGGGACTTCGGAGGCGAAGGACAGGTTCGTAGCAGGTGAACCTGGGTCAAGCGGGAGGCTTGATGCCAGGGGAGCGGGGAGCTCTTTCACAGTGGCTGCGAAGGGGTCTGGGTCGGTCCTCGGGTCGAGGTGCGCCAGGAGAAGGCAGTAAGTGCGGAGCGTGGCTCCGGGTGAAGGTACTCCGAGACAAAGTCCTCGGAGGCGAGGCACTTCGAAGGTACTCCGAATGGAGTGACTTCGGAGTTGGTTGGAACAAGTCCTCTGCGGAGGCAAAGAGTTCGAAGTGTGCTCCGGAGGGAGACATTCGAAGGTGCCCAACGAAGGTCTCAGAAGTCGAGGCACATCGAAGGCATGGTCCGGGTGAGGCTCGTCGAGGAGTGTGCTCGGGGAGAGACACTGCGACGAAGTGGTCATGGAATGCTTCATGCGGAGCCCTTGGACGAAGAAGGGACTTCGAAGGGTGGTACTCCGAAGGTGGGGCTTCGGAGTGTGGTTGTCTTGTGGTACTTCGGCCTGCATGGCTTCGGTACACGGACTGACGGAGTTCGAGCTGGGCGGAAGCTGCGAAGCCATGGTGGTCCACTCCGGAGGTGTTGGTGCGAAGGCCCAAGGGCTTTGACGGCTTCGGCTCAAAACCATCACTGTATCGAAGGTTGACTTTGGTGAAGCGAAGGCCATCTGGCTCAAGACTTCTCACCGAAGCTATCCCACCCCTCGCATGCGAAGGGGGCTTCAGAAAGGTCAAAGGCTGCAAGTCTGACAATGTCTGCTCTGCAAAAAACTGGCACTGTCCCACTGCAAAGGCTGACAGAGAAGCCTCCAATAAAGTTGACTACCTTTGTACGCCTTAGTTTTGTAGAGACAAAACCAATGTAAACCCTAGGGGTAAAGTAGTCAATTCCTTTGGGTGAACTGTGGGCTATAAATATGGGGGCTCGGTAGGTAACATTTAACACTTTGAGCATTTACTGTTGAGCTCCTGTACTAGCCACACACTTCGTTGTATTCATCCAGAGAGTTCATTTTCTGTGTTCCTTGTTCAAGCGGCGAAGCCCTGCTTCTGTGTGCTTTTTGCTTGAGCTCGTTTTACATACCTCGCTAGTTGTAGTGCACCGAAGCCTGTCTAGGCGAAGGGTGTTTTGTGCGAAGTGTGTTTTTTTAGTGTGCGTTCGCTCTGTGTAATAGGAGGCTAGACCTCACTGCTTACTAGCGAAGCCCTGATCGTAGCCCGTTTTGCTTCTTGTGTCAAAGCCCCTAGCGAAGTCTATTAGTGTGAGTTTAGACCTTCGTGTACGAAGCCCAGCACCAGTTGCTGCTGGCAAGTACTTGGTCGAAGTCCTCAGAGGGCCATCCACTCTTGCGAAGGGTGAAGTGCGAAGCCTGCTCGAAGCACCCTGTGTGCGGAGCCTGCACTAACTTAGCAGAGTAGATTTTCGAGGGTTGTGAGCAGAGCGAAGTCTTCTTGGCTTCGAACTTTTGCTCCTGCGAAGCCTGTGTTCGGAGTTGTCAAAACACCTCCGAACCAGACCTTCGAAGGCAGTGTTCGAAGCCTATTCCGCAAAAGACAGGATTAAAACCGAAGGCTAGTTTTTAGCCCGAAATTTTAAAAGCTCCCATTCACCCCCCTCTGGTCGCCGTTTCCGGTCCAACAATTGGTATCAGAGCAGGTTAAGATCACCAGTTGACCTTAACCGGTTTTGTGATCTGTAGGCGTCATGGATAGAGGCAGTAAAATTCCTCTGTTCGATGGGACTGATTTTGCATACTGGAAGGTGCACATGGAGGCTTACTTGTTAAGCCAAGGAAATGCAATTTGGGAGATTGTGGACTCACAATACTCTATCCCTGATACTCGCACTACTCAAACAGAAAAAGATCAGTATAATGCCAACTCCAAGGCTAGGAATATACTGTTCATTGGTTTGAGCCGGAGTGAGTTTGATAGGGTGCAGCACCTTAGGACTGCTAGGGAGATTTGGACAACACTCACTATTTTTCATGAGGGCTCTACACAGATTAAGGCCAGGCGCCAAAGCACATACAACCAACAGTATCAGCTGTTTGTGCAGGCACCTGGTGAATCTATAGATGCCATGTTTTCTCGCTTTGATGCGATAGTGAGTAACTTGCGGTCCAACGGGACGCTTGCTTACAATGATCATGACAGGGCTATCAAGCTTCTCTATGCTCTTGACCGTAGCATATGGGAAGTGAAGATATCCAGCATTGAGGAGTCTGCAGGTTATGACACATTGACCTGTGATGAGCTCTTCATCAAGCTGAAGTCCACAGAGATTGCCAAGGCATCTCTTGCAGTGCACAGAAGCTCTTTGCCACAGCCATTGGCATTGGTTTCTAGCACTAGCCGTGGCACCACTGCAGAACCAAGCACATCTGGCACTTGTGTTCTTGCAGATGGTTTTGCTTTGTCCTCCCTGGTCTCTGTCACAAAGGAGCAGGTGGACACTCTGGATGATGATGAGCTTGCTCTCATTGCCAGAAGGTTCACCCGTTTTCATCATGAAAGACGGGATCAGAGGAGAAGTGGTTTTAGTGGTTGCTTTGAATGTGGCGACACCTCTCACATTAAGGCCAATTGTCCTAATCTCAAGAAGAGAGATGAGAGTGAGCGCCCCAAATACCACAAGGAGAGGAAACCCTTTGTGAAGGGCAAGCGCGGCAAGATGGCTAAGAAAGTAGCCAAAGCCGCTTCCAGAGCATTTGTTACTGCTCTCAGCGACATCGACACTTCCTCAACTGAGGAGTCGAGCTCTGAGGAGGAGGAGTCCCCAAGGAAGGAGGACAAGAAGGACAAGAAGGGACGAGACTTCACCGGCCTTTGCTTCATGGCCGACAGCGATCACATCGGCGATGAGCTTGACTCATCTGAGGTACCACTATCATCTGACCAGTTTTAATTAAATTAGATGAGCTGAATGAAGTAGTTCTTGGTCAGGATAGATTACTTGTGCAAGCCGCTAGAGAAAGAAAATACCTTAGACTTAGGTTAGAATCTGTTTCTACTGAGTATGCCATGCTTAAGTCTAAATTTAATGATGCTGAATGTGAGTCTTGTTCTGTTGTCATGGGTGAGCTTGCTCAGTTGCGTTCTGTACATGCTCAAACTCTCTCTGAGCTTGAGACTGCACAGAAGCAGCTTTTGGTGGTGGATTCTAGTCCTCATGATAATCTTGAATGCATGAACTGTTCTTTATTGCGCGAGAGTATTAATTTACGTGATAAACATGTTCATGATTTAGAGGCTAGATTGGAGAGGGCTGGTAGTTCTAAGGATGTGCAGCCTGTGTGTGACACTTGCATCACCCTTAAGGACCAGCTAGGCACTGTTAGAGAGCGAGCTGAAAACCTTATGACTGAAAATGAGTACCTTCTTTCTGTGGTTAATAAATGCACTGAGGGAAAGGGTAGGATGGATTTGCTCTTGGCCAAGACCAAGATGTGTGCTGACAGAGCAGGGGTATCTCTAGGTTTGGGTTTTGAGAGGATTCTCTTAGACAGTAAGACCAAAACTGTTTTTACCTCTCCCACTACCTTAGAGAAAGAGAGAGCTCTGTTAGACACTCCATCAGCCAAGAAGCCTACCCGACCACCAAAGAAAACCACACCTCCTGCCAAGAAAAATCCTCCCAAGAAAACCACTCAGCAGAAGCCCAAGGAGCCTGTGAGAGTTGCTCCTGTGACCCATGAGAGTGCCCCGAGGAGAGTGTTTCATTGTTCCTATTGTCAGCGGGCGGGTCATTTGGTTGGGTTCTGTTTTCGTCGCATCAAGGATGAGCGACGCTCTCAGGCGATGAGTTACCAGGACATGCATTACCCATCTTTAGGTATGCATGAGTCTGAGTTGTACTATCGTCCTGCTTTTGAGGCTCCTCGTGCTTCTCAGAGAGGTTTTGCTCCTCGAGGTGTTCACCATGTTCCATATGGTGGTAGACCTCGGGCGAGTAGCTTTGTACCTCGTCAGAGTAGGAGACCTCGTCATTCTTTTCGATCACAGCATGTAGGTAGACCTCGCACTTTGCATCATTTCGATTTTCCTGTGCGTAGACCGTCTACTTTTACTGCACCTACCACTCGTGTCACTCAGTGCTGGATGCCTCGTCATTTTTTCACTCACCCCAGCACTGAGCGATCGAGATATTCTTATTATGTGTAGGTGACAGATCGAGGCTTGGAGGGCACGTGGATCATGGACTCCGGTTGTTCACGCCACATGACCGGAGATGCAGCATGGTTCTCCAGCCTCACCCCAACCAAGCAAAGGGAACATATCACCTTCGGAAACAATCGAATGAGTAGAGTGAAAGGTAAAGGTGTGGTAAGAATTAACTCGAATTTCACTCTCAAAGATGTTGCTTTGGTTGAGAATCTGGGATACAATTTGTTGTTTGTATCTCAGTTGCTTGATGAGGGCTTCGAAGTGCGATTTCATCGCGATACTTCGCAAGTACTCAATTCTGATGGCGTTGTGGTGTGTAAGATCTTTAGAGTTGGGAGAGTTTTTGGAGCTGATTTTTCTGAGTCCTCTGGATCTTCTCACTGTCTTGTTGCACATTCGACTTCTGAGCTTTGGAAGTGGCATAGGAGACTAGGGCATATGAGCTTTGAGTTGCTCGCTCGTTTGAGTGCCCTAGGTCTGATCCGAGGATTTCCCAAGCTCAAGTTTGAGAAGAACTTAGTTTGCGCTCCTTGTCGACATTGAAAAATGATTGCCGCTTCGCATTCGCCAGTCACCACAGTGATGACTGAACAACCCGGAGAACTTCTCCATATGGACACTGTAGGTCCTTCTCGGGTTAGTTCTTTAGGCGGCAAGTGGTATGTACTAGTTATTGTCGACGATTTCTCTCGCTACTCTTGGGTCTTCTTTCTTGCCAGCAAGGATGAAGTGTTTTTACACTTTCGGAGCTTGGCTTTGAGACTTTTTACTGAACTCCCTGGTGCATTGAAATTCATTCGAAGTGATAATGGCACTGAGTTCAAAAATAGTCTCTTTGTTGACTTTTGCATGGAGCATGGCATAGAACATCAATTCTCTGCTCCGCGGGTTCCTCAACAGAATGGTGTTGTTGAGAGGAAAAACCGCACTTTGGTTGAGATGGCTAGGACGATGCTTGATGAGCATAGGACTCCTAGAAAATTCTGGGCTGAAGCCATGAACACTGCATGTTACATCTCAAACCGAATCTTCTTGCGCTCAATTTTGAATTTGACATCTTATGAGCTGCGTTTTGGGAGACAACCCAAGGTTACTCATCTTTGAGTTTTTGGGTGTCGCTGCTTTATCATAAAACGTGGTAATTTGGATAAATTTGAGTCGCGATCTTCTGACGGGATCTTTTTGGGTTACACTACACATGGTCATTCTTATCGTGTTTATAATTTAGAGACTAACACTGTCATCGAGTCATGTGATGTGACTTTTGATGAATCAACCCCCTCTGTTAGCTCTGCATTTGAACAGGCAAATGAACACGACATGGAACAGACCATCTTCGAAGACGAAGATCCCGGAGATTTCGAGGATGAACCCCTACTACCCTCGACATCAACCCCCGAAGCTGACCCCGCTTCTACCACTTCGGCACGAGGTCCCGAAGCAACTACCTCGACATCGGTCATCTTGGACCACTCCAACGCACAAGTTGAGGGGGAGACTGCATCCCACCGTGAGGCTCCACATCATGTTCAAAGGATGCATCCTCCCGAGCAGATCATTGGTGAGCTTGATCAAAGGGTAACACGTTCTCATGCTCACTTCACTAATTCTGCTTTTGTTGCTTCTTTCGAGCCCTTAGATGTTAGTCATGCACTTTCTGATTCTAGTTGGATCAATGCCATGCATGAGGAACTTGAAAATTTTGAGAGAAACCAAGTCTGGTCATTAGTTGATCCTCCACCAAATGTTCATTTCATTGGAACAAAATGGATTTTCAAAAATAAACAAGGGGAGGATGGGGCTATAGTTAGAAACAAGGCTAGACTTGTAGCTCAGGGTTTTTCTCAACTAGAAGGGATTGATTTTACTGAAACTTTTGCACCTGTTGCTCGCCTTGAGGCCATTAGGATTTTTCTTACCTTTGCGACATCCCGGGGATTCAAACTCTATCAAATGGATGTCAAAAGTGCTTTTCTTAATGGCTTCATAGGTGAAGATGTTTATATAAAACAACCCCCTGGTTTTGAAAACCCCAAGTACCCACATAAAGTCTTTAAACTTCATAAGGCTCTTTATGGACTCAAGCAGGCCCCTCGGGCTTGGTATGATAGACTTAAGTATTTTCTGCTTGAGCGGGGGTATTTGATGGGCTTTGTTGATAAAACTTTGTTTACTCTCAAGCATGGCAAAGATTTCCTTCTAGTACAGATTTATGTGGATGATATCATCTTTGGTGGCTCTTCTCATGCTTTGGTTGCCGAGTTTGCAGATACCATGAGCAGGGAATTTGAAATGTCGATGATGGGTGAACTCACCTTTTTCCTTGGTTTGCAAATCAAACAAAGCAAACAAGGTACTTTCGTCCACCAGACGAAGTACACCAAGGACCTGCTCAATAAGTTTGACATGTTCGATGCGAAGCCCCTCGCCACTCCAATGGCTACATCTGTAGCATTGGATCCTGACGAAGATGGAGAAGCCGTAGATCAGAAGGAGTTCCGAAGCATGATCGGCTCCCTCCTCTACTTGACTGCTACGAGGCCGGATATACACTTCGCTGTGTGTCTGTGCGCTCGTTTTCAGGCTTCACCACGAGCTTCGCACCGTCAAGCGGTAAAACGCATACTCAGGTATCTCAAACATACCCTTGAATTTGGCATATGGTATTCAACATCTTCATCTTTATGTCTTCGAGGTTATTCCGATGCGGATTTTGCTGGGTGTAGAATTGATAGGAAGAGTACCTCTGGTACTTGTCATTTTCTGGGTACATCTTTGGTTTGCTGGTCTTCCCGCAAACAGTCTAGTGTTGCACAATCGACGGTCGAGGCCGAATATGTTGCTGCAGCTAGCTGTTGCTCTCAGATTTTGTGGATGGCTTCCACTTTACGGGATTTCGGGTTAGATTATAAGAGTGTTCCACTTTTCTGTGATAACACTAGTGCTATTTGTATTGCAAACAACCCGGTTCAGCATTCCAGAACCAAACACATTGATGTGCGATATCATTTTCTCAGAGATCACAATGAGAAGGGTGATATTGAACTTCAATATGTTGATACCCAACACCAGCTTGCCGATATTTTCACGAAACCCCTTGATGCTTCTCGATTTGCCTACTTGCGTGGGGAACTTGGTATTTGTCATCCTTACGGCATTTTGTGAGGGGGAGCAGTTTTAGATGGATGTGCATTTGCTCATTATGTGTGAAATTGCCTTTACATCTTTTGCACTTATATGCCTGCTTATAATTCATGAAATCGTGTCAGCTCAGCTCTTTTTAATTTATCTGAAACATTCATGTGCATGATGTTTTCTTTTCAAAATCAAATCGTGCTCACTGCTTAGTCTTGAATCTAGCATGTTTAGGCAGGACTGCTTTAGCTATCTTTTATCTACTTGATAGCAAGCCACATTTCTTTGGATGCTAAAAAGTGCAACTTGAAAAATTGTTCTACATTTTCATGAATATTCATCAAGTGCCAAACAATTGGTTCACTTAGTTAAAATCAAAAAACTCCATGATTTGCATGCTTCAAGTTAAAAGATCCAGGTGGGTTTGTTTGTCGCACTACCCTATTCTAGAGTGCTTACCATTGCACATTGGTCTGAACTGGAATAGTGTAGTGTATGCCAAAATCATTGCCTTAAGCTTCTGATGGCTTTCATGCCTAGGCTTGGCCGGATTGGAAAGTATAAGGTGGACAAACAAATAACCCCTGGCACTAAGCAAAGAACAACAAAATTCATTGATCCTCAAGTTTGCTTTTCATTCTCCATTTGAACTGGACTTGTCTGTCTAGAGTAGAAATTGACTAGCTTTGCGCAGTCCCTGCTCTTACTTGTCTAGTTTCCTTGACTAAGTGGTGATGCTTTTATTTCAAAAATGATCAAATCACATGCTTCATCATGTTTTTAGAAAATGTTAATTTGAGCTGAGCCCATGATCATTGGTGTTATTGTTGGCATATTTTTGCTTTATATGTCTTTGCAATTCTGCTCATTTCCAAGCTGTGCATCTTTTTCATGCTCCTTGATGCTTGCATTGCCAAAGGGGGATAGACTTGCTACGTTCTCTGCTTAATTTCCAAAGGGGGAGAAAATTTGACATAAAGGGGGAGAAGGTTATTTGTTGCAAAAGGGGGAAAATTTAACTCAGGGGAGTTTTTATTTTGAAAAACGGAAGATTTGCCGAAGGGGCTTTTTACTCTTTTGAAAAGGGGGAGAAAAATTCTTTTATCAAGTGACATGATTTGGCTCGTTTCTGAGTTTTATGGTCACTTGTGTGCTTAAAGTCTTTTAATTTTTCTTTAACTTGAAGTTGGTTGTCAATGCACTCATCAAGGGGGAGATTGAGAAACCAAGGGTTGGTTTCGGTGTTTGTGATGAGTGATTGACAGGCTTTTACCCTCTGGTTCGAAGGGGTACCTCCGAAGGGGGTTCGGAGGTTGGACCACCGAAGGGTGTTCGGAGGTGGTTTCACCGAAGGGTGTTCGGTGGTTTGCTTGCTGCAGCTGTTGCAGCGGAGTGTGCGTGTCGGAGGGGTCCGACAGTACACGATGACTGGGTCTGTACCGAAGGCTTCGGTACTTTGGGCGGTACACCGGAGTGTGTGCCGGAGAGTGCTAACCCGGAGAGGTCTCCGGAGTACTGGATACACTTGTCTGCATGTCTGTGGTGCGCAGGGACTTCGGAGGCGAAGGATAGGTTCGTAGCAGGTGAACCTGGGTCAAGCGGGAGGCTTGATGCTAGGGGAGCAGGGAGCTCCGTCACATTGGCTGCGAAGGGGTCTGGGTCGGTCCTCGGGTCGAGGTGCGCCAGGAGAAGGCAGTAAGTGCAGAGCGTGGCTCCGGGTGAAGGTACTCCGAGACAAAGTCCTCGGAGGCGAGGCACTTCGAAGGTACTCCGAATGGAGTGACTTCGGAGTTGGTTGGAACAAGTCCTCTGCGGAGGCAAGGAGTTCGAAGTGTGCTCCGGAGGGAGACATTCGAAGGTGCCCAACGAAGGTCTCAGAAGTCGAGGCGCATCGAAGGCATGGTCCGGGTGAGGCTCGTCGAGAAGTGTGCTCGGGGAGAGACACTGCGACGAAGTGCTCATGGAATGCTTCATGCGGAGCCCTTGGACGAAGAGGGGACTTCGAAGGGTGGTACTCCGAAGGTGGGGCTTCGGAGTGTGGTTGTCTTGTGGTACTTCGGCCTGCATGGCTTCGGTACACGGACTGACGGAGTTCGAGCTGGGCGGAAGCTGCGAAGCCGTGGTGGTCCACTCCGGAGGTGTTGGTGCGAAGGCCCAAGGGCTTTGACGGCTTCGACTCAAAACCGTCACTGTATCGAAGGTTGACTTCGGTGAAGCGAAGGCCATCTGGCTCAAGACTTCTCACCGAAGCTATCGCACCCCTCGCGTGCGAAGGGGGCTTCAGAAAGGTCAAAGGCTGCAAGTCTGACAATGTCTGCTCTGCAAAAAACTGGCACTGTCCCTTTGCAAAGGCTGACAGAGAAGCCTCCAATAAAGTTGACTACCTTTTGTACCCCTTAGTTCTGTAGAGACAAAACCAATGTAAACCCTAGGGGTAAAGTAGTCAATTCCTTTGGGTGAACTGTGGGCTATAAATATGGGGGCTCGGTAGGTAACATTTAACACTTTGAGCATTTACTGTTGAGCTCCTGTACTAGCCACACACTTCGTTGTATTCATCCAGAGAGTTCATTTTCTGTGTTCCTTGTTCAAGCGGCGAAGCCCTGCTTCTGTGTGCTTTTTGCTTGAGCTCGTTTTACATACCTCGCTAGTTGTAGTGCACCGAAGCCTGTCTAGGCGAAGGGTGTTTTGTGCGAAGTGTGTTTTTTCAGTGTGCGTTTGCTCTGTGTAATAGGAGGCTAGACCTCACTGCTTACTAGCGCGAAGCCCTGATCGTAGCCCGTTTTGCTTCTTGTGTCGAAGCCCCTAGCGAAGTCTATTAGTGTGCATTTAGACCTTCGTGTACGAAGCCCAGCACCAGTTGCTGCTGCCAAGTACTTGGTCGGAGTCCTCAGAGGGCCATCCACTCTTGCGAAGGGTGAAGTTCGAAGCCTGCTCGAAGCACCCTGTGTGCGGAGCCTGCACTAACTTAGCAGAGTAGATTTTCGAGGGTTGTGAGCGGAGCGAAGTCTTCTTGGCTTCGAACTTTTGCTCCTGCGAAGCCTGTGTTCGGAGTTGTCAAAACACCTCCGAACCAGACCTTCGAAGGCAGTGTTCGAAGCCTGTTCCGCAGAAGACAGGATTAAAACCGAAGGCTAGTTTTTAGCCCGAAATTTTAAAAGCTCCCATTCACCCCCCCTCTGGTCGCCGTTTCCGGTCCAACAGAAACGTAAACATGTGAATGCATCATCATCTTCTAACTCGAGGGGTACAGTCAGCCCCACCTCGCTCAACAGTCCTTACATGCCATGAATAACTCAACCATTCAAACAATTGTAAACTAACTACGAGTAGTCACACAACCCGCCCTTGACCGTGGGCTCGGCTTTTCGAAAAGATTAAATTACTCTGATCAGAGATGTACCACTGTACCCACAAGGCACGCACTCATCACCTACACCAAAGTGTAACGAGATGACCCATTTCACGGGAACTCGTGCCAAAACCTTCCATATAGTCCTCCCCGACTCAACAGCACCCTCTTATAGGTTTCATATGGTGTCCCGACACGTCGGAGCCCCACCATACCCTCCTTGAGCCTCATCGGTACAAGTCACCCGCAGGCTTGCCCCTTGCCCCCTCCACTATGGTGCATCGAGTCGGAGTATTCCATACTTCCAGTTAGGACTTACCCATTAGACTTGTGGTTGGTACGGAAGTGCTTTGCAACAGATCCCGCAGACCGGTCCTTATAGTGCCCCGGGTGCGACAAACCAATGCCCGAGCTTGCACCCGGAACCCACCATACTTATAACTTAGCCAACTCCAACAGAGTCCAGAGATGAGAATAACGGGGAAATTCATATACAGAATCCAGCTATCTATGACTCATTCTTTTTATCCTATAGCAGTTGTGCCGGTACATTGGGCACTAGCTAATAATTTTATAGTAGAGTGACAAGGAGTTAAGGCTCAATAAGCATGGCTTGGGTTTGCACACAAGGACGGGGATCTAATCAATATAAGTGTAAGGCTTGATATTTGACTAATACAATATTATCCTATGAGTTATAGCGATAATTTATTAAAACATGGGCTCAATAATGATCAACTGTTTCCACAGGGGTGGTCGATGACTTGCCTTGATCAGCAAATGGGGATGGAGGAACCTCGGGGTAGAACTCCGGCTCCTCGACGAACTCGTAGTCTTCTCGATACGGAAAAATAAACAACATATTTCAATACATCATCACAAAACATAAGCAAAACAAGTTTTGTGGTTTAAATATGTGAATTGAGCTTTATTGTACTGAGGTTATATTTAGTATCATTAAAAGTTACATTTTAAGTGTTTTTACTAATTTATTTCCTGAATTATTAATTTATTCCCTAAGGGGTTTTTATTTATTTAATCCATAAGTTTATTTTGTGCTAAAGTAACATACTGTTTTTATAGCATTAAAGTGTAGAGAATAATATACTGAATTTAACAAAATTTGAATGGTGAAATTTGGAGTTAAAATGAGTAAGTTATGAATTTTCAAAGTTTAAATCAGTTTCTGGAATTTTATTTAAACTGGAAAATGGGCTCTGGTCCACGGTGAGCCAGGCCCACGGTGGACAGGCTACTGTGCGCGTGGACCGGTTGATCCAGAGCCGTTGGATCCGGATCGGGCGGCCAGGCGCGAGGCGGGAGGCTTTAAGTGAAAACGGATGGCTGCGATTAGATCCTGCGAATCGGTACGACGTGGACGCACCAGATTGAGTCAACATTTTAAATATCGATTGACGGCCTAGATTAAAAGATACCGGTTTGACCGGATCTGAGGGCTCAGATTAGATCTCTGCAGGATCTAATCTGGACCGTTCGCTCGGGATCGTTCGGCTCGGATGGATTTCGGCACGGCACGTGGTGACGAGGGTAGTTTACCCTTCGTCTCCGGCGACAGCGGCCTTGGGCGCGGTGGCGACGGCGACGGCGAGGGCCTAGGGGCCTAGCTCTTGGCGAAAATGGAGAGAGGAGAGGATGGAGATCACGATGATACCTCCGGCGGCGACGGAGGGCGACGGACGGCGGCCGGTGACGAGGGTAGACGAAGGAGGGTGTTCGGGTGGTCGACGGTGACGGCGATCCGGCGGCGTCCACTGCCAACGGAGTGGATGCCGAGGTGAAGAGGGCTCCGGCGATCACAATGGTGGCGGTGGCTAGGGCGGAGGAGGCCGGAGTCGACGGTGAGCGGCGGCCGGAGTTGGAGCAGGGGAAAAATCCCGAAGTGAAGGCAGCGGCGCTCTGGAGGGCTTAAGCTAGCGCTTTGGCGGTGTGGGCAGAGGGCGGCGTCCTCAGGGGTTTTTATAGGGTCACCGGCGGCGATTAAACGGAAGGAAACCGAGGGTTTCCTTCCCTCTCCGGCGAGGGGTTACCAAAAGCTTCGGATAGCTTTCCTATGCGCGATAACGCGTGGCTATAGATGGAAAGGGGGCGGTGGCGCTCGGGGAAGGTGATCCGTGGCGATCGGGCGAGATCGGGCGGCCGGCAGTGACGGGAACAGAAAGGGATCACCGGGAAGAAGGAAGGGGGGATCCCCTTCCATGGAGAAGACGAAGCTGACAGATGGGCTCCACCTGTCAGTGGGTGAGAGCGAGGCCAGCGGCGCCGACAGGCGGGCCCTGGTGACTACAGAGCGAGGGGCAGGCTCGGGTGGCCGACAGGTGGGCTAGGCGGGAACGACGCGGGGAGGAGAGAGGGGGTGTGAGCACCGACAGATGGGCCCCACTGGTCAGCGACTCATGGCTGGGCTGGGCTGGGCTGAGGGTGAATTCGGGGTTGCGGCCCATTAAGGATTTTAAAATATTTTCTGATTTAAAATAATTCCAGTAATTCATATATTTGATTTAGGGTTGAATCACTGTTGATAAAAATTTGTAAAAATTCCTAAAATTATATTTTGGCCTCTAGTTTATCTCATAAAATTTTCAAGTCCAGATTTTGAATATTTCTCCCTGTTTGGCTTTAATAAGGCTCTTTTAGGATTTTCTTTAATTATAATTTCCCAAAAATCCCTTTAATATTATTTTTCTTTATTTTATTTCCTTTTTAATTTTCAGGGTGTTACAATCCTATCCCCCTTACAGAGAATCTCGTCCTCGAGATTCAGATCAATCCTCGAATAGCTTAGGATGCTGTGCCTTGAGTTGATCTTCTTTTTCCCATGTAGCTTCCTCTACAGGATGATTGCTCCACTGCACTTTGCAGAAGCGGATGACCCGACTCCTGGTGATCCTTTCTTTGACTTCCAATATCTTGACAGGCTTTTCCACATAGGTCAGATCCTCCTGAACATCCAACTGCTGTAGGTCCACTTGTTCTGTTGGGACTCGGAGACACTTCTTGAGTTGGGAAACATGAAACACGTCATGCACTCCAGCCAATGAGGGTGGTAGTTCCAACTGATAAGCGACTTCGCCTTGGCGTCGAATAATGGGAAATGGTCCAACATATCGAGGGGCCAACTTTCCTTTCATGTTAAACTGTTGGGTACCACGGAGAGGCGTAACTCGAAGATAGACATGATCCCCCTCTTCAAAGGCTAGATCCCAGCGTTGATTGTCCGCGTAGCTCTTCTGTCGTGATTGGGCTATCTTGAGCCGGTGTCTGATGATCCGTACCTTCTCTTCAGCTTCCCAAAGGAGATCTGTTCCAAACACTTGGGATTCACCGGTTTGATCCCAAAGTAGCGGCGTTCTGCACTTACGTCCATATAAGGCTTCAAAAGGAGACATCTGAAGACTAGCTTGATAGCTGTTGTTGTATGAAAACTCAGCGTACGGTAGCTCTTGTCCCAAGATGCTCCAAAGTCCAAGACACATGCCCGAAGCATATCCTCCAATATCTGATTTACCCTTTCTGTTTGCCCATCTGTCTGAGGGTGGTAAGCAGTGCTAAAGTTCAATCTTGTTCCCATCTCTTCTTGAAGGTTCTTCCAAAAACGAGAGGTGAACTGACTTCCTCTATCAGACACTATCTTCTTGGGTACTCCATGAAGACACACAATGCGGGCCATATATAACTCTGCGAGCTTAGGGCCACTGAAGGTTGTTTTGACGGCTATGAAATGTGCTACTTTCGTGAGTCGGTCAATAATCACCCATATAGAGTCATATCCAAGCTGGGTCTTTGGGAGTCCGGTGATGAAATCCATACCGATCTCTTCCCACTTCCATTCAGGCACTTTAAGTGGCTGTAACAGTCCTGCAGGTCTCTGATGTTCTGCCTTTACTCTTCTGCAGGTGTCACATTCTGCGACGAACTGAGCAATCTCTCTCTTCATGCTGACCCACCAATAACGTTCCTTCAGGTCCTAGTACATCTTGGTACTGCAGGGATGAATGGAGTACAAAGTCTCATGGGCTTCTCTCAGGATAAGGGTTTTTATTTCTGGTTTATCCGGCACACATATCCGGGTTCCAAACCATATGGTGCCATTCTCGTCCTCTGAAAATCCTAAGGCTTTTCCTTGTCTCATGTTCTTCTTAATGGCGGCGATATCCGAGTCTTCTAATTGAGCTTCTCGGATTTGCTCGAACAAGATAGGCCGGGTTTCCAGGGTGGCTAGATATGCTCCAGTGGTTAATCCAAGATTTAATTTTTCCATCTCCTTATATAGCAAAGGCGCGTGATCCTGAATCATGATGGCGATGCAATATCCTTTACGACTCAATGCATCAGCTACCACATTGGCTTTTCCAGGGTGGTAGTGAATACCTAAGTCGTAGTCCTTTATTAATTCCAACCATCTCCTTTGCCTCAGATTGAGGTCCAGCTGCGTGAAGATGTACTTCAAACTCTTGTGACCCGTAAAGATTTCGCAGCGGTTTCCGACCAAATAATGCCTCCAAATCTTAAGGGCGTGCACAACTGCGGCAAGTTCCAAATCGTGGGTCGGGTAGTTCAACTCATGGGGTCTCAACTGACGAGAGGCATAAGAGATAACCTTTCCATCTTGCATAAGAACACATCCCAATCCTTGGCGAGATGCGTCACAATAGACATGGAAGTCTTTCCGGATATCGGGTAGGGTCAGTATGGGTGCTGACACCAGATGGGTCTTGAGGGTGCGGAAACTTTCCTCGCACTCGGGAGTCCATTCAAACTTTTCTCCTTTCTGCAACAGCTTGGTCATTGGCTTGGCTATCTTGGAAAAATTCTCAATAAATCTCCGATAATATCCGGCTAAGCCCAGAAAACTTCGTATCTCAGATACATTCGTGGGTGGCAACCAATCCGTAACTGCTTCCACGGTGGCAGGATCTACTGCAATACCTTGTGCAGAGATAATGTGTCCAAGGAACTTTACTTCTGCCGTCCAGAATTTACACTTGCTGTACTTGGCATATAACTGGTGTTCCCTTAGCTTGCCTAAGGTTAACCAGAGGTGAGTCTCATGCTCTTTCTGATCCTTGGAATAAATTAGGATGTCATCTATAAAGACCACGATGAATTTGTCCAAATACTCCATGAATACCTTATTCATCATATTCATAAAGAAAGCAGGGGTGTTGGTCAATCCAAAGGACATAACCGTACATTCATATAATCCATAACGGGTGGTAAAGGCCGTCTTGGGTATATCCTCTTCTCGAATCCTTAACTGATGATATCCAGACCGCAGGTCGATCTTTGAGAACACCGTAGCTCCCTTCAGCTGGTCAAAAAGATCATCGATCCGAGGCAACGTGTACTTGTTCTTGATGGTCACTTCATTCAAAGCGCGGTAATCCACACACATACGCTTAGCCTTGTCTTCTTTATTCTCGACGAAGATGACGGGGGCACCCCATGGCGATGTACTTGGTCTGATATAGCCTTTCCTCTCGAGATCCTCCAACTGCTGCTTCATCTCAGCTAGCTCATTAGCGGCCATCCGGTATGGTCGCTTGTAAATAGGGGTGGTCCCGGGTACCAAATCAATCCTGAACTCGATGTCCCTCTTGGGTGGCATCCCTGATAAATCCTCTGGGAATACGTCCGGGTATTCACTGACTACCGGTATTTCCTCCAAGGTAATCCGATGTAGTCTTGGTCTTCATGCTTGGCATCTGGAATGTGACGACAGTCCCTTCTTCACTGGTCACAGTCACTTTTCTCTGGGCACATTCTATTACTCCTTGGTGTTTATTTAACCAATCCATCCCTAGAATGAGATCCAAACCTTGGCATTCTATTAGAATGGGGTCGGCCCAAAATATCGTGCCTTGGATATCTACCCATACCCTTGGACTAAAGGAATAGGCGAGGGTTTGCTTGCCCGGGGTAGCTAATAATACTGGTCTGGGTAGTTCACTTATGTTCAGGGAATTTCTTTCCACAAAAGCAGTCGATATAAAGGAGTGCGTAGCTCCAGTGTCAAATAATACCACTACAAGTGATGAATGTACCATAAACTTACCCATAACAATTTCCGGGGCGGCCTGAGCTTCTTCGGCGGTGACGTGGTTGACCTTGGCACGGACGGCGGGGTTCGATGCGACGCCTTGGGTACGCTTGGGATGAGGGCACTGGTGATAGTAGTGCCCCTCTTGGCGGCAGTTGAAACATATCACAGGCTTGCCGTGCCTGTCTCGCAAAACCTCCGCCTTCTTAGCCAGGGCGGATGGGGCGGCTGGTGCGGCGGGAGCGGGGCGAGGTTGTCCGGCTCCGGTGTTGGCGGCAGGTGGCGCCGGACGATATACCGGGCGGGGGTGGTACTGTGGTGCTGGTGAAGGAGGGGTGAAACGGGGCCTCTGAGCCATGCCTTGATTCTGCTTGAAGGCGATCATCCTCTTTCTCTTCAGGTCGACCTTGTTCTGCTGGGTCTCCTGAATAATAGCTTTGTTCACCAACTTTTGGAAGTTCGCGAAATCTCCGGAGATAAGTTGTAGGGACAGCTCATCCTTCAGTCCCCGGAGGAACTTGGCCTGCCTGGCCGCATCTATACGGACCTCCTCAGGTGCGTACCTGGACAGTCGGTTGAACTCATGCAAGTACTCAGTTACGGACCTGCTCCCCTACTGCAGGTCCCTAAACTCTTGTTGCTTCTGAGCTATAATGCCGTCGGGGATATGAGCGGCACGGAAAGCAGCCGAGAACTCCGCCCAGGTATGGACGTGTCCCTCGGGCAAGGTCTCGCGCAGATCGTCCCACCACTCTGCGGCGGGACCCTAGAGCTGGTGGGTGGCGAAGGCCACCCTCTCCTGCTCAATGCATATTAGGAGGTCGAGTTTCTTCTCGATGGTCCTCAACCAATCCCCAGCCTCCATGGGGTTGGTGGTGCTCGAGAAGGTCGGTGGGCGGACTCGGAGGAACTCCGAGAGTTGGGAGGCGGGAGCGGGAGCTGGAGTGGCGGGTCGTGGCAGCTCGGGCTGTTGGTGGAGACGGAAGAAGTGAGCCTGCTGCTCTTGCATCTGCTGCTGCTGTTGTTGCATCTGGTTCAGAAGGGCAGATACCAGTTGGTTTTGTGTGGCCATCATCTCAGCCAGAGTGGGGTGGTTGGCAACCGGGGCTTGCCTCTGCCTAGTTGCTCCCCACTTAGGTAGGTTTCCATTATCTCCTCCGTTTTGAGGAGCGTCGGAGCCTTGAGTGTTGGTCATCCTGAAGTTTCCAAAGTAGACAACATTTTCTTAGAGGATATTATTATTAAGTTTTATTCCAAAAATGCCGTTCTTGCGGTTACATTTGTTATTTATTTCTTCATTCATGCCTTATATTTGACATGAATGGCAATACAATCAAGTAAAAAGAAAAGCAATCAATCGTAAAACTACGTCTACGGTAGCTCAGGGGATGGCTCGATCACGAGCTCGGTGGCGACGGCCGGGGAGGTGGAAATGGAAGGTCCGGTGGGAGGTGCGCCGTGGGAAATCCTCTTGGGCCTCACGGTGGGGATTTGAAGGGATTTCCGCTTGTGAGGCAGAAGAGGAGCGATCTCCTCAATGTCCTTCTTCAACTCCTGGATCTGCTGGCGGAGCTGGGTATTGACCATGGAGCCTTGGCATAGAAGCTCGTTCTGACACCTCAACTCCTCCACCTCGAGGGTCAACTGGGGGTTCTGCTGTACTTGTCGACGGAGCTCTGCATTTTCGCGGTTCAGGTTCTCTGAGGTATGGCGGTAGAAGTCAATCGTGTCATGTTGGCTGTCTGCATCCAGAATGGCCTCGGTGTGGAGGTTGTCCATGGCCTCCAGAAGTCTCATGGTGCGTGCGATGGCGGAGTTGCTCTGCGTGAGGGAGCTGATATAGATGCTGCGGTGACTCCCTGGTGTGCGCATGGGCATGAAGCGGTAGACGGTGTCGCGGAGGTGGCAGTCGTAGACCAGTCGAAGCTCGGTGAGGGCCTGGAGTGCTGCGTGCTGACTAGCCACCACGAACGAAGGTCCTCCGACTCCATGGGTGTAGAAGGGTGGCTGCGTGGAGGAAGGGCGGATAACAACCGTGACCTCGCAGTAGCTCTCGCTCGCATCGGGAAAGATCCCGTGGAACGCGGGCTCATGGGGAAACCCCAAGAAGTCGACGAGTACGCGAAGCTCGCGGATGAATCCGGCCTCGTCACGAAGAGTCCCACTCATGGTATGGACCGACATCAACAAAAGAGAGAAAGTTTTTGTGAAAATCTCGGAAGATGAGAGGATAAGTAATTTTTGTAAGTAAATATAAGTCCTAAGGTCAGGTCTGTTTGGCTTCCTACAGTCAAGTCGGCTCTGATACCATCTTGTCGCGCCCCGATTTAATAAATCGGGACTTTATTGAAATTCCATAGAAAATCAATAAAACAAGACGTTCATCAGGCGACCTCGTACAATACGGGCAATCGTTCACGGTTAGTAGACCACATTAATACAAAAGTGAATAAAGGTGAAGAGAAACTAATAAAATAAGGGTCCTAGATGAACACCTCCTTCCAGTCTCGCCTTGACTTGGTCGCTACTCCAGACCTGCATCCTCCTCGTAGTAGACGTGCTCTGATGGTGTAAGTCAACGGGGTGAGTACAGGGGTACTCAGCAAGCCACCAAATGCAAATATAATGCAAGGTAATAACAAGGGAGATAGTGGCTAGTTTTGCGGAAGCACGTAATTTGTAAAGCAATTAAATGTGACCAATTTATTAGTACGGAAACGTAAACATGTGAATGCATCATCATCTTCTAACTCGAGGGGTACAGTCAGCCCCACCTCGCTCAACAGTCCTTACATGCCATGAATAACTCAACCATTCAAACAATTGTAAACTAACTGCGAGTAGTCACATAACTCGCCCTTGACCGTGGGCTCGGCTTTTCGAAAAGATTAAATTACTCTGATCAGAGATGTACCACTGTACCCACAAGGCACGCACTCATCACCTACACCAAAGTGTAACGAGATGACCCATTTCACGGGAACTCATGCCAAAACCTTCCATATAGTCCTCCCCGACTCAACAGCACCCTCTTATAGGTTTCATATGGTGTCTCGACGCGTCGGAGCCCCACCATACCCCCCCTTGAGCCTTGTCGGTACAAGTCGCCCGCAGGCTTGCCCCTTGCCCCCTCCACTATGGTGCATCGAGTCAGAGTATTCCATACTTCCAGTTAGGACTTACCCATTAGACTTGAGGTTGGTACGGAAGTGCTTTGCAACAGATCTCGCAGACCGGTCCTTATAGTGCCCCGGGTGCGACAAACCAATGCCTGAGCTTGCACCCAGAACCCACCATACTTATAACTTAGCCAACTCCAACAGAGTCCAGAGACGAGAATAACGGGGAAATTCATATACAGAATCCAGCTATCTATGACTCATTCTTTTTATCCTATAGCAGTTGTGCCGGTACATTGGGCACTAGCTAATAATTTTATAGGAGAGTGACAAGGAGTTAAGGCTCAATAAGCATGGCTTGGGTTTGCACACAAGGACGGGGATCTAATCAATATAAGTGTAAGGCTTGATATTTGACTAATACAATATTATCCTATGAGTTATAGCGATAATTTATTAAAACATGGGCTCAATAATGATCAACTGTTTCCACAGGGGTGGTCGATGACTTGCCTTGATCAGCAAATGGGGATGGAGGAACCTCGGGGTAGAACTCCGGCTCCTCGACGAACTCGTAGTCTTCTCGATACGGAAAAATAAACAACATATTTCAATACATCATCACAAAACATAAGCAAAACAAGTTTTGTGGTTTAAATATGTGAATTGAGCTTTATTGTACTGAGGTTATATTTAGTATCATTAAAAGTTACATTTTAAGTGTTTTTAGTAATTTATTTCCTGAATTATTAATTTATTCCCTAAGGGGTTTTTATTCATTTAATCCATAAGTTTATTTTGTGCTAAAGTAATATACTGTTTTCATAGCATTAAAGTTTAGAGAATAATATACTGAATTTAACAAAATTTGAATGGTGAAATTTGGAGTTAAAATGAGTAAGTTATGAATTTTCAAAGTTTAAATCAATTTCTGTAATTTTATTTAAACTGGAAAGTGGGCTCTGGTCCACGGTGAGCCAGGCCCACGGTGGACAGGCTACTGTGCGCGTGGACCGGTTGATCCAGAGCCGTTGGATCTGGATCAGGCGGCCAGGCGCGAGGCGGGAGGCTTTAAGTGAAAATGGACGGCTGCGATTAGATCCTGCGAATCGGTATGACGTGGACGCACCAGATTGAGTCAACATTTTAAATATCGATTGACGGCCTAGATTAAAAGATACCGGTTTGACCGGATCTGAGGGCTCAGATTAGATCTCCACAGGATCTAATCTGGACCGTTCGCTCGGGATCGTGCGGCTCGGATGGATTCCGGCACGGCACGTGGTGACGAGGGTAGTTTACCCTTCGTCTCCGGCGATGGCGGCCTCGGGCGCGGTGGCGACGGCGACGGCGAGGGCCTAGGGGCCTAGCTCTTGGCGAAAATGGAGAGAGGAGAGGATGGCGATCACGATGATACCTCCGTCGGTGACGGAGGGCGACAGATGGCGGCCGGTGACGAGGGTAGACGAAGGAGGGTGTTCGGGTGGTCGACGGCGACGGCGATCCGGCGGCGTCCACGGCCAACGGTGTGGATGCCGAGGTGAAGAGGGCTCCGGCGATCACAATGGTGGCGGTGGCTAGGGCGGAGGAGGCCGGAGTCGACGGTGAGCGGCGGCCGGAGTTGGAGCAGGGGAAAAATCCCGAAGCGAAGGCAGCAGCGCTCTGGAGGGCTTAAGCTAGCGCTTTGGCGGTGTGGGCAGAGGGCGGCGTCCTCAGGGGTTTTTATAGGGTCACCGGCGGCGATTAAACGGAAGGAAACCGAGGGTTTCCTTCCCTCTCCGGCGAGGGGTTACCAAAAGCTTCGGATAGCTTTTCTATGCGCGATAACGCGTGGCTATAGATGGAAAGGGGGCGGTGGCGCTCGGGGAAGGCGATCCGTTGCGATCGGGCGAGATCGGGCGGCCGGCGGCGAGGGGAACAAAAAGGGATCGCCGGGAAGAAGGAAGGGGGGATCCCCTTCCATGGAGAAGACGAAGCTGACAGGTGGGCTCCACCTGTCAGTGGGTGAGCGCGAGGCCAACGGCGCCGACAGGCGGGCCCTGGTGACCAGAGAGCGAGGGGCAGGCTCGGGTGGCCGACAGGTGGGCTAGGCGGGAACGACGCGGGGAGGAGAGAGGGGGTGTGAGCGCCGACAGACAGGCCCCACTGGTCAGCAACTCATGGCTGGGCTGGGCTGGTCTGAGGGTGAATTCGGGGTTGCGGCCCATTAAGGACTTTAAAATCTTTTCTGATTTAAAATAATTCCAGTAATTCATATATTTGATTTAGGGTTGAATCACTGTTGATAAAAATTTGTAAAAATTCCTAAAATTATATTTTGGCCTCTAGTTTATCTCATAAAATTTTCAAGTCCAGATTTTGAATATTTCTCCCTGTTTGGCTTTAATAAGGCTCTTTTAGGATTTTCTTTAATTATAATTTCCCAAAAATCCCTTTAATATTATTTTTCTTTATTTTATTTCCTTGGAAAGCGGCCTCCAAACTCCGGCAATTCAACGTATATGAGATAAAACACTACAAGAAATACCAAGAAACTAGAGGCAATTTGACCAAGAGACTGTATCACTGGTAAAAACCAATAAAACGATAGAAATCTGTTACGTGGATGAAACGGACGATTCACAAGTGAACCGATAAGGACTTGCCGTGATTATGACACGACGGATGGAGAGATTCTACTGAAAACTCATGAAGATGGACATTAAAACTAAACCTAGGGCAAGGGAAGTAGATTGAATGTAAATGTACGATTCAAGGTAATAATAGATTGGATCTATTAGGTTTTTTGGGGGGTCTCCTTGAATCGGCCATGCCACTATTTATAGAGGTTGGGCATGACGTGAGTTCCAAGTCATTAAAATTAATTAGGGATAAAAATACTCCCGAAATCATCTAATTGGACTCGAACTCAGGTTGTGCCGGTTTGATCGGACCCATATGGCCGCTCGGACCGGGCCTACATTTCCGGTTGGACCGGCCCTTGCCAGGTCTTGGAATATTTTCGGTTTAACTACAAAAAAGTGATATTTTGACAATTTTAACCATTAATGCAATTTTTTTGCAATCAAAACATGCCCCCTGCATTTTGACAAACTTTAGTGAGTCAAAAGCACAACGAGCTAAGGGCGATATGCTTCATATCGACCTTTCAACACTTCAAGCGTTTTGCTACACACTTGAGAAATACTTTTTCAAATACCTACCGTTCAAAGCTTTGAGAAATCGCTCTCTTTGCAGAGACTCTAGCAAATATGCATTACCTGGAGCGATTTCAACAACTCTAAAATGACCTTCCCAACTAGGCGACCATTTACCAAACTTTTGGCTTTTAGTGCCTAAAGGCAAAATCGTCTTCCAAACAAAGTCACCAACTTGAAACGATTTTGCTCTCACCTTCTTGTTATAAACTCTAGCCACCCTTCTTTTGTTTCTTTCTATTGCCTCTAGAGCTCTTAACCTCTTATCGGTCACCTCTTCCAAATTATCCTTCAAAAGAGTTTCATACTCATCGACCGATAAGCTATCTTGCTTAAACAACCTTAAAGAGCCAAGATTCACCTCTACGAGTATAACAACTTCTTGTCCATACACCAACTCATATGGACTTACCTTGGTGGCACCATGCTTTGCAACTCTACATGCCCATAATACTTCGGAAAGCACTTCATGCCACCTTTTAGGAATCTTTTCAATCTTTTTCTTAATAACCTTAATCACAGTTTTATTACTAGACTCGGTCTGACCATTGGCCTGAACATAGTATGGTGAAGAGTTTATCATCTTTATACCATAAGATTCAGCAAAATCACATACTTCTTTAGAAACAAATGAAGCACCCTGATCTGTAATAAGAGTTTGAGGGATACTGAATCTATGTATAATGTGCTTCAAGACGAAACCAATTACCTCGTTCTACGTCATGTTCTTGAGAGGCATGGTCTTGGTCCACTTGGTGAAGTAATATGTAGCCATCAACACGAACCGATGCCCTTTTGAAGAGGAAGGATAAATTTGGCCGATGAAGTCCAAGGCCCAACCTCGGAATGGCCATGGTTTGATAATAGGATTAAGTAAAGAGTAAAGATGCAGGGGCAAGCTGAAAATTACAGCTTCACGTCCTCTATAGTTCTTAAAACAATTCTCAGTCATAGTCGACCAATAAAACTCCCTCTTTTGAGCATCCAACTCATTTTCTTGGCCGATTGATGAGTACCACAAAGACCTTCATGTACTTCACCCACAACAAGTCTAGACTGATTGACATTCAAACATCTCAAAAGTATTCCATCAATGGTTCGACAATATAACTCATCATAGAGCAACACAAATTTAAATGCTTGCCACCGGACTCTCCGATCAACCCGCTTTCTAGGATCTCTTAAATATTGAATAATTGTAGTTCTCCAATCATCCTCATGATTACCTAAAGTACTCACCAAATCCTCGCTCGATTTAGCATTCAAATCATAAATTTCAATATGCCCCCCGTGCTCCGAAACCTCCTAACAGGGGGCTAGTCAGACCGGCCATAGAGGGCTAGTCAGACCGGCCATTGCCGGACGGTTGGCATAGGGTGGTCAGACTGGTCTGGCATGGCCGGTCAGACCAACGAGACACCTGCGGTCGGACCGGCCATGTTAGGCCAGTCATACCGATGTGTTCTGACTCAGGTAATGAAATAAAGTCAAGTATCAGTTTTTCTTATGCAAAAATTTTACCTCTTTTAATTTGGTAACCAGATGCTTGTTGAGCCAAGTCATTTGCTACTGAATTGGCTTCTCTAGACACATGTGAAATCTCAAAATCATCAAGAGTAGCAATTATGTCTAGACACTTATCCAAGTAACTATTTAGCAAACCATTAAAACATTGTGCATCTTTAGCTACTTGATGAACTATTAATAATGAATCACCATATGCATGAACATATTTAACACCTATGGAGCTCAACAATTCAAGTCCTAGCAAATGAGCTTCATATTCGGCTTGATTGTTAGTATAAGGAAATTCTATCCGGGCCGAGGTCTCGAAACTCATACCACTAGGTGATATGAGCACAAATCTAACACCTTGGCCATTCTTGCAAACAGAACCATCAAAGTAAAGTTTCCATGGTACTACCTCAATCAAAGCAGTATCACCACTCCAATTGACATCTACATGGTGATCAACTATAAAATTTGCGACTATTTGGCCTTTCATAGCTTTCAAGGATTCATAAGCCAAATCGTACTCGATCAAAGCATAAGCCTAATTTCCGATTCTCCCACTTAGAATTGGCTTTTGCAACATGTACTTTATAACATCGGTTTAACAAGTAAAAATACATGTGCCAGATAAAAGATAGTGTCGAAGTTTGGTACATGCATAATAAAGTGACAAACATAAATGCTCTAAAAACAGATACATCGTCTCAACATCCAATAGGCGGCGACTCAAGAATGTGATGATGTACTCTTTTCCCTCCACCTCCTAAGTCAACACAACTCCTATCACGCTATCTTCTGCAGCAACATATAGCCGAAATGAGATCCCGACTTTCGGTGCTCTTACCACATGAGGTAATGACAATCACTCTTTAGTTTTCTCAAAACCACGTTGCAGACTTGCCCCCAAGTGAATTCGACTTCGTTCTTTAGCCAAAGTATGGGGAAAAAGCATCGATCTTGCCAGACATGTTAGATATGAAGCGACATAGATAATTCACCTTGCCCAGCAACTTCTGCACATCTTTCTTGCATGTCGATGCTTCAAAGTTCCAGATATTCTCAAGCCTCTTAGGATCGATCTCAATAATTCTTTCATGAATCATGAATCCTAAGAACTTGCCCGCCGACACGCCAAAAGCACACTTGAGCATGTTTATTTTCAAGCCATACTAATGCATTCTCTCAAAAGAAACTCTCAAATTGACTAAATGGTTTCCCATAGCATCCGATTTGACTACAACATCATCTATGTTAACCTCTAGCATAACTCCTAGCAAGTCATGAAAGATCAAGTTCATAGCACGTTGATATGTAGCGCCAATATTCTTTAAGCCAAAAGTCATAACACCCACTCAAACAAGCCGACAAAACTAGGGCATCGAAAGGCTATCTTATAGACGTCCTCTTCGGCCATAAAGATTTGATTATAATCAGCGTTGTCATAAAGAAAACTTAGAGCCTTGTGTCCTGAAGCATCGTTGATTAACATGTCAGCTATCAGCATGAGGTACTCGTCCTTTAGAGTGGCCTTGTTCAAATCTCTGAAATCAATGCATACACGAATCTTTCCACTCCCTTTCTTCTCTATAGGCACAATGTTAGCAACCCATTTAGCATTCCTACATGGCCTAATGAACTCAGCCTTGAGTAATCAGTCTATATCCTCTTTAACTCAGTCATACACGACTAAATTAAAGCGGTGAGGGGGCTGTTTATAAGGCCTAAACCTGGGTATGATAGGTAGACGATGCTCCATGAACTCACAGCTTAGTCCGAACATCTCACTGTACTCCTATGCGAAACAATCGACATACGACCGAAGCAACTTTATTACTTTGACCTTTTCATCAGCCTGCAAATTTTGATTTACAAAAGTCGGCCTTGGAATACTACCATCGCCTATATCGACCTCTTCTAGAGTGGCGACCGATGCAAAACCTTGACCTAACTTTTCTACCTTGCTAAAATTTTCAATGGCTTTGGCAATACCATCTTTAGAAGACCGATATTGCTCTACACGAGACTTTAGCCAATCAAGATTACTTTTACTCAACATGACTACTAATTTAGAGATAGCCATGCTACACTAGCCGGCTTTACAGACACAAGAATAAAACGTCCCTCGGACACGCTAACAAGGTCATAGTCTGAGAGATCTCGATCTAACAAGCATTCTACTTTATCATGGATGGCGTCAATAGACACATCGACCAAAGCAACCTGGGCCAAAGTATCAGCTGGTACAACCTCTATGTCGTCACCGTCCCACTAAATTAGGCATTGGTGCAAAGTAGACGGAATACAACAATTTGCGTGAATCCAATCACGCCCAGCAATACACTATAGTTTCCTTGCACACCAACGATGAAGAACGTCATTGGAAATGTCTTGTTACCCACCATCAACTCCCCAAAAAAGCACACCCTTGGCCTTAGAGCTCTCGCCGTTGAAGCTGTTGAATGTCAAGTTGGTCCTCATCAAATCATCTTCATTCTTGCCGAGCTTCTTTAGCAGAGAGTATGACATCAAGTTGAAGGTGGCACCTCCATCTAACAGAATCCTCGAGATCGGCTTCCCATCGATGTGACCCTCGACGTAGAGAGGCTTCAAGTGATGAGCCATATCCTCAGGATTCTCAAAAATGTCCTCTCGTGGGCCGAGGCTCAACTGAGCGACCTCGTCCCGTGGAAGAGAAAACTCAGTGGGTAACATGACGACGTTTATGTCCATCACCTGAGGAGAGGGCCCCTCAGAGATCGACGTGTAGTCATCGTCCATCATGTCATCCTCGTCGTCACTTGGAGTAGGAGACAGGTTGTTTACGGCAACCAACTTCGGCTTTCTAACCTTCTTCGCTACTGGTCGGGGATGAATCTCCTTGAAAATGGCGTCCTCCTCATCCTCGGCCTTCTTATCGCGCATCTCCTGTGCTCGAAGACACTGTAGCCGCCCTTTTTGGGACTTAGTCATACCTGGAGGTGCCCATGAAGGTTGCGGCTTAGTGCTGGGAGCTACAAACTTGCTTCTGGAATTTTTGGCTGAACGAGAATTGCCCGGATCGACCTCAATATTTTTATGCTTGGCTGGATTTTGCTCTTGCCTATTGTCAATCGGACCGGCCTTATTAGGCTGGTCTGACCGGGCTTTGTCGTTCGTACCAGCCATAGGGGGCCGGTCGGACCGACTGGTGTCAAGCGCATGTAAAAGGTCGGTCGGATCAGCCACAGTAGGTCAGTCGGATCAAGGTACTAAGGGCTGTCTGACCGGCCCTGTGGGTGTGGTCGGACTGACTGGTTCCTGCTCGGTCTCCTTCTGTGGCTCACCATCATCTTCTTCCACTGGAGCCCCCTTAGGGATTGGGACATCGTGGGACCCCACCTCAACGATAATAGCCTCGGATGCTACCTCCGGACGTCCCCTGCATGTTATAAAATCTAGGGGATATGAATGGAGCAACATAATATGGGGCAGGGTACCCTAGAGGCGGAAAGTAACACGACGACCACTGCGCTATGGACCAATGATATGGTGGAGGAAGCGGTGGCTCCAATGGTTTCTCCAATCGTGAGCCAAACCCACTCTTCTGAGGAGGGATCGTCCTGGCTGGAGGTTGTGGCCGAGCACTCACCCTCTCGTCCCTCTTCATGTGCTTCTTGAGTAGCATGTCATATGTCACATTCGGCTTCTTGCGAGTCGCAACCAAAGATGATGTGTTGGTATTCACCTTCCACACTCCTACCTCAGGGTTCTTCAGCACGAGCGTGTGTGGATGAGGCTCTCTGGCCAAATCAGTACCTTCTTCTCATCAAGATTGAGAGTGTTCATGGGAAAGGGGTCCTAGTTGAGCTTCATCTTGGGATTTTTATCCAGCTTCAACCATCCTTCTTCTATGGCCGATTGAACCTACTGATGAAAAACATTGCAATCGTTAGTAGAATGGGAATGAGAATCATGCCACTTACAATAAGCCCGCTTCTTCAAGTCATCGGTAGTCGGAATGACGTGACCCTTCGGTAACTTGATAATTTTGTTCTTCAACAAAAAGTCAAATATTCTATCACATTTGGTCACGTCAAAAGAATACTTCACCTCATTGGGCCGACTCTTGGTAGGAGACGGCCGTAACTCAGTGCATGTAATGGGCTTGGCCTTACTAGACCAAGTACACTCTATGGTGTACATGTCGGTCGAGTCATCCTCGCTCTCCGATGGTTCCTCATCGGAGTGCTCAATGACATGCACCTCGACCTTGGGCTTGTTAAATGTTTTAGTGATTTTTTTACTTTTGGCTCGACTTTCATGAACCAGAGCCTTTTGTAGCACCTGACTAACATCAAAGAAATCCTAGCCATCCAATTTCTCCTTAAGTTCAGAGTGAAGACCGTTAAAAGCTAGGTTGACCAAGTCTCTATCAAAAATGTTCAAAGTAATAATCGGTTTCTAGTGTCCCTAAAACGCTTGATGTACTCAGAGACACTCTCGTTAGCCTTCTGTCTAACCGATGTCAAGTGCGAAAGTCTGAGCTTGATCTCCCCAGTATAAAAGTAGTCATGTAACTTCTGCTCCAACTGGGCCCAAGTTTGAATGGAGTTCGGCGGTAATGCCGAAAACCAAGTGAAAGTAGTGCCGAAAAGCGATAGAGAAAATAACCTAAGCTTCAACGCGTCCGACCCACTGGATTTACCACACTGCGCTAATAACTGACCTATGTGCTCTAGGGTGGTCTTATTGAAGGATATGCCTAAGAAAATTCTATGTATCGGAAGTTCTGATAGGGAGTATCAGAAGTTCTAGTTATTTTCTAGTCTCAATATAGAGAGCAAATGATGCTTCGGAAGTCCGATATGGTATCGGAAGTTCCGACGAGCCTGAAGTCCTGGTTCGAAATTGGGGAATTTTTGTACTGATCGGAAGTTCTGATATGGTATCAGAAGTTTCGAGGTGGGCGATAACATATTAGATCTGTTCTGTGTCGCACTGTATCAGGAGACATAAAATACCCTCTCGGAAGTTCCGATCCAGGATCAGAAGTTCTGACGTGGGCAAATAGATTGGATCTGTTATGGTTTTTTAGGGTTTCAGGATGAGCATGACCAGGGGGCTCTCAGCCCTATAAAAGGAGAGGAGGAGGGCGTCTTGGAATAAGCAATAAGCCTAGATTAGACTTAGCCACCCAAGAGTTCTCTCCTTTCTTTCTTGATCCATGGGATTGGATTGGGCGAATAGAGGAGGCTGAATAGGTATCTTGACAAATTCTCGTGAATAAGATGGTCTGTTCAGAACACCCAATACTCCTCTGAAAATTGTAGAAGCATAATTGAGACCAACAATACAAATTCAGAACAGAAATCACTCCAAAATAAAATTTCTTTCTAAATCGGAGAATGATTTGCTGATTTACTCTGTCGCAGTTTGATTCTCTGAAATAGAAAGCCTAGATCGGCAAATGGGTTACCGATAGGAGGCTGTCGATTACTGGTTTGCCAATAGAGTTCAGAATTTTTAGAATTAACTTTAAAAACACATTCTACACCAATCAAATTGCTCTGAGATAATTGATCAACAAGTTTTACACTCACTGAGGTATAACATATGCCTTTGAAAAACTTTCAAGCAATTACACAAAATGGTGACCCAAATTAAGATTTCAGAGGAAATCAAGTTAATCAAATTTTCCTCAAGCACTTCAAGTCTTACACAAGAAACTTTAGAGAATGATCAATGTTAAGAGAATGATACTTTTCTTCAAGCACTTCAAGTCTTACACAAGAAACTTCAGAAAATGATCAATGTTTAGAGAAGCATACTTAGACTATGAACATAACATGTGTTCATGTGAATCCAATGCCTAAAATAGAATAATGAATATGCATCAAAATTTTTCTGCATCTTACTCTTGATGACATTTTCAGAACAGGTATTAAGCTTCTTCAATACTGAACAACAGCACTGTATTAATTCATAGACATGAAGATCATGGCTGCAATATTCAGAAGTGAAGCATATAGAGTTAAAACAAACAACACCAGCAAACTATCTTGACACAATCAAATAAAATGCAACTTCAATATACTATTTTTCTGAATACATGCACCTTGAGCATATTGATAAACATAAGCTTTGGTTGAAAATCCTATGAACTTGAAGGATTAATGCAGATGACACCTAGGCAGAAATCTAGCAAATATCAAGAAATCTGCATCAATCAAATACTAGAACAAAAGAAACTTCAAGAAACAAGCAGCTAGGAAGGGATCAGATAGTAACATACCATGGAGGTGCTCAATTATTATTGAACTAGAGCAACCAGCGCAGCACTGTTTCTCTTCAGACAAAAAGAACATCATAGCACATGATGTTGAACAGTGATTACAACTTACTAATTTAAAGCTACACTTAAGATCTCAAATCTGTGAGGGAAATCAGATCAAGAAATCAAGAGAGCAGGGATCAAAATCAAAGTAGTGCTGAAATGTTCCTAAACCAAACAAATCAACTGAAGCACTGTATATTTTCAGAACAAGCAGTATTGCAGATGATAATGAAACACTTTGATATCTAGAAAAATGGAACAATAAGTCAAGAATTTAAATAATCAAGAGCTCAAATCTCTGGGAAAGTAGATTAGGAAAACACTGCAAGAGAAAATAGAACAGAGGAATACATGCTGCGCTATGAAGTGCTCTTGACTGAAAAAATTCCTGTGCTGCCTCTTTAACTTTTCAGACAAAGCAAATAGCATTGCAGATTACCATGTAGATGATTTGGGATGAACCCTCTAAAGCACACACATCAGATCAACAAGGAAAGATTGCCAATAAATCGAATCATGTAGAAATGAAGCAACAGAGAAGCAACGAATAACTGTGGCGGCGCTGGTCAAACTAGAACAGCAACGCTACTGAAAAGCCACAGAACCCACGCGACAAAAGCAACAGTACAGGCAACCGAAAAGATGATGAACAATGCAATTAGTTTTACTGAATTTGATGTAAAGCTACAAAAAACTTACCGAATTAAATGAGCAGATTTCTAGTTTGAAGGGGAAAGAGCAGCCCTAACCCTTCGGCATGGGGTCCTTTATATAGGCTAGCCCATTAAAGTAATCCCCAAAATGCCATTAGGGTTAAAGTTGTAAGTATTTACCTAAATGCCATAATGTATTTTCATAATTATCAATTCTGAAAAATACATTAATGTATACTCCTAATTTATTAGGACATTGACCTTATTCTTTTAATATTTTTTTAGAATTTGAAAATTCTAAAAAATACTAAAAGATTACACTTAATCCAGACCATTAAATAGAAAAATAAATTCCTAATTACTGGAATTAAAAACATTTTCTGATGTGACGGTTTTCAACAAAAACTGACAAAACCTCCTCGATCGCCGACATGTGACGCCAATCCGCGAACTCGACCGCCAACAAGTCTCTCCCACTCTCGATCCCCTCGAGCCACCTGATCACCTACACTGGCCTCCCTTTCGCTGACTTGATCGTCACGCTGTCTCAACCATCCGTCCGTCCATGTCTTGCTCTATCTCCTCGTGCACTCCTAAGATCATCTCCATCTTCACCCGACATCCTTGATCCTCTGGCATCGATCTCCCCGCTTGACCCTTGATCACCCACCGTTGACAGTTGGTTAGTATCTCCACCCTGCACACATGAGATAAGCCAAAACACAAAACACTACGCATACCGATCCCCTCAGCACAACCATATCCACACATTGATCCCATCGATGCAAGCAAACCACCACTTACTTCATAACTCTAGATCGCTCAATCTTGTCAATCACTCATCACAAAGACAAAAACCAAAGTGCTACCTCACTTGGTTTCACATGATCACAATTGTTGAGATCAAGGATCCCCGTCTCTCACGTGCGGTGCTAGCACGCTGCCGTGGGAGGTACTCCATCCCTATATGTGTGGACTCCGTGGAGGCGTTGCTCCAATAGCGACGCTCGAGAACGTCTACATGTGAACGACTATTTGTCTTCATTGATCGGATCGGTGAAGGACAACAAGAACAAAGCAAGGAGAGGCTAGACGCGCTGCTCCAACATTTTCTTTCGCTGCACCTAGCGCGTCTCGTGCTAGAAGGTGTAACGCCCGGATTTAACGAAATCCAGACTTTATTGAATTTCCACAGAAAAACAATAATAACAAGATGTCCATCATGCGACAACGTACATATGGTCAATCATCCGTGGTTCACAGACCACATTATTACGTAAGTATAAAATTTAGAAAGAAACTATGAAAATAAAACTACATGACAAACATCTTCTTCAGGATCACTTTCTTGACTGGGTCCCTACTCGAGACCATCCTCCTCATAGTACGTAGTCTTTGAAGTGTTTTTCAACAGGTATGAGTACATAAGTAATCAACAAGCCACCGAGAATGCAATAATAATGTAGGGTAATAACAAGGGAATGATAAGGGTTTTAAGTGCGGAAAAGTACATTTTTAAGTTGCAGCATTTAATGTGATCAAATTTAATTGTACGGAATAATAAACAGGAACAATGCAACATCATCTAACTCAAGGAGTATATTTTCCCTCCCCGCTCAACAGTCCTTACATTCCAAGTTATCATGCAACACTAATAAATATAAACTAACTAGGAGTAGTCACGCAACCCGCCCTTAACCGTGGGCTCAGTTTTTCAAAAAGATTTAAACTCTGATCAGAGGTGTACCACTGTACCCACAAGGCACACACTCATCCCCTACACCAAAGTTCGACGTGATGACCCATACCACGGGGACTCGTGCCAAAACCTCGGCATGAGATGCTCCAATCCGATAACACCCGCTCTAGGTTTCGCCGGCGCGCCAAGCACTCTGGGCTAACGTCGCGCCCCCTTTTGCGCCACGTCGGTACAAGCCACCCGCAGGTGCTGCTTGACCCATCTCCAAGTTGTTCCTCAAGTTGGAACACTCCATACCTTAGTTAGGACATACCCACTAGACTTGTGGTTAGTATGAAAGTGTATTGCAACGGATCCCGTAGACCGGTCCTTATAGTGCCTCGGGTGCTATCGACCAATGCCCTAGCTTGCACTCGGAACCCACCATGCTTACACACTTAACTAAAACTCCATAACCAACAGAATTCCAGGGATGAGAGAATAACGGGGATCATATACTAGAATCCAAATCTCTACGACTCATTTTTACCCTATAGTGGTTGTGTCAATACATTGGACACTATCTAATAATACAATTAATATGGTGACAAGGAGTTTAGGCTCAATAGCATGGCTTGGGTTTACACTTCAAGGTCGGGGATCTAACTAAATATAATGTAAGGCTTTCAATTTGACTAATGCATGTATAACCTATGGATTTTAGTGATATTTTAAGAAAACTAGGTTCAATATGCTCAAAAATTAGATGGGTGACTTGCCTTGCTCGGCGAAAGGTGATGGTGGAACCTCCGAGTAGTACTCCGGTTCTTCGACGGCGTCGTAGCCTTCGCGATACGAGTAAAATAAACATAACATTCAATTAAAACAATCCAAAATCACACTGCAAGCATATAGGTTTTGTTGGGTCAAATTAAGGAAAATAAAGTTTTTAAGATTATGAAATCATTATCTGAAGTTTTAAAATGAAATTTGATTGAGTTATGAATTTTCTAAAAAGGAATAAAAATATATCCTAAGGTATTTTAAACTTCCACTTAATTAATAATAAAAAGTTCAGAATAAACCTATTATTTTTATTGCATAGATATGAAGAGGATAAAAAGATAAATTTTCTAAAATTGGAATGGTCAAATTTGGAGTGAATTGAGCAAGTTATGAATTTTTGAAGTTTAAATCAATTTTTGGAATTTAAATTAAACCCTAAAACAGTCGCCGGTCAACGGTGAGCCGATTCTACCTTGAACCCGCGCACTATGCACGTGAGCTGGATCGCGGATCGTGATCGGACAGCTGCGGGCGAGGCGGGAGGTTTTAAGTTGAATCGGACGCACGAGATCGCACGATACCCCTTACATCGAGATGGACGGTCGATATTAAATCTCATGTGTGTATTAATCTCCGCTGCCCGATTGGGATCATGTGGTCGTGATCGAATCCGACACGGCACGCGTACTTTACCCGTGCCGGTCGTCTTCTCCGGCGACGGTCGAAGGATGGCGACGGGCTAGCGGCGACGGCGATGGCCGGCGGCCGGATCTAAAAGCTATAATGGAATTAGGACAGTGCGATGGTTTAGAGGGTACCAGAGATGAGGCTCGGGGTCATCGGAGCGTGGCCGGCGTCGAGCGAGGGCGGCAAAGGCATTCGGGTCCTCATCGGCGGTGGAGCTCCGGCGAGTTTCGTCGGCGAAGGAGGGGTGGCAGAGTTCGGGGAGGTGTCAGCGATCACCGGCGACGACGAGCGGTGGCTGGAGTCCTAGCAGAGGTGTGGTGTTAAAAGTGAAACACGAATGTTCTGTTCGGGCAGGGTTCAATTGCACACGAGGGCTGAACGCGGTGGATGCCGGGGGTAAAATAGAGGGCGCCAGCGGTGTAAATGATATGCGAAAACATGAAAAGCCGAGGAGGGGGGTTTCCATATTTTATGCCAAGCTTTACATGCATGAACTCCGGCAATCTCGAGTGATTGCACGTCGGTTTTGATGAGGACATCACTTCACATGATACACACATGGAGCCTCCACCTACAATTCAATTACAAGGACCAATCACACGCGCCCGTGCCCGTCGCTTGAACCATGAGGTTAATTCTTTCCTTAGCAACTATGTTAATATTTGTTTGGATGGGATGCTACTGAATACTAGTGATATTTTGTTGCTTAGGAACATGGGAGATGGAATAGGAGAGTTGGAGTTGAAGACGGAGTCGCACGGATGATTTGAAGTCAAGAATTCGCTGGTTCGGACTACATCAACTACCATGCACCAAAATGGGCGTAACTTCCTCATACGAAATCCGATTGGCACGTTCTTGGACTTTCTGGAAAGATAAAGAGAAGACGGATCTTTTGGCATTGGTTTCATCTCATTTGGAGTCTTGAGTAGTCCTGTGTGACTGAAACAGTCCTGCATGACAGAATTGGGCCGAGTTGGACCTTGTACTGAGTTGGAGGCCGTGTTGGCCCATAGTCCGAGTCGTGTGCGCCTCCTACAGGCTGCCCACGCCCCATATACTCACGATAGCCATCATTAGGGTTAGGTTTTTCTTTGCTTGCATCTACACTCGTGTGTTTAGATCCCGCTCTTGGACCGGACCGATTGGCTGCTGCAACGGCGTTTGTGGAACCTCACTTCATCATAGTTCATCTGTGATTTGGCATTCGACTCATGTTCTTCCTGTTCTTGCTTGTGTTCTTGGATTCGCTTGCAAGAACCAGCATTCTTGGCGAGGTCAATCGCACCCTACGTGGTTGATAACCAACGGAGATGGTGGTGTAGCGATTGTAAGGTTTTGACCCGTTGGACCGGAGCCTTGGATCGTCAACGTCGAGATTCTCCACCAATCCAAGTTATCCTTATCTAGCGGAAGATCGGGACCAATCCACCTATTAGTTGGTATCAGAGCTTCAGGTTTCCCGTTATGTAATCTCGATCTTCTTTTATTTTTACCTAGAGTCCAGAAAACCCTCACAAAAAAATCCCCACCGAGAACCCCTTTGTGCCTTGCGATTTTAATTTCAGTTTTTAACTTTATTGAGTTTGTGTTCTTGGTCGAGTCTTGTTGCTGGTTTAGTCATCCCTTTGTGTCGTTTGAGTAGTAGTTGATCTTGTGTCTCAAAAAAAAATTCTCAAAAAAATTACCCCACCCGAAACCCCCCTCCACAACCCTAGTCGGTTTCCACTTGGTTTCCTACTCGGTTTTCCACATGTCATCCTTGTTAAGTTCCATCTAGAGTTCTACTGGTCTCCATCTTGCCATTGTTCACATCCTTGCTTCCGCAGAGTCCCCCTGAAATCACACTTTGGAGTCCTAGTTGCAATCCAATCCGTTCCTACCTCTAAACGGTGAGTTGGGTTTTCACATATGCTCCGGGTGACCCCCCTTCGGTAAAACAGGCATAACATTTCGCTCGTTTGTCAGAAAAATATGACTTTTTTGAGCATCTTCTTGTCCCAATTTGGTTTCATCAGAATTTCAAAAAAAATTCAGGAAGATAAAGAAAAAAATTGGTCAAAGTTTTTGCACGCCGTTCAGAGAACTTGTTGAATTTCTGTGAACCACATCCCACCTCAGTTGCAGGTGCCAATTTTTGTGGTTACATATCTTGTCATACTTGTTCAAAAAAATATAGTAAAAAATGAGAAGAAGCAAAGGAGAACCGGTCCTATCATTTGCTACCTTGTTCTGCCTTCCACTTGAGTTTTGGGCACATAGTTTCCCTCTATTGCTTGAATTTCACCTTGGGAGCACTTAGACCAGCAACTTTGACGAGTACTAGGGAACACTTATTGAACTTGGTTTAACTATTATTACTATCGCTATTCCTTGCTACTTACTTTGCCTTCAAAGCTACACCTTCTCTTGGTTAGGACAGGTTCACATCTTGCAATCGCCCACCACCCTCTACTTGGTTCTTCACCTGTAGGCCGGTTACCTCACTACGGCGTGGTAAGAACACTTGCAAGCGTGGATAAGGCGCTTGACGGAATGCTTCCACCACACACCAACCACTCCACCTAGTTGCTTTCCATAAGGATTATTCTTTGTTGTTTGTCTTTTCACTAACATGGCATATAACAATGGTACCCCTCCATCCGATTTTAATGACTGTATCTCACGACGTTCTCTACTGGAGTCTCAGTGGCAGACCCAACACTCCATTGAACGTCTCGCGCATACTATGGCTGACTTAGTGGACCGGATGACTGCCCTGGAGACACGCTTGCCTGCTGCACAAGCCGACGACGACCATGTTGAGGAGGAAGATGACCTATCCGATGCCGGGAACAATGGCATTGACCCTGATGAGGCTGCACGTCATCGCTTTTAGTTCAATCGTCAAGTTATGGGCGGCCACCGCAACCGCCATCCACGAGGTAACAATGACAACCGCGGGAACAATGATCCCTACTCCAAGGTAAAATTTTCAATATCTCATTTTGCTGGCACCTATGATCCAGATGCATATTTAGATTGGGAGATGTCAGTCGAACAAAAATTTAATGCTCACATGGTTCCTGCTATCCACCACGTGCGCTTAGCTACTAGTGACTTCACTAGATATGATCTTCTTTGGTGTACTGAAATAGTTCAGGTTGGCAATGAACCACAAAATTGGGGTATGTTAAAACGGCAAATGCGTGGTAGATGGGTTCTTCCTTCATGTAAACGTGATTTGAGAAAAAAATTGCAGCGCCTAAACCAAGGAAATAAATCGGTAGAGGAGTATTATCAGGAGCTGCAAATAGGTTGCATGCGCACTGAAATTGAGGAGGACAATGAGGATAAAATGGTCCATTTTTATGGTGGTTTAAGATGTGAAATTCAGGATATCATTGATTATAAGGAATACAATACTATCACTCGTCTTTTCCACCTTGCTATACTTGCAGAAAAAGAATTACAGGGTCGCCAACAACCACAACGCAGCATGAGGACCAACATTGGTGGTGCCACTTCACACTCAAGTGGGCAGAAGCAGCGACCTCCACCACCACCTTCTCGACCGGCGGTTACATCAACACCTTCTGCATCTACAACCCAGGCTGAGAGCTCCAAAGCTGCAGCATCCAAGGCGCCAGCCAAGCCCACCTCGTCAGCGGCCTCTACTGCACGTTCTGCAGTGATCCAGTGTCACCGATGCAAAGGATTGGGCCACGTTATGAAGGACTTCCCTAGTCAGCGGGCTTATATTGCTATGAAAGATGGTGGCTATGTAAGTGCTAGTGATGTTGAAGATGAATATGCACTTGCTGCTAACATTACAGGAGATTACGATGCTTCCGACGATAACGCTGTTTTTGCACCGGATGCCTCTACCGGCCATGAAGCACTTATTGTACAACGTGTTTTGAGCACTCACATGGAGCAGGACGACCGGGCACAACGGAACAATCTGTTTCAGACCTTCTTCATCGTCAATGACCGCCGTGTACGTGTCATCATCGATAGCGGTAGTTGCAACAATTTGGTGAGCCACGACATGGTAACTAAGTTTCAACTTCCCACACGTGCGCATCAACACCCTTACCACGTGCAATGTTTCAACAATAGCGGTAAGGTCAAGGTAACACAAACCGCTCACATCAGATTTTCCATTGGTACATACTTCGGCGTTGCTGATTTTGATGTAGTACCAATGCAAGCATGTTCTCTATTACTTGGTAGACCTTGGGAGTATGATACTTACGCTACACACCATGGTAGGAGCAATAAGTACACATTTATGTATAAAGGAAAGAAAGTTACTTTGTTTCCTATGACTCCTGCTGAAATTGTGAAATTTGAACAAGAAAAACATGCTAAGGACGCACAAACGAGCAAACAACCTTCTGAAAATTAGCAAGTAGCTAAGACGCTTTTGAGGCAACAGAAAGATAAAGATGCTTCTCCTTCTTCATCACAAGTTATTAATCTGAAAGGACGTGTCATGCTTGCAACTAAAACTGACCTTGCTGAAATTTGTGATGATACTCCCATGATATATGGCTTGATTTGCACGAACGTGCTGTTTTCACTTGCGAACATTCCTAGCTCCGTTCCCGTTGCAGTCACTGACCTTTTGCAGGAGTTTAACGATGTTTTTCCTACTGAGATACCACTCGGGCTGCCACCGATACGCGACGTCGAGCACCAAATTGATTTTATCCCGGGAGCGCCTCTTCCTAATCGTGCAGCGTACCGTACCAATCCGGAGGAGACAAAAGAAATTCAGCGCCAAGTATAGGACCTTCTTGATCGTGGGTACGTCCGTGAAAGCCTTAGTCCTTGTGCAGTACCCGTTCTTTTGGTGCCTAAGAAAGATGGTAGTTGGCGCATGTGTGTTGATTGTCGTGCTATTAATAATATCACCATTCGATATCAACACCCTATTCCTAGATTGGATGACATGCTTGATGAGCTTAGTGGTGCCATTATATTTACTAAGATCGATCTCCGTAGTGGCTACCACCAAATTCGCATGAAACTAGGTGATGAATGGAAAACTGCTTTTAAAACAAAGTTTGGATTATATGAGTGGCTTGTCATGCCTTTTGGACTTACTAATGCACCTAGTACCTTCATGCGCTTGATGAATGAAGTCCTACGACCCTTTATAGGATGCTTTGTGGTAGTATATTTTGATGATATCTTGATTTACAGCAAGTCTCCCACTGAACATGTTGAACACCTACGTGCTGTTTTTTCTGTCCTACGTGAAGCTAGATTGTTTGGTAACCTTGAGAAGTGCACGTTTTGCATGGATTGAGTTGTGTTTCTTGGATATGTTGTCACTTCACAGGGCATTGAGGTTGACGCGGCGAAGGTAGAAGCAATCAACAGTTGGCTGCAACCTCAAACTATCACACAGGTATGTAGTTTTCTTGGTCTTGCAGGTTTCTACCGGTGTTTTGTGAAAGATTTAAGCACCATAGCCGGTCCTTTGAATGAGTTGACCAAGAAGGGAGTTACTTTTACTTGGGAACCAGCACAAGAACAAGCTTTTGCCACACTCAAGGATCGCCTTACACATGCACCTCTATTTCAGCTACCCGACTTCGGTAAGACTTTTGAGTTAGAATGTGATGCTAATGGTTTTGGAATAGGAGGTGTGCTGCTACAAGGAGGAAAACCCGTGGCCTATTTTAGTGAGAAATTACATGGTCCACAGTTGAATTATTCTACCTATGATAAGGAATTATATGCCTTAGTGCGTGTGCTTGAAACTTGGCAACATTACCTTTTGCCTAAGGAGTTTATTATTCATTCGGATCATGAAGCATTGAAGCATATACGTAGTCAAGCAAATCTGAATAAACGACATGCTAAATGGGTAGAATTTATTGAGACTTTTCCATATATCATTAAGCATAAGAAAGGGAAAGATAATGTGATTGCCGATGCTTTATCTAGACGTTATACATTGCTTTCTCAACTTGATTATAAGATCTTTGGTTTAGAAACATTGAAGGACATGTATGCTACTGATTTGGACTTCAAAGATGCTTTTGCAAATTGTACAGATGACCATGCTTGGAACAAATATGTGCTGAATAATAGATATCTTTTTCGTGCTAACAAGTTATGTGTGCCAGCTAGCTCTCTTCGCTTGTTGTTATTGCAGGAAGCACATGGTGGTGGTTTGATGGGTCATTTTGGATCAAAGAAAACTGAAGATGTGCTATCCACACACTTCTATTGGCATAGGATGAGACGAGATGTTGAGCGCTACGTGGCACGATGCACTACTTGCAATAAAGCTAAGTTCCGTCTAAACCCACATGGTCTTTATATGCCTCTGCCTGTTCCTAGTGTACCTTGGGAGGATATTTCTATGGATTTTGTGTTAGGATTACCTATAACTAAGAGGGGGGAGGGATAGTATTTTTGTGGTGGTAGATCGGTTCTCTAAAATGGCGCATTTTATACCTTGTCACAAGAGCAACGACGCTACCAATGTTGCTGATTTGTTTTTCAGAGAGGTCGTACGCTTGCATGGAGTTCCTAATACCATCGTTTCAGATCGTGATGCTAAATTCTTAAGTCATTTTTGGAGGACGTTGTGGCATAAGTTGGGGACAAAGCTGCTGTTTTCTACTACTTGTCACCCACAAACGGATGGGCAAATGGAGGTCGTTAATGTACATTTTCCACCATGTTGAGGGCTGTTTTGAAGACCAACTTGAAGCTCTGGGAAGAGTGTCTACCTCATATTGAGTTTGCATATAATAGGTCAGTACACTGCACTACTAAGGTAAGTCCGTTTCAAGTGGTCTATGGATTTAATCCGCGTGCTCCTATTGATTTGCTACCATTGCCACCATCTGAAAAATTGAATTTTGATGCTACTACACGTGCTGAATTATTGCTTAAGATGCATGAAACTACTAAAGCAAACATAGAGAAAATGAATGAAAAATATCATGCTTATGGTAGTAAGGGTAGAAAAGAGATAACATTTGAACCGGGTGATCTTGTTTGGTTGCACTTGCGCAAGGATTGTTTTCCTAATTTGAGAAAGTCTAAATTGATGTCCCGTGCTGATGGTCCTTCCTGTGTGCTTGAGAAGATAAATAATAATGCATATAAACTTGAGTTGCCTGCAGCTTTTGGGGTTACTCCCACATTTAACATTTCAGATTTAAAGCCATATTTGGGAGATGACGATGAGCTTGAGTCGAGGACGACTCCAATTCAAGAGGGGGAGTATGATGAGGACATCACTTCACATGATACACATATGGAGCCTCCACTTACAATTCAATTACAAGGACCAATCACACGCGCCCGTGCCCGTCGCTTGAACCAAGAGGTTAATTCTTTCCTTAGCAACTATGTTAATATTTGATTTGATGGGATGCTACTGAATACTAGTGATATTTTGTTGCTTAGGAAGATGGGATATGGAATAGGAGAGTTGGAGTTGAAGACGGAGTCGCACGGATGATTTGAAGTTAAGAATTCGCTGGTTCGGACTACATCAACCACCATGCACCAAAATGAGCATAACTTCCTCATACGAAGTCCGATTGGCGCGTTCTTAGACTTTCTGGAAAGCTAAGGAGAAGACGGATCTTTTGGCATTGGTTTAACCTCATTTGGAGTCTCGAGTCGCCCTGTGTGACTAAAACAGTCCTGCATGACAGAATTGAGCCGAGTTGGACCTTGTACTGAGTTGGAGGCTGTGTTGGCCCATAGTCCGAGTCGTGTGCGCCTCTTACAGGCTGCCCACGCCCCATATACTCACGATAGCCGTCATTAGAGTGAGGTTTTGCTTTGCTTGCATCTACACTCGTGTGTTTAGATCCCGCTCTTGCACCAGACCGATTGGCTGCTGCAACGACGTTTGTGGAACCTTACCTCATCATAGTTTATCTGTGATTTGGCATTCGACTCGTGTTCTTCCTGTTCTTGCTTGTGTTCTTGGATTCACTTGCAGGAACCAGTTTTCATGGCGAGGTCAATCGCGCCCTGCGTGGTTGATAACCAACGGAGACAGTGGTGTAGCGATTGTAAGGTTTTGATCCGTCGAACCGGAGCCTTGGATCGTCAACATCGAGATTCTCCACCAATCCAAGTTATCCTTACCTAGCGGAATATCGGGACCAATCCACCTATTAGGTTTATTGGGGAAAACGGTCACATGATTGTCGGGGATTCAACGCGCGCACCAATTCGGGGAAAGGGGCACGACGGGGGCAGATTAGGTGGGCTAGGGTTTTAGCCGGAAACCTTGGGGTGGTGGCACGAGGAGGAAGATGAAGCCGACATGTGGGGGCCACTATCAGTGAGTGGTTGCGGGCGCGGGAGCGGCAACGGTCAGGTCTGACGGGTGGGGTCAGGCTCGGCCAAAGGGGGGGGAGTTTGGTGCTGAGAGGTGGGGCCGGGGACTTGGGCACATGGAGAGAGGGGGAACACTGATGAGCGGGGTCCGCATTTTAGAGAGGGGCGCAGGCTGGAGTGGGCTGGGCCGCCCTGCGGAGAGAGAGAAAGGGAGAGGGAGGCCTAGTAATGTTTAAAATACATTCCTATATAAAAATAATTGCTGAAATTGACTTAAAATATTTGGGTTGTTCCAAATGTGATAAAACTTTGTAAAAATTCTCAAAAATAGGTCTTGGTCTCCTAGTCATATAGAAATTTTCTTAGGCCCCGGTTTGGATTGTTTCTCTAGTTTTTTGTTTATTTGGGTATTTTAAGCTTTATAGAAAATCAAAAAATAATTCCTTTTTTCATAAAAATATAATTAAATTGCACTTTTACCTCTTTGGAAATTTGGGGTGTTACAAACCTATCCCCCTTACAGAGAATATCATCCTCGAGATTCAGAAAGCTCCTCGAATAACTCAAGGTATTGGGTCTTTAGCTCTTTTTCCCAGGTGGCTTCCTCGACAGGGTGGTTATCCCATTGAACCTTGCAGAAGCGCACTACTCGACTCATGGTTACTCTTTCCTTGATCTCTAGGATCCGAACTGGTTTCTCGATGTAGTTTAAGTCTTCTTGGACATTGAGCTGCTGGAGGTCGGCCTGTTTGGTGGGTACTCGGAGGCATTTCTTTAGCTGAGAGATGTGAAACACATCATGGACTCCTGCCAAAGATGGTGGTACCTCCAACTGATATGCAACCTCTCCTTGCCGACGGAGGATCTGGAAGGGTCCGACATAACAAGGAGCTAACTTTCCTCTCATGTTAAACCTCTGGGTACCTCGGAGGGGAGTGACTCGAAGGTAGACATAATCGCCCTCCTCAAAGGTCAAATCTCTACGTTGGTTGTCGGCATAACTCTTATGTCGGGACTAGGATATCTTTAATCTATCCCGGATGACCTTAACTTTCTCTTCGGCTTCTCGAAGAATATCTGTCCCGAACAACTGTGACTCACCGGTCTGATCCTAGAGTAGCGGCATTATGCACTTACGTCTGTATAGTGCCTCAAATTGTGACATCTACAAGCTGACCTGATAGCTGTTGTTGTAGGAGAATTCCTCATATGGCAAATTCCTATCCCACATTCCACCAAAGTCTAGGGTGCAGGCTCTTAGCATATCCTCCAGCACTTGGTTCACCCTTTTGGTCTGACCATCGGTCTGTGGATGATAAGCGGTGCTGAAGTTTAGCCGGGTGCCGAGTTCTTCGTAAAGATTCTTCCAAAACTTGGAGGTGAAATAGCTACCTCAGTCGGACATGATCTTCTTTGGAACCCCTTATAGGCACACGATTCGGGTCATGTATAGCTCAGCCAGTCTCGAGACATTGTACATCATCTTGACAAGGATGAAATGAGCTACCTTGGTGAGTCGATCGATGATCACCTAGATAGAGTCATGACCGGCTTGGGTCCTAGGCAGTCCCATGATGAAGTCCATCCCTACTTCTTCCCACTTCCACTCGGGGACCTTGAGGGGTTGCAATAGGCCGGCAGGACTCTAGTGCTCCGCCTTGACTCACCGACATGTGTCGCTCTTGGCCACATACTCATCTATTTCCCTCTTCATGCTGACCCACTAATACTTCTCTTTCAGGTCATGGTAGATCTAAGTACTTCCGGGATGTATGGAGTATAGTGTCTCATGGGCTTCTTGAAGGATGAGGGCTTTCAGCTCGGGCTTGTCATGCACACATATCCTGTCCCCGAACCAGACGGTACCATCCCCACCTTCAGAGAAACCTGGGCTTTACCCCTCCTCATATTCTTCTGGATCTCTAAGATATCAGGGTCTTCCTTCTGTGTTTCACGGATCTGGTCCATCAAGATAGGTCTGGCTTCCAGGGCAGCGAGGTATGCCTTGGTGGTGACTCCCAAATTAAACCTTTCCATCTCCTTCTATAACAACGAGGCCTGATCTTGTACCATGATGGCATTACAGTACCCCTTCTGACTTAGGGCATCTGCCACTACGTTTGCCTTGCCCGAATGATAGTGGATGCCTAAGTCATAATCCTTGATCAACTCCAACCATCTTCTTTGCCTGAGATTCAGGTCCGGTTGGGTGAATATGTACTTAAGGCTCTTGTGGTCTGTGATTACCTCACACCGGTTACCCACAAGGTAGTGCCTCCATATTTTTAGGGCATGAACCATTGCTGCCAACTCCAGGTCATGAGTCGGGTAGTTTAGCTCGTGCGGTCTCAGCTGACGAGAGGCATAAGATATCACCTTCCCGTCTTGCATCAAAACACATCCCAATCCTTGGCGAGAGGCATCACAATAGACATGGAAGTCCTTTCATATATCAGGCAAGGTTAAAATTGGGGATGGCATGAGCTTCTTCTTGAGGGTTTGGAAGCACTCTTCACAGTCTGGGGTCCATTCAAACTTCACCTCCTTTTGCAATAATCTGGTCATGGGTTTGGATATCTTGGAAAAGTTCTCGATGAACCTGTGGTAATATCCAGCCAGTCCCAGAAAACTCTAGATCTTGGACACATTCTTCGGCTGTAACCAATTGGTCACGACTTCCATAGTAGTTGGGTCCACTGCTATTCCTCCGGTAGATATAACATGGCTGAGAAACTGCACCTCGGATGAAAAAAACTCGCACTTGCTGTACTTGGCATACAACTGCTATTCCCTCAGCTTTCCTAGGGTCAAACGAAGGTGGGCTTCATGTTCTTCCTTGGAGTTGGAATAGACGAGGATATCATCTATGAACACCACAATGAACTTATCCAAGAACTCCATGAATACATTGTTCATCATGTTCATGAAGAAGGTGGGGGCATTCGTGAGTCCGAATGACATCACAATATACTCGTATAATCCATAGCGGGACATGAAGGCAGTCTTGGGGATGTCCTCCTCCTTGATCCTCAGATGATGGTAGCCCGACCTGAGGTCAATCTTGGAGAATACCGAGGATCCCTTCAACTGGTCAAATAGGTCGTCGATCCAAGGCAGCGGGTACTTGTTCTTGATGGTCACCTCGTTCAAGGCTCTATAATCCACGCACGTCCTGTTGGTCTTGTCCTTCTTCATGGCGAAGATGACCGGTGCACTCCAAGTTGAGGTACTCGGTCGGATGTATCCTTTCTGTTCAAGCTCCTCAATATTGCTCTTCACTTCAGCTAGCTCATTCACGGCCATTTGGTACGGGCGCTTGGAGATAGGGGTGGTTCCGGGGACAAGCTTGATTCTGAATTCGATGTCCCTCTTGGGTGGCATCCCTGGCAGGTCCTCTAGGAAGACGTCGAGGTATTCTCGGGCCACAAGCACTTCTTCTAAGGCCATCAGGTGATTTGTTGTTTTTGATGTGATGGACTGCACTTGATATTTTATTCTTGTCGCTATAGTTGAATCTCTTGGGATTTTGTTTGCCTGCAGACACTACTACAAAGCGACACTGTAGCGGCGGGCAAAATCGACCTATAGTGGCGGGCATCCAGTCCGCCACTGCTCTAACGCCACTGTTATCGCTGGTTAGCAGTGGCGGTCAGAGCGCCCGCCACCGCTGTGTCAACAGCAGTGGCGGGCGCGCTGACCTCATCGGCCCGCCACTGCTATTATCAATATCAGTGGCGGGCAGATGATGTCAGCGCGCCCGCCACCACTATGTCAACACCAGTGGCGGGCAGATGATGTCAGCACGCCCGCCACCACTATGTCAACAGCAGTAACGGGCAAGCTACCTCATCTGCCCGCCACTGCTGTGTATAAGCCATAACACAGAATGATGTGATCCCACAAACCAAAACACAGAAATTATATGCTTCACACAGTCATCCACATACACAGCAGCAAAACATCCACATATCCACATACACAGCAGCAAAACATCCACATATCCACATACACATCCACAACAACAACACATCAACACAACAACCATCAATCTCATCAATTTTCAAAAATTCACAATGTTTACATTCTTCCGGTTTATGTTTCACAATAAACATCCATCAACACAATTCATTGTTTCACAAATACATGCTCATGCGGTTTATGTTTTCTTGGAAGGCTAACTCATATCTTAATTGGTTCGCCTTTTCATTCTTCCGACCCAATCATACAGAGTTGGATGCTTGGCCACTTCACTCTCAGGATCGAAAAATACTCCAAGCTCATGAAGAATCTCATGCATCGTGAAGCGGCACATCCTTGATACGATTTCGTACATTTGTGATTCAGAGAGTTGGCTCTTCTGGGCAACGGTTGATGGACCTGACGCCTGCATACGTAAAATATAAGTACATACGCTGCAAGTTATATTAGATTAACACACAAGAAATCAACTTACTTCTTTAGTATCCTCAGATACTGTCCGCCCAAACTTTCCTAAGTTATTGCTCATGAAATCACAAGTATAGTAGCCACAATGCACGGAACCAAGAGATTGTTTGTGACACTTCAAAATAGACAAAGTTAGAACGATATATAGTTTGGCTTTATCAATTGAATTAACAAATTTAAAAATATAATATTACCGGAAAGTTGGTTCTGATAAGCATTTCTTTCGGCCTCTGTGGATCATGTGGGCCACCTAACTTTTCCACGTAGTATCTATGTGCACTCTGAATAACATTTAATATATCTTGATATTCTTTTTTGGGTTTGTCGAGCGAGTCGAGCACATAAACCCTTGAGCTTTTTGGGTATATCAGAAGTGCAATCCAATGATCACTATCGAAAGAAGTAATATATGATTATGTTAGTTTCATAATCGATAAAACGTGTTTAAGTGGATATAGTGGGTATACTTACTTAAAGTTATATGCCCCACATATAATTTCTCTGTCCTTCCATTGATACATGCACCGCGCAATATACAACGCGGCACAACTCCTTTTGTTCTTCTTAAGTTTGTCTTCGTCTTTATTGAACATCTTTCTTTGAAATTTTTTCTTACCCGCAGTCCAGTACTTGCTATCATTCTGGTTTAGTGTCGGGTTCAGCGCACTTTGGCTTATTAATGACGGGTTTAAGTACCCATACAATTTAGACTCGTCACCGCGTGAATTACAACTGCATATGTTATAAAACAATAGTCAATATAAGACATTATTTATTTTTTCTTTGTATTGACAAAGTATAAAGTACTTACATGCACCAGAGCATCATGCTTGTGATGTCGGTTCGCTTCAGACAAAACATCCGATGGAAGTCGTCGAAAAATAGTGCAAGCTTAAACTCTGGGCAGTTGAATATTTCTTGTGGAACCGTCAGTTCTATTTGTGTTACACCTAACGAAGACGCTTCGAGGTACCAGTCATGAAATGTTTTCATCGTCCAAGGCATACAATTAAGTACTCCTTGGGGTAATAATGGTTTGCCTGGTTCGTATTCGATATAATCCTCGTCTCCGTAGGTCCTCTTATCAACAGAAAGTGAGCCCGCATGCTTTTGTACTGGAGCCTTTATGGGAGCCGCTTCGGGCATAGAACGTGTTTGCCCCAAAGTATTAAAAAATTTATGCATCTCAGATTTCAGCGCAGAACACTGCCCAGCTTGAACAGTTATCTTGTGGATTGCTGGCTTTGGGCATGCATCTTGTTTTTCAGGCTCGGCAGCAACTAGCACTGGCACTTGAGGATCAGCCGGAACTGGCACTTGAGGCTCAGTCGGAACTAGCACTGGCATTTGATCTAGCTCTGGCACATTTGTGTTGGGCTCATCAGTGGGCTCAAGCACTGGCACTAGCTTTGTCACTTGAGGATCAGAAGTCACTTTCGATTCTATCACTTCTGCCACTTTATTGGGCACTGGCTCTTCCTCTGCCTTTTCCTCTATTTCACGCTCATCAACAGGTGATAATGATCCTATATTTTGCACATCCTGAGATGAAAGATATGTGGGGGATTGTGATGAGACAATAGGTGATTTACTCTGAGAACTTGTCTGCAGTAATTTGATATCTCGGCTCGCCCATAGGACAAAGTTATTTAGAGCATCTCCGATTGTCTCAATCCCCTGATCAGGCATTGGAAGATCCAAGGGGTCATTAATAAATCTGTCGTTGGTGATCTCATTGACCTGAACCTTGGTATAGTCAGCAGGAATAGGCCGATTGTGAAATAAATCCCCAGGCATAGCAATGCCTCGTGCAGCCTCTTGGGAATGCCCTTTGCGCCCTATCGGTACATGCAGGCTGCAGGGTGTGTCCTCTTTAATATAATTTACAGGAAATTTGTCTTGTACTGAGCCAACACTGCTTGGTACGTCGAGTCGTACCTCTGGCACAATTATTTGTCCAGCTGCAGCCTGCATTATGTTTGGATTCTCGTTAATAAATTCAAAAAAGTGTCGCTCCCACTCTGCACGGCGCTCTGCGGCGTCGTCTGTGCGTGCTTGACGCTTCTTGTATGTGGCACCCTCCTGTTTCTTGAAAGTATTTTTCCAGGGTGCTATAGAAGAGACACCTCGGGTGCGCCCTCGATGTTCCTCGTTTCCGAGAGCAGATGTAAGCTGGTCATTACATCCCTCGGGCTTGAACTTTCCAGTCTTCTCCAACTCAGCGATTTCCTGTGCTTTCTGGAATACTTCACTAGTCCGTGAGTCGGAGAGCATATATTGGCCCTCGGGTGTTTTTTTAGCTCGACCTAGGAGCCATCTCTTAGTGCGCTGATCAGCACCTGAAAACTGTTCAGGTAACCCAGCCGCACGGTCCTCCTCCTCCTTTTTACTCCACTCATCCTCCTTAGCCTTATATCCACCTGGCCCAAGTTTATGGGGGAACTTATTCTTTTATTAAGTTCTTTGAACATTATGCTCTCTTGTTTGGCTTCTTCGGAGCAATGCTGCATTTTGAATTCATTCCATTCATTTGGCGTTATAAAGCCGTAGTCGTTGAGTGGCGACTCATCTTTCTGAAGGTATTGTGTGTTCAGTTTAGTCCTAAATGTACGGAGAGCCTTCCCGATAGTCTTCAATGTGGCAGCTTTAGCGTCTTCTAAGCGGTCTTCCGGGAATTTATAATGCGCTTTTATATGCTGCCACAATTCGTTCTTTGTAGCTTCAGGGACAGTCTTCCAATTTTTCCAAACTATCTTACATCGCTCCCTGGCGAGACATCCACAGTCGTTACGCCACTTCGCTGTGATTTCTTTTGGCTTCTTTGGAGCCCCATCAACATGCACTTCTTCAACCTCATAGATAGCTGTATGTAGCTTGTTCTTCTCCCGTTTCCCTCTCCTCTTCGCATTTGCAGACGATGTTGTGGCAGCGGGCTCAACATCTGTTCGCTCAGCTGACTCAATAGCTGGGACAATAGTTGTTCTTTTCTCGACTTGGAATAATCGACGCTTGCTTCCTCGCTTTGGACGATCCTACGATGATAGACAATGTGAGCTTCAGGAATGTAATCCTCGGTTAGAAGCTGCTCTGACTTGTTACTAACGTAATAATTACCTCCGCTTGAGCTTCAGGAATGTAATCCTCATCGGCGTCTTCTCTCGTTCTCTTCTTCCTAGGCTCCATTGGATGTTCATTCTCCGGAGAGTGGTACAAAGATTCGCTATCGGAGGATCCTTCAGATGAACCCTCTTTATTTGTTTTTGCGGGAGACTCGTAGATGAGCTCCTCGATGGAACGTCCTTCTTCCGCCATAGATAAACTATTCATATGAAGAGGCTAATGTATCAGAATTTTGGTTATGCAAAAAAGGTCTGATGTCATATTAATCCTAAAGTTAGGATGTTGTGTTGTTTTCTCTCTCTAGTGTTGTTGAGGCCTCAGCATATTTTGTGTTGTTTTTCAAAATGTTCATGTCTGCCATGGAACCATGTTCACGCCCATTCCCTGTCAGCAACACGAGAAAGAAGTTGTTGATAGGAATGGACGTGTCACATGGTTTGATGACATACATGAGATAACTCAATAACAATTTGCATCATAGGCCTCTAAAAGGAATTGCAGAATCTAATATTGGTCTTCAACCGGATGCATGAACTTGAGGATTAGTATATAGTAGCCTTAGAAATAATAGCAGTAGTAAACTGAACACAATGTTGTTGAGGCCTCAGCATATTTTGTGTAGCTTTTCAAAATGTTCATGGCTGCCATGGAACCATGAACACATCCATTCCCTGTCAGCAACACGAGAAAGAAGAAATTGTTGACAGGAATGGATGTGTCTCATGGCTTGATGACATACATGAGATAACTCAATAACAATTTGCATCATAGGCCCCTAAAAGGAATTGCAGAATCTAATGTTGGCCTTCAGCCAGATGCATGAACTTGAGGATTAGTATATAGTAGCCTTAGAAATAATAGCGGTAGTAAACTGATCACAATGTCGTTGAGGCCTCAGCATATTTTGTTGCCATGGAACATTAGAGGGAAAAACAACACAAAATATGCTGAGGTATCAACAAAACTAAAGAGAGAGAACAACACAATCTCCTAGCTTGAGAATTAATATAGTGGCTTCGGAAGTAATAGCTGACTACTGTAGCCAAGAAAAGTTTTCATACATTTCCCACCTTTGACACTGTGATCAGTTTACTACTGTAGCCTCAGAAGTAATAGCAGTAGTAAACTGATCACAGTGTCAAAGGTGGAAAATGTATGAACACTCTTCTTGGCTATAGTAGTGAGCTATTACTTCTGAAGCTACTATATTAATCCTCAAGTTAGGAGATTGTGTTGTTCTCTCTCTCTTGTGTTGTTGAGGCCTCAGCATATTTTGTGTTGTTTTTCAAATATGTTCATGGCTGCCATGGAACCGTGAGCACATCCATTCCCTGTCAGCAACACGAGAAAGAAGAAGTTGTTGATCGGAATGGATGTGTCCCACGGCTTGATGACATACATGAGATAACTCAATTACAATTTGCATCATAGGCCCCTAAAAAGAATTGCAGAATCTAATGTTGGCCTTCAGCCAGATGCATGAACTTGAGGATTAGTATATAGTAGCCTTAGAAATAATAGCGGTAGTAAACTGGTCACAGTGTTGTTTAGGCCTCAGCATATTTTGTGTAGCTTTTCAAAATGTTCATGGCTGCCATGGAACCGTGAGCACATCCATTCCCTGTCAGCAACACGAGAAAGAAGAAGTTGTTGACCGGAATGGATGTGTCCCACGGCTTGATGACATACATGAGATAACTCAATTACAATTTGCATCATAGGCCCCTAAAAAGAATTGCAGAATCTAATGTTGGCCTTCAGCCAGATTCATGAACTTGAGGATTAGTATATAGTAGCCTTAGAAATAATAGCGGTAGTAAACTGGTCACAGTGTTGTTTAGGCCTCAGCATATTTTGTGTAGCTTTTCAAAATGTTCATGGCTGCCATGGAACCGTGAGCACATCCATTCCCTGTCAGCAACACGAGAAAGAAGTTGTTGACCGGAATGGATGTGTCCCACGGCTTGATGACATACATGAGATAACTCAATTACTATTTGCATCATAGGCCTCTAAAAGTTGTTCTAAAAAAGTGGTAATGTGGTATGCAATATTTCTCATGGCATAACTTAGATATAGAAGACTTCACTCAAGAACTAGAGGGGGGTGAATAGGCGCCTCGACAAAATTCTTTCGAATTAGATGGCCCTTTCAAAACACCCAACGCTCCTCCAAACTTAATCACAGATTTAGCTCCAATGAGTCAAATTAAAGAGTACATCACAAACTTGCTATTTAATCTTTATGTCTAATCAAGAAATCAGAATTTAAACAAACTTAATTATCTAAACACCTTGCAATGATTTCAAGGGTAGCCGAGGGTGGCGTGGGCTTTGGGAGCGACGTGCGGAGTTTGGCGCCGACGGCCTTCGGGGACGACGACGACGGGCTCCGAGGGCGGCGTGGGCTCCGGGAGCGGTGGCAATGGGCAGAGTTCGGCGCACGGGAGTTAGTGAACACTCTTCAAATGAAGTAAACAAGCATATATATGTAATATTATTAAACCCCAAGTTTAAATCTTTTAAAATTTTAAGACCCGTAAAGTAGAATTATTTTAATGAATAAAAAACCTATGATTGATAACCAATCATTGGAGTTACACTAAAAAACACTCACCAAAATTACATGATAACCAATCATGGTTTATCTACTTCGATGGTTACTCATCCAAGAGATGAGATCATCTCTCTGCATGTATCCTCATCAAAACACTCAAACCACAACACTTCAATAGAATGATATACGTACACCATTCCACTTATCTATATTTTCTGTATGCATTAACAACATGGGATCTTGTGTCTACTGAAACTAGCTATTTGCTTGCATAATGCATATGCAACATTATTTGTTGTACAGACAGACAGCTCTGCATTAAAAATACATATAGATGCCTAATTTACTCATTCCAGCATGCATGCAGTTATATTTCGGCATAAATGTTGGATGTGGATTTTGGCATCCAAACGGTGAGATATCCATAAATAATTCTATTAGATATACATAGCTCTTGACTTTGAAACATGCAACCTGCCCATTACTGTAGCTGCTCTTATTATATACTCCACATGACTGTCCTCTATTTACTACATTTAAAAACAGTTAGCTATCTAGTAGCAATATATATTGGAGTACAACCTTGCATTGGAATTAATATACATTATTGCTGCAACTACTCAGTCTCAGAATTTACCAAAGATTTTTTCAGAGAAAAGGGTCTACATAGATGTCCGTGATTTCATATATCCACACACACATACCAAGCACACATGAAGCACACATACCAAAGTTGTGCTTTAACCCTGATTGTTTCTATGCTAGTTACCCAAAGCTCACGAGTGAAAATAATCCAACCATCTCCTCCGACCTCCGCTGTGTTTGGGCCCTGGTTCTCGGCCAGACTCCGGAGGCACAACGCATCCCGCCTGTCATCCACGACATGAGCTATGAGCTTTCTATCTCCTAATAAACGCGCATTCGCTCGAGCACATGCCCGGCCGCGCAGGCTGCACATGGATGTTAGAATGTATGTATCTATCTGTCTATCTACGTACGTATGCATCTCTGACCATCTGGACAGGGTGTTAGGATATTATTTCCGATCATACGAAACGATGGTCACATTCTGACATGGAGCTGAGCATGCATGAGAAAACCAACTTCAACTCACTCCCTCATTTTTTAAGAGCAGACGTAGTACTGTATTCATATGACACCGACAAGTTTCAGCAGTGCTGGCTGATTAACATGTTATTTCTGACCAAAAAAATCACAAGTTTCGAGCACTAGTATATTCAAGTTCAGGTAGGTGGGTGAGCAGAAACCAGATAAGTAGACTATTACCGTTTCTTCTGCTCGTTTAGTTAGCTAAACAATCATATATTAGGAAGAGTTTGCCAATCATTGCTCTATACTATCAACAATTCCCTCCATTTTCTCAAGAATATTCCCTACTTTGCTGCACACTACCTAGTCCATGTTACGGTGTAGTTAGTTGTGTACACCTTGTTCTGAAAGAAATATATGCAAAACATGGAACAGGCACAGAAGCACTCAACTATGTTTAATCTCAAACAACCTGGAGCTTCAACTGTCAGTGATGTTTTACTACTCCATTAGGTCTGGAAAGGTTGCATTGCAAACCTAATCTGACTCTGCAATTCTTGTAGAATACATTTTCAGTTTGGTGGATAATACCTCAAATTCGAAGTGCACTCTTCAGTTCAGTAAAACACAGCATCAAGCTGCAAATCAAGCAGTGTGTTTCAACACAAACAAAAATGACAAAATGACAACGCATTCCAGTGCCAGAGAGTCCACATCTAGTTAATCCGAACTAACAAGCATATGCTTGAGGGATGAAAAAGAGGATGCCCGGAAAGTACTCACCGGGGACGGGGACGGCGGCGCGGGGTCTGGCGACAGCGACGTGGGCTCCGGCGGAGTTCGGGGCGACGACGGCAACGGGTTCCGAGGGTGGCGGCGCGGGCTCCGGGACGGGGATGGCGGCGTGCGTCGAGGACGGGGACGGCAGCGATGGCTCCGAGGTGGCGGTGAGGGGTCCGGGACACCAACGGCTCCGAGATGGCGGCGACGGGCTTCGGGGACGACAACGACAGGCTCCAATGGTGGCGGCGCGGGCACTGGGAGCGGTAGTAACTGGCAGGAGAATATTAGGGCTTAGGGTTTTAGACGCGGGAGCGAAACTTTTATATAGGTGGATTAGCAGTGGCGGGCACACGCTGATGTCATCTTGCCCGCCACTGATATTTATCGTAGTAGTGGCGGGCAAAGACATAGTAGTGGCGGGCCGCTGACGTCACCGACCGCCACTACTAGGGTTTAGTCTGGGCGGGTGGAAAAAAGTATAGTAGTGGCGGGCATATGCTGACGTCAGCATGCCCGCCACTACTAAAAGGATAGCGGTGGCGGGTTGGTGACGTCATCATGCCCGCCACTACTAATCCGCCGTTGGTGGGGTTATCTAGCATACGTTGCCACTCAAGTCGAGAAAGACTTAGTAGCGCAGTGGTGCGGGGTTGCTTTGGTGCCATGCGGTTCGAGGTTCGAACCTTGCTGCCTGCAGGCGGTTTGAGGTTCGAACCTTGCTGCTAGCATCCAAACATTTTTTTTACATTTTCATGACTTTTTTGTTCATGTTTAAATTCTAGTTTGAACTTGATTTTTTAACAATAAAAATACATCATAACTTATCTAATTGCAAAAACTGATATTTTTCTCCCTTAATTAGTTTACTGTTTTTATTTTCATTAAGTGTGTTTTTATTAGCATCCAAACATTTTTTTTACATTTTCATGACTTTTTTGTTCATGTTTAAATTCTAGTTTGAACTTGATTTTTTAACAATAAAAATACATCATAACTTATCTAATTGCAAAAACTGATATTTTTCTCCCTTAATTAGTTTACTGTTTTTATTTTCATTAAATGTGTTTTTATTACATGTTGTTACTATATGATCGAGACTTTGTAGCGCGGTGGTGCGGGGGCTCGCTTGACATATCATGTTTATTTGAAAGCAAGTAAACAAACACAAGTCCAGGCTGGGGAAACCAGCTTACACATCGAAACGCACTACTGGTCAAACCCAAATCGGCACAAACCCAACCTATTTCTGGTTAAACAGATTAAAAGCCTCAACTTGCCAATCCTCAACCAAATCGGCATCATCAGGCAGTCTGAACTGCTCTCCATGTTCCTGAACAAAAAATACACGCGGCGGTGATAGTGAGAACAACTTATTATCAATGATTGAATTGGATGATAAAAATATAAAATTTGCATAAAAAGAGGATCTTGCCTCCTTCCTGCTCTTGCTGCCGCATTGCTCTACATGCTTCCCTTTTCCACCGCTAGCCTCGGCATGTTTCCCTCTACCACCGGTTGTCTCATCATTCTTCCCAACACTTACCCTATCTGGTTGCGGCGATCGCGAGTCGTCCTCCGAGTCGGAGTCCATTATGAGAATCACTTTCTTCGCCAAACAACTGCAAACTATACCATCATGTACCTTATGTTTACCGCATTTGCAAACCTCACACACGCCACTTGATGTAGAGTCTGAGGATCGACTGTTTGTTGGTTCAATCTTAGGAGGAGCCATCTGCATTTTTTTTGTCACATTGATATAACATTAAAAAACCCTAAGCTAGTAATATTATAGTACATTAAAAAACATTATTGTTATAGTGGAAATTTGTTTTCTCAGAAATTTTTTATAGTACATTAAAAAAAATTATTGTTATAGTGGAAATTTTTTTCTCAGAAATTTTTTACAGTAGATTAAAAAACATTATTGTTATAGTGCATTCTACTAGTAATATTATACTAAATTATATTACCACGCATAAATTAATATAACAATCCTCCATCATTTTAACCCTAAGCTCGAATAAAATAAGACCAAATAAAGAAGTAGGTTAATAATTATTTACTGATCGACTGGATGGCGGCGACGACGGGCGGCGCCGACGGGCTCCGAGGAAGGCGGCGACGGGCGGAGGGCAGCGGCGACGTGCTCCGGGACGTCGACGGCGGCGACGGGAGGAGGGGGGCGAGTTTAGGGTTTAGAAAATGAAACTAGGTTTTCGGACGGTGGGAGTGGAAAGTATATATAGGTGTCTTAGTAGTGGCGGGCATGATGACGTCAGCATGCCCGCCACTACTAAAAGGATAGCGGTGGCGGTCTGGTGACGTCATCATGCCCGCCACTACTAATCCGCCGTTGGTGGGGTTATCTAGCATACGTTGCCACTCAAGTCGAGAAAGACTTAGTAGCGCAGTGGTGCGGGGGTTGCTTTGGTGCCATGCGGTTCGAGGTTCGAACCTTGCTGCCTGCAGGCGGTTTGAGGTTCGAACCTTGCTGCTAGCATCCAAACATTTTTTTTTACATTTCTATTCTAATTTTCATTACTTTTTTATTCATAATTAAATTCTAGTTTGAACTTGATTTTTTTAACAATAAAAATACATCATAACTTATCAAATTTAAAAAATTGGTATTATTCTGCCTCACTTTACTTTTTCTGCCTTAGTTTACTGTTTTTATTTCATTAAGTGTGTTTTTATGATCAAAGTCAAAAAAAGTTCAATTTGAACTACAAGACATGAAATAATTCACAACACTCAATCCTCATTTGATCTTGAAAATGTTTTAATAATAAATGACATAATTGATTTTACAACTAAACATAAATGATCTAGCCTTGAACTAATTTTCCATCGCCATTGGTGCGTAGATAAGGAATCACACTGCCAAATGACAGTTTTGCTTCAACCACATTGATCCTTGATATGTCAACGAAAAACGGCACCTCATCAAACTGATTGTATTCTTCTTCGTCTTCGACTCCATCAACTCCAACAATTCTTTGTTTTCCTGGAGCAACGATGTATTTTTTCTCATCTTTAGGATCAAGTATGTAAAATACTTGTGCCACGGATTGAGCGAGTATCCAAGGGTCATCTTTATAAGCCACCTTATTAAGGTCAACTATCGTAAACCCGTAATCATCCACCTCCACACCTTCTGGATGTCTCACCCACTGACACTTAAATACAGGGATTTCTATAGAGTTCCCGTAGTTAAGTTCCCATATTTCTTCGATGTATCCATAGTAAGCATTCTTTTGTCCAGTGCTATCTTCTGCTTCTCCTCTGACACCACTATTTTGGCGCTGACTCCTTTGATCCTTTGCTTTGGTATAGAATGTGAAACCATTGATGTCATACGCTTGCCATGTTTTAACCATGCTCAATGGACCGTAAGACAATTTATTTATCATCATCTCTTCGTCGGTTTCTCCGATCGAAAGGTTTAGATCCCTCAGCCATGATGTGAAATAGATTTTGTGTTCTTTCATAATCCATTGTTCATCGTGATCTTCATTCTTTTCACGAAGCTCTTGTAGGTGTTGTTCAACATATGGTCTCATAATCGCCAACTGATGCATTACACTGTAATGTGATTCTCTTATTCTTTGATAACTATTGTCTCGTATGATTTTCCTGCCTTTAGTTCCTTTACCGGTGAGTCTTCCATGGTGCCGCGACACGGGAACTCCTATTGGTCTTCCATCTCTTATGTAATCTGCATAGCACTCAATGACTTCCTTAGTCGTGTAGCCCTCTATCATGGAACCCTCTGGATAAGCACGATTTCGTACGTAACCCTTGAAGATAACCATTAGACGCTCGTACACATACATATTGTGCAGGTACGTTGGACCGAGAACAAAGATTTGGTCTGCTATATGTATCATATAGTGCTCCATAATATCAAAATATGAAGGAGGAAAGCACATCTCAAGCTGACACATAGTCTCCCTCATTTGTTTACGTAATTCATTTAACTCTTCAGTGTCGATCACCTTCTTTGATATGACATTGAAGAAGTGACACATGCGTGTTATCACCATCTTCAGAAATGAATGTTTGACTCCTCTTACTGCGATGGCGAGGAATAGCCCAAGCATAACATGACAATCATGAGTGTTGTAGCCGCTCATCCTCAAATCTGCTACGGAGACAATATTCTTTATATTCGTTGAGAATCCTGTTGGAACTCTAATTCCATGTAGACACCTGCAGATTGATCTTTTCTCGTCAATTGTGAGGTTATAGCTAGCAGCCGGAAGGAAAAATTTTCCATTGGCCCTTTCCTGTGGGTGAAGCTCGGGTCTAATTCCGAGAGTTTGAAGGTCCCTTCGTACTTTGAGTCCATCTTTTGATTTGCCCGGTATGTCTAACAAAATACCGATAGTGCTTTCGAAGACATTCTTCTCAACGTGCATTGTATCGATAGCATGACCAATCTCCAACTCCTTCCAATAGGGCAAATATCTAAAGAAGATCGACTGCTTTTTAAATGGAGCGTCCTTTGAAATTTTTTCAGATTTCTTCCTCTTATTTCCGAAAACAACTTTGATATTCTTTACCATTTCGAATAGAAATTTGCCATCTCGATTTCGTGGAGGCTGTCCAAGCTCGATTGTACCGTCGAAATGGTTCCTATTTCTTCGATATTTGTGGTTTTTTGGTAAAAATCTGCGGTGTCGCATATATATCGTCTTAACGAATGATGGAAGATGCATAGATTCTGTCTGGTCCACACACACTACACATGCTGTCTTTCCTTTAACCTGTCCTGTTAGGGACATGCGTCCTGGGTTGTCAGCTATGGTGCAAAAGATTATGGCTCTTAGATTGAAGTGCTCTTTCTTGTGCTCATCCCACACACAGACACCATGTTCCCATAGACGTTTCATATCCTCTATCAAAGGTTCTAGAAAGATATCAATGTCATTGCCAGGTTGTTTTGGACCAGAAATTAGAGTAGTGAGCATAAGGTATTTTCTTTTATGGCACAACCATGATGGAATGTTGAACAAGCATAGAAAGACTGGCCACGTACTATGTGGGTTCCTCATCTCACCGAAGGGATTCATTCCATCCGTGCTAAGTCCCATCCTGATATTTCTAGGATCGTCCGAGAAATCTGGATGGGCCAAGTCAAATGATTTCCACTGCCTAGCATCCGCAGGGTGCCGAAGTTTTCCGTCCTTCTTTCGCCCAGCGAAATGCCAGATTAATAGTTCAGCATCTCTAGGATTAGAGAACATACGTTTCAAGCGATCAATCACCGGTAGGTACCACATTACTAAGGCCGGAACTTTCCTCTCCATCTTTTTTCCAGGATGGTCTTCAATAACATTTTTATTCCTCTTCTGCAACCTCTTATTATTCTTCTTCTGGTGGTCATTGTAGTCCTCCACACAGTCATTTGGACGTTTGTATCGACTCGCGTTGCACTACGGACATCTCTCTAACAATCCATACTCTTTTCGATATAGGATACAGTGGTTCGGGCATGCATGAATCTTCTGAACGCCCAAAGTCAACGGACAAATCATCTTCTTTGCTTGGTACGTATCAGATGGTAAACCATTGGGTTTTGGCAAAACCTTTTTTAGGAGTTGTAAAAGATCTGAAAAACTGGTGTCAGACCATCCATTGCTGGCCTTCAGTTTCATAAGCTCAAGAATTGTGTACAACACAGTATACTGCTTATCGCATCCGTGGCGTTCCTCGTAAAGAAGGTTTTTTGATGCTTTGTCAAGTGCTTCAAAGTTATCGTATCCTTTGGTTGTAGTTCTCTGCAACAACACCTCAGGCGCAATATTTCGCATCAGTTCCTCCACATCAAAGGCGTCATCATCATCATGTTGATCAACATCATCATGTGTTATGTCGGATGTATGATCACAACCTCTTCTATGTTGATGAGCATCTTGCGGCACATCAGAATCTTCAGGAGGATTTTGGCCAATCTCACCGTGTTTCGTCCATATATAATAGTTCTTCACGAAACCATTTTTCAACAAGTGAAATCGTATGGTTTCACGATCAGAACACGGATACATCGCTTCGTTTTTACAAACTTTACAAGGACAATATATTGCCTCTTCACTCTGACGGGAAGCATATTGTGCGGCAGCTTCAGTAAATTCAGTTACTCTGTTAAAATATGCCACCACATCTCCGTCGTTGGACGAGTACATCCAGGACCTGTGCTCCATCTAAAACATATATTATTTGAAAAAATATTAATAAAATCATTATTGTTAATTTTAGTAATTTACAAATTGAAAATATATTGATTTATTATCGCTCATAACAACATTAATTAAAAATCCTCAATGCTTTAATTAAAACTACTTATTAAGCAGAAAAAATTATTAAATAAATTAACTATATTGGTTTCTCTCTCTCTCCAAACAACATAACTCTAGATCTATAATCATAAATCAAATTAAAAAAGAGATTAAAATGACGTAAATCAATATACAAGTGATGAATAATTGTGAGGAGGGTCATATTTGTTCATTTGGGAGAAGGTAACACCGTAAATGGAAGATTATTTGAAAATTTCTATTCACAAACCCTAAATTAGAAAAACGCTAATAACTCATTGTATACATGATTAAATACAAAATAAATGTGAGATTCGGCATGGATTTACCTCCTAGAATGAAATCCTTCAAAAGAAACGAAAACAAAGCCTCCCCCCTCTTTATCTAGATTTTTGTCGCCATTGTACGGACAAAATTAAATGCGAACTCCAGTAGAGCTCGGGGAGGAAGACGCTTCGCATTTATAGCTAGAATAGTAGTGGCGGTCGCAAGTGATGTCATCATTACTTTAGTGGCGACCATCTTAGCAGCGGCGGGCAGCACCAGCGCCCGCCACTGCTATTGGTACATTAGTGGCGGTCCAGGCTGACGTCATCACCGACCGCCACTACTTTACCAGCAATAGTGGCGGGCGCTGGTGCTGCCGTCAGCACCAGCAACTCTAGTGGCGGGCATCTAATGGCCCGCCACTACAGTGGTTTTGCCCAACGCCACTACAGTGACAGTTTGTAGTAGTGAGATTTATGTGTTCAGTCTTTTCAGTCCAGCCAGTTTATAATATTGTTTTTACATGCACTTACACAACATGACAGTGCTAAGATGGCTTTGCATTCTACTGTAGCAATTCTCTGATGCCCAATGGCTGGACATGTACTGCTTTCCTGTGTTGAGTTATATTCATTGTGATTGCATTTATTTCTGACTGCATAGCCATGAGCAATTTCTGCTGGTTGTTGGTATTGTTGCAAGAAAAGATTGATGCTGCTGGTATTCTGAATCATCTTATCGGCTTCACTGTTTTCAATTGTCTACTGTTCATCTGATTTCACTTGGTTTGATTTGTTTTATTCTGCACAACTAATTTTATCTGCACTGTATTTGTTAAATGTTATATGGATGATTTTAGTGCATGATCAATACTTGAGTAGTGTAGTCGGATTCCACTCAAGCCTGTGCATGCAATTTTTCCGCCTGAAAGCCGCTTGCCTGAGCACCTGTGTCTTCCTGTATTCGAGTTCGAGGTTTACAACTCATGCTGTCAAGACCGGCCGAGCCAACTCTATTTAAATAATTATTTTCTGAATGATTTTTTCATGTTCTTGTTTTGGCTGCACATTTCTTCGTTGAATCAGTTTCAATGCACTACACGTGGTTGAATGATTACCTATTATGTTAAATGCTTGATTATCTTTCTGCTTAATCTGTGAGTAGTCATTGTATGCCTTTGAGCACTTTGTGAGTGTCTTTTCAATTAGGACACCGGGTGCCTTTTTGAAGGCCAGATTATTTTTGGCGCTTATGATCTCTGAGACTGTCCCATCAATTAATATTTGACAGGAGAGTGATAGCACTAGTTTTATCTAAGATTTCTTCTGTGATATTTAATTTGCTTCCGGTTGTTCATTAAGAGGAGCGTTGGGTGATTTGAAAAGGCCATCTATTCACGAGAATTTGTTGTCTATTCACCCCCCTCTAGTCGCATGTTCTGATCCCATAATTAGTATCAGAGCGGGTTAGATCACCAGTTGACCTTAACTGGTTTGTGATCCTTTGGCGACATGGACAAGAATACCAAGATTTCGGTGTTTGATGGTCATGATTTTGCCTACTGGAAGGTGCACATTGAGGCTTATTTACAAAGCCAAGGAAGTACTATATGGGACATTGTTGATTCCCGATATGTGATCTCTGAAACTCGCACCACTCAGGCTAAAAAGGAATAGTACGATTGTAATACCAAGGCAAGAAATATATTGTTCATTAGTCTGAGTCGTAATGAGTTTGATAGGGTCCAGCACCTACAAACTGCACGTGAAATTTGGACGACTCTCAAAACTTTTCATGAGGGCACTACCTAGATTAAGGCTAGGCGCCAAAGCACATATAATCAAGAATATCAAATATTTGTGCAAGGCCCTGGTGAATCGGTAGATGCTATGTTTGCTCGTTTTGATGGAATTGTGAGCAACTTGCGCTCCACTGGGACTTTAGCTTACTCTGATCATGATAGAGCAATCAAACTTCTCTATGCTCTCGGTCGTAGCATATGGGAGGTGAAGATCTCTAGTGTTGAGGAGTCGGCAAGTTATGACACGTTGACATGCGACGAGCTCTTTAGTAAGCTCAAGTCCACCGAGATTGCCAAGGCATCTCGTCCAGAATTCAGAAATGCTCTGTTACCATCTATTGCTTTAGTTTTCGGTCCTGGCAATGGTACCTCATCTGGAGGTAATTTTTCTGGTGGTTTTAGAGTTTGTGCCATTTTTGGAGGTTTTGACTTGTCCTCCCTGGTCTCTTTCACAAAAGAACAGGGGGGAAACTCTAGATGAGGAGGAGCTAGCTCTCATTGTCAAGAAGTTCACCCGCTTCTATAATGATAGATGAGATGAGAGGAAAGGAGGGTCTCGAGGATGTTTTGAGTGTGGAGATGTTTCTCACATAAAAGCTAATTTCCCTAAATTAAAAATGAAAAATGAAAATGAGCACAAGCACCAGAAGTGGAACAAGAAACCCTTCTTTAAGGGAAAGCGCGACAAAGTGGCTAAGAAGGTAGCTAGAGCTTTTGTGGCCGCCCTCAGTGACATTGATACTTCATCAAGTGAGGATCCAAGCTCGGAGGAGGATGAGCCTCCCAAGAAAGAGTAGAAGAAGGAGAAGAAGAAAATGGACTTCACCGGCCTTTACTTCATGGCCCACAACATTCATAGCAGCGATGAGCTCGACACATCTAAGGTATATCTATCCCGTGACCAGCTCCTTGTTCAAAATAATGAATTACATGATGATGTATGTTCTCAAGATAGATTACTTAAACTTGCAGCTAAAGAACGAAAAGAACTAAAATTCAGACTTGAATATATTTCCACTAAACTTGCAATTCTAAAATCTAAGTCTAATGATGCTGAATGTGAGTCTTGTCTTGTTGTTATGTGTGAACTTGCTCAGCTGCGTTCAACACATGCTCAAATTGTTGAAAAACTTGAAATTGCTTAGAAGCAGTTTTTGGAGGTGGAGTCTAGTCTAGTTGTCATCAACGAATGCATGAACTGTCCTTTACTTGTTGAAAGCATTAATTTGAGATATAAGTATGTTGATGAACTTAAGGCTAGATTGGAGAGTGTTGAGTGTTCTAAGATGTGCAGCCGGCTTGTCCCACCTGCATCACCCTTAAGGACCAACTCAACTTTGCTAGAGAGCAAGTTGAAAAACTAAAATGTGAAAACGATTATCTCCTTTCCATGGTGGATAAATGTATCGAAGGGAAGGGTAAAATGGATTTGCTTTTGGCTAAAATAAAAATGTGTGCTGACAAGGCAAGGTTAGCTCTAGGATTGGGTTATGAGAGAACCACACCAAACACTCCAAGCAGAACTGGGTTCACTCCACCTACTACCCTTGAGAAAGAGAGAGCCCAGTTAGACACCACTCAAAAAACCAAGCATCCTACCCAACCTACAAAGAAAACTATACCACCACCAAAGATAGACAAAAAGAAACCAAGAAAAACTGTGAGATTTGCACTTGAAACCTATGCACCTACTCCTAAGAAAGTTTATCATTGCTCTTATTGTTAGCGAGTAGGTCATTTATTTAGGTTTTGCTTTCGTCGTATCCAGGATGTACGACATTTTCAGGCAAAGAGTTTTCAAGGCATACATTACCCATCTTCATGTATGCATAAGTCTGTTTTTCACTCTTATTATGATTTTGAGGCTCCCCATGGTCCCATGAGAGATTTTGCCCGTCGTGGTGTACACCATGCTTCAAATGGTGCTAGACCGTGTGTAAGAGGATTTGATTCTCGACAAATTACGAGACTTCATCGTTTTCCAGGTTCGTGCTTTGTAGATAGACCGCACACTTTTTATCATGATTCATATCCTGTGCATAAACAGTATACTTCTTTGCCTAGCTCTCGAGTTTTACAATGCTGGATTCCTAAACAGTTTTTCACTCACCCTAACACTGAGCACTCGAGATTTTCTAGCATATTTTGAGGGGGAGTTGTATATTACTGCATAAGCTGCTGTCATATGATTAATTTCTTTTACAAGTACATGCTTTATTATGCCTTTGAAGTATTGTCTTTAATACTGTTGATTATACTCCTTTTGAATACATCTGATATCTGTTATGAGCATGACTTTTATTTGTGAAAATTTAAATATGATCATTGCTTAGTCTAGCAACTAGCATGTATAGGTTGAGTGCATTTGCTATATTTTACATACCTGGTAGCTAAGTCCTTTACTCTTGGATCCGAACATGCAACATGAATATTTCAAAAGCTTTACATGAAAATATTGTGCTGAAATTTTAAAAAAAGAATGATGAAAAAATAAAAAATGAAAATGATTTGATATTCATGCCGTTTTGTGCTGAAATTGAAAAGATCCAGGTGGGTTTGCTTTGTCGCACTACTTTGTTCTGGACTGCTTACCACATCACTTTGGTATGAACTGAGACGTTGAAGTGAGCTTCTGAAATATGAGCAGAGGGGAATGAGGGTAAAGCAGAGATGTGAGCTTCTGAAATATGAGCAACTGCAATTACAGTACAAACAAGCATTTGCCTTGAATATTATCTAAAAGTATTGTATGACCAGCTCAGGTGAATATCATCTAACTAAAAGGCATGAGCAAGCATTTTCAGTTTTTAGCAAATAAAAGTATCACTACTCAGACTAGCATACTAGACAAGGCAAGGCATGAGATGCAAAAGCTAGCCAAATACTAACCAGATAAGCATATCACACTTCAAGGAGCTTCAACAAACATGATATACAATGAATTTTAAATTTTCATTTTTGTGCCAGGGGTTATTTGCATGTCAACCTTATGCTAACCGATCAAGCCAAGCCTAGGTCAAGCAAAAGACCATTGGAAGCTTAAAGCATTGATCTTGGTATACACTTCAATGTCCCGGTTCATACCAAAGTGCTATGGTAAGCCGTCCAGAACAAAGTAGTGCGACAAAGCAAACCCGCCTGGATCTTTTCAATTTTAGCACACAATGGCATGAATGTCAATCATTTTCATTTTCATTCATTTTTCATTTTCATTTTCATTCATTTTTGATGAAATCAAGTTGCGTATTAGCATCCAAGTAAAAAGGACCTAGATATCACGTGTATAAAAGAAAGCAAAAGCACTCAACCAATTCATGCTAGTTTCTAGACTAAGTAGTGACCATTTTCAAATTTTCACAAATAAAAGCCATGCTCATGACAATTATCAGAAGTAAACATGCCAAGTACAGTCAACAATATTAAAGACAATACTACAAAGGCATTACAAAGCATGTACTTGTAAAAGCAATTAATCATATGACAGAAGCTCATGCAATGCTACACAACTCCCCCTCAAAACATGCTAGAAGCCCTAGAATGCTCAGTGAGAGGGTGAGTTAAAAAATGTTTTGGAATCTAGCATCGCAAAACTCGAGAACTAGGCAAAGTAGTAGACTGATCATGCACTGGATATGAACCATGATAAAAAGTGTGTGGTCTACCTACAAAGCGTGAACCTGGAAATCGATGAGGTCTCCCAACCTGTTGAGCATCAAAGCCTCTTACACGTGGTCTATCACCATATAAAGTATGGTGTACACCACGAGGGGCAAAATCACTCATAAAACCATGTGGAGCCTCAAAACCAGAATAAGAGCGAAAAGTAGACTCATGCATACCTAAAGATGGGTAATGCATGTTCTAAAAGCTCATAGCAACAGAACTTCATTCATCCCTAATACGACAAAAGCAAAACCCAACCAAGTGACCCACCCGATAACAATAGGAGCAGTGATACACTCTCTTGGGTGTGTGAGCATGGGTCTTAGGCACAAATCTCACAGTTTTCTTGGGTTTTGGCTGAGGAAGTTCATCTGGTGAACGAAGAGCTTTCTTTGTAGGTTGAGTAGGATTCTTGGCTTTTTGATTGGTGTCTAACTGGGCTCTCTCTTTCTCAAGGGTAGTGGGAGGAGTGAACACAGTTTCGCTCAAAGTGTTTGGGGTAGTTCTCTCATAACCCAACCCGAGAGCTAACCCTGCCCTGTCATCACACATTTTGGTTTTAGGCAAAAGCAGATCCATCCTACCCTTTCCTTCAGTGCATTTTTCCACCACGGAGAGAAGGTAATCATTCTCACATTTTAATTTTTCCACTTGCTCTCTAGCAAAGCTGAGTTGGTCCTTAAGGGTGATGCGGGTGGGACACGCCGACTGCACATCCTTAGAACACTCAGCACTCTCCAATCTAGCCTTAAGTTCATCAACATGCCCATCTCTCAAATTAATGCTTTCAACAAGTAAAGGATAATTCATGCATTCGTTGATGACCTCAGGACAAGACTCCACCACCAAAAGCTGCTTTTCAGTCAATTCAAGTTTTTCAACAGTTTGAGCATGTATAAAACGCAGCTGAGCAAGTTCATTCATAACAGTAAGACATGGCTCACAATCGGCATCATCAGACTTAGATTTCAAAATTGCAAGTTCAGTGGAAATAGTTTCAAGTTTGAGTTTTAATTCTTTTCGTTCTTTAGCAATAAGTTTCAGTAATCTATCCTGAGAACAAACAGCATCATGCAATTCATCATTTTGAACATGAAGCTGATCATGGGATAGATATACCTCAGAAGTGTTGAGCTCGTCACTGCTGTCATTGTCGTCGAGCGCGAAGCAAAGGTCGGTGAGGTCCATCGTCTTCTTCTCCTTCTTCTCCTTCTTCTCTTTCTTGGGAGGCTCCTCTTCCTCCGAGCTTGGCTCCTCGCTTGACGTGTTGTCGATGTCGCTGAGGGCGGGCACAAAAGCTTTGGCTACTCGTTTAGTCACTTTTCCTCGCTTCCCTTTGAAGTAATGTTTCTTGTTCCACTTTTGGTGCTTGTGCTCATTTTCATTTTTCATTTTCAATTTAGGGAAATTCGCTTTTATGTGAGACGTATCTCCACATTCAAAACACCCCTGTGACCCTCCTCTCCTTTGGTCTCATCTATCATTGTAGAAGCGAGTGAACTTCTTGACAATGAGAGCTAGCTCCTCATCATCTAGAGCGTCCACTTGTTCTTTTGTGACAGAGACAAGGGAGGACAAGTCAAAAGCATCAGAATAAGCACAAACTCCAGAAATGCTAGACTTGCTTTAGACTCTTACTAAAATTAAAACTCATTTATTATACAAAGACTCAACACTAAAAAGTACACAAAACTATTGAAATCAACAAAACTAGTTTTGTAACGGTTTTTAGCAAAAACTGACAAAGCCTCTCAACCCTTCGACTCGTGACACCACTTTGCGTCTCTGAGCGCCATCAAGCCACTTCCACTCTCGATCCCCTCGAGCCGCCTAAATTCTTGCCCTGGCCTCCCCCTCGCAGACCCGGTCGTCATGCCGTCGCTTTCATCCATCCGTCCAAGTCTTGCTCAGTCTCTCCGTGCACTCTTGAGATCTTCTCCAACTTCGCCCGGCCCCCTGATCCTTCGGCATCGAGCTCCCTGCTTGACCCTTGATCACTCACCGTTGATAGTTGGTCAGCATCTCCACCCCGCACATCCAAGGCAAGCCAAAACAAGAACGTGACGCACCACCGAAACCCTCGGCACACAATCCTCTATTTAACATAGAACCCCTCGATGCACTCAAACCAACACTCCATCGCTCGATCTCTCAAAAGCTCATCCTTGTCAATCACTCATCATTCAGACAGAAACCACCCTTGGTTTCACATACATAGATTAACAGGTACTTCACGAGCGAAGTAAAAAGGCTTACCACGATTTCGGCGTGGCCGGCGGAGGGCTTCCAGGCAAACCCACGAAGGTTGCAGAAAAGTAAATAAAAGTAAAGGTATAGTTCAAATCTAGGGCTTCGTGATTAATTTGTGTTGGGGAGGTTAATGAACCGGCCTCACCCCTATATTTATAGGGGCTAGTCTTCTTATCTCTAAGATTAATATGGTAGGATTTGGCCTAATCAAACGTGGGGATAAAATTAGCCAGAATCAGACTCAAACTCTATCTCTAGAAATAAGCCCGAAGTGTGCCTTCGGTAGAGCCTGCTGAAGCCTGCTCCTCGGGCCAAAGCTTCGGCGAGGCAGGCCTCCGAAGGCCTTCGGGCCGAAGATAGTAGGCCACTAGGAGGCTTCCAAAGCCCAAAGCTCAATGGGCCTTCGGCCCAATCCAAGACATGTGTATTTTTGGCCCAAATTACCAAAATGGATATTTTGACAATCCTGACCATTTAATGCCATTTTTTGCTATCAACACATGTCCCCTGCCTTTTAGTGAACTAAGTGAACTAAAAGCATAATGGGCTAAGGACGATACCTCCCATATCAGCCTTTTGACACTATCAAGCGCTTTGCCACACACTTGGAAAGTACTTTTTCAAGTACCTACCATTCAAAGCTTTTTGAAACCGCTCTCCTTGTAGAGATTATAACACATATGCATTACCTGGAGCGATTTCGGCTATTTTGAAAGGGCCTTCCCAACTAGGTGACCATTTACTAAATTTGGGGCTCTTAGTGCCTAAGGGAAAAATCATCCTCCAAACCAAGTCACCAACTTGAAACGATTTTGGTTTAACTTTATTATTGTAGGCTCTAGCTACTCTTATTTTGTCTTTCTCTATAGCTTCTAAAGCCCTTAACCCCTTATCGGTCAATCTTCTTTTGTCTTTCTCTATAGCTTCTAAAGCCCTTAACCTCTTATCGGTCACTTCTTCTAAATTGTCTTTCAAAAGAGTTTCATATTCATCGACCGATAAGTCATCTTGCTTTAGAACTCTTAAAGAGCCAAGATCCACTTCTATGGGTAGAACAGTCTCTTGCCCATATACCAACTCATATGGATTAACTTTGGTAGCACCGTGCTTTGTGACTCTACAAGCCCATAGCGCCTCAAAAAGCACTTCATGCCTCCTCTTAGGGAACTCTTTGATTTTCCTCTTGATGAGCTTAAGCACGATTTTATTACTAGACTCGACCTGACCATTGGCCTGAGCATAATATGGTGAAGAGTTTATTAACTTAATACCATAAAATTCGGTGAAGTCTCTCACATCTTTAGCAACAAATGAAGTACACTGGTCTATAGTGAGAGTTTGGGGAATACCGAATCTATGTATAATGTGCTTCAAGATAAAATTAGTTACCTCATTGTGAGTCATATTCTTGAGAGGCATGGCTTCGGTCCATTTGGTAAAGTAGTCTGTTGCCATCAATACGAACCGATGCCCTTTTGAAGAAGGAGGATGAATTTGGCCGATGAAGTCTAAACCCCAACCTCGGAATGGCCATGGTTTGATAATAGGGTTAAGTGATGAAGTAGGAGCTAGCTGAATATTACCAAACTTCTGACATGCTTCACACCCTCTATAATATCTAAAACAATCCTCAGTCATAGTTGGCCAGTAGAAACCTGCTCTTTTGAGCATCCAACTCATTTTCTGGGCCGATTAACGAGTGCCACAAGGCCCTTCATGGACTTTTCCCGTAGCTACTTTGGATTGTTCATCATTTAAACACTTTAAGGGTACTCTGTCAATAGTTCGGTAATATAATACATCATCTAGCAACATAAATTTAAATACTTGTCACCGAACTTTCCGATCAACCTTTGACTGGGATTTCTTAAATACTGGACGATCGAGATCCTCAAATCATCCTCACGGACATTTGGAGGGTTTGCTAACTCCTTTCCTAGAGTGATGTCCACATTGCTAACTTTGGAGTGCCCTGGGCCTTTCCTGCTTCTGCCGAAGGCTAGCTGCATTGACTGTGCGGAGCCCTTTAGAGTGGAGCCTTCTGTCGTAGGGGTCCGGTGCGTGAGGGCTTCCGTCATCCAGAAGGCTTTGGCATGAGGACTTCGGCGCGCAGGGCCCTTTGGCGGATGAAGGGCTCCGGCATGAGGGTTCTAGCACACGACACCCTCTGGTGGCCAGAGGGATCCAACCCGGAGTGTCTAGCAAGCCTCGCACTAGCCCGAATCCCCTGGCTTCGGTAGTGGGTTCAAGCATCGGCTTTTTGTGTATGGAAAATTTTTCTCTCCTAACTTGATAGATAGAATCTTGCTGAGCCAAATCATTTGCAATTGAGTTGGCTTCTCTTGACATGTGAGAAATTTTAAAGTCGTCAAAAGTAGCAACTATGTCTAAACATTTATCCAAGTAACCATTTAGCAAGCCATTGAAACATTGAGCACTTTTAGCTACTTGTTGTACTACTAACAAGGAATCGCCATGCGCGTGAACATGTTTAGCACCTATGGATTCTAGCAATTCAAGTCCTAGCAATAAAGCTTCATACTCAGCTTGGTTATTAGTAGAAGGAAATTCAAACCGGGCTGAGGTTTCAAAGTGCATTCCACTAGGTGATATGAGAACTACCCTAATACCTTGGCCATTCTTGCAAGCCGAACCATCAAAATAAAGTTTTCATGGCACTATCTCAATTAGAGCAATATCGTTACCCCAATTGACGTCCACGTGGTGGTCAACTATAAAATTAGCTACAATTTGGCATTTCATAGCTCTTAGAGGTTCATAGGCCAAATCGTACTCCATCAAAGCGTAAGCCCACTTTCTGACTCTTCCTCTTAGAATCGGCTTTTGCAACATGTATTTTATGACATCGGTTTGGCAAGCGACAATACTTGTAGTAGGAAGAAGATAGTGGTGTAATTTGGTACATGCATAATAAAGTAATTGTTGGGGGAATAAGTTTCCCTTGAACAGGGGCCAAATGACGTCAGCCTCCGACAGCCTTCGGCCTGAAGTCCAATGTCATCGAAGCCTGTTCCTCTCTAAAGAAGTTGTTTCCAAGTCCCAGGGTACACTTCGGAGCCCGCTGGAGCGAAGCCCCCGAACCCCTTCGGAGCTCTCCAGGGCGAAGCCCTCAAGATCCCTTAAAGATTGCCAGAAGCTAAGTCTCAGGATAACTTCGAAGTTAACCTTCGAGCCTTGTTCGGAGTTAACCTTCGGGCTCTGTTCGGAGTTAACCTTTGGGCTACCTTCGGAACTCCTCAAAGACAGTATCCGGACCCTTTCCAGCCAACTCAAGCTAAGTCTTTGAGACCTCAGTTCAGAGCCCCGGTTCGGAGCCCCCAGTTCGGAGCTCGGTTCGGAGTATACTTCGAAGCCTCCCTCGTAGCCTCTACTTGAAGAGCTCCGGCCCCTACTCTGAACCCAAGAAATATTTGTACCTCGCTATAGTGTAGAAGCCATACTAGGGGCCCCTCCGCCCCTGGTATGTCATTTAGCTGGTCAAAGATGTGACATTGTTTGACACGTCTGTAAAGCTGTAAAGCACTTTTGTACAGTAGCTAGCTCTTTTTCCCCTTTCTGCCCCTATGAGCCTAGGACTTATAGAGGGCATTTTGGTCTTTTCCTTTGGCCTGCATGCCTATAAAAGCAGGGCCAAGCCCTTGTAACAAGGAGGAGGGGCCAGGGCCATGAAACCCTGGAGTTCATCACACCATACCGAGGCATACCATGCCAAATCCACCACAAATTGGACGTTGGGCTATTATCCCCTAGGGGAGGTCCGAACCAGTATAAATCCTTTCTCCCTCTAAGAGAACCCTTCGAGGTTCATTCTACACTCCGTAGACACACATACAAAACCTGTGTTGTAGCTAACACAATTTCTACAACAGTTGGCGCCGTCCGTGGGGATCTTAGTCCTAAAAGCTAAGTTCTGTGCTACTGTCTGCAACTCAAAGTACGCTTGAGGGGGGAGCTTCGAAGCTTTCTTGCTTCGCGCACCCTTCGGCAAGAGGCTTCGGGTGTAGTTGGAAGGCCTTCTTCGCCTTCCTCCATCCTTCGTGTTTCGGAGCTCACCCTCTGGCAAGGGGCTCCGCTTCGTGTGTCGAAGGCCGTCATAGCCCCAGGGGCTACGAAGCAATCCTTCACCCACTTTACGAGGTATGTACAATATCCGAAGTACCACTTCGATGTACCAATCTGCAATTACATTGATATAAATTCGAAGCCCACCTTCACCTTTAAATGCAAACTTTTGCTCCATCTTACTGAAAAACCGAAGCTATGCTTCGCCTTATCAAAAACCCGAAGTTTTGCTTCGCCTTATTTAAAACTCGAAGCCTAGCTTCGCTTTACAAAATCCGGAGTACCCCTCCGAAGGCTACACAGTGCCTCCGGGCCCGTAGTAGTGGGCTAGAAGGACTCCGGGCCACCGGCCCGATGCATCCAAGGACTCCAGGTCATCGACCTGATGCGTCTGGGATATGAAGGCCACCGGCTTAACGTATTCCAGAATACTGATATCCGTTCTCAGTATTCAGAGTCAAAGGTGGCTCAGAGTCGAAGGTGGCTCAACTATCACAGGTTCGGTGAATCCACACCAAATATCCTTTTCACTACAGGACCAAGCTCATGAAGCCTTGCTTTGCTATCTGAACACGCACCGAGGCCTCGCTTCGTGTGACGTGATCTAATCTAAAAATTAAACATCTCGAAGTAATGCTTCGCCTAAAATCTAAGTGTGTTTCGGAGCTTTGCTCGCGCACAACATCAAAATCCTAGCATGCCGAAGCATGCTTCGCTTAATTTGGCTACGCTGAAGCCTTGCTTCGCTCCAAATTAACGCGTTCGAATCCCAAAAGAGGCCTTCGCTCAATGTATTCCAAGCATCCGAAGGCGCCAAAAGGCGCACCCCTTTGCATTTTTATTTGTCTGCAGCAGCAACGGCTAAGTCCCTAGCTGCCACGAGCAAGGAGGGAAGCATGTATGCGAAGTGTGCGAATATAATACGCAGAATGAGCGTGACAAGCTAAAATGTTCGAAGTCATCAAAATATGCGAAGCATGCAGACGAAGTATGCAAATATAATAAACTCCATTCATTGAATGATAATTGAGAAGTATGTTACAAATATACTTTGAAAACAAAACTACGAGTAGTCTATATCTAAGCCTAAGAAAAAGCGAGCTCGAGGCCCCAGCCCTCGCTCGCCCTTCTTTCGGCCAGGGCCCCCTCGTCTGGACGAAGCCTCGTTAGAGCCTGCTCTCCCACATCCGGTTCGTCCACACCCCAGAGCCCGCAAACCTCGCCTTCCACCTTGCAGGTCGCTCCAAGTCTACGGGGCAGGCGACGCTGTGTCGAAGGCAGAAAAGTCTAAAGCTTCATCGCATGCCAAGGTTGTTTGCGAAGGCAAGGATGAAGAACTCCAAAGGGACTCTGTCTTAACGATGGCCAGCAGATCCTGAACTACTTCGGGGATGGCTTCGCCGCTAGGCCCCCTCGGAAGTTTAAACCGAGGGGGGCCTTCGGACCTAGCTACCTCGAGGACCGCCCACAACTGGCGAAGTTCTTCAGAGTCCTCAAGTACTTCGAAGTCAACATTTGGAGGCTGAGCCTGGGCAGGTATAAAGCACCCCCGCATTCATATTAATAAACTGATATGTTTTTACAAGCCTACAGCTAAGAATTACAAGGAGCCTAAGGAGATCTACACCTTCGGAGGCGGAGGTGCCGACGTCGAAGGCTGATTTGGCGAGGCAAGCGCTTTGGCTCGGTGAAGGCAGAGGGCCTTCTGAAGCTCGAGGACTGCTTCACAGCCTTGGTCCTTCCAAGGCTCCTGAAGTCGCCGCCAAGCTCCGCGGACGCCAGCCGTAGGCGTCACCAAGTGCTGACCTCCAAAGGACACCGGAGTCGCGAAGGTTGCTGCTTCGAGGTGGTTGCACCCCGCGTCGTGAAGCATTTGCAACACTCCTTGACCCTCCACTCAGCCGGCCATCAAGGCGAAGCCCTTCAGAGACTGCTCTGCCGTCAAAGCCACCACCTTCAAGAATGTGGCGCGGTCCCCAATCGGATCCTAGCTGCCAAAGTCCGGAGCCCGACATTCGGTCCCTATCTGTTGAAGGACCTCGGTCAGGATCTGAGTGTCTTCGCCGATGTTGTCAACGACAAAGTCCTCAAGGCGTTGAGCTATTTGGCGAAGCTCGGAGTTCTCCCTCGCCAGCTGGGCTTCGGCGTCCTTCGCAGCTTTGAGCTTTGCGCGTAGCCTGTCAGTCTCCGAGGCCAAGGCTTCCCTAGCCTCGCCGGCCTCGGCCCTCACCGCCTCGGCTGAAGCTTCGGCCCACCTTCGTTTCTCGGCTTCCACCGAGACTCCGTGTCGCAGGGCCTCCTTCTCCTCCGCCAAGCGCATCATCCGCCTATCTGCAGAAGTCGAAGCTACTGCGTTCAGTGCGAAGGCCTGGAAGAATTCAAGAAAATCATAAGTGTTGATCGAAGGCCAAAGTATAACTCGAAGGCTGTGTAGGACTTCGTTCACCTTGATGAGGGCTTCGTTCGCGTTGATGAAGAGGTCCATGGGGTTCGAGTGGCTAAGTTGAGCCACCAAGCCTCCTGCCTCCACAGCTGCACAGCCCTCGTGGAAGTCGTTGATGGCTGCCTCTGTCACGGTTCCCTTTGACTGCAGAGGCCGGACGATTTCCTCCGCCACCACCGCATGCACAGGCTTCGGCAGGGCTGGAATTTGGTCCACCACCTGGACTTCCTCGTCGCTTTGAGGGTCCCCTTCGTCGCGGCTGCCGCCTCTGTCTTCTTTAGACGACGAGCTATCGGACTCTGAGCTACTGCTGCTGCTATCGCTGCTGCTATTGCTGGAGACCTCCGTCGGCTTCGGAACGGTGGGCCTCGCACCAGGATCATCTTCTACAAAAAGTTCAAGTCAAAATTCGCATATAAAAGAGAAGTATGTTTGAAGTGTTCACCTTCGTCGGAGATCTCTTCGAAGGTTGAGGGGTCAATGTGTGCCCCCAATCCTTTTGCTGCGAAGTTGACGCATCGACCTCCACGCTCGAAGTCGTCACCGTCGAAGTATTCGCTACCACTTCGGTAGCCCTTGCCGGAGCACTTGCTGGCTCCGCTTCTGTTTGAGGGTCCGCGGCCGTTGCCTCCTCCGGGGTAGAGGCTTCGGTCACGGGGACCTCCGGCCAAGCCCTTGAAGTTTCGGGCTCGTCGTCATCCCCTCTCTTCCTCTTGGCACCGGTTGTCGAAGCTGCGAGGTGGGAGAAGTCCGGCAGAGCCGGGACCTTTTCGTAGCTGAGCAGGGTCCACACCCTGTTCTAGTGCTCCCAAGATCCCACCGAAGCAAGCTGCTGGGCTTGCTCCTCCGGTGTCGGAGCCCCAACCACGCGCTCCGCCGCCGCGATGGCTTCCTCCAGAGTCCTCACTTCAAGATGATCTTCATAAAGATCTAAGTTAGAATAAAGTTCCTAGCGAAGTATGAAAATGGAAAAGTTTTGAAGTCTTACCGAGGCGTTCGAAGGCCACTTCGTTTAGGCCCCCTCGGCCCAAAGGTTGGAAGAGCCCCTCCGGCCAAGAGCACGCAAGGGGGCTGAGCCGGAGGGTGATGAACTCCTCCGCGAGGTCCCTCATGCTCATCTTCGTGGCCACCCTCCGAAGGAGCGAAATCCTCGAGCGAAGGGTGTCGGGGCTCGTCTTCACCACCCCTTCGCGTCGATAAGAGATAAGGGCATTGGTACTCCGAAGGGGAGAGTTCGCACCGACGGAGGCATAGAACCACACTTGATCCCACTTCAAGTTCCATTTGCTGTTGGCAGTCCTCGCCGGGAAGGCATCTTGGTACTCCCTCTGAAGCTGGAAGTTGGCGCTTCCGAAGGCCAAAGCCCTCTTGACGTGGTCTGCACCCTCCCTCGGCTTTGGTTGGCAGTTGGCGTCGTGAAGGGCGACGAAGACATCCACGCGGCCATCGCAACCTTTGGCTCTCATGGCCCATTCAAAGACAGCAAGCCTCGCCACGGTGTTGGGCGAAAGTTGAGGAAGTTCGAGGTTGTAGGCCTTTAAGACTTCGCTCAGCATCCCCACTGTTGGCAGCCCGAGGCCAGCTTCGAAGAAGGCTTCAAACAGCACCACTTCGTCAGCCCGAGGTCTTGGTATAGCCTCTGACTTCTCCGGAACTCTAAGTTGGATCTTCGCTGCAATCCTCCCTTCGCAGGCCCTCCGGATAGACTCCTTTGTGGAGATCGAGGCCCTCATCTCTAGTGTTTGCTCGAACTTGTCAGATGGCGTCCTAAGGTCCCTCGGCCCCAACCGCCTCGGTGCAGGCTTCGCTGCCGCAGATGCCACTGCCTGCAGCTGGGCGGAGCTCGAGCTCGGGCCCAAGGCCAAAGCCTTCGAAGCGGCCTTCTTTGGCATTTTTGTGGGGCTTTGGCGCGAGGGGCTAAAGCTAGCGAGGGGTGCTTCGACAAAGCTAAGGAGGAGAAGAGAGCGAAGGGTGCAAGGCGTTGACAAGAGAGCAAATGAGAGCGTGCCGAAGCCATGTGCGGTAAACCCCTATTTATAGACGATAAAAATCCCGACGGTTCATGGGCCGAGCCCGCAGGCAGAAGGGCCTCCGGCGAAGGCGAAGCGGCCCGGCGCATAGGAACGGTCATTGTTATAGCCGTTGTGGAGTCAGTTGATCTCCCCGAGGTCATTCTGATAGCTGGCGCACGTGAGATTACCTGAGCATTTCGAGGCTGCCTTCGGTCCAAGCTCTGATGGCCTTTTTTCCCTGAAGTTGTAATTTCCTTTCATTTGTCCCAAGGGCGCACGCACCCCTTCATCCCGAAGGCCTGTGAGCGAGGGGCTACTGTTGGGGGAATAAGTTTCCCTTGAACAGGGGCCAAATGACGTCAGCCTCCGACAGCCTTCGGCCCGAAGCCCAATGCCGTCGAAGCCTGTTCCTCTCTGAAGAAGCTGTTTCCAAGTCCCAGGGTACACTTCGGAGCCCGCTGGAGCGAAGCCCCCGAACCCCTTCGGAGCTCTCCAGGGCGAAGCCCTCAAGATCCCTTAAAGATTGCCAGAAGCTAAGTCTCAGGCTAACTTCGAAGTTAGCCTTCGGGCCTTGTTCGGAGTTAACCTTCGAGCCTTGTTCGGAGTTAACCTTCGGGCTCTATTTGGAGTTAACCTTTGGGCTACCTTCGGAACTCCTCAAAGACAGTCTCCGGACCCTTTCCAACCAACTCAAGCTAAGTCTCTGAGACCTCAGTTTGGAGCCCCAGTTCGGAGCCCAAGTTTGGAGCCCCCAGTTCGGAGCTCGGTTCGGAGTATACTTCGAAGCCCACTTCGGAAGTGTACTTCGAAGCCTCCCTCATAGCCTCCGCCTGAAGAGCTCCGGCCCCTACTCCGAACCCAAAAATATATGTACCTCGCTACAGTGTAGAAGCCATACCAGGGGCCCCTCTGCCCCTGGTATGTCATTTAGCTGGTCAAAGATGTGACGTTGTCTGACACGTCTGTAAAGCTGTAAAGCACTTTTGTACAGTAGCTAGCTCTTTTTCCCCTTTCTGTCCCTATGAGCCTAGGACTTATAGAGGGCATTTTGGTCTTTTCCTTTGGCCTGCGTACCTATAAAAGCAGGGCCAAGCCCTTGTAACAAGGAGGAGGGGCCAGGGCCATGAAACCCTAGAGTTCATCACACCATACCGAGGCATACCATGCCAAATCAACCACAAACTGGACGTAGGGCTATTATCCCCTAGGGAAGGTCTGAACCAGTATAAATCCTTTCTCCCTCTGAGAGAACCCTTCGAGGTTCATTCTACACTCCATATACACACATACAAACCTGTGTTGTAGCTAACACAATTGCTACAACAGTAATAAACATAAACATTCCACAAACACGTACCTGGTTTCGACATCCAGCAGGAGGCGGCTCAAGAATGTGATGATGTACTCTTTCCCCTCCACCTCCTGAGTTAGCACGACTCCTATCACGCTATCTTCTGCAGCGACATATAGTCGAAAGGGGACTCCGGCCTTTGGTGCTCTTACCACGGGCGGTGATGACAGTCACTCTTTAATCTTTTCAAAGGCGCTTTGCTGACTTTCCCCCCAAGTGAACTCGTCTTCATTCTTTAGCCGGAGTATAGGGACAAAAGCATCAATTTTTCCAGACAAGTTGGATATAAAGCGATGCAAATAATTTATCTTGCCTAGCAATTTTTGCACATCTCTCTTGCCTGTCGGCGTTGCAAAGTTTCTAATTCAAGCCTCCTAGGATCAATTTCTATACCTCTTTCATGAATCATTAATCCTAAGAACTTGCCTGCCGACACGCCAAAAGCACATTTGAGTGGGTTCATTTTCAAGCCATACTATCGCATCTTATCAAAAGCAACTTTCAAATCGGCTAAGTGATTATCCATAGTGTCCAATTTGACTACAACATCATCTATGTAACTTCTAACATAACTCCTAACAAGTCATGAAAGATCAAGTTCATAGCACGTTGATATGTAGCGCCAACATTCTTTAAACCAAAAGTCATAACGACCCACTCAAACAAGCCGACAAAACTAGGGCATCGAAAGGATGTCTTGTAGACGTCCTCTTCGGCCATAAAAAATTGATTATAACCAGTGTTGCCATCAAGAGAACTTAGTACCTTGTGTCCTGAAGCATCGTTGATTAACATGTCGGCTATCGTCATGGGGTATTAGTCCATTGGAGTGGCCTTGTTTAGATCCCTGAAATCAATACAAACTCGTATTTTTCCGCTCCCCTTCTTTTCTACAAGCACAATGTTAGCGACCCATTCAGCATACCTACATGGCCTAATAAACTTGGCCTTGAGTAATCGTTCTATCTCCTCTTTAACTCGGTCATAGACGGCCGAATTAAAGCGACGGGGAGGTTGTTTATAAGGCCTAAACTCAGTTTTAATAGGTAGTCGATGCTCTATAAGTTCGCGGCTTAATCTGGGCATCTCGCTATACTCCCATGCGAAACAATAAGCGTACGACCAAAGCAGCTCTATTACTTCGGCCTTCTCATCAGCCCGTAAATGTTTGTTTACAAAAGTCGGCCTTTGAGAAACCAAGGGTTGGTTTCGGTGTTTGTGATGAGTGATTGACAGGCTTTTACCCTCTGGTTCGAAGGGGTACCTCCGAAGGGGGTTCGAAGGTTGGAACTCCGAAGGTGTTCGGAGGTGGTTTCACCGAAGGGTTCGGTGGTTTGGTTGCTGCAGCTGTTGCAGCGGAGTGTGCCTGTCGAAGGGGTCCGACGGTACACGATGACTGGGTTCGTACCGAAGGACTCGGTATTTTGGGCGGTACACCGGAGTGTGTGCCGAAGGTTGCTAACCCGGAGAGGTCTCCGGAGTACTGGATACACTTTTCTGTTTGTATGTGGTGCGCAGGGGACTTTGGAGGCGACGTACGGTTCGTAGCAGGTGAACCTTGGTCAACCGGGAGGCTTGATGCCAGGGGAGCGGGGAGCTCCGTCACGGTGGCTGTGAAGGGGTCTGGGTTGGTCCTCGGGTCGAGGTGCACCAGGAGAAGGCAGTAAGTGTGGAGCGTGGCTCCGGGCGAAGGTACTCCGAGACAAAGTCCTCGGAGGCGAGGCACTTCGAAGGTACTCCGGATGGAGTGACTTCGGAGTATGGTGGATCAAGTCCTCTACGAAGGCAAGGAGTTCGAAGTGTGCTCCGGAGGGAGACATTCGAAGGTACCCGACGAAGGTCTCAGAAGTCGAGGTGCATCGAAGGCATGGTCCGGGTGAGGCTCGTCGAGGAGTGTGCTCGGGGAGAGACACTGCGACGAAGTGCTCATGGAATGCTTCGTGCGGAGGCCTTGGATGAGGGAGGGACTTCGAAGGGTGGTACTCCGAAGGTGGGGGGCTTCAGAGTGAGGAAGGCTTCAGAGCGAGGCTAGCTCCGGAGCGAGGTTGACTTGTGGTGCTTCGGCCATGCATGGCTTCGGTACACGGACTGACGGAGTTCGAGCTGGGAGTAGCTGCAAAGCTGTGGTGGTCCACTCCAGAGGTGGTGGTGCGAAGGCCCAAGGGCTTTGACGGCTTCGGCTCAAAACCGTCACTGTATCGGAGGCTATCTTCGGTGAAGCGAAGGCCATCAGGCTCAAGGCTTCTCACCGAAGCTACCGCACCCTTCGCGTGCGAAGGGCGGCTTCAGGAAGGTCAAAGACTGCAAAGGCTGACACTGTCTGCTCTGCAAAAAGCTGACGCTGTCCCCTCTGCAAAGCTGACAGAGAAGCCTCCAGAATAAAGTAGACTACCTTTTGTACCCCTCAGTTCTGTAGAAACAAAACCTTTGTAAACCCTAGGGGTAATGTAGTCAATTCACTTGGGTGAACTGTGGGCTATAAATATGGGGGCTGGGTAGGTAACATTTAACACTTTGAGAATTTACTGTTGAGCTCTGGTACTAGCCTTCACACATTTTGTATTCATCCAGTGAGTTCATTTTAGTGTTCCTTGTTCAAGCGGCGAAGCCCTGCTTCTGTGTGCTTTTTGCTTGAGCTTGTTTTACATTCCTCGCTGCATACTTCGTCCATTTGTATGTCACCTTGAGTGACTTGTGACAGTGCATCGAAGACTGTGTTGGCGAAGTGTGTTGAGTGCGAAGTGTGTTTTTCAGTGTGCATTCGCTCTGTATAACAGGAGGCTAGACCTTGCTGCTTACTTGCGAAGCCCTGTTCGGAGCCCGTTTGGCTTCGCGTGTCGAAGCCCCTAGCGAAGTCTGTTAGTGTGCGTTTAGACCTTCAGTGTACGAAGCCCAGCACCAGTTGCTGTCGCTAAGTATTAGGTCGAAGTCCTCAGAGGGCAGTCCACTCTTGCGAAGGGTGAAGTGCGAAGCCTGCTCAAAGCACCCTGTGTGCGGAGCCTGCACTGACTTAGCGGAGTAGTTTTTGGGGTTGTGGGTGGAGCGAAGTCTGCTTGACTTCGGATTTTTACTCCTTGCGAAGCCTGTGTTCGGAGCTGTCAGATACCTCCGAACCAGACCTTCGAAGGTTGGTGTTCGAAGCCTGTTCCGCAGTAGACAGAATTAAAAACCGAAGGCTGTTTTTAGCCTGAATTTTTAAAAGCTCCCATTCACCCCCCCCCCCCCTCTGGTCGCCGTTTCCGGTCCAACAATTGGTATCAGAGCAGGTTAAGATCACCAGTTGACCTTAACCGGTTTTGTGATCTGTTGGCGACATGGACAGAGCTAGTAAAATTCCTCTGTTCGATGGGACTGACTTTGCATACTGGAAGGTGCGCATGGAGGCTTACTTGCTAAGCCAAGGAAATGTAATTTGGGAGATTGTGGACTCACAATACTCCATCCCTGAGACTCGCACCTCTCAAACAGAAAAAGATCAGTATAATGCCAACTCCAAGGCTAGGAATATACTGTTCATTGGTTTGAGCCGGAGTGAGTTTGATAGGGTGCAGCACCTTAGGACTGCTAGGGAAATTTGGTCAACACTCACTATTTTTCATGAGGGCTCTACTCAGATCAAGGCCAGGCGCCAAAGCACATACAATCAACAGTATCAGCTGTTTGTGCAGGCACCTGGTGAATATATAGATGCCATGTTTTCTCGCTTTGATGCGATAGTGAGTAACTTGCGGTCCAACGGGACGCTTGCTTACAATGATCATGATAGGGCTATCAAGCTTCTCTATGCTCTTGACCGTAGCATATGGGAAGTGAAGATATCCAGCATTGAGGAGTCTGCAAGTTATGACACTTTGACCTGTGATGAGCTCTTCAGCAAGCTGAAGTCTACAGAGATTGCCAAGGCATCTCTTGCTGTGCACAGAAGCTCTTTGCCACAGCCATTGGCATTGGTTTCTAGCACTAGCCGTGGCACCGTTGCAGAACCAAGCACATCTGGTACTTGTGTTCTTGCAGATGGTTTTGCTTTGTCCTCCCTGGTCTCTGTCACTAAGGAGCAGGTGGACACTCTGGATGATGATGAGCTTGCTCTCATTGCCAGAAGGTTCACCTGTTTCATCATGAGAGACGGGATCAGAGGAGAAGTGGTTTTAGTGGTTGCTTTGAATGCGGCGACGCTTCTCACATCAAGGCCAATTGCCCAAAACTCAAGAAGAAAGATGAGAGTGAGCGCCCCAAATACCACAAGAAGGAGAGGAAACCCTTTGTGAAGGGCAAGCGCGGCAAGGTGGCTAAGAGAGTAGCCAAAGCCGCTTCCAGAGCTTTTGTTGCTGCTCTCAGCGACATCGACACTTCCTCAACTGAGGAGTCGAGCTCTGAGGAGGAGGAGTCCCCAAGGAAGGAGGACAAGAAGGACAAGAAGGGACGAGACTTCACCGGCCTTTGCTTCATGGCCGACAGCGATCACAACGGCGATGAGCTTGACTCATCTGAGGTACCTCTAGAGAAAGAAAAGACCTTAGACTTAGGCTAGAATCTGTTTCTACTGAGTATGCCATGCTTAAGTCTAAAGTTAATTATGCTGATTGTGAATCTTGTACTATAGTCATGGGTGAGCTTGCTCAGCTGCGTTCTGTACATGCTCAAACTCTATCTGAGCTTGAGACTGCACAGAAGGAGCTCTTGGTGCTAGATTCTAGACCTCATGATAATATTGAATGCATGAACTGTTCTTTATTGCGCGAAAGCATTAATTTACGTGATAAACATGTTCATGATTTAGAGGCTAGATTGGAGAGGGCCGGTAGTTCTAAGGATGTGCAGCCTGTTTGTGACACGTGCATTACCCTTAAGGACCAGCTAGGCACTGTTAGAGAGCGAGCTGAGAACCTCATGTCAGAAAATGAATACCTTCTTTCCGTGGTTAATAAATGCACTAAGGGAAAGGGTAGGATGGATTTGCTCTTGGCCAAGACCAAGATGTGTGCTGACAGATCAGGGTTAGCTCTAGGTTTGGGTTTTGAGAGGATACCTTCAGATAGTGGAAACAAAACTGTTTTTACCTCTCCCACTACCCTAGAGAAAGAGAGAGCTCTGTTAGACACCCCATCAGCCAGAAAGCCTACCCGACCACCAAAGAAAACCACTCCTCTTGCCAAGAAAAATCCTCCCAAGAAAACCACTCAACAGAAGCCCAAGGAGCCTGTGAGAGTTGCTCCTGTGACCCATGAGAGTGCCCCTAGGAGAATTTTTCATTGTTCCTACTGTCAGCGGGCGGGTCATTTGGTTGGGTTTTGTTATCGTCGCATCAAGGATGAGCGACGCTCTCAGGCAATGAGTTACCAGGACATGCATTACCCATCTTTAGGTATGCATGAGTCTGAGTTTTACTACCGTCCTACTTTTGAGGCTCCTCGTGCTTCTCGGAGAGGTTTTGCTCCTCGAGGTGTTCACCATGTTCCATATGGTGGTAGACCCCGGGCGAGTAGCTTTGTACCTCGTCAGAGTAGGAGACCTCGACATGTTGTTCGATCACAGCATGTAGGTAGACCTCGCACTTTGCATCATTCTGATTATCATGTGCGTAGACCGTCTATTTTTACTGCGCCTACTACTCGTGTCACTCAGTGCTGGATGCCTCGTCATTTTTTCACTCACCCCAGCACTGAGCGATCGAGATATTCTTATCATGTGTAGGTGACAGATCGAGGCTTGGAGGGCACATGGATCATGGACTCCGGTTGTTTGCGCCACATGACCGGAGATGCAGCATGGTTCTCCAGCCTCACCACAACCAAGCAAAGGGAACATATCACCTTCGGAAACAATCGAAGGAGTAGAGTGAAAGGTAAAGGTGTGGTAAGAATCAACTCGAATTTCACTCTCAAAGATGTTGCTTTGGTTGAAAACCTGGGATACAATTTGCTGTCTGTATCTCAGTTGCTTGATGAGGGCTTCGAAGTGCGATTCCATCGCGATACTTCGCAAGTACTCAATTCTGATGGCGTTGTGGTGTGTAAGATCTTTAGAGTTGGGAGAGTTTTTGGAGCTGATTTTTCAGAATCATCTGGTTCTTCTCATTGTCTTGTTGCACATTCTACTTCTGAGCTTTGGAAGTGTCATAGGAGACTAGGGCATATGAGCTTTGAGTTGCTCGCTCGTCTGAGTGCCCTAGGTCTGATCCGAGGATTGCCCAAGCTCAAGTTTGAGAAGAATTTAGTTTGTGCTCCTTGTCGACATGGAAAAATGATTGCCGCTTCGCATTCGCCAGTCACCATAGTGATTACTGAACAACCCGGAGAACTTCTCCACATGGACACTGTCGGTCCTTCTCGGGTTAGTTCTTTAGGCGGCAAGTGGTATGTATTAGTTATTGTCGACGATTTCTCTCGCTACTCTTGGGTTTTCTTTCTTGCTAGCAAGGATGAAGTGTTTTCACACTTTCGGAGCTTGGCTTTGAGACTTTTCACTGAACTCCCTGGTGCATTAAAATTCATTCGAAGTGATAATGGCACTGAGTTCAAGAACAGTCTCTTTGTTGACTTTTGCATGCAGCATGGCATAGAACATCATTTCTCTGCTCCACGGGTTCCTCAACAGAATGGTGTTGTTGAGAGGAAGAACCGCACTTTGGTTGAGATGGCTAGGACGATGCTCGATGAGCACAGGACTCCTAGAAAATTTTGGGCTGAGGCAATGAACACTGCTTGTTACATCTCAAACCGTATATTCTTGCGCTCAATTTTAAACTTGACATCTTATGAGCTACATTTTGGGAGACAACCCAAGGTTACTCATCTTCGAGTTTTTGGCTGTCGTTGCTTTATCCTAAAACGTGGTAATTTGGATAAATTTTAGTCGCGTTCTTCTGACGGGATCTTTTTGGGTTACACTACACATGGTCATTCTTATCGTGTTTATAACTTGGAGACTAACACTGTCATCGAGTCATGTGATGTGACTTTTGATGAATCAACCCCCTCTGTTAGTTCTGCATTTGAACAGGCAAATGAACACGACATGGAACATACCATCTTCGAAGAAGAAGATCCCGGAGAGTTCGAGGATGAACCCCTACTACCCTTGACATCAACCCCCGAAGCTGACCCCGCTTCAACCACTTCGGCACGAGGTCCCGAATCGACTACCTCGACATCGGTCATCTTGGATCATTCCAACGCACAAGTTGAGGGGGAGACTGCATCCCGCCGCGAGGCTCCACACCATGTTCAAAGGATGCACCCTCCCGAGCAAATCATTGGTGAGCTTGATCAAAGGGTAACACGTTCTCATACTCATTTCACTGATTCCGCCTTTGTTGCTTCTTTCGAGCCCTTAGATGTTAGTCATGCACTTTCTGATTCTAGTTGGATCAATGCCATGCATGAGGAACTTGAAAATTTGGAGAGAAACCAAGTCTGGTCTTTAGTTGATCCTCCACCAAATGTTCATTTCATTGGAACAAAATGGATTTTCAAAAATAAACAAGGGGAGGATGGGACTATAGTTAGAAACAAGGCTAGACTTGTAGCTCAGGGTTTTTCTCAACTAGAAGGGATTATTTTACTGAAACGTTTGCACCTGTTGCTCTCCTTGAGGCCATTAGGATTTTGCTTGCCTTTGCGACATCTCGGGGATTCAAACTCTATCAAATGGATGTCAAAAGTGCTTTTCTTAATGGCTTCATAGGTTAAGATGTTTATGTAAAACAACCCCTGGTTTTGAAAACCCCAAGTACCCACATAAAGTCCTTAAACTTCATAAGGCTCTTTATGGACTCAAGCAGGCCCCTCGGGCATGGTATGATAGACTTAAGTCTTTTCTGCTTGAGCGAGGGTATTTGATGAGCTTTGTTGATAAAACACTGTTTACTCTCAAGCATGGCAAAGATTTCCTACTGGTGCAGATTTATGTGGATGATATCATCTTTGGTGGCTCTTCTCATGCTTTGGTTGCCGAGTTTGCAGATACCATGAGCAGGGAATTCGAAATGTCTATGATGGGTGAACTCACCCTTTTCCTTGGTTTGCAAATCAAACAAAGCAAACAAGGTACTTTCGTCCACCAGACGAAATACACCAACGACCTGCTCAAGAAGTTTGACATGTCAGATGCAAAGCCCCTCGCCACTCCAATGGCTACATCTGTAGCATTGGATCCTGACGAAGATGGAGAAGCCGTGGATCAGAAGGAGTTCCGAAGCATGATCGGTTCCCTCCTCTACTTGACTGCTACAAGGCCAGACATACACTTCGCGGTGTGTCTGTGCGCTCGTTTTCAGGCTTCACCACGAGCTTCGCACCGCCAAGCGGTAAAACGCATACTCATGTATCTCAGACATACCCTCGAATTTGGCATATGGTATTCAGCATCTTTATCTTTATGTCTTCGAGGTTATTCCGATGCGGACTTTGCTGGGTGTAGGATTGATAGGAATAGTACATCTGGTACTTGTTATTTTCTGGGTACTTCTCTGGTTTGCTGGTCTTCCCGCAAACAGTCTAGTGTTGCACAATCGACGGCTGAGGCCGAATATGTTGCTGCAGCTAGCTGTTGCTCTTAGATTTTGTGGATGGCTTCCACTTTGCGGGATTTCGGGTTAGATTATAAGAGTGTTCCACTTTTCTGTGATAACACTAGTGCTATTTGTATTGCAAACAACCCGGTTCAGCACTCCAGAACCAAACACATTGATGTGCGGTATCATTTTCTCGGAGATCACAATGAGAAGGGTGATATTGAACTTCAATATGTTGATACCCAACACCAGCTAGCCGATATTTTCACGAAACCCCTCGATGCTTCTCGATTTGCCTACTTGCGTGGGGAAATTGGTATTTGTCACCCTTACGGCATTTTGTGAGGGGGAGCTGTCTTTAATTGTATGGCATATGCTCATCATGTGTGAAATTGCATGTACATCTGTTGCACTTATACGCCTCATTTTAATTCATGAAATCATGTCAGCTCAGCTCTTTTTAATTCATCTGAAACATTAATGTGCATGATGTTTTCTTTCCAAAATCAAATTATGCTCACTGCTCAATCTTGTGTCTAGCATGTATAGGCAGGACTGCTTTAGCTATCTTTTATCTGCTTGATAGCAAGACACTTTTCTTTGGATGCTAAACATTGCAACTTGAAAAATTGTTCTATTTACTCATGGATGTTCATCAAATGCTAAAAATTGGTTCACTTAGTTAAAATCAAAATCTCCATGATTTGCATTCTTCAAGTGAAAAGATCCAGGTGGGTTTGTTTGTCGCACTACTCTATTCTAGACTGCTTACCATTGCACATTGGTATGAACTGGGATAGTGTAGTGTATGCCAAAATCATTGCCTTAAGCTTCTGATGGTTTTATGCCTAGGCTTGGCCTGATTGGAACGTATAAGGTGGACAAACAAATAACCCCTGGCATTATACAAAGAACAAAAATTCATCTGATCAACAAGTTTGCTTTTAAATGCTCCATTTGTACTGGACTTGTCTGTCTAGAGTAGAAATTGACTAGCTTTGCGCAGTCCTTGCTTACTTGTCTAGTGACCCTGATTGAGTGGTGATGCTTTTCTTTCAAAATGAACAAAATCACATGTTGTCATCATGTTGTTAGAGAATGTTAAATTGAGCTGAGCCCATGATCATTGGTATTACTGTTGGCATATTTTTGCTTTATATGTCTTTGCAATTCTGCTCATTTCCAAGCTATGTATTTTGTAAATGCTCCTTGATGCTTGCATTGCCAAAGGGGGAGATATTTGGGTTCTCTGTTGCAAAAAGGTATAATTTTCACAAAGGGAATTTTTATCTTAAAAAAGGGGAGATTTGCCGAAGGGGCTTTTAATCTTGAAAAGGGGGAGGAAAATTCTTTTGTCAGGTGACATGATTTGGCTCGTTTCTGAGTTTTTATGGTCACTTGTGTGCTGAAATTTTTCAAATTTTCTTGAACTTGACTTTGGTTGTCAATGCACTCATCGAGGGGGAGATTGAGAAACCAAGGGTTGGTTTCGGTGTTTGTGATGATTGATTGACAGGCTTTTACCCTCTGGTTCGAAGGGGTACCTCCGAAGGGGGTTCGAAGGTTGGAACTCCGAAGGTGTTCGAAGGTGGTTTCACCGAAGGGTTCGGTGGTTTGGTTGCTGCAGCTGTTGCAGCGGAGTGTGCCTGTCGGAGGGGTCCGACGGTACACGATGACTGGGTTCGTACCAAGGTCTCGGTATTTTGGGTGGTACACCGGAGTGTCTGCCGACGGTTGCTAACCCGGAGAGGTCTCCGGAGTACTGGATACACTTGTCTGTTTGTCTGTGGTGCGCAGCGGACTTCGGAGGCGACGGACGGTTCGTAGCAGGTGAACCTTGGTCAAGCGGGAGGCTTGATGCCATGGGAGCGGGGAGCTCCATCACGGTGGCTATGAAGGGGTCTGGGTCGGTCCTCGGGTCGAGGTGCACCAGGAGAAGGCAGTAAGTGTGGAGCGTGGCTCCGGGCGAAGGTACTCCGAGACAAAGTCCTCGGAGGCGAGGCACTTCGAAGGTACTCCGGATGGAGTGACTTCGGAGTATGGTGGATCAAGTCCTCTACGAAGGCAAGGAGTTCGAAGTGTGCTCCGGAGGGAGACATTCGATGGTACCCGACGAAGGTCTCAGAAGTCGAGGCGCATCGAAGGCATGATCCGGGTGAGGCTCGTCGAGGAGTGTGCTCGGGGAGAGACACTGCGACGAAGTGCTCATGGAATGCTTCGTGCGGAGGCCTTGGACGAGGGAGGGACTTCGAAGGGTGGTACTCCGAAGGTGGGGGGCTTCGGAGTGAGGAAGGCTTCGGAGCGAGGCTAGCTCAGGAGCGAGGTTGACTTGTGGTGCTTCGGCCATGCATGGCTTCGGTACACAGACTGACGGAGTTCGAGCTGGGAGTAGCTGCAAAGCCGTGGTGGTCCACTCCGGAGGTGGTGGTGCGAAGGCCCAAGGGCTTTGACAGCTTCGGCTGAAAACCGTCACTGTATCGGAGGCTATCTTCGGTGAAGCGAAGGCCATCAGGCTCAAGGCTTCTCACCGAAGCTACCGCACCCTTCGCGTGCGAAGGGCGGCTTCAGGAAGGTCAAAGACTTCAAAGGCTGACACTGTCTGCTCTACAAAAAGCTGACGTTGTCCCCTCTGCAAAGCTGACAGAGAAGCCTCCAGAATAAAGTAGACTACCTTTTGTACCCCTCAGTTCTGTAGAAACAAAACCTTTGTAAACCCTAGGGGTAATGTAGTCAATTCACTTGGGTGAACTGTGGGCTATAATATGGGGGCTGGGTAGGTAACATTTAACACTTTGAGAATTTACTGTTGAGCTTCGGTACTAGCCTTCACACATTTTGTATTCATTCAGTGAGTTCATTTTAGTGTTCCTTGTTCAAGCGGCGAAGCCCTGCTTCTGTGTGCTTTTTGCTTGAGCTTGTTTTACATACCTCGCTGCATACTTCGTCCATTTGTATGTCACCTTGAGTGACTTGTGACAGTGCATCGAAGACTGTGTTGGCGAAGTGTGTTGAGTGCGAAGTGTGTTTTTCAGTGTGCATTCGCTCTGTATAACAGGAGGCTAGACCTTGCTGCTTACTTGCGAAGCCCTGTTCGGAGCCCGTTTGGCTTCGCGTGTCGAAGCCCCTAGCGAAGTCTGTTAGTGTGCGTTTATACCTTCAGTGTACGAAGCCCAGCACTAGTTGCTGTCGCTAAGTATTAGGTTGAAGTCCTCAGAGGGTAGTCCACTCTTGCGAAGGGTGAAGTGCGAAGCCTGCTCGAAGCACCCTGTGTGCGGAGCCTGCACTGACTTAGCGGAGTAGTTTTCGGGGTTGTGGGTGGAGCGATGTCTGCTTGACTTCGGATTTTTACTCCTTGCGAAGCCTGTGTTCGGAGCTGTCAAATACCTCCGAACCAGACCTTCGAAGGTTGGTGTTCGAAGCCTGTTCCGCAGTAGACAGAATTAAAAACCGAAGGCTGTTTTTAGCCTGAATTTTTAAAAGCTCCCATTCACCCCCCTCTGGTCACCGTTTCCGGTCCAACAGCCTTGGAATGCTACCATTGCCTATGTCGACTTCTTCTAAAGGGTCAGCCGACGCAAAACCATGTCCTAATTTTTCTACTTCGCTAAAGTCTTCGATAGCCTCGGCAATACCGTCTTTAGCAGACCGATATTGCTCTACACGAGACTTTAGCCAATCTAGATTACTTTTAGTAGACATGACTACTAATTTAGAAATAGCCATGCTACACTAGCCGGATTCACAGACGCTGGTACGAAACGTCCTCCGGACACGCCAATGAAGTCATAATCCAAAAGATCCCTACCTGATAGACATTCTACTTTGTTGTGGATGGCGTCAATGGACACATCGGCCAATGCTACCTGGGCCGAAGTGTCTGCTGGTATGACTTCTATGTCATCGATATCCCACTGTATCAAGCATTAATGTAAAGTGGAAGGAATACAGCAATTTGCGTGAATCCAGTCATGCCCAAGAAGCACGCTGTATTTACCTTGCACGTCAACGAGCAATGTCTTGTTATCTATTGTCAGTTCCATGGAGAGCACGCCTTTCGCCTTGGAGCTCTCACCGTTGAAGCCGTTGAGCATCAGGTTAGTCTTCTTTAAGTCTTCTTCGCCCCTGCCATGCTTCTTCAACAGAGAGTAAGGCATTAGGTTAACAGTGGTGCCACCGTCAACAAGCATCCTGGAGATCGGCTTCTCGTCAATGTGGCCCCTGACGTAGAGAGGCTTCGAGTGGTGAGTCGTATCCTCGAGCTTCTGAAAAGTAGAATTGCATGGGTCAAGGTTCAACTGAGCGACCTCGTCCTCGTATTGTGGTAGAGCGAACTCGGCGGGTAACATGACGACGTTGATGTCCATTGCCAGAGGTGCGGGTCCCTCAGAGATGGGCATATAGTCGTCATCGAGTGTGTCGACATCGCTCGGACTAGGAGTCGGGTTGGTTATCTCAACCGGCTTGATCCTCCATACCTATCTTGCAGCTGGCCGAGGGTGGATCTCCTTAAAGATGGTGTCTCGTTCATCCTCGGCCTTTTTCTCATGCATCTCTTGTGCCATAAGCGATGCAAACGCCTTTTCTGTGATTTGGACATGCCTGAAGGTGCCCAAGATGGTGGTGGTTGGTACCAGGCGTCATCACCTTGTTTTTGTGACTCTTGGCCAAAGGGGTACCACCCAGATCGGCCTCGCATGCCTTATAATCGGAGGATGCCTTGCTGTGGACCCTATCAGTCGGACCAGCCTCATTCGGCCGATTGGATTGGGCTCCGGCGCTAGCCTCGGCTGGATCAGGGGACTTACCTCCGTTGGGCTTCAGCGAGGGGGCCCTCGGGATTGGGACTTCCTGAGACCCTACTTTCACTATGATGGCTTCGGACTCCTATCCTTCGCCTCTTCACGTTCATATCCCTTGGCTTCGTCATGTGTGAGTCGATTCGGAGGTACTACGGACAACCTATGGACGATGTCTCCCTTCGCCACGTTGTTTGTACCTGCCAGTTATAATACTCCGAAGGAAAACAAGGGACAACGTTATGTTTCAAAGGGTACTCTGGTTGTGATGTGTACGGAGCCCGTCCCTGCCCAATTGTACGGCAGAGGCATTGGTGGCTCCAGTGTCTTCGCCCACTATGAGCCGAACCCATTACCAGGAGGAGGGTTTGGCTAGGTCGACAGTATTTCAGACCATATCAGCGTCTTGCCAGGCCGGAGGTATGTTTGGCCATTGCGAGCCAAAGCCTCCTACCAGAGGGTTTGTCTAGAGTGGAGCTGAGTTCAGCCATTGTGGTCCGAACTCGGTGTGCGAAGAGTTTGGCCACCGAGGCCCAAACTCGCTGTGCAGAGGGTTCGGCCACCGAGGCCCAAACTCACTGTGTGGAGGGTTCGGCCACTGGGTTTTGATGCCACCGTAGGGAGTGTTTGGCCACTGTGGCCCGAAGCCAACATGCGGAGGGTTCGGCGACTGTGGCTCGAAGCCATCGTGCGGAGGGTTCGATCTCTGTGGTCCGAAGCCACCCTCTGACTATTTTGGCCCCTTCGGTTGACTTAGCCTTTTTGTGTGGGGGCCTGTTTCCTTATCCTTTCTTTGGTTTTTGTTCGACAGCATCTGATATGTCACCTTCGGCTTCTTGCGAGACCTAGCCGAAGGAGACGTGTTGACATTCCGTTTCCACACTCCTCTTCAGGGTTCTTAGGTACGAGTGTCCGTATATGCGATTCTCCAATAATGATCGCTTTCCCTTTAGTTGACTCGGCCTGCTCTAGCCGAATCAGCACCCTCTTCTCATTGAGGTCGACGGTGTTCACGGGAAAGGGGTCTTTGTCCAGCTTCATCTTTGGGCTGGGGTCTATTTTCAATCGTCCTTCCTCTATGGCCAATTGAACCTGTCGACGAAAAACATTGTAGTCGTTAGTTGTAACACCCCAGAAATTAAAAAGGATTAAAATAAAAGAAAATATTATTTAAATCATTTCTGGATTTATTATTAAAGGAAAAATCACAAAAGAACCCAAATAAAACCAAACAGGGAGAAATACTCCAAATCTGGACTTGAAAAATTTATGAGATGAACTAGAGACCAAAATATAATTTTAGGAATTTTTACAAATTTTTATCAACAGTGATTCAACCCTTAATCAAATATTTGAATTTCTGGAATTAAATTTAATCAGAAAACAATTTTTAATCTTATTGGGCCGAAACCCTGAAACTCCCTCCAAAGGCCTTTTGGCCCAGCCCATTTTCGCCCTCTCACTGACAGGAGGGGCCCGCCTGTCGGCACCACTCCCCTCCTCTCTCTCCCGCGCCCGTCCCCGCTCGGCCCTACATGGCAGTCACCCGCGGCCTTCTCTGTTTCTCTGACGCATGGGGCCCGCCTGTGGGTTTTTCCATTTTCGGTTCGCCCACTGACAGGTGGGGGCCACCTGTCAGCTTCATCTTCCTCCTTGGAAGGGGATCCCCCTTCCCTCCCGCCGGCGATCCCCTTCCAATTTTTCACCGTCGGCCGCCCGATCTCGCCCGATCACTCTCGGATTCCCTTCCCCGACTGCCCCAACCTCCTTCCATCAAAACTCGACGCGTTTTTGCGCTTATGGAAGCCAATCCGAGGTAAAAGGGAACCTCGCCGGAGTTAGGAAATAAACCCTCGGGTTCCCCGGCTTGGCTTGCCATCTAGACGCCAGCGACCCCCTATTTATACCCCTGTGATCGCCGCCCTCTGCCCACACCGTAGCAGCCCGAGCCCAAACACACCAGAGCGCCCCGGCAACCTTTTTTCGAGGTTCTCCCCTGCTCCACCTCCGGCGAGCCACCACCGTCGACCCCGGCCTCCCCTGCCCTAGCCACCACCCCCATCTGGTTCGCCGTCGTCCACCCGTCCTCGGCCACGCCTCCATCGGTCGTGAAGACCACCGGATCGACGTCGCCGACGACCACCCGAACGACTCCTCGCCGTCTACCCTCGCCGCCGTCGCCGTCCGTCGCCCGTCGTCGCCACCGAAGGTATGGCCAAGACCGTCTTGACCTCCGCGTTCCATTTTTGGCCGTAGCATCACCGTTCCACCCCCGCCATTGCCGGAATTCCTCGCCGTTGGACCGCCGGAGCCGAGAACGAAGGGGGTAATCGCCCCCTTAGCTCGTGCCGTGCCGGACGAGTCCCTGGCCGTCCGATCACGATCGGAGGGCTACGATTAAATCCCTTCGGGATTTAATCCGGGCCCTCGGATCTGATCGAAGAGGTATCGTGCGATCGCAGCCGTCGATCATTACTTAAACCCCCGGATCCATCTGGTGCGTCCACGTGTACCCGTTCGCCACGTTTTAATCACAACCGTTCATTTTCATTTAAACGTTCCGCCTCGCGCCCGGCCGCTCGATCTGGATCGGACAATCCAGATCGGTTCGGTCCACGCGCACAGTAGCGCGGTCCACCGTGGGCCTGGCTCACCGTGGACCAGAGCCCATTTTCTAGTTTAAATAAAATCCAGAAAATAGTTTAAACTTCAAAAATTCATATCTTGCTCATTTTAACTCCAAATTTCACCATTCAAATTTTGTTAAAACCAGAATATTATTCTCTACACATTAATGCCATAAAAGCAGTATGTTTCTGTTACCCAAAATATTATTAATAAATAAAAGAATAAAAACCCCTTAGGATTAAAAATTAATAATACAGAAAATAAATTAGGAAAAATCCTAAAAAGTTAAACTTCACTGTTTTATGCAAAAACTCAGAATATTAAAATATTACTTCACAGAAAAACACCCACAACTATGTATGTTCTTTTATTTGGTGGATTTTATCTGTTTATTGAATGTATTATTTATTTTTCCGTATCGAGAAGACTACGAGTTCGTCGAGGAGCAGGAGTTCTACCCCGAGGTTCCTCCATCCCCCTTTGCTGATCAAGGCAAGTCATCGACCATCTCTGTGGAAACAGTTGATCATAATTGAGCCCATGTTTTAACAAATGATCGTTATAACCCATAGGTTAATATTGCATTAGTCCAATATTCAAGCCCTACACTTATATTTATTAGATCCCCGTCCTTGTGTGCAAACCCAAGCCATGCTTATTGAGCCTTAACTCCTTGTCACTCTACTATTAAAATATTAGCTAGTGCCTAATGTACCGGCACAACTGCCATAGGTTAAAAAGAACGAGTCGTAGATAGCTGGATTCTGTATATGTATTTCCCTGTTATTCTCGTCTCTGGACTCTGTTGGAGTTGGCTAGGTTATAAGTATGGTGGGTTCCGGGTGCAAGCTCGGGCACTGGTTTGTCGCACCCGGGGCACTATAAGGACCGGTCTGTGGGATCTGTTGCAAAGCACTTTCGTACCAACCACAAGTCTAATGGGTAAGTCCTAACTGGAAGTGTGGAACTCTTCGGCTCTATGCACCATAGTGGAGGGGTACAAGGGGCAAGCCTGCGGGCGACTTGTACCAAAGAAGGCTCAAGGGCGGTTATGGTGAGCACTCGACACGTCGAGACACGATACGAAACCCATAAGAGGGTGTTGTGGAGTCAGAGGGAACCATATGGAAGGTTTTGGCACGAGTTCCCGTGAAATGGGTCATCTCGTTACACTTGGGTGTAAGTGATGAGTGTGTGCCTTGTGGGTACAGTGGTACCTCTCTGATCAGAGTAATTTAATCTTTTCGAAAAGCCGAGCCCACGGTCAAGGGCGGGTTGTGTGACTACTCGCAGTTAGTTTACAATTGTTTGAATGGTCGTGTTATTCATGGCACGTAAGGACTGTTGAGCGAGGTGGGGCTGACTATACCCCTCGAGTTAGAAGATGATGATGCTCACACACATGTTTACTTTTCTGTACTAATAAATTGCTCACATTTAAAGCTTTACAATTATGCTGCTTCCGCAAAACTAGCCACTATCTCCCTTGTTATTACCTTGCATTATATTTGCATTCGGTGGCTTGCTGAGTACCTCTGTACTCACCCCGTTGACTTACACCATTAGAGCCAGTCTACTACGAGGAGGATGAAGGTCTGGAGTAGCAACCCAGTCAAGGCGAGACTGGAAGGAGGCCCAGTCTAGGACCCTTATTTTATTAGTTTCTCTTCATCTTTATTCACTTTTGTATTAATGCGGTCTACGAACCGTGAATGATTGTCCGTATTGTACGTGGTCGCATGATGAACATCTTGTTTTATTGATTTTTTATGGAATTTCAATAAAGTCCTGATTTATTAAATCGGGGCGCGACATTAGTATAGTGTGAATGTGAATCATGCCACTTACAGTAGGGGCGTTTCTTTAGCTCGTCGGCAGATGGGATGACTTGGCCTTTAGGCAACCTGAGAAGCTGGTTCTTCAAGAGGAAATCAAATATTTTATCATACTTAGTTATATCAAACGAGTATTTGACTTCGCTAGGCCGATTCTTGGTTGGAGACAGCCGTAACTCAGAGCAAGTAACGGGTTTTCTCTTAGCGTTCCAAACCCATTCGGCTGCGTACATGTCGACCGAATCCTCCTCTTCCTCTGATTCTTCTTCATCGGAGTGTTCCATGACGTGGACTTCAGCCCTAGGCTTGTTAAATGTCTTAATAAATTTCTTATCCTTGGATCGGCCTTCCTGGACCAGAGCCTGTTGTAAGACTTGGCTAACTTCTAAAAGGTGTTGGTTGTCTAGTCTCTCTTTAATTTCGGAGCGCAACCCACTGAAAGCTAGATCCACCAAATCCCTTTCCGAAATATTAAGACTAAAACATTGGTTTTTGGTATCTCTAAAGTGCTTGATGTACTCAGAGACGCTGTCGCTAGATTTTTGTCTAACTGATGTCAAGTGTGAAAGTATAAGTTTTGTTTCACCCGTATAATAGTAGTCGTGGAATTTCTGTTCTGATTCAGCCCATGTTTGGATAGAGTTCGGTGGGAGTGCCAAAAACCAAGTGAAAGCGGTGCTGAATAGTGATAGAGAAAATAGTCTAAGTTTTAAAGCGTCCGACCCACTAGCTTCCACACACTATGCTAAAAACTGACTGACATGCTCTAGTGTGGTTTTGTTACCCTCACCGTCAAACTTGGTGAATTTAGGGACTCTATAGTCGCGAGGGTAAGGTATCGTGTCGAAATGGTCGGGGTATGGATTCCGGTAAACCCTAGCTCGACCCCTAAGCACGAAGCCGGTGCACTCCCTAAACAGTATGCGGATCCACTCCTCAATGTCATCCTAGCCTACTGCTTGCGCGCGTCTCTCATGCGGGGCGTGACACGTGGCGGTATGTCGGCGTGTCGGCCGCGGGGTTCCTCCTTATGCGCTATCTCGGGATGTACGACGTGTTCGGGCCTATGCGCTTGTGCTTGCAGCGTGGGCAGGGTGGGAAAAACTAGCGCAGGCATGGGTGGAGGCGGCGCATAGTAGGTAGTGTTGGTCTGGTTGTAAGCATGGTGACAGGTCTCGGCCATAGATATTGAGGTCGAAGATGCAATGGCTTTACTAGTACTACCATCAGTTCTGCTGTAAATGTGATTTATCGGAGGTACGCTAGCAATCAGAGCTGGAGGTATGGCCTCGGTAAAGCCGAACCTTCTAAGTGTTTCCTCTACTTGAGAGCTAACTGCCAAATCTAGATGGTTGTCTAGCGAAGCGCTAATAGCTTGGTCTACCGAAGCGGCTATTTTTTGCTCAATCTCTAAAGAAGATAGACGAGGCGATACTGGTGTTACCTAGGTCCGAGTGAGGTCGGGGATGTTGACGTCGCGCTTGATGAAGCCCGTGCGTGTCTTGACGTAGCTTCCAAGCATGAGGTCTTGTAGTGCCTTCATCTTTGCCTCGATCGCTGCTCGATCTTCTTCGGGAATATCTGCAAGGGTTGGCGTCATGATGTTGCGGTTGTCGATATCTGCGCCCCCCATGGGATCCATCGGTGATGTAGACGTAGTAGTCGTTGTAGACGTACCGATGGCCGATGTAGATGTACACATCATGTTGGCGTAGCCTTCCCTAGCAAAGTCGCCAAAAAGTGTGTTGACACGAAAACATGCCCCCGCACTTGGGTCAGTTTGACGATCCAAAAGTGTGCGGATACTTAGGGAAAAGCCTAAGCATAACATAAAACTGACATCACGTTCCAACTACCCTTAACAGTGGCAAGCGGGGTGGAGTCGCCAGGTAATCAGATCACACAGAAATAATCCAATTAGCCAAAAATAAATATATTAGATAAAATAAACCAACAAACTGAACGGAGCCTAACTAATTCAAAGTGTAATGTGCGAAGGGTATCGCCAAAAGTATCTTTCGGCGTCCGATGCGAAGGGTCTCGCCGAAGGTAGTCTTCGGCGTTCGGACTGATCTGGATGAAGGCAGGCTCCGAACAGATCTCGACGTGAAATCACCTCCGAACAGCGGGGTTCGGCACGAAGTCTCTGACACAACAAATATCCCAATGCAACGCACTAGCGTGACTTCGTCCAAAGCAAAGTATGGGTGTGGCGAAGCCTAACGTGATGAAGCCTGCTGCGGAGCGAGTTGGCGTGCGGGACTTAGTCAAATCGACAACAGCATGATGATCCGGCACGGGTAGTCGAAGTAGTGTTCCCGCTGAATGGTGTTCTGGCAACCTCTGAAACTAGTCTCCTAGCTCTGGACACCTCCGCCGAAGGAGATCCGAGCGTTAAAACCTGCAACAGAATAGAGATCAAGTGCCAATTTGGCCTAGGGACTGAATCTGCTCAGTGTTGTAGTAGGGAAACGAAGGTAGCAATCTGTTACATAGATTAATGGATACTTCACAGGTGAAGTAATAAGGAGATAGCAATCTGTTACGTAGATTAACGGGTACTTCACGAGTGAAGTACCAAGGCTTACCATGGTTTCAGCGTGGCCGATGGAGGGCTTCCAAGATAACCCACGAAGGTTGCAGAAAAATAAATAAAAGTAAAGATACGATTCAAAGCTAGGGCTTTGTGATTGATTTATGTTGGGGGGTTAATGAACCGGCCTCACTGTTGACACGAAAACGTGCCCACATACTTTGGTCAGTTCAACGATCCAAAAGTGTGCGGATACTTAGGGACAAGCCTAAGCGTGACACAGCACCAACGTCGCGTTCCGACTACCCTTAGTCGTGATAAGGGGGGTGGAGTCGCCAGACAATCAGATCACACAAAATAATCCAATTAGCCGAAAGAAATATATTTAAACAGAATAAATCAGCAAACCGGTCGGAGCCTGTTTGCTTTGGAGTGTGATGCGAAGGGGGTCGCCGAAGTATACCTTCGGCATCTGGTGCGAAGTGTCCCGCCGAAGGGTACCTTCGGCGTTCGGACTGATCTGGTCAAAGGTGGGCTCCGAACGGATCTGGATACGACAATTACCTCCGAACGACGGGGTTCTGCGTGAAGTCTCCGATACGGCAAGATACAGAATAAGGACGCGAGGGCCACGCACGGGCGTAACTTCATCCAGAGCGGAGTACGAGTGTGGCGAAGCCTGTCATGATGAAGTGTGTTGTCGAAGCCTGTCGTGACGCAGTGTACTGGCGAAGCGTGCGGTCGAAGCAGAATTCTTGACGAAGGGTGTCCTGACGACCTCCGAAACCGATCTCTCAGCTCCAGACACCTCCGACGAATTAGCTCTGAACGTGGAAACCTGCAACAAAGAGGGTTCGAAGTACTAATTCGGCCTAAGGACCGAATTCTACTAAGTGTTGCACTAGTAGCGAAGGTAGCAATCTGTTACACAGATTAGCGGATACTTCACAGGCGAAGTAACAAGGCGATAGCAATCTATTACGTAAATTAACAGATACTTCACAAGCGAAGTAACAAGGGTTACCACTATTCTGAAGTGGCCGGGGGAGGGCTTCTAGGGAAACCCACGAAGAGGTACAGAAAAGTAAAGGTAAATAAATGCGATCAAAGCTAGGGCTTTGTGTTTGATTTGTGTTGGGGCTCTCTAAGCTGGCCTTGCCTCTCTAGTTATAGGGGCCAAACTTCTTATCTAATTTGCTATAATTCGGCTTGGATAGAGATAAAACTTAGCCGGAGTTGTATCCAACTCTGTCTCTGCCGAAGTGGGCTTCGGCCAGGCCCATCGAAGCCTGCTCCTTGGGCCGAAGCTTTGGTGGCGTGGGCCTCCGAAGGCTTCCTGGCCGAAGGCCGTGGGCTGGCCAGAGGCTTTAGGACCCCATAGCGCAATGGACCTTCGGCCCTATAGGGCTTCGGCCTGACCCCGGACATGTGTATTTTTGGCCCAAATCACCAAAATTGATATTTTAACAATCTCATCCATTGATGCTATTTTTTGCTATCAACACATGCCCCCTGCCTTTTAGTGAACTGAGTGAACTAAAATCACAATGAGCTGAAGACGATACCGTCCATATCGGCTTTTTGACATCTTTTACGCTATTTGCCACACGCTTGGGAAATACCTTTTCAAGTACCTACCATTCAAAGCTCTTCGAAACCGCTCTCCTTGCAGGGATTCCAATACGTATGCATTGCCCGGAGCGATTTCGGCTATCTTAAAAGGACCTTCCCAACTAGGTGACCATTTACAAAATTTGGGGCTCTTCGTGCCTAAGGGTAAAATCGTCTTCCAAACCAAATCTCCTACTTGAAACGATTTTGGTTTAACCTTCTTATTGTAGGCTTTAGCTACTCTTCTCTTGTCTACTTCTATGTCTTCTAAAGCCCTTAGTCTCTTATCGGTCACTTCCTCTAGGTTATCCTTCAAAAGAGTCTCATACTCGTTGACCGATAAGCCATCTTGCCTTAACACTCTTAAGGAGCCAAGATCTACCTCCACAGGCAGAACGACTTCTTGTCCATATACCAACTCATATGGACTGACTTTGGTGGCACCGTGCTTTGCAATTCTACAAAGCTCATAGTGCCTCGGAAAGCACTCCATGCCACCTTTTAGGAAACTCTTCAATTTTCTTCTTAATGAGCTTAATTACGGTTTTATTACTAGACTCGGCCTGACCATTGGCCTGAGCATAGTAAGGTGAAGAGTTTATCAACTTAATACCATAATATTCGGCGAAGTCCCTCACTTCTCCAGAAACAAATGAACTACCTTGATTCGTGGTAAGAGTTTGGGGAATGCCAAATCTATGTATGATGTGCTTCAAGATAAAATCACGTACCTCATTGTGAGTCATGTTCTTAAGAGGTACGGCCTCGGTCCACTTAGTGAAGTAATATGTCGCCATCAACACGAACCGATGTCCTTTTGAGGAAGGAGGGTGGATCTGGCCGATGAAGTCTAAACCCCAACCTCGAAACGGCCATGGCTTGACAATAGGGTTGAGTAATGAGGCAGGAGCTAACTGAATATTGCCAAACTTCTGACATGCTTCACACCCTATATAATACTTAAAACAATCTTCGGTCATAGTCGGCCAATAAAAACCTGCTCTTTTGAGCATCCAACTCATTTTCTGGGCCGACTGATGAGTACCACAAAGTCCTTCATGGACTTCTCCCATAGCCACCTGGGAATGTTCATGGTCTAAACACTTTAATAGTACTCCATCGATGGTTCGGCGATACAATGTGTCATCTATCAACACAAACTTGAACGCTTGTCGCCGAACCTTCTGATCAACCCTTTGACTAGGGTCTCTCAAATACCGGATGATTGGTATTCTCCAATCACCCTTATGGGCTTCAGAGGGTTTTGCTAGCTCACCCTCTGAAAAATTTTATAAACTACTGACTTCGGGATGCCCCCCGAGCCATTCCTGCTCCTGCCGAAGTCTCGCCGAACTGGTCATTCGGAGTGTGCTGGGTCAAAGCCCTCCAGAGGGTTCGCACTCCTGGGAGCCCTCATCGTGTGAGAGGCTTCGGCTTACGGCCTCCGGTGTGCCAGGTCTGTCGGTTGGCAGAGCACTCCGGTCCAGGGACCTCGGCCCGTAGTGGCCTTCGACGGCTGGAGGGGTCCGACCCGGAGGGTGCGCTTGCCCACCGTCACTGGCTTCGGCAGTGAAACCAAGCATTGGCTTCTCCCATACAGAAAATTTTCCTCTCTTGACTTGGTATACAAACGCTTGCTGAGCCAAATCATTTGCGACTGAATTGGCTTCTCTTGACATGTGAGATATATTGAAGTCATCAAAAGCAGCAACTATGTCTACACATTTATCCAAGTAACTATTCAACAAGTCGTTAAAGCATTGAGCACTTTTAGCTATTTGTTGCACTACTAACAAGGAATCACCATATTCGTGGACATGTCTAGCACCTACAGACTCTAGTAATTCAAGACCTAGCAAAAAAGCTTCGTATTCAGCTTGGTTATTAGTGGAAGGAAATTCTATACGGGCTGAAGTCTCAAAGTGCATTCCATTAGGTGATATGAGAACCACTCCAATACCTTGGCCACTCTTGCAAGCCGAACCATCAAAATAAAGTTTCCATGGCACTACCTCAACTAGAGCAATATTGTCACTCCAGTTGACATCTATGTGGTGATCAACTATAAAGTTGGCTACGATTTGGCCTTTCATTGCTCTCAGGGGTTCGTAGGCCAAATCGTACTCAATCAACGCGTAAGCCCATTTTCCGATTCTTCCATTTAGAATTGGCTTTTGTAACATGTGCTTTATAACATCGGTTTGGCAAACGACAACACATGTAGTAGGGAGAAGATAATGGCGTAATTTGGTGCACGCGTAGTAAAGTGATAAACACAAACGTTCCACAAACGCGTACCTGGTTTCGGCATCCAGCAGGCGGCAGCTCAAGAATGTGATGATGTACTCTTTTTCCCTCTACCTCCTGGGTTAGCATGGCCCCAATCACGCTATCTTCAGCAGCGATGTATAGACGAAACGGAATCCCGGCTTTGGGTGCTCTCACCACAGGCGGTGATAACAAGCACTCCTTGATTTTCTCAAAGGCACTTTGCTGGTTTGCCCCCAAGTGAACTCATCTTCGTTCTTTAGCCAGAGTATGGGGACAAAGGCATCAATCTTGTCGGACAAGTTGGATATAAAGCGACGCAAATAGATCATCTTGCCTAGCAACTTCTGTACATCCTTTTTGCACGTCGGCGCTGCAATATTTCTAATCTTTTCAAGCCTCTTAGGATCAATTTCTATGCCTCTCTCGTGAATCATGAAACCTAAGAACTTACCCGCCGACACACCAAAAGCACACTTGAGCGGGTTCATTTTCAAACCATACTGTCGCTTTCTATCAAAAGCAACCTTCAAATCGGCTAAATGGTTTCCCATAGCGTCCGATTTTACTACCACATCATCGATGTAAACTTCTAGCATAACCCCTAGCAAGTCATGAAAGATTAAGTTCATGGCGCGCTGATATGTGGTGCCAGCATTCTTCAAACCAAAAGTCATGACGACCCACTCAAATAAACCGACAAAACCAGGGCATAGAAAGGCAGTCTTGTAGACGTCCTCTTCAGCCATAAAGATTTGATTATAACCAGCATTGCCATCAAGAAAACTCAGTACCTTGTGTCCTGAAGCATCGTTGATTAGCATGTCGGCTATTGGCATTGGATACTCGTCTTTCAGAGTGGCTCTGTTCATATCCCTCAAAATCAATGCATACCCGTATCTTGTCGCTCCCTTTCTTCTCTACAGGCACAATGTTAGCAACCCATTCCACGTACCTGCATGGCCTAATAAACTCGGCCTTGAGTAGTCGCTCTACTTCTTCTTTAACTCGGTCATAGATGACCGACTTAAAGCGTCGAGGAGGCTAATTATAAGGCCTAAATCCATGCTTGATAGGTAGTCGATGCTCCACGAGCTCGCGGCTTAGTCCTGGCATCTCGCTATACTCCCATGCGAAACAATCGACATACGAACGAAGTAACTTTATTACTTTAGCCTTTTCATCAGGCTGTAAATGTTGGTTTACAAAAGTCGTCCTCGGGATGCTACCATTACCTATGTCAACTTCCTCCAAGGGATCGGCCGACGCAAAACCTTGTCCTAATTTCTCTACTTTGCTAAAGTTCCTGATGGCCTCAGCAATACCGTCCTTACTAGACCGATATTGCTCCACACGAGACTTTAGCCAATCTAGATTACTCTTGCTAGACATGACTATTAATACAAAAACAGTTGTGCTACTCCAGCCGGCTTTACAGACACTGGAACAAAACGTCCTCCGGATACGCTAACAAAATCGTAATCCAAAAGATCTCTACGTGACAGACACTCTACTTTATTATGAACGACGTCAACCGATACATTGGCCAATGCTACCTGTGCCGAAGTATCAACAGGAATAACCTCTACCTCATCGCCATCCCACTGCATCAGGCACTGGTGTAGAGTAGAAGGAATGCAGCAATTTGCGTGAATCCAGTCACGCCCGAGCAGCATGTTGTAGTTACCTTATACATCGACGACAAAAAATGCCATTGGCAATGTCTTGTTGCCCACCGTCAACTCCATGGAGAGTACGCCCTTGGCCTCGGAGCTCTCACCATTGAAGCCGTTGAGCATCAAGTTAGTCTTCTTCAGATCATCCTCGCCCCTGCCAAGTTTCTTCAATAACGAGTAAGGCATTAAGTTAACAGTGGTACCGCCGTCGACGAGCATTTGGGAAATCGGCTTTACATCGATGTGACCTCTAACGTAGAGAGGCTTCAGATGGCGAGCCGAGTCCTCGAGCTTCTCAAAGATGGCGTTGCGCGGGCCGAGGTCCAATTGAGCGACCTCGGCCTCGTCCTGTGGCAGGGCGAACTCGGCGGACAGCGTGACGATGTTGATGTCCATCACCTGGGGTGCGGGCCCTTCGGAGACGGGTGAGTAATCATCGTCGAGCATGTCATCGTCGTCACTCGGACTAGGAGCTGGGTTGGTTATCTCAACCGGCTTCTCCCTCCATACCTGTCTTGTAGCTGGCCGAGGGCGGATTTCCTCGAAGATAGCAACGCGCTCATCCTCGGCTTTCTTCTCGCGCATCTCTTGTGCCCGTAGTCCTTGTAGGCATCTCTTCTATGATTTGGACATGCCTGGAGGTGCCCAAGATGGTTGTGGCTTGGTGTCGGGTGCTACTGCCCGGTTCCTATCAACTGTGGCTGAAGTGGTACTGTCTCCTTCGGCCTTGCGCACCCTGTGTTCGGAGGGGCCTTCGATGCGGACCCCAGCAGTCAGAACGGCCTTGCCCGGCCGATCGAACCCAGCTTTGGCGTGGGCTCCGACCGAAGTATGGGAATCACCTCTGTCAGACTCTAGCGATGAAGCCTTCGAGATAGGGACCTCCTGAGACCCCACCCTGATCGTGATAGCTTCGGACTCCCTGACTTCAGCTTTCGCGTGCCTGTACCCTTCTCCTTCGCCCTGCATGGTCCGATTCGAAGGCACCACGGATAGTCTATGGATGATTCCCCCCTCCGCTGCGTCTGTTTGTCCCTGCCATCCATAATACTCCGACGGAAAACAAGGCATAGTGTTAAGTTGCGGAGGGTACTCCGACTCGGACACGTACGGAGCCCACGAAGTTCCTGCCCAGTCGTACGATAGAGGCATAGGTGGTTCTAGTGGCCTTGCCCACTGAGAGCCGAACCTGTTACCCGGAGGGGGTTCGGCAGAGTTGATGGTGTCTCAGACCATACCAGTGAAGGGTCCTGCCAGGCCGGAGGTACGTTCGGCCAGTGCGGGTCGAAGCCTCCTGTCGGAGGAGTCCAAAACGGTGTGGGGTTCGGCCATTGGGGGCCGAAGTTACTGTACGGGGGGTTCGGCCATCGAGGCTCGAAGCCACCGTGTGGAGGGTCAGGCCACTGTGGCCCAAAACCATCGTGCGGAGGGTCAGGCCACTATGTCTCGAAGCCACCGTGCGGAGGGTTTGCCTGCTTCGGTCCGAAGCCACCCTCCAAAAGCCTTGGGCCCTTTGGCTGTCCTAGCCTTTTAGCGCGGGGACCTGCTTCCTTGGCTTTTCTCTGATGCTTGTTCAACAACATGTTGTATGTTACCTTCAGCCTCTTGTGAGTTTTAGCCGAAGGGGTGTTATTGTTCTATTTTCACACTCCTACCTCGGGATTCTTTGGTACGAGCGTGCGAATGTGTGGTTCTCCAATAATTACATCCTTCCCCTTAGCCGACTCGGCCTGTTCTGGCTGAATCAACACCTTCTTCTCGCCGAGGTCGACGGCATTGACGGGAAAATGATCTTTGTCAAGCTTCATCTTTGGATTATGGTCTATCTTCAATCGTCTTTCTTCTATGGACGATTGGACCTGCCGTCGAAAAACATTGCAGTCGTTAGTGTTATGTGAGTGGGAATCATGCCACTTACAATACGTATGCTTCTTTAATTCATCGGTTGATGGAATGACATGACCTTTGGGCAACCTGAGAAGTTGGTTCTTCAAGAGAAAATCAAATATTTTATCACACTTGGTTATATCGAATGAGTACTTGACCTCACTAGGCCGATTCTTTGTAGGAGATGGCTGTAATTCGGAGCAAGTGATAGGTTTACTTTTAGCGTTCCAAACACATTCGGCCGCGTACATGTCGGCCGAATCCTCTTCTTCTGATTCCTCCTCGTCAGAGCGTTCCATCATGTGGATTTCAGCCCTAGGCTTGTTAAACGTCTTAATAAACTTTTTATCTTTGGTTCGGCCTTCCTGGACCAGAGCCTGTTGTAAAACTTGGCTAACTTCTAAAAAGTTCTGGTTGTCTAGCTTTTCTTTAATATCGGAACGCAACCCATTAAAAGCTAGTTCCGCCAAGTCCCTTTCTGAAATATTAAGGCTAAAACATCGGTTTCTAGTATCCCTAAAATGCTTGATGTATTTAGAGGCATTCTCGTTAGATTTCTGTCTAACCGATGTCAAGTGTGAAAGCCTAAGTTCTGTCTCACCCGTGTAAAAGTAATCATGGAATTTCCGTTCTAAATCATCCCACGTATGAACGGAGTTCGGCGGGAGCGCCGAAAACCACGTGAAAGCGGTGCCGGATAGTGAGAGATAAAATAGTCTAACTTTTAGGGCATCTATCCCGCTAACTTCTCCACACTTTGCCAAAAATTGACTAACGTGCTCTAGTGTGGTTTTGTTACCCTCGCCGTCGAACTTAGTGAATTCAGGGATTCTATAGCCGCGGGGGTAGGGTATTGCATCGAGATGGTCGGGGTATGGCTTACGGTAAACCCTAACCCGTCCCTTGGGCACAAAGCCGGCACACTCTCTAAATAGTGCGCGGACCCGCTCCTCTATATCATCTTGGCATGTCTCCTGCGCGCGCCTCTCTTGCGGGGGCACAACATGCGGTGGGATATCGGCGTGCCGGCCATGGGCCTCTTCCCTGCGCGCTATCTGCATGATGTGCTCGTGTCCGGGTGCCTACGCATGTGGTGCGGGCAGCGTGTGTACCAGTGCAGGTGGTGGTGCATGGTATGCAGTGTTAGTTTGGCCAGTGCTGCCGTCAGTTCTGCCGTACACATGGTTTACCGGAGGTGCACTAGCAATAGGGACCGGGGGTACGGCCTCAGTAAAGATGAACCTTCTAAGAGTTGCCTCTACTTGGGAGCTGACTACCGAATCTAAATGGTTGGCTAGCAAAGCGCTAACATCTTGATCTACTAATGTGGCTATTTTTTGCTCAATCTCTAAAGAAGATAAACAAGGCGATACAGGTGTTACCTGGACCTGAGCGAGGTCGGGGGTGACGATGTCATGCTTGATGAAGCCTGCGCGTGTCTTAACGTAGCCCCCAAGCATCACGTCTTGGAGTGCCTTCAACTTTGTCTCGATCTCTACTCGGTCTTCTGTGGGGATATCTTCAAGCGTAGGTGTCAAGATGTTGTGGTTGTCGATATCCGCGCCTCCTTTTGTGTACATCGGTGGTGTAGATGTAGTAGTCGATGTAGATGTACCGGTGGCCGATGTAGACGTACTTGACATGTTGGCGTAGTCTTTCCCCAGCGGAGTCGCCAAAAAGTGTGTTGACACGAAAACGTGCCCCGCACTTGGGTCAGTTCGATGATCCAAAAGTGTGCGGATACTTAGGGACAAGCCTAAGCGTGACGCAGCACCGACGTCGCATTCCGACTACCCTTAGTCGTGATAAGGGGGTGGAGTCGCCAGGCAATCAGATCACACAAAATAATCCAATTAGCCGAAAGAAATATATTTAAACAAAATAAATTAGCAAACCGGTCGGAGCCTGTTTTCTTCAGAGTGTGATGCGAAGGGGGTCGCCGAAGTATACCTTCGGCGTCTGGTGCGAAGTGTCCCGCCGAAGGGTACCTTCGGTGTTCGGACTGATCTAGTCGAAGGTGGGCTCCGAACAGATCTGGACGTGACAATTACCTCCGAACGACAGGGTTCGGCATAAAGTCTCCGGTACGGCAAGATACAGAATAAGGACGCGAGGGCCGCGCGCGGGCGTAACTTCGTCTAGAGCCAAGTACGAGTGTGGCGAAGCCTATCGTGATGAAGTGTGCTGGCGAAGCCTGTCGTGACGCAGTGTGCTGGCGAAGCGTGCGGTCGAAGCAGAATTCTCAATGAAGGGTGTCCTGACGACCTCTGAAACCGATCTCTCAGCTCCGGACACCTCCAACAAAGTAGCTCCGAACGTGGAAACCCGCAACAAATAGGGTTTGAAGTACTAATTCGGCCTAAGGACCGAATTCTGCTAAGTGTTGCACTAGTAGCGAAGGTAGCAATCTGTTACGCATATTAGCGGATACTTCACAGGTGAAGTAACAAGGCGATAGCAATCTATTATGTAGATTAATGGATACTTAACAAGCGAAGTAACAAGGGTTACCATTGTTCTGAAGTGGCCGACGGAGGGCTTCTAGGCAAACCCACGAAGAGGTACAGAAAAGTAAAGGTAAATAAATGCGACCAAAGCTAGGGTTTTGTGTTTGATTTGTGTTGGGGCTCTCTAAGCTGGCCTCGCCTCTCTATTTATAGGGGCCAAACTTTTGATCTAATCTGCTGTAATTCGGCTTGGATATAGATAAAACTTAGCCGGAGTTGTATCCAACTCTGTCTCTGCCGAAGTGGGCTTCGGCCAGGCCCGTCGAAGCCTGCTCCTTGTGCCAAAGCTTCGGTAGCGTGGGCCTCCGAAGGCTTCCTGGCCGAAGGCCGTGGGCTGGCCAGAGGCTTTTGGAGCCCATAGCCGAGTGGACCTTTGGCCCTATAGGGCTTCGGCCTGACCCCGGACATGTGTATTTTTGGCCCAAATCACCAAAATTGATATTTTGACAATCTCAGTCATTGATGCTATTTTTTGCTATCAACACTCACCCCTATATTTATAGGGGCTAGTATTCTTATCTCTAAGATTAATCTGATATGATTCGGCCTAATCAAACGTAGGGATAAAATTAGCCAGAATCAGACTCAAACTCTATCTCTAGAAATCAGCACGAAGTGGGCCTTGGGTTGAGCCTGCCGAAGCCTGCTCCTCGGGCCGAAGCTTCGGCGAGGCAGACCTCCAAAGGCCTTCGGGCCGAAGGTAGCAAGCCGATGGGAGGCTTCTGAAGCCCAAAGCTCAATGGGGCTTCGGCCCTGTAGGGCTTCGGCCCGATCCAGGACATGTGAATTTTTGGGCTAAATTACCAAAATTGATATTTTGACAATCTTGACCATTTAATACTATTTTTTGCTATTAACACAGCTATAGTTGAATCTCTTGGGATTTTGTTTGCCTGCAGATTTATGTGTTCAGTCTTTTCAGTCCAGCCAGTTTATAATATTGTTTTTACATGCACTTACACCACATGACAGTGCTAAGACGCCTCTGTGTGCTACTGTAGCAATTCTCTGATGCCCCATCGCTGGACATGTACTGCTTCCCTGTTTTGAGCTATTTTCATTGTGATTGCATTTATTTTTGACTGCATAGCCGTGAGAAATTTCTGCATTTGTTGGTACTGCTGCAAGAAAAGATTGCTGCTGGTGGTATTCTGAATCATATTATCGGCTGCACTATTTTTAGTTGTCTACGTACTGTTCATTTGATTTCACTTGGTTTGATTTGTTTTATTCTGCACAACTGATTTTATCTGCAATGTATTTGTTAAATGTTATATGGATGATTTTAGTGCATGATCAATACTTGAGTAGTGTAGCCGGATTCCACTCAAGCCTGCCCATGCAATTTTTCCACCTGAAAGCTGCTTGCCGGAGCACCTGTGTCTTCATGTATTCGAGTTCGAGGTTTACAACTCATGTTGTCAAGACCGACCGAGCCAACTCTGTTTAAATCGTTATTTTCTTAATGGTTTTTCATGTTCTTGTTTTGGCTGCACGTTTCTTCGTTGACCAGTTTCCATGCACTGATGCATTGCCACGAATACTTGGTTTTCTTGGCACACAGGATTCAGTTTAAATCAGTTTTTTTAGTGATTAAAACTGCAGCATTTTGTGTGCTAAGCATTGTTGCTGTCCGGTTTTTGTTTTGATACTGGTGCACGTAAACATACTCTGGTTGAGAGCTGCAGTTTATCTAGTACACACAAGATATACATCACTGTTTACTTTGTTAATATATTGCGATCTTCACAAGATAAACATGATTATCTACCTGCTTAATCTGTGAGTAGTAATTGTATGCCTTTGAACACTTTGTGAGTGTCTTTTCAATTAGGACACCGGGTGACTTTTTGAAGGTCGGATTATTTTTGGCGCATGTGATCTCTCAAACTGTCCCAACAATTCATATTTGACAGGAGAGTGATAGCACTAGTTTTATCTGTGATTTCTTCTGTGATATTTAATTTGCTTTCGGTTGTTCGTTGAGAGGAGCGTTGGGTGATTTGAAAAGGTCATCTATTCGCGAGAATTTGTTGAGGTGCCTATTCACCTCCTCTAATCGCCTATTCCGGTCCCACAGTTTTGAAACGGTTCAAAATGCAGAATTCTAAGAAGGGTTTTCTACCAATGTCACATGGTATTTCTGTTAGTAAGACTCAGTGTGCTGTGACACCTGATTAGCTAGATAAGATGAGTGCGATCATGTATCCCTCCGCTATTGGATCTATCATGTATGCCATGTTGTGTACACCCCTATATGTGTCATATGCTCTAAGTGTTACGAGAAGGTACCAATCGAACCCGAGTGAAATTCATTGGGCTGTAGTAAAGAGTATCCTCAAGTACTTAAGAAGGACTGAGGAAATGTCCTAGTATATGGTGGTGAAGAGGAGCTTGTTGTAGGTGGTTACACGGATGCTAGCTTTCAGACCGATAAAGATGATCCTCAATGGCAATCTGGTTTTGTGTTCTGCCTCAATAGAGGCGCACTGAGTTGGAAGAGTTCCAGGCAAGAGACGGTGGCTGATTCTACAACAGAAGCTGAGTAAATCGCCGCTTCAGAAGCTGCGAAGGAAGCTGTTTGGATTAGAAAGTTTGTTTCTGAGCTGGGGGTTGTTCCTAGTGTGTCCAGTCCAGTGGACCTCTATTATGATAATAGTGGTGCCATTGCACAAGCCAAGGAGCCTAGATCGCATCAGAAGTCCAAACATATACTTCGGCGATATCACCTAATCCGTGAGATCATTGAGAGAGGTGATGTGAAGATTTGCAAGTTGCACACAGATTTGAACATGGTGGATCCGTTGACGAAGCCTCTTCCACACCCAAGCATGAGGCGCATATGAGCTCCATGGGTATTAGATACTTGCGTGAGTGAGTCATGTGTTTGTGGAAGATGCTAGTAGAATTTATACTAATGTATGAGGATAATTGTTATCTTGTTCCTTGAATAAATATCATTTGCATTTAATTAATGAGTATGACTTATTATGTGAAACTATTTGCTTTATGATGATGTTGTTCAAAAAGGGTCCCTAATCTTGTCATCATGTGGGACAGTGATGATACATGGATTAGCACATCTAACTGATTGGTGATTGTGTTTCAGAGATCATAGACATAGAGATGTCAAATTAGTGATGTGGACACATGTTGGTGAACATGGTGTTGGACAGACCCACTTGAGATACTGTTGGGATTGTTATTGTAATGTGCCAACAATTGTCATCTCAAATGGTGTACCTACAAAGTCCTTAGACCTGAGATCATCATTTGATTCCATAATGCATAGTGACACACTTAGATGCTTCCTAACGCTATTCCGTAACAGTGTAGTAATAAGGGTTGATTTCAGGTGTGTTGTGAAACATGTCTTGGGATATGAGCGGTCAAGATGGAATTTACCCCTCCTAATAACGGGAGAGTCGTCTCTGGGCCTCTCGAGGTATTGGATTGGAAAAGTGTATGGCTATGCCACTATGACTAAGGAGTTGTCATGATTAGAATCTGATACTTGATCGAGTGAAAATGTCCAATTAACCAACAAGGGTAGCAAGTATCTTGCCTTGAGCTTGACTAACGGCACGTGGTAAAGGGACTAGTGCTTGAGTATATCAAGGTTCATGAAAATTTGATTTTGTATGCTTTCAGGGGTCAATATGTGCTGCTAGGTACCTCTATTGATCAATGAGTCAGAAACAGTTTCCGGTAAACGGCCGTTAGTGTATGAACCTACCGGGCCACACACTTAAGGGGATGGATTAAAAATATGCAAATAATTGGTTCTTGTGCAAGTGGAGATTGAAGGATATGCCCAAGAAAATTTTGTGTATCGAAAGTTCCGATAGGGAGTATCGGAAGTTCTGGTTATTTTCTGGTTTCGATACATAGAGCAAATGTTGCTTCGGAAGTTCCGATATGATATCTGAAGTTCTGACGAGCCAGATGTTCCAATTTGGAATTGGGGAATTTTTGTACTGATCGGAAGTTCTGAAATGGTATCGGAAGTTCCAATATGGTATCAGAAGTTCCGAGTTGGGCAATAACAGATTAGATATGTTCTGTGTCGTACTATATCAGGAGACCTAAATACCCTATCGGAAGTTCTGCCATGGGCAAATAGATTGGATCTATTATGATTTTTAGGGTTTGGGGATGAGCACGACCAGGGGGCTCTCAGCACTATAAAAGGAGAGGAGGAGGACGCCTCGGAACAAGCAATAATCCTATATTAGACCTAGTAACCTAAGAGTTCTCTCCTTTCTTTCGTGATCTCAAACGTTGAGGTCAAGGATCCCCGTCTCTCATGTGCGGTGGTAGCACGCTGCCATGGGAGGTACTCCATCCCTGTACGTGTGGAATCCATGGAGGCGTTGCTCCAATAGCGACGCTTGTGGACTTCTACATGCGAACGACTACGTCGTCTTCATCGATCGGATCAGTGAAGGACGGCAAGGATGAAGCGAGGAGAGGCTAGACGCGCTGCTCCAACATCTTCTTCCGCTGTACCTAACGTGTCTCGTGATAGAAGGTATCGATCTATGATCTCACACACGCATGAGTCTTGGGCCTAGGGCGTAAATTTTGACTTTGCCGGTTAGCGTAGCTCCCCTATTCCCCAACATCTGGCCAATGAAATCCAAGCCCCAACCTCGAAACTACTATGGTTTTATAATATCATTTACTAACGATGCAGGGGCAAGTTTAATATTACCGAACCATAGGCATTCTTCACATCCTCTGTAATACTTAAAACAATCTTCGATCATAGTCGGCCAATAAAACCTAACTCTCTTAAGCATCCAATTCATTTTCTGGGCCGACTGATAAGTTCTACAAAGTCCTTCGTGAACTTCTCCCATAGTAACTTTAGATTGATTAGCATCCAAGCTCTTCAAGAGTACTCTATCAATTGTTCGACGATATAATACATCATCAAGCAAAACAAACTTAAACGCTTGCCGCCAAACCTTCAGATCAACCCTTTGGCTAGGATCCTTCAAATACCGGATAATGGGAGTTCTCAGGTCATCAACGGTATCTCTAGGAGCCTCTGCCACATTCTTGACTGAATTGGCATTTAAAAGTGAAACTTCACATTGCCTCCTAACTCTTGGCTGAACCCGGCACAGGGCGGTCAGACTAGCCATGTTCATTCGGTCATACCAGACGTTGTAGGTCAGTCGGACCGGCTATTGCCGGATGCCTGAGAAGAGGTGGTCAGACTGGCTATATTCATGTGGTCGGGCCAGCCAATCAAGACCGGTCAGACCGGCAGTGTTTGATATCTCGTGTTGTATGGCTTATTCAAATCAAGTATTAAAACTTAATTCATCTTTCACCTTCCTGTTATGTTTGACAGAGTTCTGTATCCATCGATCGTCCTAACTGCGAGTAGTCTAGATGTCACCGCTACCCCCACTACTAACATTATGGTGTACACTGGGTAGAGGGCATTAGGGGAGCTGAGGCAAGCGGGTCACCAATGGTTAGTTCTCTGGCCACCTCTGGGTGGAGTGGAACTATGTTAGGCCTAGCTCTACCGATCTTGGTGTCAGACTCCACCTCTCCGATCTTAGTGTAGCCTAGTGCTGCGACGGTGGGTGCATCGATGGCCATCGGTCCATCAGTGATGATGTTGGTCGGTGCACCGGGTGTTATCGAGGGGCCTCCTTCAACGCAACCAGAGGTGGAGGGCCCCAAGTTCTAGACGGCAACCCGACTAGCAGACCAATTAGTCTCCACGGCTGAACAAGCTTTGGCTGAGAGGGATGAAGCAACCGCTGAAGTGGCGCAGGCAAAGGCAAAAATTCTTGAGCTTGAAAACAGCTCAAGGAATCTGAGGCCACCAGTGCCCGGTGGTTGGGTGAATATGAAAGTATGGAATCACTATCTTTTGCCTTTTTATCATAATCTCTTTTGAAGTACTCTCTAAAACAATATGATGGTTTGCAGAGCTTCACCGGCGAGTGCGTGCCTAATTCACCAACCTCGAGTCGTGGGAAGAACATATTTTAACATTTCACCTTGAGGGGATATGAGGAGGATTCTGGCTCCTGCTCCATCAATGCTAAGTGAACCATCAAAATACATCAACCAATGTTCTTGAAGATCACGAGATGGCAGGAGTTGAATCTCGGTCCACTCGGCTATGAAGTCGGTGAGTGCTTGAGACTGGATGGCCGTGTGGGGCTTGAAGTCGAGGGTGTATTATCCTAACTCGATGGTCCACTTCATGATCCGACCAGTCGCATCTCGGTTCTACAGAATATTGCCGAGTGGAAGCTCAGTAATAACCTCCATTGAATGAGCTTGAAAATAATGTTTGATCTTTCGGGCGGTGATGAGGACAACATATAGGAGCTTTTGGACTTGAGGGTACAGAACTTTGGATGGTCTGAGTACCTCAGATATGAAATATATTTGCCTTTCAACAGGATAGACATGTCCTTCCTTTAGGGGCTCGATGACCATGGTGGTGCTGACCACGTGGGTCATCGTGGTGATGTACAGGAGCAAGGTTTCACTAGATATTGGTGCAACCAGAACAGGCGGGGATGATAAGAACTTCTAGAGGTCGGATAATGCTTGGTTGACCTATGGTGTCCATACAAAATCATCTTATTTTTTAAGCAAATTGAAGAAAGGCATCCCACTGTTGACACGAAAATGTGCCCCCGCACTTGGGTCAATTCGACGATCCAAAAGTGTGTTGATACTTAGGGACAAGCCTAAGCGTAACATAGCACCGACGTCACGTTCCGACTACCCTTAGCCGTGGTAAAGGGGGGTGGAGTCGCCAGGCAATCAGATCACACAAAATAATCCAATTAGTCGAAAGAAATATATTAAACAGAATAAATCAGTAAACCGGTCGGAGCTTGTCTACTTCAAAGTATGGTGCGAAGAGGGTCACCGAAGTATACCTTCGGCGTCTGATGCGAAGTGTCCCGCCGAAGGGTACCTTTGGCGTTCGGACTGATCTGATTGAAGATGAACTCCGAACGGATCTGGACGCGACAATCACCTCCGAACAGCGGGGTTCAGCGTGAAGTCTTCGATACAGTAAGATACAGAATAAGGACTCGAGCGCAACGCACGAGCATGACTTCGTCCGGAGCGGAGTACAAGCATGGTGAAGCCTGTCGTGACGAAGTCTATTGGCGAAGCGTGCAGTCGAAGCAATCAGTCTCGCCGAAGGGTGTTCTGTCAACCTCTGAAACTGATCTCTCCGCTCCAGACACCTCCGACGAAGTAGCTCTGGACGTGGAAACCTGCAACAATGGATTCGAAGTACCAATTCGGCCTGAGGACCGAATTCTTCTAAGTGTTTCACTAGTGGCGAAGGTAGCAATCTGTTACGCAGATTAGCGGATATTTCACATGCGAAGTAACAAGGCGATAGCAATCTATTACGTAGATTAATCGATACTTCACAACTGAAGTAACAAGGATTACCATTGTTCCGAAGTAGCCGTCAGAGGGCTTCCAAGCAAACCCATGAAGAGTACAAAAAAGTAAAGATAAATGCGATTCAAAGCTAAGGCTTTGTGGTTGATTTGTGTTGGGGGGTCTCTGAACTGGCTTCGCCTCTATATTTATAGGGGCTATACCTCTGATCTAATCTGCTATAATTTGGCTGAATAGAGATAAAAACTTATCCGAAATTGTGTCCAACTCTATCTCTGCTGAAGTTGGCCTTTGGCCAGGCCCATCGAAGCCTGCTCCTCGGGCCTAAGCTTCGATAGCATGGGCCTTCGAAGGCTTCCTAGCCGAAGGTCGTGGGCTGGCTGGAAGCTTCTGGAGCCCATAGCCCAATGGTCCTTCGGCCCTATAGGGCTTCGTCCTGACCCAGGACATGTGTATTTTCGGCCCAAATTACCAAAATTGTTATCTCTATAATCTTAACCATGGATGCCATTTTTTGCTATCAACACCCACGTTCACCGAGTCAGGAAATGAACTGACCGAGTGAGGTCATACAGCCTGTGAGGTGCTGAATATGCTTGATGCTGCTAGGCTTGGCCATATTCACTATTAAAGAAATATTATCTATATTTGCTTCAATTCCCTGACTATTAACAATGAACACACACTTTTCCATGTTGAGACGCCATCAAAACATGTGGAGGTTATCTATAGTCTCTTGGAGATTGAGAATGAGATCTTTTGACCTTCTAGATTTGATGATGACATCATCCACATAAGCTTTGACATTTTGGCCGATCTAATTATCCAGACAACATTGAATGGCATGCTGATAAGTAGCCCCTGGATTCTTCAGCCCAAAAGGCATTGAGGTATAGCAATGTGTTCCAAATAGGGTGATGAATAGTGTCTTTTCTTGATCTTCCTCTTTTAGGTTGATCTGATGATAACATGAATAACAATCTAGGAAGCAAATGAGTAAACTATCGGTCGTGGAGTTGATGACTCGGTCGATATGTGGTAGTGGGAAAGGGTATTTAGGGCATCGCTTGTTGAGGTCAGTATAGTCAATGCACATTCTCCATTTCCTATTTTTCTTCTTTACAAGGATCGGGTTAGCTACCGAGTAGGGATGATAGATCTCTTTTATAAACCCTACTGCTAACAGGTGGGTGACTTCCTATTTGATGGCCTCCTTGCACTCCTGGGCAAAACAGGTCATCTCTTTTATAAACCCTACTGCATGTCGGAGGGTTGTCAGACGAAGATGTCGGTGTTGGCCTAGAGGAAGCTGACGTGCGCGCTTTCCTATTTAGGATCAAGCATTGTCCCAATCAACGTTTGTTGGTGCGTTTTTTGGTCACATTTTGACACATGCATGGCCTGGATGATCTTCTTAACTCCAGTGTAGGTCCTACGTTCTTTGAAAAAAGGGATTCAAGCCATGCTAATCAGTTTGACCCTGCAACTGATAAGGAAACATGAAAATACGATCAGTAGCATAGCCTATCGACTATTGAGTCGATGACCACGATGAGGATGGGATATTCTTGGAATATCATGTCGATCGGCCATAGGGCCGATGACTACGGGTGAAGCAATCGGGCGAGTGTGCCATCGGCCGATAATATGGGCAGTTTTACCACATAGGCCGATGAGCACTTTTTCGATGGTGAATAAGATGTGGCGTTGAATTGAAGATAACCTATCAGCTTGTACTCTGACAAAAATAAATAAAATGTGCTAGATAACATGTATATATCATGAAAATCATCACAATAACTAGATCGGACCTAACTAATACTGTAGCTAGTCACGATGATCTTCATAATATATCAAAGTATCAAGCTTGTTTTATTTAGATGAACGGTATACAACATAAAAAAGATACAATAGCAAGAGATGTCGGACTTAACCAATTAAGCCTCAAACTACCACACCTAGATCACATCAATCTAAGAGATCAATCTGATGCAGCCTTAGATCTAGCCGATACACTGAGAACTGACGATCGTACTATTTCGACGTTCACCTCAAGAGATCATTCTGATGCAGCCGTGAGGATACTGACCTTGTCGATATCGTCGTTGGGGTGGTGGGACTCACCTCTTCACCGGAGATCAAAACGATGCAGCCCAGCTCCTAGTGTCGAACCCCACCGGGATAAACCTTGGGAACCAAGGGTGGCGATGTGCCGAGTAGTTGTTTGATAAGGATGTGTTTTTCTAATCTAACTAGGGGTACATATTTATAGTCCGGAGACTTACCATCCAAGCACTCTATCCTAACCAATTTTGAATAATCTTTATGTTCTTTTCATTTTTATATCCATCGGCTCCTCTGCATCCCGTCATATTGTAATAGCATGGACGGGCTTCCTTGACCATCTTTGACTTCTATTGACCGTGTGGCATCTTTAGTGGGCCTAGGCTTTAGCAAATCTTGGCGTATACATATGCCCCCCAGTTTCGGAGCATTAAGTGGCTGCTGATTCTTCAAAATTAACAACAATCATTATCCCTGCTTCCACATTTCTTTTCACTTTGATTGCCAACCGAAACCGTTCATTTTCTAGTACCTTTATAACTTCGCCTAGGGTTCTGGCTTCATAATCTTCTCTCATTTTCCCACTTCCTCATCTTCGGTCATTCACGACTGCGTTGGGTGTTGCCTGGTCCGATGTATCTACGTTTCTTCATGGTGACATTGGGCCAGGCTTCATCCCACATATTTTTGGTATTGGTATTCTGTTGACACCCAAATTTGGCACCAATTTGGAGTAGAAAAAGTGCTAGCTAAGTTTGGAACAAATTGGAAATTATGCGCACAGACCGGTCCGACCATTCCAACATGGTCGGTCCGACCTCCCATGTAACACTGGTCTGACCATCCATGTATGGCCGGTCCGAAATTTCAGGATTTTTCAACACTCCGAGTCCGAGTTAGTTACGACTAGATCTCGTGTTTTTCGTAAAACCCAAGATATCTCGTATCAAAATCAATCTATAACCACTTTAGGACATGGATAACTTCCAAATCTTGTAAGAATAACCCCTATATAAAGGGCCAAGTCCGATTCAAGCCAACCCCCCTCCCCGGCGACAATACATTGAATTGTTCTTTTCGTTTTCAATCTACTATTTCCTCTCTACCTTTGCCCTAGCATTATTTTCCTTGCTCTAGCATTAGCCCTAGCAGTAGCCCTTTGTCAATTTGATCATCAAATTGTTCGTACTTTGCCACGTTATCGTGAGTTCTATGTGGGATTGATTCGAAAACCTTTCGTTTCACCCCCGTACGGGTTACTATCGGTTTTTATCGGTGATTTGGTCTCCCGACCGAATTACCATCTATGTTTGGTGTTTTGCAGGAGCCAAGGTGTTCATCTATGTAACTAAGGATCTCTTGCATCGACCCGAATCATCATCATGCGTGCCGGTGAGTTAGGGCGTCCTCTGCCACTACTCTCGGTCCGATCGACCAAGTCCCGCTGGTTTGACCGGGCTGTGCTGGCAATGGCCGATCCGACCTACGAGGAGCCATCGGTCTGACCACACGCACTCCTACGGTGCGGCCACTTGCACCCGTTATGACCCCTCTACATCTGGTGCGACCGTTCGGGCATTGTCGGTCCGACCGCCCATGCTCGACCGGTCCAACCGTCCATGCACTGGAGGCCCCCTTTGCATCATGTGCCGGAGACCCTCCGATTGCCCCTTCGCATCACACATCGAAGGACTCCGGAATCTGATCCCCTCGCACGCCTTCAGTCCAACCGGCAACCTGATGCCGGTCTGACCGACCGTGTGCGAAAGCTTTGGGTCGCCTTCGCTCTGTGCGCCGGACCCCCCTCGTGTGACCCTCGATTTGATCGGAATCCTACCTTCAGTCTGACCGTCCAAGGCACCGAAGGCCCTTCGGATCACCCTTCGCACAAGACGCCGAAGGCTCCCCCACTTCGGTGAACTCTTCTCACTACCAGTCCGACTAGCAGCATAGTGTCGGTCTGACTGGCCCGCATAGGCTGGTTTGACCGCCGTGATTACTTCGGTCCAACCGGCCCTGCTTTGACCAGTTGATTGATTTTTCACACACTTCACCCAATTGGTTCTTACGCCTAGGGTTTGATATGGTTGCCTGGTGACTCCATTTTTCCCTTACCACTATTTTAACAGTCGTCAGAATGTGACATCGGCATCATGTTACGCTTAGGGGTTTAACTCTAAGTATCCACATGCTTTTGAATCATTGAACTGGCATCCGTGTGTTTGGCACTTCGTCATCAGATTTTAGCGTCTACACACTTTTTGGCGACTCCCTTGTGGACATACATGCCAAGTACAACTACATTGATGGCAGGTACGACCACTACAGCTACATCAATGGTACCTTCTACATCAACAAGCATGGCGGGGAATACGGAGGATGTTGATGACTCTAGTGCCCTTGCCCTAGAGGACATCTTAGAGGAGGACCGTGCGAAAATTGAAGCCAAGGTGAAGGAACTTCGCGATCGCATGCTTGGAAGATACGCCAAGATAGGCGACACGTTCGTCAAGCGCGACACGAGATCTGTCACCATCGCCACGCTGACTAAGGTAACCTCCCCGTCTTCCCTCTCCCCCCTAGAGTTCGAACAAGAGATATTTTCCAAGGTAAACCAAGCGGTTAACGCTGCATTCGACAAAAACATGAAACACGTGGTTCCCAAGGTAGACTCTAGGATAGAAGCGATGTTTAGAAGATTCGGTTTTCCCGAAGCCGATTCCCCTATTACGATCGCTAGAGCTCCCTCTTTTCATCGCATACGCAGTAGAATGGATGGGAGCATGGGGAGAGATGTAACATTTGTAGCCTCGGCTTTCCTGGCTGAGGCCCCCTTAGCTCCTGTCGGTTTGACCAGACTTGGTTGCCTGGTCGAATCGAGTGAACATGGTCGGTCCGACCATCGCATGCTAGCCCGCAACACTCAACACTGGTGCCACCACGCCAATAACAACGGTTGATTTGACTGCCTTCTAGGATGGTCCGACCAACTCACGCCCGACGACGATGATCGGCCACCAGGCTGGTGCAACCGCACCTCCGACAAACATCGGTATGATCGGACCTAGTTGGCCGGTCCAACCAGACAAGTATGGTCGGTCCAACCGACCACATTAGGTCGGTTTGACCGACACATACCCCGCTACGGTTTTCACATCTCCACCTGCACCGATGTGTCCATTACCCACACCTATTGTACCCTTAGCTACCCCACATGTGTATAGGTCCGGGCATGCACATTGTTATGCTACATCGGCTCAGAATTACTTGTCTCGCCCTTTGATAATGTTTCGGCACCCCCTGTTAGCCCTCCACGATCGGTCTATCCACATGCACCAGCAACAAGTGGTAATACATATTATACGTCAATTAAGGATAACAATCCCACTGCCAGTCCTCATGGCCAACGGGACAGCCCTGCTCACACTCCCGTTGTGCCATCTCCCTTTAGGCTAATAGCGCAACACGATAGCAATACAAGGCCTAAAAGTTTGAGGAAGAAAGTGTACACCACGCTCAGGAAGTATTTAGAAGTCGAGTGAAAGGATCAGATCAATCAAAAGCCATATCCCATATATTTTTAGTATTGCAAGCTTCCCGATGGTTCTAAAATGTCAGAATTCACAAAATTCAGTGGTAATGATGCTGAGACCACAAGTGACCATATAGAACAATTCTTAGTCCAGTGTGGTGAGACGAGTAGTTGCAATGAGAATAAGGTTAGTTTGTTCTCTTTATCTTCATGCGCAACTGCTTATGAATGGTTTATGTCTTTGCCCACTCATTCTATTTTTACTTGGGAAGATTTAGTCCAAAAGTTTCACATGCAGTTCTCTCCTAGTGAAATAGAGTGTCAGTTAGATATTTTGAGATCGGTTAAACAACATATTAGTGAGACCATTGACTCCTACATTCAGAGGTTCCTAGAAACCAAAATCTGATACTCTAACTTGAGTACTAGCAACAAAGATTTAGCTGATCTTGCACTTGATGGTTTGCTTGTCCACATTAGAGAAGCTATGCATGGTCAGACTTTCATGGATATTGGTCAGGTATTACGAAGCGCTCTGGATATTGAAAGTCGAGTCATGGACAAGGGAAGATCCAAGGATGACTTAGAAGAGAATGCCGATGAGCGATCATCTGGCAAAAGTAAAAAATTTGATGTCTATGCAGCCGAATGGACTTGGACTGATGAGGAAGATCCATTCGTATGCTTTAGTTTGAGGCCAACACCTCAAAAGAGTTCAAGAGGAAAGTATACCTTTGATCTGACCAATTGTGATAATATATTCGACTATCTTTTGGAGAAGGGACAGATCAAGGTGCACAAAGGCCAAGTCGTCCCATCGGCGGAGGAGCTAGGAGGTCGTACGTACTGTAAGTGGCATGTCTCTTATTCTCATACTATTAATAAGTGTTATGTTTTCCGCCAACAAGTTCAATCGGCCATCAATGAAGGACGATTGAAGTTTGAAAATGATCCTTCTCTACTAAGTATTGATTGCAACGCCAAAGAGTTGATTCGGCCCGATCAAGCCAAATCAACTAAAGGAAAGAATATTGTAGTTGAAGAGCCTCGGTCTGATACACATAATTCTATGGACAAAGAAAAGTACCTTGGTGACAAGACGGCTAGGCGACCAAGAGTTACTTTTGATGCGCCATTAAAGAAGTATGAGCATCTGGCCAAACAAAGAGCAAATAATCGGCCTAATAATGTAGAAAGACCAAATTTGGCTCCTAAGAAATGATTTGGTCATAGTCATTGGTCGTTGGAAGCTTTCATGCCATTCTATTCATATGGTTTTCTGATGATGTCATGGGGGGCATGCCCAATGCCCCAATACGGTGGTCCTCCTCAGTACTTTGCCCCATGGATGTCGTTCTCACCACCGCAAGTGTCGTTCCACCAAGAATTAGCAAGGCCAAAGGTATCGGCAAAGAGGCGAAGGCATAATCATAGTGATGGCCGTGTTCACACAAGAAATTGGCCTAAGTCTTCAAGGGTGAAGGAAAGTAACAACGACAATAAATGCAATGAGTCGACTGTCGTTATTAAAACGGGTTTCTGCAACATCCTAATCCCCGAAGAAGTCCTTCTAGAGCGAGATGGAGGTGACCCGGTGGAGACCACCAAAGGTACAACTATCGGTCAGACAGCCGCCCTAGGGCCGGTCCGACCGACCATGGTGCACCGGTCCGACCGGCCTACTACGGCCGGTCTGACCGCCCTTTTTCAGACTCCCGGCAACAGCCGATCTAACTGGCCCAACATGGCCGGTCTGACCAGTAGAGTACAGGAAGACAATCATGACAAGCGAAAAAATGTCAAGGATGATTCGGGTATTTCCCATCCGACTAAACATTCTAGGAGTAAGTTTGTGGCTCCGAGATTGAAGTCGCTACCTTCATGGGCACCTCCAGGAATGACCAAGTCTCAAAAGAGACGACTACAACATCTTCGTTCTAAACACCTTAGAGGGAAGAAGGGTGAAGAGTTCGAGGGTAACCTGCTCAATGAATCCAAATCCTTAGCAAAGACACGATAGGTGTGGAGACTGAAGTTGGTTGAAGAGTCGACTTCTAGTCTCGTTGAGTAAAGAGTAGATCCCACAAAGGACTGGGGGAAAACTAGTAAGAGTACTAAAGGTCGAATTGATAGAGAAATTCGACGCCCTAGTTCGTGAATTTATATTGAGTTATGCAAATCATCCTCAAGATTTCAGATCTTCTAAGTCGTGATATGGATGATTTGGTTGATGAACAAACAACAAGTATTTCTTAAGGGCTTAGTAATGCACTTGAGAAATTGTATGGCTGATAGTAGTGATCGTCGTTAGCCTTGAGATATTATGCTTTTGGCTCACTAGTTTGTCAAAGGCAGGGGGCATGTGTTGACACCCAAATTTGGCACCAATTTGGAGTAGAACAAGTGCTGGCCAAGTTTGGAACAAATTGGAAATTCTGCGCGTATGCCGATCCGACCTTTCCTATATGGCCGGCCCGACCTTAGTGGTGTCACCGGTCCTACCAGCATTACATGGCCGGTCCGACCTCCCATATAACACCGGTCCGACCGGCCATGTATGGTCGGTCCGAAATTTCAGGATTTTCCAGCACTCCGAGTCCGAGTTAGTTACGACTAGATCTCATGTTTTTCACAAAAACCCGAGATATATCGTATCTAAATCAATCTATAACCACTTTAGGACGTGGATAACTTCCAACTCTTTCAAGACCAACCCCTATATAAAGGGTCAAGGCTGATTCAAGACAAACCCCCCTAGCATTGAATCTACTATTGAATTGTTCTTTTCATTTTCAATCTACTATTTACTCTCTACCTTTGCCCTAGAATTATTTTCCTTGCTCTAGCAGTAGCCCTAGCAGTAGCCCTTTGTCAATTTGATTAGCAAATTGTTCATACTTCACCACATTATCGCGAGTTCTCTATGGGTTTGTTTTGAAAACCTTCTGTTTCACCCCCCGTACGGGTTTCTATCGGTTTTTTACTGGTGATTCGGTCTACCGGCCAAATTACAATATACTTTTGGTGTTTGCAGCAGCCAAGGTGTTCATCTATGTCGCCAAGGACCTCCTACATCGTCCCAAATCATCATCCTGCGTGCTGGTGAGTTAGGGCGTCCTCTGCCACTACTATCGGTCCGACCGACCAAGTCCCACCGGTTTGGCTAGGCTGTGCCAGAAATGGCCGGTCCGACCGATGAGGCATCGTCGGTCAGACCACCCGCACTTTGACGGTGCGGCCACCTGCACCCAGTACGACCCCTCTATGTCTGGTGCGACCGTTTGGGCGTCATCGGTCCGACCGCCCACGCTTCGCCGGTCCTACTATCCACGTGCCGGTGACCCCCTTCGCATCGCACGCCGAAGACCCTCCGATCGCCCCTTCACATCACATATCGAAGGCCTCCAGAATCTGAGCCCCTCGCACCCCTTCGGTCTGACTGGCAACCCGACGCCAGTCCGACCAACCATGTGCGGATGCTTCGGGTTGCCTTCGCTCCGCGTGCTAGACCCCCCTTGCGTGACCCTCGGTCTGACCGGAAGACTACGTTCAGTCTGACCGGCCAAGGCACTGAAGGCCCTTTGGAGCACCCTTTGCCCAAGACGTTGAAGGCTCCCCCATTTCGGTGAACCCTTCACACTGTCGGTCAGACCGACGGCATAGTCTTGGTCAGACCGACCCACATAAGCCAGTCAGAACGCCATGATTACTTCGTTCCAACCAGCCCTCGTTTGACCGGTTGATTGCTTTTTCACACACTTCAGCCAATTGGGTCTTACCCCTAGGGTTTGATATGGTTGCTTAGCGACTCCGTTCTCCCCTTACCACTGTTTTAAGGGTCTTCGGAATGCGACATCAGTGTCGTGTTACGCTTAGGGGTTTACCTCTAACTATCCACATGCTTTTGGATCGTCAAACCGGTGTCTGTGTGTTTGGCGCTTCATCCTCAGATTTTAGCGTCAACATGTTCTTTAAGCCAAAGATTTGGTTCCTATAATCTTGGGCCTGCAAATGTCTCAGCACTTATGAAAATCGTACTCATGATTACCTTTTGCTGAACGTTGTAGGTGGCCCCACCGAATCCGGTGAAATCGGCTTGACCCGGCCGCCGAAGAGTTACTTCTTGCTTTATAAGTACCGTGGTCACTCCGTCCTTCTTCTTCACGCTTTTTGCTTGCTGCTTCTGTATTTGCCCCTTGAGCTTGCCGCCGTTTCCTTGCGACCGCCGCTGCTCACCGCTTTCGTCGTCATTGTTGACCCACATTTCCAGCAGATCTTCCCGATGGCGACCAATGACTCCATACCTGAGGTAAGTCTTTGGCCTTTTATTTTCTGTTGTTCTTCATTTCTCTTACTTCTTTCGCCAATTTTCTTTATTGTTCTTTTCTTTCCTTGTAGAATTTGTATACCCAAGTTCTGATCCCCATTGGTACTCATTCGTCTTGTTTATTAATGTTGAATCTTATCGAATCCCTTTCAAATTCTATTATATGCTCTCTTCAGTCTAGCAATCTAGTTTTGAACCCTTTCCTCCTTCTCTCCCCAGCTAGCGTGATTGGTACATTAGGATATCTGCCGCTAATCGTGCCGATTGGGAGGAAAATGACATTGGCCATTGTATCGGTCTTTCTCTTATCGAACCATACTAAAACGAACTGATGTTGGCTGCCGCTTGTTATTTTTGGTATGATGCCTTAAATGCTTTCATCTTTGGTCATGGTCCGATGAGTCCTTCCTTACTTGACGTCGTTTTCCTGACCTGCCTCGACATAGACTCATCTTCCAACCCCTCTTTTTCCATTCCAATCCAAGCCATCATCTTCAGTACCAAATCCCTTGATTGTTGGGGCCGATATATCGCCAGACACAACAAGAAGACTGGCCAGGTGGATGTTCATGAACACGTAGCCTTTCTTACCTTGTGGTTGGAAAGGTTTATTTTTTGTGTATCGACCTTGGGCTCAACTTTCCAGTTCCAATTTATGGTCGAACGCCTTGCTGCTCGTGCCAGGGTTCCCCTTGGCCGATACCTCCTTGGATCCTCTTATCATCTTCTTCATCTCACATCGGCCAAACTCTTGGCTAGTGACCCCATCGGTCATCTTAACGGCTTGTGGTGGTTTATCCATATATTGCTTAATGTGTACATGGCCAATGTTGTGGGAGGACCACCTCTTACTCACATGTGTTTTCCTATCGTTGTTCTAGAATCAATACTCCCGCATATCGGCGTTGCTCTTCCTTAGGCGAGGCGGCAGCATGCTGTTTTGCTTTTCCTTTCTCTCCTGCTTCTTTGGCCAATTGCTTCAAAGGTTTTTACCTTGGGTTTTCTGATCGGACCCTCTGGTATCCCTTCGAACACTATTCCGTATATGAGTGCCCCCATCGGCTAATCTTCCCCCGAGGTGTTCCGGGATGAAGAGCCCCTTCGTATTTTTATGGCCACGATCCTCCCTTTTCTTATTTCATGAGGGAAATTGAGTTTAGGATTGATCTGGCCCCTGGTACCGCACCCATCTCGAAGAGACCATACCGGATGGCCGCTAATGAGTTGGCAGAAGTAAAAAAGGCAAGTGGAGGATTTGTTATCCAAGGGATATATTCGACCGAGTACATCTCCGTGGGGAGCACCTGTCATATTTGTGGAAAAGAAAGACAAAACAAAGAGGATGTGTGTTGATTATCGTGCACTAAATGATGTCACCATCAAGAACAAATACCCCCTTCCCCGAATAGATGATCTGTTCGATCAACTCAAGGGAACCACAATGTTCTCCAAGATTGACCTTAGGTCAGCATACCATCAGTTGAGAATTCGGGAGGAAGACAGCCCTAAGACAGCTTTTACTACAAGATATGGCTTATTCGAGTGCACATTCATGTCTTTTGGACTCACGAATGCCCCAGCCTTCTTTATGAACCTCATGAAAAAGGTGTTCATGGACTACTTGGATAAATTTGTGGTGGTATTCATTGATGATATTTTGATCTATTCTAAAACCCGGGAGGATCATGAGCAGCATTTGCACATGGTGTTAGGGAGGCTCAGAGAACACAAGCTCTATGCATAGTATAGCAAGTGTGACTTTTGGTTAACTCAAGTAGGATTCCCTGGGCATGTCATCACACCCAATGGTGTAGCAGTTGACCCTAGCAATGTTGAAGCGGTCACTGAATGGCAGCAGCTAGAGTCTGTCACTCAGGTTCGTAGTTTTCTTGGATTGGCAGGTTATTATCGTCGATTCATAGAGAATTTCTCAAGAATTTCCAAGCCAATGACTGAGTTGTTGAAGAAGGAAGTAAAATTCAAATGGACCCCTGCGTGTGAGAATGGTTTTCAAGAGCTCAAGACCAGGAGAGTGTAAGATCCAGTGTTGACCCTCCCAGATAATCAAAGAGACTTTTAGGTCTTCTACGACGCATCCCGTCAAGGACTTGGTTATGTCCTAATGCAAGAAGGTAGAGTGGTAGCATACGCATCTCGCCAACTTAGACCGCATGAAGGGAACTATCCCACTCATGACCTAGAGTTAGCTGCGGTGGTTCATGCTCTGAAAATCTAGCGACATTACCTCATTGGTAATCGTTGCAAAGTTTACACGGATCACAAGAGCTTTAAATATATATTCACTCAACTAGATATGAACCTTCGACAAAGGAGATGGTTGGAGTTGGTTAAATATTATGATGTTGGGATTCATTATCATCCAGGCAAGGCTAATGTGGTGGCAGACGCTTTGAGTCATAAAAGTTATTGCAATGTCATGCTTGAAGGGCAAAGCCACCCAGAACTAGTAGCAGAGTTTGAACGCTTGAACCTTGGAATAGTGCAACAAGGCTACTTGGCAGCATTGGTGGCCCAACCAACTCTAACGGAGCAAATTAGGGAAGCCAAAAGGATGATACAGACATAAAAAAAATTCGAAAGAATATGAGGAGAGGAAAAGCTCTAGGATTTTCGGAGGATGAGCGAGGTACTGTATGGTTTGGGGAGCGTATTTGTGTTCCAGATAAACCCAAATTGAAGAATCTAATACTACAAGAAGCCCATGAGTCACCATACTCCATTCATCCAGGGAGTACGAAGATGTACCAAGATCTTAAAGAAAAATATTGGTGGGTTAGCATGAAAAGGGAAATAGCTGAGTATGTAGCTCTCTGTGATGTTTGTCAGAAGGTCAAAGCAGAACATCAACGACCCATGTGATTGCTTCAACCGTTAAAGGTTCCAGAATGGAAATGGAAAGAAGTTGGTATGGACTTCATCACTGGGTTGCCCCGAACACAAGGCGGGTATGATTCTGTCTGATTTGTAATCGATCGCCTAACTAAAGTGTCACACTGCATCGCCATCAAGACCACCTACGGCGGGGGAAAGCTAGCCGAGCTATACATGGCTAGAATAATGTGCTTGCATGGAGTGCCAAAAAAGATAGTATCTAATCGGGGGAGTCAATTCACCTCTAAATTCTAGCAGAAGCTTTAGGAAGAATTAGGCACCGGTTAAACTTCAGTATTGCCTACCATCTCCAAACGGATGGACAAACCAAAAGAGTAAATCAGATCCTCGAGGATATGCTTCGGGCATGTGCCATAGACTTTGGAGCTAGTTGGGACAAATACCTGTCATACACAGAGTTTTCTACAATAACAGTTACCAAGCTAGCCTCTAGAGGGCTCCCTTTGAAGCGTTGTATGGGCGAAAGTGTCGAACTCCACTCATGTGGGAACAGACTGGGGAACATCAAGTGTTTGGAACTAACATTTTAAGAGAAGTTGAGGAAAAAGTTAGGATCATACAAGAGAGATTAAAAACCGCTCAATCAAGGCAAAAGAGTTATGCAGATAACCGCAGAAGGGACTTGGCTTTTGGAGAAGGGGATTATGTGTACCTTAGAGTTACACCACTTCGTGGGGTACATGTCGCGCCCCGATTTATCAAAATCGAGACATTATTGAATTTCCATAGAAAATCAATAATAACAAGAGGTTCATCATGCGACAATCGAACATACGACAAGTATTCATGGTACGCAGACCATATTTATTACATCAGAGTAAAAATTAAATAAGTAAATAAAAGCATGACGAACGTCTTCTTCAGGATCTTCTCTTGACTGGGTCGCTACTCTAGACCATCTTCGTAGTAGGCATCCTCTGTGGGGTCCAACGGGTATGAGTACAAAAAGTACTCAACAAGCCACCGCAAATGCAAATAATAATGCAGGATAATAAACAAGGAAGGGTAATGGCTAACAGTGCGGAAAAGTACATTTTCAGTTATTGCATTTAATGTAGTCAAATTTTAATCATGCGGGAAAGTAAACATGAACATCAACATCATCATCTAACTCGAGGAGTACGTTTTACCTCCTCGCACAAAAGTCATTACATGTCAAACCATCATGCACATACATATTCAAAGTAATCTAACTGTGGGATGTCACGCAACCCGCCCTTGACCGTGGGCTCGGATTTTCGAAAAGATTTATGACTCTGATCAGAGATGTACTACTGTACCCACAAGGCACGCACTCATCCCAAACGAGATGACCCATACCACGGGAACTCGTGCCAAAACCTCAGCATGAAATGCTCCAAGCGATAACCACCCGCTCTAGGTTTCACCGGCGCGCCGAGCCGCATCCCGGCTAACGTCGCACCCCCTTTTGCGCCACATTGGTACAAGCCACCCGCAGGTGCTGCTTGACCCATCTCCAAATGGTGGCCTCGATTTGGAACACTCCATACCTTAGTTAGGACTTACCCATTAGACTTGTGGTTAGTACGGAAGTGTATTGCAACGGATCCCTCAGACCGGTCCTTATAGTGCCCCGGGTGCTACCGACCAATGCCCTAGCTTGCACCCGGAACCCACCATGCATTCACTCACAACCACAACTCCAACACCGACAGAATTCCATAGATAAGAAACAATGGGGATCATATAGTAGAACCATGTACTACGACTCATTTTTATCCAATAGCGATCGTGTCGATACATTGGACACTAGCTAATAACATTTATCATATGGTGACAAGGAGTTTAGGCTAGAGAGCATGGCTTGGGTTGCACATCAAGGTCGGGGGATCCTAAATAAATATATTGTAAGGGTTCATTCGACTAATGCATGTATAGCCTATGTGTTTTAGCGATAGTTTAATCAAACATGGGTTCAATATGCTCAAAAGATTGGTTTGGTGACTTGCCTTGTTCAGCGAAGGGTGAGGGAGGAACTTCCGGGAAATATTTCGGCTCCTCGACGGCGTCGTAGTCTTTCCAATATAAATAAAGTAAAATAAAATAAACGCAACATCCAATCAAACAATATAACATCACATAATAAGCACATAGGCTTAAGTTGGTTTGATTAAAAATAAATCAAGTTGTTAAGGTTCTGAAATTCATTTAATAAGTAATCCTAAAAGAAATTAAGATGATGTGTTGTCTTTTGAAAAAGGGTTTTAAAAGTGATTATTCTTACTTTTAAGTTCTCTAATGAATTTAAAAGGAAAGGTCCATAGAAAACTTAGTGGTTTTCAGTATATGAACAGAAAGGAATTAAATATGAATTTTATTGAAATTTAAATAATTGAATTTTCATTTTTATCCTAAGGGTATTTGAATACCTATTTAATAAACATGAAAAAGTCTAAAGTAACATACTGTTTTTATTGAACTAATGTGTAGAGAATAATAATATAAATTTTCTGAAATTGAAATGACAATTTTTAGAGTTCAAATGCGCCAGATATGAATTTTACAAGTTTAAAACAGTTTCTGGAATTTATTTTCAAATTTAAATCCCCTCGGGTCCACGTGAGCCAGGCCCACGGTGAACCCGCGCACTGTGCGCCTGGTCCGGCCCAATCTGGACCGTTGGATCCAGATCCAACGCGCGCTGGCGAGGCGGGGCGCGCAAGTGATAACGGACGGTTAGGATTAAAACGCGTGAAAGGGTACCACGTGGACGCACGAGATCGAACGCGGGTTTTAAATACTAACGGACGCACGAGATTAAAACGTACCCCTTCGCCGAGATCTAACGGATCAGATTAAATCGCACGCGGGAATTAATCATCACCGTCGGATCCAGATCGCACGGTCGCGCGTGAATCCGACACGGCACGGGTACTCAGCCCGTGCCGGTCATCTTCTTCGGCGACGGCGAGCGGGCCAGAGGCCACGGCGAGCGATGGCGGTCGAAGCTAGGGCCTAAAATGGAAAGAGGGCGACAAGGGGGTCACGAGGGTACCCTTGCGGTGACGAACGGTCGACGGAGCGAGGCCGGCAACGAGCGGAGGCGGTGAAGGCGTTCGGGTCCTCAGCGGCGACGGCGATCCGGCGGGTTTCGTCGATGACGGAGTGGTGGCCGGGGTCAGTGAGGTCCTGGCGGTCACGGCGGTGCGGTCGGCGCGGACGGAGAGGGTGTAGGACCGAAAGTAGCGACCAGAGGGGGGGTGAATGGGCGCCTAAAAAATTCTTTCGAATCAATGGCCTGCTCCCAAAACCCAACGCATTTAAAAAAACTAAACAGCAAAGCGAGAACAGATTGACTAAGTCTGCAGATTCGAAGTCTGCTGATTCATAGGTTGCAGATTCGGAGGTTGCAGATTCGAAGGTTGCAGATTCGGAGGTTGCAGATTCGAAGGTTGCAGATTCGGAGGTTGCATATTCGAAGGTTGCAGATTCGGAGGTTGCAGATTCGAAGGTTGTAGATTCGGAGGTTGCAGATTCGAAGTCTGCTGATTTCGAAGTCTGCTGATTCAAAGTCTGTGGATTCGAAGGTTGCAGATTCGAAGGTTGCAGATTCGAAGCCTGTAGATTCGAAGTATGCAGATTTGAAGCCTGCAGATTCGAAGTATGCAGATTCGAAGCTTGCAGATTCGAAGTCTGCTGATTCGAAGTCTGCTGACTCAAAGTCTGCAGATTCGAAGCCTGCAGATTTGAAGCTTGCAGATTCGAAGTCTGTTGATTCAAAGTCTGCATATTCGAAGCCTGCAGATTTCGAAGCTTGCAGATTCGAAGTCTGCTGATTCGAAGCCTGCAGATTCGAAGTCTGCTTCACAGAGTTGGACTTCACACAAGAAAAGGGACTTTGGCCCTGCTAACTCGATCAAAAAGATATGCAAGAAAAAGCAAGCCTAGAGTACTAGTGTACTGTTGCTACAAAGAAGTAGTACTACTTGCAAACAGCAAGAACTAGTACTACTCAGTGAAGAACCGAAGCAACAGAGACTCAGTTCTGAGGAATAGAAGTTGCTGCGCATCAATAAAGACCATAAAAACACTGCAAACCGAATGACAAGAGGAGGGAAGAGAATCTCACAGATTCCAGAAGAACAAATGGAATGCAGGAATTAAATCGCAGGGAACAAGAGCCTAGCAGCGCACAACAGGAGAGAGAACGCAGGAGACAAAATGACCCAATAGATTAAAAAGTGAATTCTAGAAGGGGTAGTCCAAACCTTAGGGATTGGGGCCCTATTTATAGGCTGCCCAACACTAGGAATATTCTACCAGCCCCTTAGGGTTTTTACAGACGCAAGAATAAAGGAAAAGACTCTACTGCCCTTAGGTATTTTTACAGACATGACTGACTGACTGTGGGCCTAGAGATACAGATGACTTATCTGGAAGCTAAGTTTTCGTAGCGACTACGGCTTCTCTTCTGGACAGTCGGATACAAGATCAACGGTTGTCAGTTTTACGCCGAAACTGACAAAGCCTCCACCGACTTTGCACCAGGTACCCGGATTGGGCCTGCCCGATTTCGCAGCTCTCTCAGCCCGGCAATCACTCACCGCCCGTGTACCTGAGTCAACCCTGGTCAACAGCCTAGTGGGTCTTCTACTGCTTCTGGCCCATGTACTCGGATTGGGCCAGCCCGACTTCGCAGCCTCCTCTGCCCGACAGTCGCTCGCTGCCCGTGTACCTGAGTCACACGCGGCCCACGAAACAGCATATCTTCATTCTTCTCAGTCCTCTTTGACTATCGTTGACAATGACTCATCACATCTGGAGCCATGAGGCCCGCGCTATTCAGCATGGCTCCTCAGAGGGGCTCCGGCGACGGCGAGCGGTGGCTGAAGTGCGGGCGGCGGTGGAGAGTAAAAAGGCGAATTGGGGCGCTCTGGTGGGTTCTCGCAGTGTTAGGGCGTAGGGGTGCATTGAGGACGACCAGGGGGTTTATATAGGGTCGTCGGCGGGGGCAGAGGGGGCGTAATCGGGGGAGGCCGAGAGTAAAGGCTCTCTTCAATGCCGGCGAGCTCCTGCCATGCATGCGAGCGCTTATCCGGGGGCGATGACGTGGTGAAATAAAGGGGGAAACGGTCGGGAGAGCGCGGGGAAATCAATGCTGAGGAGTAATTAAGGAGAGGGGGCCAGCGAGAGCGAATCCGAGGTGGGGCTAGGGTTTCTGCTGGCGAGGGGGGGATTTGGGGGTGGATCTCGCGGGGAAGACGGGTCCGACAGGTGGGCCAAGGTGGTCAGCGGGTGCGAACGCGCGAGAGAGGGGGCTGACGGGTGGGGCCGAGGCGTCAGGCGCGCGCGCGAAGAGAGGAGGGCTCGCTGACATGCGGGGCCCAGGTGTCAGTCCGAGCGCGCGGGAGGGAGTGGGCTGGGCCGGCAGGGAGAGAGAAAAGGAGGGGAGGGAGCCCGTTACTGTTTCAATTGTCTTCTGATTTAAAATAATTTCAGAAATTGGTTTAAAATAATATGTCTACTTCCAAGGTTGATAAAAATTTGTAAAAATTCTCAAAAATATTTCTTGGTCTTGGGAGTTTATACAAAAATTTTCAGTTCCTGGTTTGGTCATTAACTCTATGATGTAGTTCAAAATGGTAAAGGGGAGTATTTAAAGGTATTTCCAAAATAATGAAATCCAGGAATTAATTTAAATAATATTTTTATTGTTTTGAAAATTATGGGTGTTACAGTACACCGAGTCCGGACAAAAGGAAAATTGGCACCGGGATATGTTGGACCCTATCAAATCAAAGGCAAGCGTGGAGAGGTTGCGTACCAACTAGAATTGACGCCATCAATGGCATGGATTCATGATGTTTTTCACGTCTCTCAACTGAAGAAGTGTCTTAGGGTACCAACAGAACAAGCAAATTTAAGTACAAGAAGAACTAACTTATGTTGAGAAGCCTATCCGCATTCTTGGCACCATTGATCAAAGAACACGAAGAAAGGTAATCTGTTTCTGCAAGGTCCAGTGGAGTAATCACTCGGAAGCCGAAGCCACTTGGGAGCGTGAAGATGAGCTAAAGACCGCGCACCCGCATCTCTTCGCCAGTACCTCCGAATCTTGAGGTCGAGATTCCTTTTTAAGGGGTAGGTTTGTAACGCATGCGTTAAAAAAATAAATAAAAATAAAAATAATAATATAATAATAATTAAAATAATACTTTGGATATTTATAAAATAATTCAAAACTATGAAAATTTATTTTTCCAGAATTTTAGATTCATTTTTCTTTTTTAAAAAAAAATATTTCTCTCTTTAAGTTTTCTCTCTCACTTACGCGTGGAACCCACTTGTCATCACTTTCCTCCCACCCTCCTCTCTTTTCTCTCTCTCCCACTTCCACCATGCACGCACAACTCCCTCCCCATGGCAACCGCCGGCCGTTCCACTTTCCCCGTCGCCCACTTTGCGTCGAGGCCGTGCCCACGACATCGGAACCGCCACGCCCCTCGCGCACCACTTTATTTGGCCATTCCTCTCTTCTCCATTCTGTTTTCTCCCACTTTCCACCATTTTTTCTCCTCCGAGCTCACCTTCCTCGCCGTAGCCATGTCGTCGTCATCGTCCCCCCGGTGATAACTTCTCCCTTTCCCATTTCTTCCCCCTGAGCTTGTCGTCGTTGTCATCGTCGCGCCGTGGTGGCCGTCGTTGCCATGCGCCGCCCGCGCCGCCGCTAGCCGTGCGCCGCCCGTCGACCACCTGCGCGCCCGCCTCCCGCTGCTCGGCCGCGCTGCGCCGGTCGGACCGAGCCATCCCGCACTCCATTTTTGCCAGTTTTGCGATTTAACCCTCTGTTTTAGGTTATTTAAATCATGTTTTGGCACTTTAGCGTTCTAACCCCTCTGTTTTAGGATAATTATTTTCCGTCCTGCACATTAGTACTGTTTTGGCTAAAAATGGAGCTAAAACTTCTAAAATACACAACTAATTCATCCTAGCTCCGTTTGGAGTGATTCAAATTGAGGTGTTTTCATAAAATTGCAAAGAATCTAACTATGCATTTGTTTTGTATTGTTCATGTGTATTGATGTATTGTTTTGCATTAATTATGTATGTGATCGTGTAGACGCGGCCGATTTCGTACGCCGGAGGCCTACTTCATTGAAGATCAAGCCTTCGCAGACCAAGGCAAGCTACCTGAATAGTTGAACATATTGAAATCCCATTTTTTATAAGTTATTTTGATTTTAACTTAATGCATGATTATTAGGACTATAATATGCTATTATTATTGTTTAGCTATACCCATTGTGTTAATTATGGCCCCGTGCAATTAATACCATGCCTTTGTCAACCTAGGTAAATTTTGGTTCAGCTCGTACCTTAATACGGGTTGGGCTGATCGAGATAAGAAATAATGCTTAGCTATGCTTAGTTTACCTAGACTTTTTAAATGGGGAATTATTCATCTCTTTATTGACAAATATTGTATCTTTCATGTCGATTAAATTGTACCCTACGGTAGGGTTACTACCGTTAGTGGTTTGGATTAAAACTTGACTAATTAAAATATTGAAAGGGCTGATCGTGGGTGCATGCTTGTATTTTGGGATGTCGCACCCATGGTGATTAAGGACCGGTCCGTGGCTACTGTTGCAATGCATTTTTATACTACCACAAGTCTAATGGGTATGACATTGCTTAGAGTATTAATTGTACTTGCTTACAACACCAGTGGTATGATGGATGACGGTTTGTGGTGGGTTGCACCCGTAGGCCTGAATGTCACTTGGCGCAAGAGGGGGCTTACTCGACTAGGGTTGGCCCTACGGGAAGCGAAACCTTAGCGGGTGTTTGTATGTTTGTATGGTATACGATGGGCCTTGGCATGGGTTGGGTCGGGGTACCGTGGTGGTATCCTGACGTTAACCGAGACTATGCCTTGTGGGTAAAGTTGTACACCTCTAATCAGAGTTAAAATCTATTCGAATAGCCGAGCCCACGGTCAAGGGCGGGCAAAGTTATGTTTTCACTGTTAGAATAACCTTCCACTTTAATTCTGGTATGATGGTTGGGATGGGATCTAAGGATCTTGCAGGTGGTGGTAACCTGCTAGTGCAGGTGCACTGCTTGGATTGTAACTTGTTCATAGCAGCCTTTGTTACTTGTAGATGTTTTACAATTGTTTTAACTGAAAATCAGCTTTACGCAAATGAACCCTATTATGTCATCCTTGTTATTCCCTTGCATTATTTGCATCATTTCGGGTGGCTTGTTGAGTACCAATGTACTCAACCCACTATTTCAAACCTCTCTAGAAGTTGAAGGGATCTACACAGATGAAGACGAAGAGGAGGCGTGAGTCTTGGCTGCACTCGAGCGCTTGTGAGAAAAGGCCGTTATCCGCTGCTTGTGTTTTGCTTAGTAATCTCTGTTCAAGCTGTTTAGGCCGTGTATATGACTATGTGTAATTACTTTTAATCCGCGTGGAACTCTGTTGTATCTACTTATTATTGTGTACCCTGCCTTTTCCTGGGATAGGGACTTAAAGCACAATGAGTTCGGGAAGGTATTATTCCTGGGCTTGACAGAACCGGTGCCCCTACTCCCATGGACTAGGTAAGTGGGAGACATTCCAAGGGTTCGACGTACAAACGTCAAGCAACGACACCAATCGTTCACCAATCTACCAGGGCTCACGCTAGTCAAACGAATCTGGTTCCTTTGCACGCCTCTTTGACTACATCATCCCCCGTCGTTCGTACATCGTCGGCGGCTGAAATACTATCTTTTGTCCAGGTTTGTCCTTATCTTCGGTACTACCATTTATTATTTTTGTAACCGTGATGTTGGACATCGTTTTTATTTTTAGCCCCCACCATCCTCGGTTGTTGTCGACTCCCTCTACACAGTGTTTGATCATATGCAGAATGATCCCACCGATTCTCGATCAACGAAGGCCGCTAGAGTTGCTATAGAGTTTGTTGATACACCGAGGGTTGCCACCACTAATCCAGATGCATTGGCTATTGCCGATGTTTTTGATGCGAGTGTGGTCTTCACTGGGGCCACACCTGAAGGCACCGATGCTGCTAGGAATAATGCGCTGAATGGACTTGTTACTGCTCTCGAGGCATTGGCTACTGGTGTTGATGCTACTCGCCAAGTATCTTTACTTGTTCATCCTTCATTTCTCTTTTACTGTCTTCGACGTGTCTAATGCTAACCTTTGAATGTGATTGATGCTCGAGTAGGATAATCCTGACAAGGGGCGCCCACCTTTTCCCCGAGTCATTATGACGGAGGGTGTTGATTCAGCTGCCATTGTTGCCGATTTTACACAGTCAGTCGTTCCAGTCCGGTCACCAGATGTGAGTCCCCTTATTTTAACACTAGCATTCCTCTCTTTCTATTTATCTAACCTTCTTTTGTTTTCTTAGTCTTTTGCCCATCAGTTCTCCTTCCATGTTGGCCCATATCTAGATACCGATGAGGTTGCTAGTATTGCTCCATCAGCTAAAGCTCCACTAACTTTGGAAGTGAGGGAAATTTTAATGGAATTTTTTGCGTCGGTTGGCATATTCGATCAAGGTATTGGTCAACGACTCAAGTCTGATAAGGACTCGTTTAGATGATATCTTGGCTTCCCTTACTCCATAGTTGGTCGATGCTCTTATGTCTGCTGCCTTCCTGGAGTTTCATCGGCCAAGGGTGCAGTGGGACATGCAGCAGATAGTTGATCGAGCTAGCCAGCCATCGCTATTGGAGGCAATGAAGACTGATAGAGCGAGGGTGAAGACCGAAGGTGTCCTCTTGGATCGCCTCGAGGGAGATTGATAGGAAGCATCGCAGGAACGCGACCAGTTGCGGACGACGGAGGCCGATTTGGTGTCGGAGCTGGATAGAGTCCGGTTGGATATCATCGAGAAAGAGAGTGTTCTGTCTTCCCACCTGGCTCATGTTGAAACCTAGAAGCATCAGCTTACCAATGTCGTTCATCATGCGTAGTGTTGCCATCGCCTTATCCAAGATGTTCCTGGCTCAGACGCTGAGGACCGGGTTGTTCTTTAGAGCGTCAACATGACTCGGCTGCGGGTGATTGAAGCCATTCGCCAAGCCCTCCTTTGACCTGATATGAAATTGATGGTCTTTGTAATGAACTTGTTGTCCCTCCTGTAATATATCGTCATTGATACCTTTGACTTGAACTAAACTTGTTTGTATTTTGTCTAAGGGTGATGCTTCTGTATCGACTGTCTGAAGATGATACTGTCGGTATCGGCTATTTCTATGTGTAGATCTTTATGATTCGTTCGAATGATCACTCAAATATTTCCTTAAGTACTTCCCATTCGGCCTTTTCCCGCATTCCCAACGTAGTTTCCTTTAATATGTTCGTCTCATCAGGGATCTAGGTACTCACAAAGGTTAGCCTCGGTCTGTCGTTGGTGTCTGATGTATGTATTTCTGTAGTTCATAGCTTGCAACAAAGTTTTGACCGAGTCCACCCCTCGTTCTTTGGCATCGTCTTCGTAGTACGAGCTTGGGCAGCTCCTCGCTGATCGGGTTGATACCGTTATCTGATACTTGAAAATTTCCATTCCAAGCCTTTCCTAACAGACAGACAACTCATTCTGTCTCCCATATTGATAAATTGGCTACAACTATATTAACCAATCTATCAGCGGGAACTATCTCCACTTGATCGCCGACCCATTGTATGAGGTTATGATTCATCGTCGACGAGACACAACAATTCGCGTGTATCCAATCATGTCCTAGCAACAAGCTGTAAGATCCTTTTCCCTCTATAATGAAGAAGGTGGTCGACATCGTCTTGTTCCTAACCGTCAGTTCTGGATTCAACACTCCCATCGTGTCTGACGAGTTGCCACTGAAGTCCCTTAATACCATATTAGTTCTGATGAGGTCCTCAAGCATTTTTTCAAGCTTACGAAAGGTGGAATAAGGCCTCAAGTTGAAAGCCACCCCTCTGTCTATCATCATCTTGGACATTGGTTTCCCATTAACCAATCCTTTGATATAGAGAGGTCTTAGGTGTCGATGCTCAAGGTCTTCCGGTTTGTCAAAAACTGCTGGTTGTGGAGCCAACACTAATTGAGACATAGTATCGGCCTACTCTGTTCCACCTTTTGAGATGGCCTGATACTCTACAGGGAGGAAGAAACCATATTTACCCCTGCATCCTTCTCTTCATCGTGATCAGCCTTATCTTTCGGTAGCCATTCACTCTTAATTTTGCATGGCCGATCAGCTTCCTCATCGCACCTCTGTGTCTTCAATTCTATTTGCCACATACATTGGACCCTCCTCTTCTGACTCCTCATGAAAATACCACTAGGGCACCATTGTGTCTTTTCTGGTGCATCACTGCCATTGGTCGGCTGGCCGATTTCCTCGGAGTTGATGAGGCCAAGCCTTTCAAGCGCTGACACCCTTGGTGACGATAATCTTTGGTGAATGGTTTCTCGATCATGCAGCCATGGCTTGACATTATATGTGTTGGGGGAAAATATTCTCAGGGTTATTGCCGTAACAGCACAAAGGCAGATAATGGATTCGAAGGTTTCCAGACGTCCATGTTCGAAGATGTACTGAGTCAAGCTCGAAGTACGAAGATAGGCATTGGTTCAGAGTATATCTTCGAACTAAGGCTCTTTGAGATTTTTTTCTGCCAGCTAAGATGGAAGATTTATCTTTTATCTTATTAGATTAGTCTTTTACCATTTTAGCCCTATCAAGGGTACCGAATAGTTTCCACTATGTCGGTTGTAATAGAGGGGTAAATAGGTCTTTTCCTTAATATTTGGGCCTATAAATACCCCCCATTTCACCCTGTAATAGGGACTGAATACAAGTTATTCAATACACATATTCGAACTATTCTAAGTTGTTATCCTTTCGGAGGCTTAGAACAGTTCATTTCGCAAACACTTCGTTTGTTAGTTTCTAATCTACAGAAACCTGTTAGCGTAATCTTTTACGCCAACAGTTGGCGCCGTCCGTGGGGAATCTAGTCCAAGAAACTTCGTTCTCTACCAACTTCCTACATCATGCCTCCTAAGCGGAGCGCACCTCGTAACCCTATTCGGAGGTCCTCTCGGATCTCCGAAGAGGCACCATCCGACACGGTTGAAGTCGGAGGGCCTTCGACATTCCCTCCGCCTCAAACTCCGGAAGGAGTTTCTATCCCTCGAACATACGGAGTTCCTCCGCCAACTCCCTCTATACTTCGACCACCCGGAGTCCCTCTTCCACCTTCAATCCCACTTCGAACTGATCCTCTCAGTTCTCAAGACCCGGAAGATCCTTCCGGAGGGGATGAAGACAATCTTGGAGATATGGCCGCTCAAATGGCCAGCCTCCAAGCCAAAGTAGCAAGATGGCGGCAAGAAGCTGCGAACAGGCTTCGCTCTCAAGCCATTCCGGTTATCCCAGAAGTGCCTGAATACGACGAACCCATCTATCCCGAAGCCCCGGAGAACGCCTCCTTCGATACTGAATCTCCGTTGCATCCTGAGCTTCAGAAAGTTCGATTCGACCCGAAGTTTAAGACTTCAAAGCTCTGTAAGTATGCCGGAGATGAGGATCCTGGAGAATTTGTCCGTTCTTATGCCCTAGCAATTGAAGCTAGCGGAGGAGTTCGAGATACCATGGCAAAGTGCTTCCCCTTAGCTCTTCAAGGAGTGGCATTAAGGTGGTTCTGGTCTTTGAAGCCAGGATCAATTAATTCATGGGGGCAGCTGAAGAAGAAGTTCGTAAGTAATTTCCAAGGCACCTTCGTGCCTCCGATGTCGACGGGAAGCCTTTTCCAGGTGAAGCAACTCCCTGGAGAGACATTGAGGCAATATTTTAAGCGCTTCGCTCATACGAAGTCGCAGATCCGAGGGTTATCTACATCTTCAGTAGTTGATGCAGCTCGGGAAGGTGTCACTCATCAAGGCCTCCTGGATAAGCTTCATCAGAAAAGCATATCCTCGGTTTCTCAGCTGATGTCATACTTTGAGGAGTATGAAAGGTCGGAAGAAGGTTGGCTTCGAAGAACTGCAGCTACTCCATCCATATTGCAAGAAGTAAAAGTAGAAGTAAAAACTTCGGCACAGCCGCAAGAACCAGTTTTCGAAGTTCAACATGATCGGAGAAGGGGGCAGAAGCATCCTCATTCTGAGGTCTTAAACATTGCACCTCCGCAAAAGTTCACACAGAGAGCTCCACAGCCTTCGGGGAACAAGGTCAGCGGCTGGAGGCCGCCAGGGAAAACGGCTGGCAAAGGCCAGACCCTTTTCTGTTGCAATCATGGTGAAAATCGAAGCCATGCAACTGATACTTGCAAGGCTATACACACTCTAAGAGGAGAATATCTAGAAAGAACTTCGGGTCGAGGTACTACCGACCGAGTTCTAGCTCAAGCGTGCCCGGAGCCGGTTCAGGCTGTGGCGCAGATAGAAACTCCGAAGCCGCAAGATGCCCTCCAGTGGCCAATGTTATGCCACCTCCGAAGCAAGAGGAAAGGCAAGACCGAGGGAAAAGAGTAGTCCTCCCCATCTCCGGAGGAGGTACCCTCGGAAGCATGTCGAAAAGACAGAGAAGAGACTATGTCAGAGAGGTGGGCCACATTGGGACTTCGTCATCTGCAGCTGCTATGCCGGAATGGTCTCATGTACCAATATCTTTTTCTGCGGAGGATGCAGCTGGCATTAAATTTCCACATGCAGACCCACTTGTTATTACTGCTGATATTGCGGGCACTGAAGTTCGAAGAGTGTTGATTGACGGAGGCAGTTCGACAGACATTATTTTTGTTCAAGCCTTTGATCAATTGTGCATCTCCAGGAAGCACCTCCTTCCAGCAGCTCGCCCCTTACAAGGCTTCGCTGGACCTCCGCTTGATGCACTCGGCCAAATAGGCCTGGAAGTTACCTTCGGAGAAGGTTTGTTGGCCCGAACTGAGGAAGTAATCTTCGATGTTGTAGATGCTCCATATGCCTACAACGTCATCTTCGGAAGAGGCATGCTAAACCGGTTTCTGAGCTGTGGCGCATCACAATTATTTGTGCATGAAGATGCCCACACAAGCAGGAGTCCTAACTGTCTTCGGAGATCAAGCTATCACCCGGAGAGCGGAATATGGTCATGGCCCCCCTCTTGATCCAAGACAAGTAAACAATGTGCAAGATAATCAAGAAAAATTTTCAGCACCTTCCGAAGCTTCGAAGAAATCCTTCCCGAGACCAAGTCTTGAAGGAGAGATTGCAGCGAAGGTTATTGTTAAAGATGGTAAAGAATATACATTTCAATTTGGTAAAGATTTACCTCCAGAAGTTGCAACCTCTTTGGAAAAGGTGGTGGAAGAGAATTTAGATGTCTTCGCTTGGTCTGACGAAGACATCACCGGAGTCGATCGGGATATCATTGAACATAGTTTGCTTGTAAACCCGAAGGCCCGACCTGTTCGGCAAGGACTCCGAAAAATGTCTGCGGAAAGAGATGTTCTGGCGAAGGACGAAGTTGAGAAATTATTGAAAGCTGGGATTATCAGAGAAGTGGCTCACACAGAATGGTTAGCCAACCCAGTCTTCGTCAAAAAGAAATCTTCCGGGAAGTGGCGCATGTGCATTGATTTCACATCCTTGAATAAAGCATGCCCTCGTGAACCCTACCCCATGCCCCGAATTGATCAATTGGTCGACTCCACCGCAGGTTCGGAGTTATTAAGCTTCCTCGACGCGTATTCTGGTTATCATCAAATATGGTTGAAGCGCGAAGATGAGATCAAGACAAGCTTCGTAACTCCTTCGGGAGTCTTTTGTTATGTAAGAATGCCTTTTGGCTTAAGAAATGCCGGGGCTACTTTTTCGAGGTTAGTTGCTAAGGCTCTAGGTCGTCAATTAGGTCGCAATGTGGAGGCCTATATGGATGATATTGTAATAAAGAGTGCTTTAAAGCACCAACATAGCCTAGACTTAGCAGAAACATTTAATAGCCTTCGGGCATGTGGGATCCGTCTTAACCCCGAAAAATGTATCTTCGAAGCTAAGGCTGGAAAGTTGTTAGAGTATTTAGTTTCAAGCAGGGGGATTGAAGCTAGCCCTACTCAAATAACTGCGCTACAAAAGATGGCTCCTCAGGAAAATTTAAAGCAAGTGCAAAAGCTGACTGGACGTCTGGCAGCACTTAGCAGGTTTTTATCAAGGTCTGCGGAGAGAAGCTTGCCTATATTTAAAGCATTGAAAGGGTCCGAAGATTTTGCATGGACACCGGAGTGTCAAAAAAGCTTCGAAGATATTAAAGAGTATCTCAGTAATCTCGCTACACTCACGGTGCCTACTGCGGATGAAACCCTACTCCTTTACCTTGCAGCTACAGGTTCTGCTGTCAGTGCAGTCCTTGTCAGAGAAGTAGATTTCAATGGGAAGTTGGTACAAAATCCTGTTTATTTTGTATCCGAAGCATTATCAGGAGCGAAGACAAGATACTCCGAACTCGAGAAGTTCGTTTATGCTCTGATAATGGCTTCGAGGAAATTAAGACATTATTTTTTGGCTCACAATATAATTGTACCAACTTCGTATCCTTTGGGAGATATGCTCCGAAGTAAGGATTCCACTAGAAGGATTGGGAAGTGGGCAGTTGAGCTAGCACCCTTCGGCATATCTTTTCTGGCAAGGACAGCAATCAAATCGCAAGTCTTAGCAGATTTTGTAACAGAATGGACTCCACCTGCAACTTTGGTTCCGGAGAAGTCAAATGACGGAGTTTGGACTGTTTATTCTGATGGGGCTTTCCAAGCATCCGGAGCAGGCATTGGAGCAGTATTAATTTCGCCTTCAGGGCAAAAAGCAATGTACTCCGCAAGACTCAACTTTAAGTCTACCAATAATATAGCGGAGTATGAAGGGATTTTACTGGGACTCCGAAAAGCACGCGCTCTAGGGGCTACAAGAGTTGTTATAAAAACAGATTCTCAAATAGTAGCAGGGCACGTAGATAAAAGTTTTTAGGTTCGGCATCCACAGCTTGCAAAGTACTTAGAAGAAATCCGTAAGATCGAAGCACACTTCAAGGGTATTTCCATTCGGAGTATACCAAGAGCAGAAAATGTGCAAGCGGACATCTTAGCAAAAGCTGCAGCCGGAGTTGTGGATGTACCAGAAGAAGCTTTCTATGAAGAGCTCAGTACACCTTCGGTGCCACAATTTCCCTCTGCAGAGATTCTTTGCATTCTAAGTGCAGATTGGAAAAATTCAATCATGGAACTTTTACAAGGAGGAACAAAGTTGCCTGAGGAGCCACAGCTTTCAAGATTAAAACTCAGGGCTAGAAATTATCAAATAATCAACGGTATTTTATACAAGGCCGGAGTATGTTCCCCTTTACTCCGATGTATATCTCAGGCCGAAGGTCAAGAAATTCTTCGAGAAATTCATGAAGGCCTTTGCGGTAGCCATTTAGCCCCTCGAGCTTTGGCAGGAAAAACACTTCGCCGGGGGCTTTATTGGCCTACAATAACAGCTGATGCGGAGAGCTTAGTCCGCACTTGTCAAGGATGTCAGTGGATGGGTCGACAAAGTCATCGCCCACCAACAGCTCTTCAAGTTATTGCTCCGGTATGGCCTATGGCCAGATGGGGTATGGATTTAATTGGTCCCTTTCCAGTAGCCAAGGGAAATCTAAAGTTCGCAGTGGTAGCTATTGAATATTTTTCTAAGTGGGTAGAAGCAGAGCCCTTAACAGCTATCACTTCGAACAATGTACAGAAATTCTTTTGGAAGAATATCATTTGCCGGTTCGGAGTGCCTAGACAACTCACAGTTGATAATGGAACACAGTTCGATGCAGAACCTTTCAGGAAGTTTTGCGAAGATCTAGGCATTCAGTTATGTTTTGCTGCAGTGAGGCATCCTCAGTCTAATGGAGCTGTACAAAGAGCCAATGGAAATATTTTGTCAGGGCTAAATTGAAGGATAGTAGGATTAGCAAAAGGATTGTGGACCGAAGAGCTTCCGAAGATTTTGTGGTCCATTCGGACTACGCAAACAAGGTCCACAGGTTTTACTCCATTCAGATTACTATTCGGAGATGAAGCTATGACTCCAACGGAGCTCAAAGGAGGATCATTTCGCAGCACCGAACCGGAGATTGAAGAAGAAAGAGAAGCTTCGTTAGATTTATCAGAAGAAACAAGACTTTGAGCTGTGGCTAATTTATCAAAATATCACCAGCAGACGAAGACTTGGTATGACCCGAAGGTTAAGATCAATGAACTTAGACCGAGTCATCTTGTTCTACGAAGCATTATAGCGCCAGGGAAGTTAAGAAATAAATGGGAAGGTCCATACCTAATTGTTCGTTCAGGACGCCCTGGCTCTTTTAAATTAGCCAATTTAGAAGGTGAAGAGTTAGCACATACTTGGCATGCGGAGCACCTAAAGTGATACTTCGCATAAGGGCTTCTTGTAAATCACTTGTAATCATCTTCTGAATTAATAAAGCATATGGTCCAGATAGTGCCTTCCCCTCATAAACCTCCAGCTTCCGAGTGGATGCACTGGAACCGCGGGGTTGACCGAGAGGGAAGTGTCATAAAGCTGAATCATATTTTCGGACTTCGAATCATTGGTTCGAAGCTTCCGACGTGGGGGCTGACATAATCCGGAGTCCAAGCCACCGGCTTGTAGGCATCCGTAAAAGAGCCCAAAACCACACCATGCGGAGTCCAAGCCATTGGCTGGTAGACTTCCGTAAAAAGAGCCGAAGGTGGCCAAAATATGCGGAGTCCAAGCCATTGGCTGGTAGACATCCGTAAAAAGAGTACAAAGAGACCATTGCAAACTCCGAACCATTGGTTTGATAGAGTTCGCAAAAAAGAGCCGAAGGTGGCCAAAGCAAAACAGAGTTTGAGCCATGATCTTCGAATGTCTGTTAACATAGTCCAAAGTGACAAATTATCAAAGACACTAAGGTGTCCTGAAAGTTATCTCAAGTGATTTCTTTCAAAAAACAAGGGTACTAAGTTGCCATTCTTCAGATTACAAATAGTCGAAGACATTTTATAAGATTTTAAAAGATCTTTAAATTGTAGAGGGGCTCCGAACCCCAAAAAATTGTACTCCGAAGTTTTTCTTTGCGCATAACCATCTTTGAATACAGTTCGAAGTTGCTTATCCCCAAAGAGGGGCTAGTAAATATGGAGACAATTTTAAATCGGTATTCATTATTCAAACGAATATGTTTACAGATTACATCATGAAAAATTGGTATCTATACCAAGAAGGAATCGAAGACCTCTTCGATCTCTAGAACTAGGATTGGAACGACTAGTTCCAGCACCGGGAGTTCTAACAACTTTACGTTTAACTCTCTTGCCTCCCTTCGAAGCTCTAAAGTCCTTCTGTTCTTGTTGAAGCTCGGCCCAAGTTCGAAGCCGTTCGGGGCTCCTTTCCCAGCTTCTAAGTTCTTCGGGTTTTTTACTTCGAACTTCATCTTCGTCTTCAGACCATATAACGTCTTCAGAAGACGAAGTGTTCAAGTTAACCTCTTTTTCTTCCTCTTTAATATAAGATAGTATATCTTTCCTTACTTCGGGCGCAATTACACCGGAGCTATCTCGAGGAACTAAAATCGGGGGTGTTTATAAGCTTTTAGAAGATCGAAGGTGGTCCATAATGAACGAAGTTCATCGTTAATGTCTAACACTTTGATATCTTCCATATGAGGCAAAGACTAAAAATATGATAAACAAATTTTCATTGATAAATGTTCATAAGCACAAAGCTTTACATAGCCAAAAATCCTAAGATATTTCTAAACCTGCGGGTTCGGAGGAGGCTGACTGCTTGAAGCTTGGGTCCGAGCTTGTTTCTGGCGTTGTCCTTCGTCGATCCAGGCCTTGATCGCAGAGCGACCTTTGGCTCTCCATGAAGTCTGGAAGGCTCGCCAGGCAGCGGCCACACCTTCGGAAGGAGTCAGAAGCCACTCGTCGTCGAAGGTAATTGGGCCCTCTCCTGCGCTCGGAGTTATCGATCGGCCCAGATCTTCGTAGTAGCGAAGTAGGCCAACAGCAGCCACTTGTCCAGAGAGTTCTCCGTATCGAATGCCTGCTGTCTTCATCTGCTTCGCCACTCCTTGAATCCTTTTCAACCGGCGCAGAAGAGAAATGTTATCATCAGAAGGAAGTGTCCCAGTAGTACCGAAGTACTCCAGAACACTTAGCAATTGATTCATAACTTCCGCAGCTACCTTCTCGGACTTCAGCTTATCTTCGATCAGTGCGTCCTTCATCGAAGTTACCTCTCCCAGAACCCCAGAAAGTCTAGCAGTTTCAGTAGTCAAGATATTCTTTTGGTTCAAAAGCTGGCTAGCTTCCTCTTGGAGTCTGACAAGCTCGGTCCCTGCAGTAGTGTGCTCTGCCCGCATTCTTTCAATCTCTGCTCGAAGCACAATTCTTTCTGCTTCGAGCTCTTTATTTGCAACCTCCAAACCTTGTCTGGCCCTGCGCTTCGTTGACACTATACTGTCCATCTGAACCACTCGGCTTTCGGAGATGGTGAGATTCCGTTGAAGGATGTTATTTTCCTCTCGAAGACGAGCGATTTCTTGATCATTCGATATATTCGCAGCTCGGGCCAAGACTGTTTGCTGCGAAAAGAAAAATCAAGGTAAAAATTTATTTGTACACAAATTCTATGTTATTTCGCAGATGCTTCGTACCTGGTAAGCTGCACGTTCCATAGCAGCGTTAAGCTCCGACCTGTCCGCTTTGCTCAAAATGGCTACCAAGTTGGTCTCCCCTATGTCGCGACTAGCTCGATCCAAAGGCTCGAGCAAAGTCCGAAGACCAGTTGTTCGCTCTAAGAAAGGAGCTAGAAGGGGGAGCATACTTATCGCCTGTTGGTCATCTTCGTCCAGCGAAGGGCCGGAGTGTTGGCCTATAGTCTTCGGAGCCCCTGGAGACTGGCCCCCTCAGTAGATTGACTCTCGTCTGTTGAATCAGACGGAGTTGATCCGGAACTCGCAGTAGGGAGGGGATCTATATTCCTTTTGCCTCTTCCAGGTCCCATTTGAGTGGCACTTAGGATTGGCTCCGAAGTCGTCGAAGGTCCAGGGATTATTTCTTCCTAGCGGACCTCTTCCACAGAAGTGGACTCTGTAAAAACAAAAGTATTATACATTGTATAAATACACAAAATAAACATAAAATAATTATTCGAAGTTTACCTTCGACATTCTGGTGAGGGGTAATCATTGGGCTGTTTGGCGGATCGAAGGCGAGATCTTCGTCCGAATCAGCCGTTAAATCTTCGACTGCAGGAACATTTTCCTGGGCAGTCCTTGTTGCCTCTTCAGGAATCGAAGCCATAGTGACTTCGACTCTACTTTCATCCACAGGAACTTCGTCCTGAGGTAAATCCTCTTGAACTGCCGAAGTCCTTGGTTGCTCAAGGTTATCTCGAGACTCCGGCACGTTCGCAGGTACTTCGGCTTGTGCAGTCCTTTGAAATGTATCTTCGTCTATCAGACGCACAAGCAACCTCCCTTCGTCCTCTTGGGAGTCAAAGACTGAAGCCCTTGGGCTTGAAGGTGCTGGATTCTTTGGTTTCCGAGCCACCTTCTTGACTGGAGTCTTGGCGGAGCTCGAAGTCCCAGCTTCGGCTTTCCTCTTTTTGGGTCCTTTCTCCGAAGGCACCCAATCCATCAAAGGGGGCGGAATGATTTCCAGCATTCCCCACACTCTGTTAAATCTTTCCCAACTCCCGACTAACTTGATTCTCCATTCTTTTTCGGTCGGAGTTGGAGCGCCCAAAATCTTCTCCGAAGCCCGCACTATTTGCTCCGAAGTAATAGGGGCTGAAGAAGCTAAAAAATGAATTAAGTTAGTTACTTCTTCGAATGAATATGCATAATATATGTGGTTTTCGAAGTTACCTGCAGGGCTCGAAGTCGAAGTAATTTTTCGGAGACCGCCTTCTGAATCCTCTTCGAAGATGATAGGCCAATTGGCCATCAGCGGAGAGATTTGTAACCCGAGGAACTCTTCGGCTAAGTCTCGCATGCTCAACCTTCGACTGATTTTCTAAAGTAGGCTGAGGCGAGCTTCGATCTGACCTTGGTCTGGATGCACTAAGACTTCCTTCCGGAATTGGATGTCTTTCAGAGGTCCGGCCAGAGGATTGCTCGCCCCAACTTCGGCATAAAACCATCTCATGACCCAGTCGGTGTACCATCTTGCATTGATGGCCTTAGCAGGAAACTGAAGGGCGTATTCGTCCCGAAGACTGAAGTTAATACTTCCGAAGGCTACTACTACTTTTTCACCTCCGGGGCCTACGAAGGTTTTTGGCTGGCATGAAGCTCTGTGCAGCGCAGCGAAGATCTCTGCCCTCCCCTCGCAGCCTTCGGCTCTCAACGCCCATTCAAAGATAGCTAAACGAGCTACGACATTCGGAGAAAGCTGGGGGAGAGTGACGTGAAATAAATCCAGTACCTCGGCCAAGAAATCCACTGCCGGAAGGCCCAAGCCAGCTTCGAAGAAGGCTTCGAATACGACCACTTCTCCGGGCCTTGGCGACGGGATAAGCTCCTTTCCAGGTTTGCGGATCATGACTCCAGTACTAATCTTCCCTTCTACTGCGATCACCAGGGATTCTCTTTTGCAGGTAGAAGATCCCAGTTGAAAGGATTGATCCAAATATTTTGTTGATGGCGGGCAGAGACCTTGATCACCAACATTTTGGGGATTTCCCCCTCCTGCCGCCATGGATGCCGTTGCGGGTGTTGGAGGAACCGTCGCCAATGCCGCAGCCGCTGCTGCTGCAGCCGCCTGCTGTCGAGCCAAGGCCGAAGGGGCTCCAGTACTCTTGGTTTTCGCCATTGAAGCTACTGGGCTACTTTGGAGGAAAAATGGATGTTAGGGCTCAAAGGGTGTTTGTTTGCAAGAGAACGGTGGAAAAGTACTCAGGAAAATTCTAGGCCCTCTATTTATAGCCTAGATTTTACATTTTTACCGTTAGTCTGTGCCGTTTTGCATTCTTGCCCATTACTTCTCTCCGAAATTAACGCATACCGTAGTTTCCGTTAGAAGAAGGAAGCTAACGGCTATTTCTTCTAAGTCTAAAAGGCTTTCGAGCTTCCTGAGTCAGTTCTAAGATAGTTCGAAAGTAATTGTCTTAAAACTGATTCGGAGTTTAAGATCTTCGTATATTTCGGAGATAAATTAAAATCCAATAACCCCTACGCCTGGTTATTTTTTCCGTATACTGCTCTCCTAACATTACAGGTGTAACGGAGAAGCATATTCGAGGGGCTACTGTTGGGGGAAAATATTCCATTCTCAGGGTTATTGCCGTAACAGCACAAAGGCAGATAATGGATTCGAAGGTTTCCAGACGTCCATCTTCGAAGATGTCCTGAGTCAAGCTCGAAGTACGAAGATAGGCATTGGTTCGGAGTATATCTTCGAACTAAGGCTCTTTGAGATTTTTTCTGCCAGCTAAGATGGAAGATTTATCTTTTATCTTATTAGATTAGTCTTTTACCATTTTAGCCCTATCAAGGGTACCGAATAGTTTCCACTATGTCGGTTGTAATAGAGGGTTAAATAGGTCTTTTCCTTAATATTTGGGCCTATAAATACCCCCCATTTCACCCTGTAATAGGGACCGAATACAAGTTATTCAATACACATATTCGAACTATTCTAAGTTGTTATCCTTTCGGAGGCTTAGAACAGTTCATTTTGCAAACACTTCGTTTGTTAGTTTCTAATCTACAGAAACCTGTTAGCGTAATCTTTTACGCCAACAATATGGTTGGTGACCGTCTTGTGTCATATTCTTGGCGCCGCATCCCGAGTAGTCGTCCATCGATGGTAGACGTAGCCCTTGGTTCCAGCAAAGCTTGAAAAACTCATAATTCCAATGAGGATTGAAATGTGAGTAGCCTTGGTTGTCTTCGCTGTGCATCCTCTTCTTCGACCTCCTCTGGTACTTCTTGATCAGATCCGAAGAAGCGACATTACTGCTGGCTCGCTTGCTTTTATCTGTGTGCCGATTGTTAGTGTGGTACGCGTGCACCATGTTGACTGGGAATGGATGACCGTCGATATTCATCGGCTTCTTCCCATCATCAAATTTGATTTGGCCTTACTCCACGGTCGATTGGATCTACTGCCTAAACACTTCGCACTCGTTAGTATGACGCAATGGGGAATTGTGACATTTGTAGTATTTCTTCTTATTTTACAGTTCATCGACAAACAGTATCATGTGGTCGAGTGACAAGTGGGTCTACTTCTCTTTGAGCAACAGATCGAATATTTTATCGGCCTTATTGATGTCGAAGTCATACTTCTCCTCTTTATCAGTCGGTTTCACCTAGGGGCATGCAACTTGCTTTTTGTTTCTAGACCATTCGGTCATACTGACTTCTGCATCTGAGTCATTGTCCTCGTCGGAGTCCGAACGGTATACCTAAGTATATGCCACCTTCTTCTGATACATGTATCTCTTGGCTTCTTGGAATCAGCTCTCATGTGTCGATACCCTTTCCACCAGTTGGGAGAGGCTCTTGAACTCATGTGATGAAAATCTCTCCTTAATTGGGTTCAGAAGTCCTTGAAACGACAACTCCGCCAACAAGGTATCACTAAGGCTCCGACTATAGCATCTGCTTCATACGTCTCAGAACCTCTAGATATAATCTTGCACCAACTCGTCCATTCTTTGCTTTACGGTTTTCAAGTCATTCAGTTTCATCTCTTGAAAGTTGTTGAAGAAATATTGATGAAACTTATTCTGCAGATCCGCCCATCCTCCGATGGAATCCGCTGATAGTGAAGCAAACCATGCAAAGGCCGATCCAGATAGTGAGAGTGGGAAAAATCAGACCCTCAACGCTTCGTCAGCCGATGCCTCCCCCACAAAGGGCGAGGAAACGGTGGATGTGCTCGATCGTGGAGACCGAGTCTTGCCCCCAAGAACTTAGTGAAGTCGGGTACCTTGTATCGACCAAGTAGCGGTACTTGGTCAAACCATTTTGGGTACGGTTTGTTCTTTTGGCTTTAGCCCAAATTGATCTTTGATAACCTCCGTGATCCGACCCACCCAATCATCTTCTTGTTGTCTCGGTGTTGGGTACCATTCAAGCATTGGGGCCTACTGATATTGCTCTGGCCGGGCAACATTGTATCTATATTGCCCCTCATCACCATAAGGTTGCGCTCCAAAGTTCACGGTCCTATGGTACCCCTGAGGGATACCGTTGGGTGCTCCCCTAGGTGGCACGATGTCTAGCAGCATGTTTCTTGCGATACCATATGTGATTTGTGGGGCCTCCTATTCCATCAGCCTGGGGCCGGTCGCTGAGAACGGCGCCGACGCACTACTTTTGAGGTTATATGGTGAACTCTATGGCAAGCCCCGAGCTAGGGCCGATGGTTGGGTCGCCTTGTTTCCTTCATGGCCGACCAAGATGGTCGGCTGCTCTAGCCTCATCGGCCTTGCGGCTGTGGAGCTGGCCGAGTGTGTTGCGGATTCTATAGAAGTCTGGTCTGAGTAACGGGGTGATACGTCAGACCTTGTAATGGTTCGTGGGCTACAGTGCCATCAAAGGTCTTCTTGATCAACCCGTAGAGGATGTTGACTAGTGTTCTAGATTGATTGATGAGCGCGTGGTGAAGCGTGTTGTCGATGATCTCCTTGAAAACGACATGAGGACTTTCTGTCAGCTGACTGGTCTCCATGGTCATCGCTGGTCTTGGCAATGAATCCCTTAAGATGGGACCTGCTCGAGTCATCCTGTAAGCTTGCAGGCACAGCTCCTGGAAAGCGTCAATGTGTCTTTGTACCTCTGCCCTCTATTCCTTAGTCATAGTCTTCATGGTAGTCGGAATGATGTTGTCGTCGTTGAATTCACCCGCCATGGCTGGATTGCTGAAGTATGGTCCCACTAGGTGTGCCAAAAAACATGTTGGTGCGTTTTTTGTCACACTTTGACACACGTGTGGCCTAGGAGATATGCTTAACTCCAGTGCAGGTCCTACATTCTTACAAAAAAAGGGTTTCAAGGTGTTCCAATTAGTTTGACCCTGCAACTGATAAGGAAATAGAAAAATATGATCAGTAGCATAGCCTAATAGCTATCAAGCCGATGACTGCGATGAGGATGAGATATTTGTGGAATATCATGTCGATTGGCCATAGGGCAATTACCAAGGGTGAAGCAATCTAGCGAGTGTGCCATCATCCGATAAGATGGGAAGTTTTACCACATAGGCCGATGAGCGTTTTTCTGATGGCGAATAAGATGTGGCGTTGAATTGAAGATAACTAGTCAGCTTGTACTCCAACAGAAATAAATAAAATGTGCCAGATAACATGTCTATATCATGAAAATCATCATAATAACTAGATCGGACCTAACCAAGACAGTAGCTAATCATGGTGATCTTAATAATATATGAAGGTATCGGGCATGCTTTATTTAGATGAACGGTATACAAAATGAAAAAGATACAATAGCAAGAGATATCGGACTTAACCGATGAAGCCTCAAACTACCACACCTAGATCACATAAATCTAAGAGATCAATCTGATGCAGACTTAGACCTAGCCGATACACCGAGAACCGGTAACCGTACTATTTCAACGTTCACCTCAAGAGATCAATCTGATGCAGTCGTGAGGATACTGACCTAGTCGATATATTCGTCGGGGGTGGTGGGACTCACCTCTTCGCCAGAGATCGAAACGATGCAGCCTAGCTCTGAGTGCCAAACCCCGTCGGGATAAACCTTAGGAGCCAAGGGTGGCGATGCGCTGAGTAGTTGTTTGACAGAGATATGTGTTTCTAATATAACTAGGGGTACATATTTATCCTAACTGATTCTGGATAATCTTTATCTTCTTTCACTTTTATCTCCATCGGCTCCTCTACATCCAGTCATATTATAATAGCATGGACAGGCTTCCTTGACCATCTTTGATCGGATCCTCTTTGATTTCTATTGATTGTGTGGCATCTTTAGTGGGCCTGGGTTTTACCAAATCTTGGCATCAACATGTATCTTCTATCGATGCCATCAAGTTCATCAAGGAACATATAATGCATCGATTCAGATCCTATAGACCCTCACAACAGACCAAGGGATGATTTTCATATCTGAAGAGTTCCAGCAATTCGTAGACGATAAGGGAATCAAGCTCGTAAATTCGTCACCATATTATGCACAAGCCAACACCCAAGTTGAAGCATCCAACAAGAGTCTGATCAAGTTGATAAAGCATAAGATTAACGAGCAGCCGAAGCGTTGGCATCAGTCTCTATGAGAAGTACTTTGGGCATATTGGATGGTGCGTCAAGGGTCTACTCAGGTGTCATCATATTAGCTAGTCTATGGCTATGAAACAGTACTACCTTGGGAAAATAACATCGGTTCGAGAATGATAGCACTACAAGACCAACTCACAGCCGATGATTATTATAACTTAATGATTGATGGCCAAGACGACTGAGCGCGGATCTGATTGAGAGCCCTTGAGAATATTGAGGATAATAAAGCAAGAGTTGCCAGGTATTATAATAAAAAAGTGGTGCCCAAGTCATTTGAAGAGGGATATCTCGTGTGGAAACTTATCCTACTGATTGGGTCCAAAAACAATCGGTTTGGTAAGTGGTGACCTAATTGGGAAGGACCAAAAGGATACATCGAGTTGTGCCTAGTAATGCTTATCTACTCAAAGGGTTAGATAGACAAGTATTCGGGAAAGCATTGAATGGAAAGTATCTAAAGAAGTATTTCCCGAGCTTTTGGATAAATGCCTAAGGATCTACACGGAAGTAGAAATAGCCGATACTGAGGGTATCGCCTTTAGATGGCTGATGGTGAAATATCATCCTCAGAAGAAAGAAAATACATGATAGTTCAGGAATCCATAGAAATGCATCACAAGAAGGTAAAAAGATTAAGGTTTATACAACATTCTGCGGTACAACATAAAATAGTTCAAAGTAGAAAACGACGAATCACCTTAATCGTCCACTGCTGAATGACATCAACGCTCCGAATAATGGCCCGATCTTTGACATCCGTCCCTAGGACCGTGTCGATCGCCTAGCAAAGCCAATGAGCATGGTAGACATTGTTGGCAAGCTGGAGCTCCTTAGCTTAAATCCGATCGGGAAGGCCGCCAGAATGTTTTCTTCATCGGCTATCTTCGATTGAACCTCATCAAGCTTCACAACCAGACCAGCCTCCTTCGACTTTAGCTCACCAAGGCACCGTGATGAGGCTGATGATCCATCACAAAGGCTGTTCAACTCAGCGCCATCGACAAGTATTGCCTCCCTATGCACTTTGACGATCTCTAGTTGTGACACTCGGCTCGCCCGATCGGCCATCTGTTGTTGCGCTCTTTGGATTGTCGGTCGATGGAACTCCAGATACACTGTCGACGTCAAGGCATCGATGAGCTTGGAGGAAAGGGAGTCCATTATGTCGTTGAAACGAGCCCGTATTAGGCCCGAGTCATTAACTAGTGTCTCCACCAGGTCATCGAGGTAGCACAAGATGTCCAACAAGACCTCCCTCACCTTCGAAGATGATTGAGCCACAGTCGGTCGAAGGGGACTAACAGCTTCATCATCTTGAATATATTTACTGACATTAAAGGGGAAATCCTGGACAAAGTACTGGAGAAAGAAGAAAAAGTTAGACAAATGAAATTGATCGCGCTAAGACATCAAGTACATAAGATACTCATGTCAATCGGCTTGGCATGATTAGCCGATTACGAGTCGCCATCGGCATGAGAGGTTATAGCGTCGCCTTCCGCCTCGGCAATGGGAAGAGTATGGGTACTCTCTTCGTCAAGACTAGCCTAAGGGGCAGGCGAATCAACAGTATCAAGCACCGACAACATCCAAGGCCGATGTGAGTCCCATGAAAAAATATAAAAAGTCAAGGTAAAAGAAGGAACCTACTGAGAGGCATCAGCGGTGGTAGAAGGAGCTTCGGTGTCGGCATTAGATGGAGCAATAATGTCATCGATCGTCGCCAATTCGCTAGAGCTGATGGCAGCATCCAATGTATTGGCCTTAGCTGCCTCCGTAGTGACGTCCAGAGCGACCACAACCGATGAATTGTTGGCAGGTTCATCGGACATATTATCAAATGCCGCATAAAGAGATGTGACGTCAAGAGGAAAGAAAAGGAAAAGGAAGTAAGAAGACAAAAAGTTAAGAACCAAGAACACCAAAGAATAGTAAAAGAAGAAAAGGGGAAATGTTTAGGAAAAAATGTACCTCAGGGATGGAGATATTGGTCGCCATTGGAAATCTGGGGTCACCGATGAAGGAGACAAAAGCGGTGGTGTGCGGTCACCGAAAGAAGTACGGAAAGCACCGACAGTGAGCTCGAGAGTTAAGAGATATGGAGAGTGTTATGTGTGTGCAGAAAACGTAGAGAAGAAGATGAAGAATAGCGGATATAAGTATGGTTTTTGAAAAATTCCGAATTGTTTGTAGGCCCGGTATTGGATGCGGCAAAATCTTCGGCGATTCTGTTTAATGGGGCCGTTGCCAGAATATGTGGCCGAAGAAGAAAAGGCAAGGAAGAAGATGAAGAGTTGATAAAATTTACAATACAGTATGAAAGCGGTGCTCTAAATAGATACTGCAAGATCAAAAGGCACCAGAAGACGAAAGGTTTCAGCTACTAGTGGAAAGTTTGAAGAGACTTTTAAAAAGACGTGGTGTAGAAGGCTTTAATGAGTAATAATTTTGAATCATTAGTTGCCCTTATTCTCCAAAACTGGGTAGACATGTGTTGATAGTGAAAATTGGTCAGGCCCAAGCTCAGTAGCATGGTCAAATAGAAGTCAAAAGAGTTTGGTCAAAGAAGCCCATTCGTATTGTTATACGTGGCCAGATATGAAGGAGCCGATAGAGATGAAGAAGATGGAGATAAAGAAAGAATCAGTTACAATATAGATTACGTTGGACGAAAAGTCTCTGGACTATAAATATGTATCCATTAGTTAGGTAATCAATGTCAACAAACACAACAACAAACTACTCTCGACACATTGCCATCCTTGGTTAATCCCGGCGTGACTTGGCACTCAGAGATGGGATGCATCGCTTCGATCTCCAACGAAGAGGTGAGTCTCGCTACCCCGACGATCGTATAGGCTAGATCGGTGTCTTTCGAGGATGCATTATTTCGATCTCTTAAAGCATTGGCTTGGTTGTATGATCACTGGTTTATCTTGGTGTATTTTCTAGGTCTAAGGCTACATCACTACGATCTCTTAGATTGATGTAAGTTGGGTATCGTGGTTCGAGGCTTCATCGGTTGAGTCCGACATCTCAATCTATTGTATCTGATTTATGTTGTACACCATTGAGGAGCCATGCTGAATAGCGTGGGCCTCATGGCTCCAAAAGTGATGAGTCATTGTCAACGATAGTCAAAGATGACTGAAGAATAGAGGAGATCTGCTGTTTCATGGGCCGCGTGTGACTCAGGTACACGGGCAGCGAGCGACTGTCGGGCAGAGGAGGCTGCGAAGTCGGGCTGGCCCAATCCGGGTGCATGGGCTAGAAGCAGTAGAAGACCCACTGGGCTGTTGACCAGGACTGACTCAGGTACACGAGCGGTGAGCGATTGCCGGGCTGAGAGAGCTGCGGAGTCGGGCCGGCCCAATCCGGGTACCTGGTGCAAAGCTGGTGGAGGCTTTGTCAGTTTCGGCGTAAAACTGACAACCATTGATTCTGTATCCGACTGTCCAGAAGAGAAGCCGTAGTCGCTACGAAAACTTAGCTTCCGGATATGTCATCTGTAACTCTAGGCCCACAGTCAGTCAGTTGTGTCTGTAAAAATTCCTAAGGGCAGTAGAGTCTTTTCCTTTATTTTTGAGTCTGTAAAAACCCTAAGGGGCTGGTAGAATATTCCTAGTGTTGGGCTGCCTATAAATAGGACCCCAATCCCTAGGGTTTGGACTACCCCTTTGTGCTGAAATCAAATCCACTCTTTGGGTCATTTTGTCTCCCGTTTCTCTCTCCTGTGTGCGCCGCCAGGCTTGTGTTCCTTCCTGTTTGTGCATTATTCTTACTCTAAACTCTTGGATGCATTTAAGCCTTGGTCCCTGCTGATTTTATTTGTTGCACTTGTTTAGTTTGGGGAGTTATTGCTTCATCTACGGGCTGCTGAATTTATTTCGTGAGGAGAAGCTTCTTCTGTTGCTTCTGTTCTTCACAAACTGAGTACTAGTTCTTGCTGTTGCAAGTAGTACTACTTTCCTGTAGCTACAGTAGTCTGTGCAGCTTTTCACCTTCTACTGCACAGCCTTTTCGATCGAGGCTGACAGGGTCTGTCACCTTTTTGGCTGTGTTTCGAGCGAAGCTACTCTCTGTTCGAAACCCCTCAGTTTCGCGGGGTAGGCTTCGATTTATCTCTTTTGAAGGCTTCGTTCGGTCTTCGGTATTTGGTTTGCGTTCTGTGTTGCTAAGCTTCGAAGCATTTTTCTGATCGTCAGCATCGCATACTTCGAACAATAGTGCGTAGGGGCTTCGGCCCTATCTGTTCGAAGTCCATACTTCGACAAGTTTTGAAGTTGGGTTCGAGGCTTGTAGCTCCGCTAGGCCTCGCACTGACTTCTGTGTAGCATGTCACCCTTCGCCTCTCTTTTCGGAGCTTGCTCTTTTCGAAGGTAGAGCATTGGCTTCGGACTTGTTTTTCTGTTGTGTGACAGGCTTCGCTTCTGTGTTCGAAGGTTGTCCTTTTGTGGGTTGTGTTCGAAGCTTTCTGTTCGAAGGTTTTGCTTCGAAGCTTTCGTTTCAAAGTTGTGTTCGAAGTTTTGTCTTCGAATTGCATACTTCGAAGCAGGCTCCGACTCTGTCACTTTGCTTCGAAGCATTCGGTTCAAAGCTGTGTTCGAAGCCTTGACTTCGAAGTACATACTTCGAACCAGGCTCCGGCATTGTCATACTTCGCTCTGAAGTACACTTCGCATCTTACCACTTCGAACTAGGCTAGACCGTGACATCTTCGGCATCTCGGACAGGCTCCGTCACCAACCTCCGAAGCTGACCTCGACGTGCGAAGGGGGCTACGCCAAGTTCCGAACAGAAGACAAATTTGGACAGTAACTTCTCTTTTCATCTTACACATACTTAGATCATTTCATTGAGAAGTTTAGGCCTGTTACAACTTGTTCATCTGCCTAGTTGCACCACTTTAGTTTTACACTGTTTATCATCAGTTGCTTCTAGGTTAGAAACCTTTAGACTTAGGCCTTCTGTTTATTTTCTGCTGCGTAGTATTTTTGAAGTGCGTTGGGTATTGGGAACAGGCCATTGATTCGAAAGAATTTTTAAGGCGCCCATTCACCCCCCCTCTGGTCGCTACTTTCGGTCCTACAAGTGGTATCAGAGCGAGGTTAGGGTTTTTCCATACCTTAACCGGTTCTAAACCCTAGTAGTGACTATGACGTCTCCTGGCAAGGTCCCGTCCTTGGAAGCCTATGGCTATAATTATTGGAAGACTCGCATGCGAGCCTATCTCATGAGCCAGGGTTCGGACATATGGGACATTTGCGTTCACAGCACGTTTGTCATTTTGCCAGTCGCTGAGCATGGTACTGCTGGTATCATTGCTCAGCATCTGAGCAACAATAAGGCTGTGAACATTTTGTTTTCTGGTTTAGGTCCCACTGAGTTTGAGCGTGTGAGTCATCTCTCCACTGTGAGAGAGATCTGGGCTACCCTCAAGGCACACCATGAGGAAACAGCACAGGTCAAGGCTCGGCTCTATCAGACCTACCGGCGTGAATATGAAAATTTCACACAGAAGCCGGGTGAATCTGTTGAGGCTTTGTTTGGTCGCTTTCAGTCGATCATTAACAAGCTTCGGGACAACAAGGCTGAGGGTGCTCGGTTAGTCTCAGATCACGAGCAGGCGCTCAAGGTTCTTCATACCTTGGACCCAAAGATCTGGGAGATCAAGGTATCATCTATCGTTGAGAGTACTTCTTACGATACCTTGACCATTTCTGAGTTGTTTAGCAAGCTGAAGGCCACTGAGGTAGATATCCAGTTGAGATCAAATCTCACTGGCTCTGGATCAAAATCCCTGGCCCTTGCTACACCTTCTGTTGATCCCTCTGCTGTGAGATGTGCTGGGTTCTCTTTGATGTCTATCACTGAGGACCAGCTTGAGTTGTTGGGAGATGATGATTTGTGTCTCTTTAACAACCGGGTGCGTCGTGTCTATGATAAGAGAATGTTCAAAAGACACGGCACAAAATCCGGATGTTTTGAATGTGGTGATCTAGGACACTTCATCGCCGACTGCCCCAAGCGCAGTGGATACAAGAAGGGCACCGGCAGCAGCTTCCACTACTCCGGCAAGCATGAGAGCCCCTCCTTCAACAAGGGCAAGCCGAAGACTCGTTTCTTCAAGAAGGCCCTGAAGGACTACCGGCGAGAGAACAAGAAGCGCGACAAGGCCTTCTTCGCCGAGATGGAGAAGAGCTACTCCAAGCAGTCCACGACTTCTTCCTCTTCATCGAGCTCAAGCGATGAGGAGATCTCCATCAGGAAGGGGAAGGACAAGGATGATCCGGCGGGCCTCTGCTTCATGGCCTTCGGAGACAAGCCGAAGAGCCGCTCACACCAGCGCCGAAGATCCCGCAAGAGCTTCTGCTCAATGGCTCTTGGGGATAGAGAAGAGAAGAGCTCCTCCGACGACTCCGACGACGACGACAGCAAGGTATCATCTTATGAGCGCGAAATTGTTGATTTACTTGAAAGCAATCGTCAGGAGTTGAAGTATCGGGAGAAAATGCTTAGGGGGGCTAAGAAAAGGATAGACGAGTTAGAAAGTGAGCTTGCCGTAGCCAACGGTAGAATAGAAAGTCTATATTCTTCCCCTTGCTTGGGTGATAGCAGTGAGTGCCCGAAGTGTGAGGTGCTTCTGTGTGACCTGTCGACTCTGAAGTCCAGGTACACAGAAAGGGTTGATGAGAGGGACGCTTTGTCCACTGAGCTTGAAAGCGCTCAGCAGGAGCTGAAAGATGCTCAAGCCACTGTCGTCGCACCCTGTGTTGATTGCCCATCGCATCTAGCTGTCTTAGCTGAGCTGAAATCCAAGGGCGATGAGCATTTGGGTGATTTAGAGAGGTTGAGAGCTGAGCTTGCCCAGACTAGGCTAGAGCTTGAGACACTGTCAGTTCCACCCACTGTTTGTGAGAACTGCCTGTCTCTTAGAATGGAGTTGATTAAGCTAAAAGCCGGAAAGTCTGTCCAAGTAGAGAGTGAGTGTGAGACCTGCTTGTCTCAGGTGGAGGTTCTAGCTTCTTTGAGAGAGGAGCTAGCAGATTCTCAGAATGAGAACTTTTACCTCCGTTCTATCCTGAGTTGGATCAGTGCCAGAGAGCCACAACTTGGCATGATGATCCAGCAGTTCAAGAGGCAGGATGGGTTTGGGGTAGGTTACACCTACACCAAGGCTGACTTTGAGAGCGCCATTAGCCGGGCAGTGGAGTGGAGTAAAATGACTCCAGAGCAGAGGTATCCCAAGACTCACTCCACTGAGTCTTCCCAGGCTTGTCAGCCCAAGGATGGAGTGATCCATGAACCACCTAAAGCTCCACCCAAGAAACCTATCTGGGTTCCAAAGCCCAAAAATCTCCACACTTCTCTTGACTCTCTTCCTGGACCCTCTCAGCCCAAGAAGACCACTCCAAACACTACCAAGCCCAAGAATCCTAAACCTCAACCACATCCCAAGAAGCCTACCTATCATTGTGAGTACTGTCAGAGAGACGGGCATCTTGCGGAGTTCTGCTTCAGGAGGAAGCGGGTTGAGAGAGCAGAGAGGGCTCGTAGTGATCAGGAGCAGTTCTACCAGCAGGGAGGTAGACTGCATGTCCCTCGATGCGGGGAGAGGCTGGAGGCCAGGCCGCGTCGTGTAGGTGGTGGTAGAGGAGACGGTTTTCTTGCCCGTGCTCCAGTTGGTGGTGTTCGTTCCGGCAGAGTTCCAGACCGAGTTGGCTACGGTTCTGGACCTCGTGGCCGTAGGGTTAGGCAAAACCGAGGACCGCGCTTTGAGCCGCGTTTTGGTCCAAACTCTTTTGATGGTTTTCGCTTTCCATCTTTTGAGCAGATGGCTCGACACTGGTTTAGCTCTTTTGCTAAACCTGGTGCCGGACCATTTGCTCCCACTTACAGACACTGATTGTGCAGGACCGGGGACTGGAGGATGTTTGGATTATGGACTCAGGATGTTCTCGCCACATGACGGGACATCGCAGATGGTTCTCCAGTCTCACTCCCCCGAGCTCCAAAGAGTACATCACATTCGGGAACAGCGGTCAAGGGAAAGTAAGTGGCATAGGCTCAATCAGCATTTCAGATCATTTCTCTATAAAGAATGTTGCTTTGGTCAAAAATCTGAACTTTAATTTAATCTCTGTTTCGCAACTTCTTGAGGATGGTTTGGAAGTGCGTTTTAAGAAGGGCAATTCTTCTGTGGTTGATTCTAGAGGGTCTTTGGTTTGTCAGATTTTACCTTTCGGTAAAGTTTTTCGAATTGACTTCTCTAGTTCTTTTGGCCCTTCTCGCTGTTTGATTGCTGGATCTTCTTCTGAGCTTTGGAAGTGGCATAGGAGGTTAGGTCATTTGAGTTTTGATCTGCTAGTCAGGTTAAGCTCTATGGACCTCATCCGAGGATTGCCCAAGCTTAAAATGGAGAAGGATCTAGTTTGTCATCCCTGTCGTCATGGGAAAATGGTTGCCGCTTCTCACTCACCTGTGACTCAGGTGATGACTTCGTATCCAGGCGAGCTTTTACATTTGGACACTGTAGGTCCAGCTCGGGTACGCTCAGTCGGTGGGAAGTGGTATGCACTTGTGATTGTTGACGACTTTTCTTGATTCTCGTGGGTTTTCTTTTTGGAGTCTAAGGATGAAACCTTTCAATTTGTCCATGACCTGATTTTGAAGCTGAAGAATGAGAACAATGGTCGGATGCGAGCAATACGCTCCGACAACGGCTCTGAGTTCAAGAACTCTCAGTTCGTCAGCTTCTGTAGTGATCAGGGTCTGGACCATCAGTTTTCCTCTCCTTACACTCCCCCACAGAACGGCGTTGTGGAACGAAAGAACCGCACGCTAGTTGAGATGGCCAGGACGATGCTCGATGAGCACAGGACTCCTAGGCGTTTTTGGGCTGAAGCCATGAAGACGGCTTGCTATCTGGCCAACCGCATTTTTCTTCGAGCTTACATTGGTAAGACATCATATGAGTTGCGTTTTGGCAGACAGCCCAAAGTGAGCCACTTGCGAGCGTTTGGCTGCAAGTGCTTTGTGCTCAAGAAGGGAGGGCATTTGGACAAATTTGAGTCTCGTTGCTGGGATGGTGTTTTTCTTGGTTATGCATTGCATTCTCGAGGCTTCCGTGTTTGGAACCTCGAATCCCAGCTGCTTGTCGAGACTTGTGAGGTTTCTTTTGATGAGTCCTTGCCTTCTTTGAATCCTTCTTTTGAGCTTTCTGGTGATGATGAGCTCGGAGAGTCCATCTTCGAGGAAGATGAGGATACTCCAGCTGCTGTTGAGGGCGGGCCTTCTGCATCCCCCGCAGAGCCCACACCTTCTGTGACTTCGACTGATGATGAGGGCGGACCTCTGATCACTTCTTCCACTTCGATCGAGCCCCCTCAGTCGAGTCCAGAGGTGCCAGCTGCTGACTCCGGTGAGGTGACTTCAGATCACCAGGGAACCCGAGCAGTTCAGCGTGACCACCCCTCAGAGCTCATCATTGGTGATTTGACTGAGAGGACTTTGCGTTCTTCTGCCTCTCTCGCTGTGTTTGCTGAATCTGCGTTTGTTGCATCTTTTGAGCCCAGAGATGTTTCTCATGCTCTCTCTGATTCTAATTGGATTAATGCCATGCAAGAAGAGCTTGAGAATTTTGTCCGCAATCGGGTTTGGACACTAGTTGAGCCGCCACCTGGATGCAACCCCATAGGCACCAAGTGGGTATTCAAGAACAAACAAGGTGAAGATGGGGTTGTGGTGCGCAACAAGGCTCGACTAGTCGCCCAGGGTTATTGCCAGAAGGAAGGTATTGACTTTGAAGAAACCTTCGCTCCTGTTGCCCGTCTTGAGTCCATTCGTATTCTTCTAGCTTTTGCCGTTTCGAAGGGTTTTAAGCTTTTTCAAATGGATGTTAAGAGTGCTTTTCTGAACGGGTACATAGAAGAGGAGGTTTATGTTAGGCAACCCCCCGGTTTTGAGAACCCTAAGTTTCCTCGACATGTTTTTAAATTGCATAAAGCTTTATACGGGTTGAAGCAAGCCCCCAGGGCTTGGTATGACCGGTTAAAGCAATTTTTGTTGGGGAAGGGCTTTGTGATGGGTTCTGTGGACAAAACTCTTTTCTTGCTCAGAGATGCTTTAGATTTTTTAGTTGCTCAGATTTACGTGGACGATATTATCTTTGGCGGTACTACTGATTCTCTTGTGTCCAAGTTTTCTGAGCAGATGCACAGTGAATTTGAGATGAGCCTCATGGGTGAGCTTAAGTACTTTTTAGGGCTCCAGATCAAGCAGACCAAGGACGACACCTTCATCCACCAAGGTAAGTACACTCGTGATATGCTTAAGAAATTTGACTTTGGTGGTGAATTGAAGCCGCAGATGACCCCGATGGGCACGTCTGGGGGTTTGGACAAGGACGAGAGCGGTGTGAAGGTCAATGAGAGAGAATTTCGAGGGATGATCGGTTCGCTGTTGTACTTAACGACAACAAGACCAGACATACAGTTCGCCGTGGGACTTTGCGCGCGTTTTCAGTCTTCACCACGCGCGTCTCATCGGCAGGCTGTCAAGCGCATTTTCAGGTATCTCACCTATGCGCCTGATCTTGGTCTTTATTATTCAGCATCATCATCTCTTGAGTTATCTGCTTTTCGGACGCTGACTTTGGTGGGTGCCGGTTGGATCGTAAGTCGACTTCCGGTACTTGCCAGTTTCTTGGTTCTTTCCTTGTATCTTGGTCTTCTCGAAAGCAATCTGGAGTTGCTCTTTCGACCACAGAGGCTGAGTACGTAGCTGCTGCTAGCTGCTGCTCACAGATGGTTTGGATGATTTCCACTCTACGAGACTTTGGGTTGTTCTTTCCTACCAGGGTTCCATTGTTTTGCGACAGCACTAGTGCTATTAGTGTAGGGAAAAACCCGTGTCTTCATTCAAAAACCAAACATATTGATGTGCGCTTTCACTTCTTATGGGATCAATATGAGAAAGGTGCCATTGACCTTGTTCATGTTGATACCCATCATCAGTTGGCTGACATTTTCACCAAACCCCTAGATCAGTCTACTTTTGAGCGTTTACGAGGGGATTTGGGTGTTGTGTATCCTTTCTAGGATATTTTGCGTCAGTTTTTTCTTTCTTCTTTACTCTTTTCTTGAGTCTTTTTGTGTGTGTTCATATCTTGCATTTTCACTTATCACACTTTAGAGATGCTTCTGTTATATGATTGAACTACTTTACTTATTCTAGCGGGTACATGCTTTTGATTACATGTCGATGATCATGCCTTGATTCAGTTCACTTGATATATCTGATATCTGTCATGTGCATGGCTTTTACGCTTTCAACTTGAAAAATGATCACCTTTGCTTCTGGTAACTAGTATGTGTAGGCTGAGTGCTTTTGCTATCTGTTACATGCCTTGTAGCCAGTTCATCACATAGATGCAGATATGCAACTTGGACATCTTTATGCTTTAACATGGAAAATGTGCTATAAAAATGATAAAAATCAAAAATGAATGAAAATTCCATTCCTTTTTATGCTTAAGTTGAAAAGATCCAAGTGGGTTTGCTTTGTCGCATTATATTGTTCTGGACTGCTTACCATAGCACTTTGGTATGAACTAGGACAGTGTAGTGTATGCCAAGACCAATGTCTTAAGCTTCTGATGGCCCAGTTCTGGCCTAGGCTTGACTTGGTCGGTTAGCATAAGGTTTGACATGCAAATAACCCTTGGCAAAAAATGACAAAGGAAAATGAAAAAGCCTGAACATTAAAAAGATAACAAGTTTGCTGAAGCACTTTGTTTTTGAACAATGCTTATCTTGGTAGATATCAGTTAGCTTCTGCATCTCATGTTTTACCTTGCTTGTTTACCGAAACATGTGGTGATGTTTTTATTTGCAAAAATTGAAAAATGCGTGCTAAATGACTTTCTTTCGATATCATCTGTTGCACTGATCATGCCATGTGTCTTAGACAGTATCTCTTTTGCTATACTTGTTAGATGTTGTAACTGCAGTCAATCATATTTGAGAAGCATGCTTTCTACACTCCACCTGCACCCCAGTTGCATTCACTGCATATCTTGAGGGGGAGTTGCATTTCAGGGGGAGTCTGTGTCTCTTTTGAGTGCTTGATGAGTTCACTTGTCAACAAGGGGGAGAAAATTTGGGATCAGAGTTTAAGGGGGAGTTCTTACTCTGTTGATATCCTTGTTGTTCTGAAATCACACTCATTTTGAGCTTTTACGTTTTGGTTAACCATAATGACCGTTTCTTGCTTTTGGTTGGCTTTTGGTCATTAGGGTTAAACTTTTACCTTATTTTTCTTCTTCTTTGTTTCCTTGTGTTTTGTTTTCGTGTTTCCACATTTGTTCGCAGGTGCTGAAGAGCTGTGAAAAGAGGAATGTTGACAATGCACTCATCAAGAGGGAGATTGAGGAGCCATGCTGAATAGCGTGGGCCTCATGGCTCCAGAAGTGATGAGTCATTGTCAACGATAGTCAAAGAGGACTGAAGAATAGAGGAGATCTGCTGTTTCATGGGCCGCGTGTGACTCAGGTACACGGGCAGCGAGCGACTGTCGGGCAGAGGAGGCTGCGAAGTCGGGCTGGCCCAATCCGGGTGCATGGGCCAAAAGCAGTAGAAGACCCACTGGGCTGTTGACCAGGACTGACTCAGGTACACGGGCGGTGAGCGATTGCCGGGCTGAGAGAGCTGCGGAGTCGGGCCGGCCCAATCCGGGTACCTGGTGCAAAGCTGGTGGAGGCTTTGTCAGTTTCGGCGTAAAACTGACAACCATTGATTCTGTATCCGACTGTCCAGAAGAGAAGCCGTAGTCGCTACGAAAACTTAGCTTCCGGATATGTCATCTGTAACTCTAGGCCCACAGTCAGTCAGTTGTGTCTGTAAAAATTCCTAAGGGCAGTAGAGTCTTTTCCTTTATTTTTGAGTCTGTAAAAACCCTAAGGGGCTGGTAGAATATTCCTAGTGTTGGGCTGCCTATAAATAGGACCCCAATCCCTAGGGTTTGGACTACCCCTTTGTGCTGAAATCAAATCCACTCTTTGGGTCATTTTGTCTCCCGTTTCTCTCTCCTGTGTGCGCCGCCAGGCTTGTGTTCCTTCGTGTTTGTGCATTATTCTTACTCTAAACTCTTGGATGCATTTAAGCCTTGGTCCCTGCTGATTTTATTTGTTGCACTTGTTTGGTTTGGGGAGTTATTGCTTCATCTACGGGCTGCTGAATTTATTTCGTGAGGAGAAGCTTCTTCTGTTGCTTCTGTTCTTCACAAACTGAGTACTAGTTCTTGCTGTTGCAAGTAGTACTACTTTCCTGTAGCTACAGTAGTTTGTGCAGCTTTTCACCTTCTACTGCACAGCCTTTTCGATCGAGGTTGACAGGGTCTGTCACCTTTTTGGCTGTGTTTCGAGCGAAGCTACTCTCTGTTCGAAGCCCCTCAGTTTCGCGGGGTAGGCTTCGATTTATCTCTTTCGAAGGCTTCGTTCGATCTTCGGTATTTGGTTTGCGTTCTGTGTTGCTAAGCTTCGAAGCATTTTTCTGATCGTCAGCATCGCATACTTCGAACAATAGTGCGTAGGGGCTTCGGCCCTATCTGTTCGAAGTCCATACTTCGACAAGTTTTGAAGTTGGGTTCGAGGCTTGTAGCTCCGCTAGGCCTCGCACTGACTTCTGTGTAGCATGTCACCCTTCGCCTCTCTTTTCGGAGCTTGCTCTTTTCGAAGGTAGAGCATTGGCTTCGGACTTGTTTTTCTGTTGTGTGACAGGCTTCGCTTCTGTGTTCGAAGGTTGTCCTTTTGTGGGTTGTGTTCGAAGCTTTCTGTTCGAAGGTTTTGCTTCGAAGCTTTCGTTTCAAAGTTGTGTTCGAAGTTTTGTCTTCGAATTGCATACTTCGAAGCAGGCTCCGACTCTGTCACTTTGCTTCGAAGCATTCGGTTCGAAGCTGTGTTCGAAGCCTTGACTTCGAAGTACATACTTCGAACCAGGCTCCGGCATTGTCATACTTCGCTCCGAAGTACACTTCGCATCTTACCACTTCGAACTAGGCTAGACCGTGACATCTTCGGCATCTCGGACAGGCTCCGTCACCAACCTCCGAAGCTGACCTCGACGTGCGAAGGGGGCTTCGCCAAGTTCCGAACAGAAGACAAATTTGGACAGTAACTTCTCTTTTCATCTTACACATACTTAGATCATTTCATTGAGAAGTTTAGGCCTGTTACAACTTGTTCATCTGCCTAGTTGCACCACTTTAGTTTTACACTGTTTATCATCAGTTGCTTCTAGGTTAGAAACCTTTAGACTTAGGCCTTCTGTTTATTTTCTGCTGCGTAGTATTTTTGAGGTGCGTTGGGTATTGGGAACAGGCCATTGATTCGAAAGAATTTTTAAGGCGCCCATTCACCCCCCCTCTGGTCGCTACTTTTGGTCCTACAAAATCTGAATAAAGCATGCCCGATATGTTAAAGTATTACTAATTATTCGTGATTTAGCAATTGTCTTGATTAGGTACGATCTTACTGTTATGATGATTTAATAGTATGGATGCATTCTTTAGTATGTTAGATTTAGTTTCTATCGGAGTAAAAGCTGATAGGTTATATTTAATTCCATGTTACACCGCATTGACATCGGGGGTTATGCATCGGCTTTTTGTGTGCAATGCACAATACACACATCTATCGGTCTGATGGCGTGTTACATACATCGGCCGATGGCGTGTTACATACATCGGCCGATGGCGTAACCGATCCTGATGGTATGGCTTCGGCTATCAGTTTAGTAGCTGATAGGTGCCGACATTCACGATTATTTTCTATCACCATGGTTTCATCGGCTCGATAGCCGATCAACATTGCTACTAACATTTTTATTATCCCTTATCAGTTGTAAGGTCAAACTGATTGGTACATTCAGAACCTTTTAAGATTATAGGACCTACATTAGAGTTAAGCATATCTCTCAGGACACACGTGTGACCAAAAACGACACCAACAGGTGGTGGCGCAGCCCCTAGAGCGCCTCAGGCCAAGTAGAGGACAACGGTGAGCCTCGTAGCCTTTGGAGTGCCTCGTACCCAAGGGGGGACTATGGTGGCCCCCCGTAGCCCTTTGGGAAGGCCTTAGGCCAAACAGAGGCATACGGAGGACCCTACGGCCCCTGGGAACCCTCAACCCAAAGGGAGGACTGCAAAGGTACACTTCAAAGTTGATTATGCAGATTATGGTAGAGAGAGGCTAACTTAGATCTAGGATCCCCACGGATGGTGCCAACTATTGTAGCGTAAAATTTATGCTTAATAGGTTTGTTTTGTATCGAACGACTACTAATTGTGAAGTGATTTTATACTGGTTCAGGCCTCCGACTGTCAGATAATAACCCTATGTCCAGTGTGTAATATTCTTTTGAATCACTGCCTCCATCCCTTTTACTGTAGAGAGAGCTATATTTTATAGGCAAAATACAATAGGATAATACTATTATACTCTCTAGTTATAACAGACTATAACAGTGCAATACAGAGGACTACATAGGGGTGGCATGGTAAAATGTCGTATAAACACCGTAGAGTAGTTGTCTTGTCAGAGAGGACTGGAGCCCCTAGTTTCGGCCTTCACTCCGAAATAGTTTTAGAAGCTCCGAAGTTCGAGAGGCCTTTGAAGTAACCTTCTAGCCAAAGTCTAGAAAGTCTCGGATGAGGGCTTCAATGGTTAATACCTCTTGATCAATTTTTAGTCAACCTAAAATACAACAGGAGTTATTTATCCCAACAGATAGTAAAATATTATTTGTGAATAATTGCTAGTTGTGACCAATATTAAGTAATTTTAATTCTAAATCAATATAATTTGATTATTAATTTTAAAATAAGATCAAAACAAATAACTCTACCATTTTTATATTTTAGAATTTGATTATGTAAACAAATACGGACATGACATTTTCAAGGTCAAACCTGCTCACAGAGTTAAAATTTGTTACGAGAGTTAGGGGTGTTCGTGAGAGGAATGTATTAACCCTAATTAATCCATCATTAGCACATTTTTATTATAGCATCCTATTATCAAATCATTAACTAGTACGTTTAATAGATTTGTCTCATGAATTAACCCTTATTTATGTACTTAGTTTTATAATTAACTTATATTTAATAGTTTTAATTAATATCTAAAAATTCAATACGACGAAGCTAAAATTTAGCAAAGACATCCTAACGAGGCCTAGACTAACAAGTAATAATTATGTCCTACCTCTCTTATTAATAAGAAAATATATTATTTTGTGGTGATAGATAAGAGGTGGGGAATTGCTATTAAAGAAATATTTTTATTTATGAATTAAGGAGTAGGTAAAACTTAAAATTTAAGTTTTTTTATACAAATGTAAAAACAAAAAAATGAACGAAAAGAATATCCAGTAATACTTACAAATTGTGAGGGCATGTACAATTGTAGTTTTAGAGCTGTCTATAAGCTGAACATTTTACAAAAAACTCCTCATTTCGCAGCAATAAATGATGAGAGAAATGCAAGCCGTCTCTTGATGAAGAGACAACAAGAGCTCATGCTCCAATGTATATTTAAAGATCTATGAGTCATGGTTACATACAAACATTAAATATTTTGTAGACAATTAAACAGACAACTACTATCTATGAGTTGTACTAGTTGACTATTTAGCTGTCTATGTTGTAAATTTCAAGAATCTATAGACGACGGCTGTCTATACCATTGTACATGCCCTGATGTTGACTAACGAGTACGTGAGTTCGTGAGCAGGAGTCCACGTGTTGTTGCCGGACAACACGACGTCCTCCTCGGCACCTCCCTTTTTTTTAAAAAAATAATTAAAAAGATATTTTGTGGAATGTGAAGACCCAGAAGACGAAAGCCAATCCCGCTTGATCCACACCGCCCTCACCGCCCCACACACACATTTCCGGTTCCCGTCTCGTCAGTCTCCACTCCCCTCCGCTTCGCATCGTACTTCCTAACTACTTCGATCGGTCCCGCCGCTCTCCGATTGGCGCAGGCGGGGATGAGATCGCAGCTCGACGCCGCCGTCTCATCGCCGCCGGCCTCCTCCGGGCGATGCCTCGGCTCCGCGCTGCCTCGGGTTCGGGCCCTCAGGTACGGACGCTGTACGCTCTTGTATTGTTGTTGCATGTGGGCGTGTGGCCGGTGTGGTGGGGTTTGGCCTTCCGCTGATCTTGAATCCACGTCTTCATTTGTGCTCCCGGGAGCATATGTGGTAGGTTTCATTCGTTCCCGGGCCAGTTTCGCGCTTGTCGCGGTGGCGGCGTCGGAGTCTGCTCCGCTAACCGTCTCACCGGCAAGCGAGGTTCGTGGCGGCAATGCAGCAAGCATTTCCTGCCTGCTATTTGGAATTGGAACGTCCTCTAACGAGCTGGTTGCCGTGCCATGTTTTGATTTTATCAATTTGTACTGCGCTCGTACACTTTGTTTAAGCAGGACGTTGGTCAGGAGGAAGAGAGTTGGATTCATCAAAGGGGATGAATGAGAAGGTGACTAATGGTAATGCAGAAATCCGGAGCACCACGTCGACAGCCGAAAATTACGGTGACTTTCCTGCTCAGGTGATTTTTTTCTGTACAGCATTCATTATTCTGAATTGTGATAGCCCAACCATACATCAATCCACAAGCTTAGTTTTCTACTGGACATCATCATTTTAATGTGATACTTAGGAAGGTAAATGCATAAATTTCATTAGTAGATGAAGATGACAACTGTTCGTTAGGATACTTGCTTTAGGCCAATGGCGATGTTGGTTAACTTGGCTTGTTTGCAAGAGCATCTAAGCAGTGCTATACTGCCATGTTACAGGTCATTAGGAGAATAGTTGATTATTAGGAAGAATGTTGTCCATTTGTGCCTTCCAAAGCAATGGTTCAGTTGTTCAACGCTAGTTGAAATTCATTGCATATGTACTTTCCACCAGCTACAGGTCACAATGGATGCTATGCAAAAACACCTTTTGTTTTTCTTAATGTTTCATACTTTAAAATTCTGATTTTTGCAGGGAAACTTCAACATGGTTACTATTGTAAGTGTCACATTCTGCCTTCTACACAAAATTGCTATTGCACAAATGCAGTTGAGGACAAAATTTCTCCCTTGGATGTCACACAATATTACAAGTTTACCATTGGCTTGCATATCGGATCCTATGAAAAAACCTGTTCCTCTTAAGCTAGATGTGACTTTTCCGCCATTGCCTGATATCAGATGGGGTATTTCACGGTTGTACTACCTATTCAATACCCAGCTTGAACGAAACATTGTCTTGTAAGTGCAACTTGCCAGCTTTGATATATGTTTGGTATTATGCCATGCTTCTTTTGTCACATTACTGCATAACTGGGCTTTCACTTTCTGCGCATCCTCACAATTTATCTATTCCTAATTTACACACAATACCTTAAGTTTTTGTTGTCATGGTAAATCAACTTCATACTCTGTAATGATTTTCTTCCCAGGTCTATCATTACTTTGCTGATCACGTGCTTTTCTCTAGTTGTTGTCGGCGGATTCCTGTTTCATAAGTTCAGGTCTGCTACTTTTATTAAAAATGTGTACATTTTCTAATTTAATGTTCCTCATTCTCTAGTATTACTTCTTATATTTGGATTTGTATTAAAAGATTGTCTATCCATAGTAGTTGGATTGGGCCCAAAAGATGATGAAATATTTTGGTTTCCATTTCAGGAAGAAACAACAGCCTTTAGAGGACTGCCTTTGGGAAGCTTGGGCATGTCTATGTTCATCATCTACTCACCTAAGAGTAAGTAGAGACTAGTGGGGTGTTGCCAATTGAAGAACAATATGTTACCTTAGTTTTGCATAACCCTGTTTTAGCTAATAGATTTGATCATTTGATTAACCTTTTATGTAAATACTTTCCTTTTATGTAATCCTTGTTAATATGATCCTGTGCTCTTTCTCTCTGTTTTTCCTTAACAGCAAAAGACACGTATTGAGCGTGTAATTGGGTTCTTTCTTGCTATCTGGGGTATATTGTTCTATTCTCGTTTGCTAAGCGCAATGACAGAACAGTTTAGAGTGAGTTACTATTTGAAAACTATACAAAATCGAGGTGAACATATTTTTAATCTAGTGCATGCCTCTGGTGCATAACCACCTTGTTGTTTACTGTGTACAGATCCAGATGTATAAGGTAAGGGAAGGAGCACAGCTGCAAGTTATCGAGGATGATCATATCATCATATGTGGAGTCAATAGTCATCTGACGTCCATATTGAATCAACTGAATAAGTTCCATGAATCATCAATTCGGTTAGGTACTGCCACTGCAAGGTAATTGGAGGATAAAACAATTTGTATTTTGTCTATGTCTATCTATATTTTCTAATACAACTTATTTCTTTCTTTTGAAAAAATTCAAGGAAGCAGAGAATACTTCTTCTATCTGATCTTCCTAGAAAGCACATAGAGAAGCTTGGAGATAGCATGGCCAAAGATTTAAACCATATTGATGTCTTCACCAAGAGGTAAAGGGTCTTGATCGTCTGCTTCGATTCATCGACATTTTACAACACATATTTTCTTTGATATATAAAAACTCACTGATGCTCCACTTTTTTACATCAGTTGTAGCCTTAGCATGACAAAATCATTTGAGAGAGCAGCAGCAAATAAGGCAAAATCTATAATCATCCTACCAGCCAAGAATGAACGGTATGGATACACCATAAACCTTTCAATTTTCTCTAGCTATCAGAATAATTATGTTTCCTTTACCTGGAAATCCTTCTAGAGAAGGGCATCATCTCTTTCATAATAACCTCTGATTGGTTGCATTAATATTGTAGAGATAGCTATAATCAACATGTCATCCAACTTGTCCAAAATAGCTTTGCTATGTTAAATTCCCTTGCATTAGTATTAGATGGGATCATGGGATACTTGAACCTTTTTTCTAGAAGGTTTGTAATAAATAGCTTGAAACAAACAATTATTTATTAGAATTGATGATGAGAACATGGGTGACCTGATTTTTTGATGAGAGGGATACGTCAATTGACAATTGACATGATGTAACATTTACAATCTGACTATAACCGTCTAGAGATGTTGCGTCTTAGCAATAGCTACACCAACTCTAAAGACTAATTGTGATCTTTACGGAGCATGATCAACCAAATCACGATGGTCTTTGTTCCTGCAAGCAATTGTGAACTAGTAAGAACGAGATGAACAAGCACTTAAATGCTGATATGTTATAGGATTTGCGCAGAGGATACAAAATGATGGAGTTCCAGAATAGAGAAAAGGCGATCTAATTGACCACGACTCCAACTGGCAAAGTAGAAGTGCTAAATTTTGATTTCAATGAAACTCAATTAAAACTGATGAGTATGAAAACCATTACATTTGGAAACCATTAATTATTTCCTAAACAAATCTGACTGAGAAAGGTGTTAAGGCTGTTAGGCCCATTAGGCCCATCTCATGGCTATATATGTAACTCCACCTTAGTGGTGTCTTCATCCTTTATCTAATACAAATATTGTCACATGGTATCAGAGCTAAGGTTAGGGATCCCTAATCCCGTCTGATCCCTTGTTAGGGTTAGGGATCCCTAATCCTCGTAGCCTATCGCAGCATGTTCGTTCTGCTGCCTCTGTTTCCGTCGTCGCGAGATTCGTCGCGGGGGCCTCTTCTTCACGCTTCGCTCGTCCGTCACAGAGGCGCTCGTCCCCGCCCCTCGTCCTCTCCGCTTGTCGCGGCTCTCTCCTTGCCGCCCATCGCGGCTTGTTCCGCTACCGTCGCCCGTCGCGGCATCTCCTCCACCGTCCTCGTCGCTTTTCGTCACCAGCCCCTATCGTTGTGTTCCGGCAGTGCTTGGAGCGTCGTACTGCCGCCGTCTCCGTAATGTCCCACATCGTTCATGTTCCTCGTTCCAGGATGAAGTTCCCGAAATGGGGGACGTAGGGGCGTTCCGCGTTCCCTGTTTCTAAGGTCTTACACGTCTCTGTTTGTCCTTTGCCGAGGTGCTAACATCGCCTACCTACTGCTCTATGTGGATGACATCGTCCTCACCGCCTCCTCTGCTTTAGCGGGCTGTCACCTCCTTGTAGTGGGAGTTTGCTATGAAGGATCTTGGTGTGCTCCATCACTTCTTGGGTGTGATCGTGGAGCGCCGCATTGATGGTCTATTCCTTCACCAGCGCTAGTACACCGTGGATATTCTTCAGCGAGCAGGGATGACTGGCTGCAAGCCCTATTCCACCCCAGTTGATACTCAGGCCAAGATTTCTGGTACCGCGGGTGCACCGGTTGATGATCCTACTGCCTATTGGAGCCTCGTTGGTGCCCTTCAGTATCTCATCTTCACTCGGCCGGATATCTCATATGCAGTGCAGTAGGTGTTCCTTCACATGCATGATCCCCGGGACCCGCACCTCACCGCTATGAAGCGGATTCTCCGCTATCTGCGTGGCTCCCTCGACTACGGGCTCCATCTTCGGCGTTCTCCGGCGTCTGAGCTCGTGGTTTACACTGACGCCGACTGGGGGGCTGCCCGGACACGCGTCGCTCCACCTTCGGCTATGCCATCTTCCTTGGCGGCAACCTCGTGTCCTAGTCATCCAAGCGGCAGCCTGTTGTCTCCCGCTCCAGTGCCGATGCTGAGTACCACGTTGTTGCCAACGGTGTGGCGGAGGCCTCCTAGCTCCGGTATCTCCTGGAGGAGCTCCACAGCCCCCTCTCCAAGAGCACTCTAGTCTACTGCGACAATGTCAGCGCCGTCTACCTCTCCACCAACCCCGTCCAGCACCAGCGCACCAAGCATGTGGAGATCGACCTCCACTTCGTCCGTGATCGTATCGTCGTGGGAGATGTCCGTGTTCTACATGTGTCTACCACCTCACAGTTCGCCGACATCTTCACCAAGGGCTTGCCTTCCTCCACCTTCTCTGAGTTCTGCTTCAGTCTTAACGTCCGTTGTGTCGGAGTTTCGACTGCGGGGGTGTTAGAGTGTGTGTCTGGTCCATGTATGGCACTATTATTATCCACCTACCCTTCTAGGGTTGAGTGAGGAATCTATTTCTTATTCTATCACATATATCCAATCTACCATATACTCTAACATTTAAAAATAAACTCTAAGGACTCTATTAATCTAATTTATTATCCTTTGGGAGGAAATCTAAACTGAATTAAAACAGATTACAACTTAATCAATCCCTATCTGGTTCGGCTTGGGCCTCAGCCCAGCCCTAGCCGCTGGCCCATAAAGGAGTCTATAACATGCACATGCAGTTATTTTGCAAATGAAGTCCTGTTCAAATTTGACTACTTAGTATCATTTTATTTATCTAAAACTAATCTTGTTGAACCTGATCAGATATGAAGTGGATACAGATGCATTTCTTTCTCTGTTGGCTCTGCAATCTCTTCCACAAATTACATCTGTTCCTACCATTGTTGAGGTATATGCAACCTCTATCTTTCATAGTTCATACAATGAATATAAATATCAAAATTAGGCATTTATGTATTCCTTTTATATCATTGTAGGCTTCTAACTCAACCACATGCGAACTTCTGAAATCAATCACAGGCATAAATGTGCAGCCAGTGGAGATGGTTACTTCTAAGCTCTTTGTGCAGTGTTCTAGGCAAAAGGGCCTTCTTAAAATCTATAGGCACTTGCTTAATTATCGCAGTACTGTTCTAATCTTACTAGTATATGTTTGTTGATACATTTATGTGTAAGGTTGCAGTTAGTTATGACAGTTATTTTTAATGGCTGGCAGCAGAGATTTCATGTGATCAAATCCTGAAATCCACATATAAATCTGTCTGCCTTGGTTTGTGTACAAAACTGGTTATTCCTAAGCCCTGGTGTGGCATGCCGCTCTTTTCTTCATTGAATTGTTGTTCTATGGTTTAGCACATGATTAGTACTATGAGTCTATGACTGTGGACTGCCAAAAATGAGTCATATATGTGAACCCAACTTTCAATTACGAACCAAATAATGGTTTGAGCCTCCTAAAATACTACTACATCATCTTCTTCAAAGCTTTTCAATCCCATGCAAGTTGGGGTAGACTAGAGTTGAAACCCAATCTTGGGTTTCATTTCCATTTGAGTAGCTAGGTTTTAATTTGGCTTCCCAAGCCTATCACAACCTTTTAGGGGTAAGTACTACATCATCTATGATACCATACTCTTTTGGCTTGTTTTCCCTTTTTCCATATCACCTTTGTGGTTAGATTTGGTCATACCAAATTCAGCATTTCTGATGTCAATGTTAGTTTAGCATCTATCATCTAAACTATCAGCAAAAATGTTTGATATTACAATGGTTTTCTGATTTTTGTCATTATTGTGTTCTGATTTGTACATACTTCGTTTTTTATTGAATTGGTTTATGAGTTGATTTGACTGATTTTTTGTTTGTTTGTAGTTTTGATGATAGGATCCATTATCTTACTTGATTTGTGACTTGGATGTTTTTATCGTGCAGAAAACGTCTTCAATCTTTTCAGCTTCCGTGAAGTAGGAGGTATGAAGTATGTGGACGTGAGACGCAGGATACCAGATGTAATATTACTTCAAATAAGTGAATGCTTAAACTCTGCAGTATGTACTACTTCACTGTTGTGATTCCCCGTTTGTGTTCATGGTCAGGCAGTTGTTTGTGGTATCTTTCGATCTGGAATGATTCACTTTCACCCCCGCGAGGATGAAGTGCTGAAAGAAACAGACAAAGTAAGTAATTTGTGGTTTTTGACATTTGTTTTTTATGTTACGGGCAACTAGTAGAAAATCTTTCTCAACATAGGATTCCAGAAGAACTATTTGGTCATTGAAGTCTTAAAGCTTTTCTAATTATTGCACTAAGACATTTAACAAAGTGAGGTTATTCCATTTTCTGCTATTTACTCCCTTGGCATATGTTTTCTGAACTTGTTAGTTGTTAGTTACCAAAGTTTAGATTGGTAAAAGCATTATAATTTGTGAATATGTCATGGGTTGGTGTTATCGACGCTTTTGTCGGTCGAAAATACACGAGAAGGGGCAAGAAGGATGCGGCCTAGGGCTGTTCAGAAGCAAGGGCAGGGGAGTCTTTTGTTATTTCTGTTACCAGAATAATGTTGTTGTTTTAGTTTAATAAGGTAGTTGGTTGGTTGGTTTCCTTTTAATTAGCAGATTGGTTTGTTTCCTTAGAGATAGCAGATTGATCTGTAATTCCTTAAGAATAGTAGATTGATCTGTATTAGGGGGGGCTAATATATAAAGGCCTTAGTATTGTCGGATGGAGATCATCCAGGAATAAAGTCTTTCCCTAATCAGGGCGGGATTACCTGGACACCAGGCCGAGCTCCTTGCCGGCGCTGGTTCCTCGGTGATCGCCGGACCTCCACTGCGTTCGTGTCCACCGTTTCACGTTTGAGTTGGTTTCTTCTTCCCTTCCCTGTGATCTGCGTTCAACAGGGGACAGGGGACAGGGGAAATCAACTGGTATCAATTTGGTATCAGATTCAACGGGAACGTCGACAACATGTCTGGTTCCCCGCAAGATCCTGCGGCCATGTCCACGGACGAGAAGCTCGACTTCCTCATGGGCGCGGTGACGCGGCTGATGGGGCAGATGACGACCATGAACGGCCGCCTGGACGCCCACGACCGGCGGTTGGCGCTGGTTGAACACGCCCCTGTTGATCCGAAGGACAATGATAACACCAGCGCGGTGTTGTCCTGCCAAGGGGGGTGAACCGGCGGGGTTGGAGGACTGGATGGCTTCCATGATCTTGGCAGCCGGCCAACAGAGGACGGCCACTTCTATGGCCGCCGGGACAACGCCGGCGCAAGAGGAGGAGGTGGCCGGGGCGTCCAGGAGGATGATGGCAGGGGCTGGGGAGGTCGTGGAAGACAGGATGATGGCGGGTATCGCCGTCCGAAGCTCAATTTCCCGACGTTCAATGGGGAGTCAGACCCGTTGACATGGATCACCAAGTGTGAAATGTATTTTCGGGGGATGCGCACCATGGCAGAGGAGAAAGTATGGATTGCGTCCCTCCACTTGGAAGGCGTGGCAGCCGAGTGGTACTACAGTTTGGAGAGGGATAATGGGGTTCCCACGTGGCCGCGGTTCGTGGATTTCGTTCACATGAGATTCGGACCGCCAATGCGCCATAATGGGTTAGCGGAGCTGAAAGACCTCTACCGATCAGGAACAGTAGAGGAATATGAACGTCAATTTTCGCTGCTGCTGTGTCACTGTGAGGGGCTGTCTGCAGTACAGCAGGTGAATTTATTTACTGCAGGCCTTGGCGAACCACTGCGTATCGATGTGGAACTACATGCTCCCACGCATTTGCAGACTGCTATGAGTTTGGCTCGCGCCTACGAGCGCAGGGAGACGTCTGGGGCCAAGGGGAAGGCCGTCGTCTGCCCCCAAACAGCCACAACTAGAGGAGGAACAACAGGACAAACCGCTAAGGGTGGGCAACAAAATAAACCAAGATTCAAGAGGCTGTCCCCAGATGAGTTGGCAGCAAAGAGGGCAAATGGGGAATGTTATTATTGCCCTTAAAAATACACTGTGGATCACAAGTGCCAAGGAAAAGGGATATTTCTGTTGGAGTTAGAAGAAGATGAGGATGATGGGGAAACAACGGAGGATTTGGGGATTTCTCTCCATGCTTACGGGCATTGATGTCAACAACACTATGAAACTACGAGTCAATGTCGGCGGTGTGGATCTGGTAGCACTGGTGGACTTAGGATCAACCCACACATTCATTCAGGAGGAGGTGGCAACCCGGCTTGGGCTGCAGGTTGACCCAAGACCAGGTCTCTCCGTCCGAGTGGCCAATGGGGATTCTGTCTTCAGCACCGGTATCTACAGTAGGCTGCCAATCTCCATCGACACAGAGACCTTCGAGATCTTGTGTTACGGTCTTGCATTGGCTGGTTTTGATTTGGTACTAGGGGTGCAGTGGCTGCGGTCCCTTGGGCCTATTCTGTGGAACTTCAGTGCCCTCTCCATGGAATTTTGGCGCCATGGCCACACGGTCCGGTGGATGGGTGTGGCCGCACCGACCCCCAGTGCACGGCATTGACGGGGCCTCGCGATGTGTTGACAGCCCTCTATGTAGCCCGGATACGTGGATACGGATACGCGATACCGCGATACTTCGATACGGCATTTTCCAAAAACATGGATACGACGATACTTGTGTATATATATATATAAAACAAGTTAACACACAGAAAAATAATAACATGAATTCAATATGAAAATAAACACACACAGAAGCATAATTAAGTAGCAAATATGATCACAAAGTCTACATCTAGACCGTGTGTTTCCCCCTTGACCCTTTCCGGTCTTCTCAAGCAACTCTATATATCTCCATAATGGCTTTCTATTGTCATCATTTGGTGAAATAACTCTATTATAACGTAGAAATTGGCTTGCCATAACAGCATTACTTGTAAGATGATCCGTATTACCACTTCCACTACCACTACCACTATTATACTCAGATGCATTTGAGCCATCAAATCCCGATCCACTATTACTATCCATCAATCTACGAATTAAATTCACACAAAGTCACAAACAAATAAAACACAGTACGTAATAAAATCAGAACTCACTACTCATTTGGAAAAGAAAAACTGAAAAAGAGATCTCAGTGCTCACTGCTCACTGCTCACTGCGAACCGAGCGGGCTGGAGCGGCGACTCCGCGTCATCGGCGACTCGGCGAGGGCTCTCACGGGCAGCTCGCCGGCTCGTGCTCGTCGCCTCGTCGGTGCCTCGGTGGAGTCGCCGGCAGCGAAGCGCCTCGCCTCCAAGCGCGCGGCCGCGTGAGACAAACCGCGAAGGGCGGCGCGGCGGGCCAGCGGAGCGGCGGGCCTGCGGCGGCATGGTCGGTGAATGGCGGCGCGGCGGCGACTCTAGGGCGACGCGAGTTAGGGCACATGTATGGGGGTCGGGGGAGGTCACGGGCTGGGCGTCGGGTTTTTCTCCCTCTGTTGGCGTATCCCGCGTTTTGCAGCGGAGTCCGATACGTATCGGAATTGTTTTATTTTTTTGGAAAATCAAAAAATCCAGGATACGCACCAGATACGTATCCGTATCCGGAGACGAATCCGATACGGGTACGCCGGTTTTTGGGGGTATCCGAGCTTCACAGACAGCCCTCCTTGACTCCTACACTGACATCTTCGAGGAGCCTCGCGACTTGCCACCACCGCGCCGACATGATCATCATATCCGCCTTCTACCAGGAACACCTCCGGTGGCAGTTTGCCCGTATCGGTATCCTCAACTCTTGAAAGATGAAATTGAACGTCAATGTGATGATATGTTGCAGCAGGGGATCATCAGGGAGTGCACGTCGGCCTATTCTTCGCCGGTCCTGTTGGTCAAAAAGGCCGACAAAACTTGGCGATTCTGCGTCGACTATCGCGAGCTGAACTAGAAAACAGTGAAGGATAAATTTCCGATACTAGTGGTGGATGAGCTTCTGGATGAGCTCCGAGGTGCACGTTTCTTCACCAAGCTTGACCTACGGAGTGGCTACCACCAAGTTCGCATGCACCCTGATGACGTGGAGAAGACTGCCTTCCAGACACATCAAGGGCACTTTGAGTTTTTGGTAATGCCATTCGGCCTCACTAATGCACCATCTACATTTCAGTCCTTGATGAATGAGATGAACCAAGTTAAATGCATTAAAGATGAGATGGATCAACTCTTGGTGAAAGGACAAGACATCAAACAGAGGTGGCAGAGGTATTTTGACAATCTTTTCAATGGTGAGAATGAGACTATGGACACCCAATTGGATGACTCCTTTGATGATTTAAATAGATGCTTTGTACGCAGGATCCAAGAGTCAGAGGTCAAAGAAGCTTTAAAGAGGATGAAAGGGGGCAAGGCGATGGGTCCGGATGGTATCCCAATAGAGGTGTGGAAATGCCTTGGGGATATTGCTATCGTTTGGCTAACCAAGTTGTTCAACCATATTTTTCGATCAAACAAGATGCCCGATGAGTGGAGGAGTACATTAGTACCAATCTTCAAGAACAAGGGAGATATTCAAAGTTGTACCAACTATCGAGGGATTAAGCTCATGAGCCACAGTATGAAGCTTTGGGAGAGAGTTATTGAGCATCGCCTAAGAGTAATGACGCATATCACCATGAACCAATTTGGATTCATGCCTAGAAGGTCAACCATGGAAGCAATTTTTTTAATAAGACAGGTCATGGAGCGGTATAAGGAGCAGAAGAAGGACTTGCAAATGGTTTTTATCGACTTGGAAAAGGCCTATGATAAAATACCTAGGAATCTCATATGGTGGGCATTGGATAAGCATAAAGTCCCAACAAAGTATGTTACGCTCATTAAGGACATGTATGACAAGGTTGTGACTAGTGTCCGAACAACTGATGGTGATACAAATGTTTTCCCGATTAACATAGGACTACATCAAGGTTCAACTTTGAGCCCTTATCTATTTGCCTTAGTGATAGATGAGGTCACAAGGGATATACAAGGAGATATCCCTTGGTGTATGCTTTTCGCTGACGATGTAGTTCTAGTAGATGAAAGCCGGGAAGGAGTAAATAGAAAGCTAGAGTTATGGCGTCAGACCCTAGAGTCAAAAGGATTTAGAATTAGCAGGACCAAAACCGAGTATATGAGATGTGACTTTGGTACTACAATTAGTGAGGATGGAGATGTAAGCTTGGGAGGCCAAGTAGTACCAAAGAAGGACACCTTCCGTTATTTGGGATCGATGCTTCAGAGAGATGGTGATATTGATGAAGATGTTAGCCATAGGATCAAAGCGGGGTGGATGAAATGGCGTCAAGCATCGGGAGTCCTATGTGACAAGAGAATGCCACAGAAGTTGAAAGACAAGTTCTACAGGACGGCGATTAGGCCTGCTATGTTATATGGGGCTGAGTGTTGGCCTACTAAGAGGCGGCATATCCAACAACTATGTGTCACAGAGATGCGTATGTTGCGTTGGATATGTGGGCACACAAGATTGGACCGAGTGAGAAACGATGACATACGCGATCGGCTAGGAGTAGCGCCAATTGAAGAAAAGCTTATGCAACACCGGTTGAGATGGTTTGGGCATGTCCAACGGAGACCCCCAGAGGCACCGGTGCACAGAGGTATCATAAGACGGGTCAATAATGTGAAGAGAGGTAGAGGGCGACCAAACTTGACATGGGAGGAGACAATCAAAAGGGACTTGAAGGAATGGAATATCCCAAAGGAGTTGTGTTTGGATAGAAGTGCTTGGAAAGAAGCTATCCACGTGCCCGAACCGTGATTAGGCCTTTTCCCTTTTAGTGCTCTTAAAAGCTTTTCCCCTCCCCTTTCTCTCTCTCTCTTTTTGGTGACTTCTTGTTGGGTTTCAACTCTAGCCTACCCCAACTTGCTTGGGACTAAAAGGCTTTGTTGATGTTGATGAATGAGATATTGAGGCCGTTTATCCGGAAGTTTGTCTTGGTATTTTTTGACGACATATTGGTTTTAGCTCTTTGTGGGCAGCACATTTGCAGCATGTCAAGCAGGTCTTTGAGATCGTTCGGACGAACAAATTGGCTCTCAAACAGTCCAAGTGTTCGTTTGGCATGCAATCGGTTGCGTACCTTGGTCATATTATTTCTGCACAAGGCGTTGCAATGGATCCAGAAAAGGTAGCAGCAGTGGAGGTATGGCCCCGCCCACAGTCCCTGCGAGCTCTCAGGGGATTCCTTGGTCTCACGGGCTACTACCGCAAATTTATCGCGGGATATGGTGCGGTGGCCGCACCTCTCACAGCGCTACTCAAACGGGAGGCCTTTCGATGGATAGATGAAGCTCAAGAGGCGTTCTGCCAACTCAAACAAGCTCTCATGACAGCACCTCTCCTCCAAATGCCGGACTTCAACAAGCCATTTATTGTTGATTGTGATGCGTCTGGGTCAGGATTCGGAGCGGTGCTGCATCAAGGGGATGGAGCCATTGCTTATTTCAGCCGAGCAGTGGCGCTTCATCATCAAAAACTACCGGCATATGAAAGGGAGTTAATCGGCTTGGTCAAGGCTGTCCGGAACTGGCGCCCGTACTTGTGGGGCAGGGCGTTTCTAGTCCGAACAGATCATTATAGCCTCAAATTTATTTTGGATCAACGCCTATCCACTATCCCACAACACACTTGGGTCAGCAAATTGTTTGGCTATGATTTCTCGGTGGAGTACCGTGCAGGAAAATTGAATGGTGCAGCTGATGCCCTCTCACGCCGAGATGAGGAAGTAGCAGCCCTCAACACTATTTCTGTCCCTCAATTCCAGCTATTTGATACGCTGCGAAGAGAGGCGGACAGCGACCCTTAGGTGGCGGAGATTCAAGCAAAAATGACAGTCGGCACAGTAAAAGAAGGGTGGACAGCAGCCGATGGACTGTTGCTCTACAAGGGAAAAATATTTGTACCCGCAGCTTCTTCTGTTTGGCCACATATTCTTGCTGAGGCACATAATAGTGGGCATGAGGGCATTGAGAAGACACTACACCGCTGGCGTGCAACATTTTACAGCCCTAAAGCTAGCAGCAGAGTACGGGTATTTGTACGGGGCTGTTTAACGTGTCAACGCAATAAAACTGAACACCTTCATCCGGCGGGCTTGTTACAGCCACTACCTATACCGTCGGAGGTTTGGAGTGATATTTCTATGGATTTTGTGGAGGGTTTTCCCAAGGTAGGCGGCAAGTCCGTTATTCTTACAGTGGTGGACAGATTCTCAAAGTTTGCTCACTTCATTCCGCTGGGACATCCATATACTGCTGCATCAGTGGCGAAGGCATTCTTTGAGGACATTGTCCGGCTACATGGCATCCCGTGTTCCATTGTCAGTGATAGGGACACAGTGTTCACTAGCACCTTCTGGACAGAATTGTTTCGGCTGGCCGGAGTGAAACTGCTGCTGAGTTCGGCGTTTCACCCTCAAACGGATGGCCAGTCCGAGGTGGTTAACCGAGTGATTGTCATGTACCTCCGTTGCTTGGCGGGAGACCGGCCGAAGACGTGGCTGCAGTGGCTTCCATGGGCTGAGTTTTGTTATAATACTTCCTATCAAACGGCTGTCAAGTGCTCGCCGTTTCGGATTGTTTATGGCCGCGACCCTCCAACGCTGCGTTCCTATCAGCAAGGGACGGCACGAGTCGCAGCAGTAGAGAGGCAACTCATGGCTCGGGATGATTTTCTTGAAGAAATTAAGAGCCGTTTGGCAGTTACAATGCAGCACACACATGACAAGCGGCGCCGTGAGGTGCAATACGATGTGGATGATTGGGTATGGCTGAAATTACAGCAGCGTTCGGCAGTGGGGGTAACTTCAGTGGCGGCCTCCAAGCTGGGACCAAAGTTCTATGGACCATATAAGGTGCTACAGCGCATCGGCGAGGTCTCATATAAATTGCAGCTACCGCCAAAGGCCAGGATACATGATGTGTTTCATGTAGCACTTCTCAAGAAATTTGAAGGAGAGGCACCCGCTGAGGTCGTTCCACTGCCTGATATTCTAAACGGCAAGGTCCTGCCCACACCGACACAAGTGGTCAGAGCGCGCCTTAACAGGGGAGTATGGGAACTCTTAATTCAGTGGAAGGGCCAAGCACCGACAGATGCCTCTTGGGAGCAATTAGAGGATTTCAAGCAACGGTTTCCAGAAGTACAACTCACGGACGAGCTGTTTGTTGGGGAGGAGGGAAATGTTATCGACGCTTTTGTCGGTCGAAAATACACGAGAAGGGGCAAGAAGGATGCGGCCTAGGGCTGTTCAGAAGCAAGGGCAGGGGAGTCTTTTGTTATTTCTGTTACCAGAATAATGTTGCTGTTTTAGTTTAATAAGGTAGTTGGTTGGTTGGTTTCCTTTTAATTAGCAGATTGGTTTGTTTCCTTAGAGATAGCAGATTGATCTGTAATTCCTTAAGAATAGTAGATTGATCTGTATTAGGGGGGCCTAATATATAAAGGCCTTAGTATTGTCGGATGGAGATCATCCAGGAATAAAGTCTTTCCCTAATCAGGGCGGGATTACCTGGACACCAGGCCGAGCTCCTTGCCGGCGCTGGTTCCTCGGTGATCGCCGGACCTCTACTGCGTTCGTGTCCACCGTTTCGCGTTTGAGTTGGTTTCTTCTTCCCTTCACTGTGATCTGCGTTCAACAGGGGACAGAGGGGAAATCAGCTGGTATCAGTTGTATCATCAGTCATGATAAGATACTTAACATCTAGTTCTGTAGTTGATGATATTATAATTTATACATTCTTGATTTCCTTGTTTACAGTTACTACTTATTGCTCCTGTTTCCTGGAGGAGAAGAGTGCAGTCTACACTTTTAAATGTTCCAAAAGGGACACAAAATTCAACTCATTACTCCGAGTCAAGAGAGGGTCGAAGATCGTCTAGTATGGCTACTGAGGTGAAGGAAACACGGCTGAAGAGAATCGTAAAACGCCCATCAAAGTCACTTTCCAAGGTAAATGCCATTCTAACTATGTATTGATGGAAATTCTCCCTCATCAGATTACGGAGTTCAAAAGCGTTTGATTGTATGCAGAGCAGTGATTGTATGCTGGGGCCAAGAGAAAGCATACTTATTGTTGGTTGGCGGCCCAAAGTTACTGATATGATTCGGGAATATGATAATTACCTTGGACCTGGCAGTGTATTGGTAAGTGTAGACACAACAGGAACGTGGAAATGTTAATTGTACCAAAAAAAGAGCCTATAATTGTATTGCTCTCATCCAAGCATATCAAGTATGTCTAATAAATTGCCTCAAATAAAGTATGTCTAATAAATTCACTTTGATGTGCAGGAAATATTGTCAGAAACCCCTGTCAAAGAGCGGAGCAGTATTGTCAACCCCCTTGTGCAGAAACAACTTAAAAATATAAAAGTGAACCATCAGGTCACTTGATCTCCATCTCTATGAATATCAACATGTGATGTCCGCAGATAATATGCTTGCATAGGCATAAAAATATCCCTGGCAGTGTTATTCACTAATTTTTACGTGTAACATATTAATACAGGTGGGATGTCCCATGAACTATGATACTCTAAAGGAAGTGATAATTAACATTAGGAAATCTGGCAAGTGTGACAAAAATGTTCCACTTTCAATTGTTGTGATATCTGACAGAGACTGGTTAGTTGGAGGTATGAGTTACATGACAGTGACATAACTATGCTATTTTCTTGTTATATATAAAATTGAAGTTCTTTGTGTGGTTTCTGCAGATACTGCACAGGTTGATAAACAGTTGGCATATACTCTTCTCCTTGCAGAAAACATTTGCCAGAAACATGGCATTAAGGTCAGTTCTTCTCATGTTCTTGTTATTAATAATGTTTGAGACACACCAAGTGAACCTCCATTCTCTCATTAGTGTGTCTGATACATAGCCTTTTGGAACATAGGGATACCCTTGAGCCGTCTTGTCTAGACTATAGATATACTGCCCCTATTGTCCATGAATACTCTGTTCTTTTGTATTTATTATGGCTCAATAGAATATAAATGGTTCAACCCTGTGAGCTCCAGAAGGAGCTCTGTGGCAGTGGGGACATGGGCGAGGTTCTGTCTCTGTCCAATTATTCCGAAAACCCTAGATCTCGTAACTGAAAATTAGCTAGTTCAGCAGGTTTGGACCCAGCCAACCATATGAATCAGTTCAGTGAAGGAAGAGAGCCTAAACTTAAGGGCATTTTGTTTTCTGCTCCCTCAACAATTGAGCTTGAATCTTAAATCGAACCTAATGTGGTTCAACTAGTCATCCCATATAATGGTTTTCTCATAAATGCTTTCATGCAAAAAAAAACAACAATTTGCTTGAATTATGTACATTTTACCTGAATGTATTCTACAGGTTGAGCATCTTGTATCAGAAATTGTAGACACTGGACTGGGAAAGCAAGTGAGAATTTTCTTATCTATCTATTGAGGAAATTTCAAAATTACTTTAATTTGGAAGCAAGTTATTTAATCTTTCATTTTATGCAGATATCTAGAATAAGACCAACCCTTTCATTTATTGGGGCAGAGGAAGTAATGAGCCTTGTAACAGCACAAGGTTGTCTTTTCATTGATCTTGGGTATCTTATTTTCTCTGAAATAACTAGCCTCATGATAAAAAGTGTGATGTAGTTGCGGAAAGTAGTGAGCTGAATGAAGTATGGAAGGATATTCTGAACGCAGAAGGAGATGAAATCTACATCAAGGTAATTTGACCATGATTGGTGTTTCTGACCCATTCTTGTATTTTTCTGGTTATTGAAGGAACTGCTTTGCTGCATGTGTATTGTAGGAAATAGGACTGTACATGAAAGAAGGAGAGAAGATATCATTTTCAGAGCTTACTGAAAGGGCAGTTTTGCGTCGTGAAGTTGCGATTGGCTATGTCAAGGACCAAAAGCAGGTTAAGACTCTTTTCAAAGTACATAGGAATAAGTCTACATAACCTCCTCACTTATTATTGATTTTAACCCTATGACCTAAAAAAATCATGTGTTTAACCCCTTAACCTTTTAAATACCATTTACTTAATCCTTTAAGGTGATTTTACAAAGTGGTTTTGCCCTACTAGCATGCCACATTAGACCAGATTACCATGTTGGTCATACGCGTCTACATAAAAAACTAACAACCACACCTCCTAGATTTCTCGTCACTCCGACATCTCCTTCCTCTCTATTTGGCTAGGCAAACGATGAGCTGATTACATGTAGTAGACCATCCGATTGCAGTTTGAGTGGAAGTTGAATCTCCATACCTTGTAGTTGTGATTTTTTCTCAGCCATGTGTTAAAGAACAAAGAAAAGCGAAATTTTTCCTCAGCATCCTTTTCAGATCCAATGCTAAATTCATCAAAAATAGCAGCTACAGTACTTTAGACACCAACCAGCTATCTCACACTAATCAGTATATTTTTTTCCTTCTACTTCTAGACGATGGAAGGATTCAGCAGTGACATTAGCATCAAGAAGATGAGGACAAGGAGACAAGGAAGAAAAAAACAAAAAAAAAATCTTGTCTAACATGGCAAAACCACTTTATAAAACTACTAAAGGGGTTAAGTAAACAGTATTTAAAAGATTAGAGGGTTAAACACCTGGTTTTTTAGGTCAAGAGGTTAAGTAATCAACTAACAATACGTGAGGGGATTATGTAGATTTATTCCAAGTACATAATACCTTGTTAAGATCAGGTCCTTTGTACCTTTGCCATCTAGCTTTACGGGCCTGATTCATGTAGACATGAGGCTCTTTTGGCTTTGTGGATACCAGTCCATGATTCAGGTGTTGTTAATAACCACCAGCTAATTTATATTTGTATTATCATGCAGCATATAAATCCTATGAACAAGCTGGAGCCACTCTCTCTTGAAATGACAGATTCACTCATTGTGATATCTGAGTTTGAAGGTGAACAACCAATTGCAAGGGATGGGAAATCTTCCACGTAAAATTTCCAGCTCGTCATTCCACTGAAAATTTGACAGCTTTACGTATTATGAGGTGCCTTGTATCATGTTAAAATGTTAATCAGTCTATTCTTTCAGTTCAATGGGAAAACAAAACCATCTTAAAAGCCATTTATTTGAATATTACATGCCTCAATAGCTGTAGAACATTTTGGGATTTTCTTTTAATTATCTGCTGCCAAACTGCAGAATCTTTTTTTTTATCTGTAAGCATAGTTGAATTCACATAACTAACTTGTATGATGTGGCCATCTTGAATAAAAAAGTGGGAATCAAAGTGATTGGGTATGTGCCTTGATGTTGCTTTCTGACTATGGATTAATTATATATTTATATATGCATCATTGTTTTTCTTGGAGTTTGCTCTGTGGGAGGCTGTCTATAGGAGACATTCTTCTCCATCATCAACTATAAACAAAGTTGTCTTCAGATTTTTGTTCGGCCACCAGCAAATACAGGAACTCTTCTGCTTTGGCTTCATGAGTTATGCCTTCTCCTGAGCAACCGAGAGGTGAATTTTTTTATTTTCCAGATTTCTCACCTGTGATTGGCTTGCGCTTGTACATTTTTACATGCAGGGAAGAATGCAAGGACGAGAAAGATGATGGCGAATGAAAATGAGGAGACCGATGAAACTTCATGCTTAACAACTCCTGGAACCACGAAGAACCATTGTATTCTTCAGATGCAAATGGTATCACTCCTATCCCTAAAGAAATTCGGTTGCGTGATCCAGAAGCTTACCAACCGAAGGCTCCGCTGTCTGCATCGGTCCCTACATTCACTGAGATATTCACCAAGCTTCAGGCGAATGGAACAACATAAGCGCTGGTGCATCAACAGATTGCTGGAGCGTAGCAATCACAGCCTTGAACCGTTGGTTGAGAACTTCCTGCTTCGACTGAACATGAATACTGGTCAAAATTAGATGCTGGATTTCTGGATTAGGAATTCGGGTTTGTTTGGTAGAGCTCTCTCGCTTGAATTCTAGATGTTAGATTTAGATCCCATGAATCTAGAGATAGTATGAAAGTGTTTGGCTTGACCGATCTGCTCTAAAAATCCTAGAGTAGAGGAGTACTATGGACAAATGTCCTGTGAGTGGAACTTGATTGCCATCTACATGCTCCTCATGCTCCTCTTGGAGAACCAAATACCTTTCATTGCTGTCAGGATCTGGTTTGACATTCTGACGGCGGAGCATGACAAAGATGTTAGCCTCACGCGAGCAAAACGAAGTTACCTGTTCACTGTTCGAAGTGAAATTGTGATTGCCATGCATCATCGCATCTGCTCAAATGTTTTATGGTTGGTGTGGGAAGGACACAGAATATACACACTTTCCATGTGTTATTTGTAAGAGAGGACGCCTTTTCCTAACAAAGGAAGTTTGTTCACGGAGATTTCATCAGGTTACAAGTGTGTAAGTGTAACCCACCCTGCCATCACATTTGACAATGGGTTAAGCACTAATATTCGAACTAGCCTTGAAGCTGGCGTCCCCAAATCCAATTGCGCCTTACAGGTTCATTACGCCTCGGCTTTCTCGAATACGTAAAACTCAAAATACAGGTTAAATGAATGGTTATTTATATGTTAAAATACGCTTAGGATGTGAATGGGTGTCCGATAACTGTCTATACGTGAAATTACTTTATTTGGAATTGGGTATAGGGAGACATCAATGCTAGTAGGTGCTAAATGAAAAAAAAAATCATACCCATCAAGAAAACAACTATGTAGTTAGCGTTTGGTTGAAGGATGAGTGTTTATGGGATGAAATGATCAAGTTTTTGTTTAGATGGGATGAGTGTAGATGGCCTGAGGCGGCAGAGCGTGCGGTTGTGGACTTTGGCTGGAGCAGTGGAGTGCTAGGTCATATTGGTTTGGAGAGTTCGGCGGTGGCTAGGGGTCGAAGCGATTGGGCAGCACAGCCCATAATAGTGTATCGGGTACAAATACTAGTTGGTATTGGTATAAAATACATGTGAATGCAAATATAGAAAGGACATAACTATGCGTCGGATATCTGACGTCAGCCAAAATGTTGGACGCTCTCTAGAGCAATTCGATTTCCTAAGCTAAATCTTGGTTGTCCGATCAAATTTGCAACCATCAATGTTGAAATATTATGACATACTAAGTGAAATAGTGTATATAATTATATGAAATATTGATCAGAAGTGGTTTAAACATTACATGTGAACAGAACAAATTTTGTTTCTATAGGTAAATTTTGGGAAACACTACTAATAATGTATAAGGTGAAACATTTTTAATAACTAAGTTGAAACAACTATTTAACTATTTAAAATATTATAATATACGGAATAATATATGTAATTGTGTGAAATATTATTCGTAACTAATTGAAACATTATATATAAATAATTAAAATAATTTATGTTTCTAGTTAAACATGATTTACATTTTTTTTGGAAACACTGTTAATGTATAAAGGTGGAATATAATTTAATAAATAAAATAAAATAACTCTTAAACTATTTAAAATATTATGATATACTAGGTGAAATAATATGAAACATGTCCACATTTTTTGGATAGGTGAAGATGCTTGTTGGACAAGACCGTATAGCCCCATGCCACGCGCAAGCTAACTGGGCCACAGCCACGTAACTAGCTAGGCCACACCGTCCGATCCATCGAACGCCCGTGTATAAGCATTTTCGATATAGAAAATTTTGATATCAGATATGTATACATGTATACGGAAAACAATCATACTCGGATACATATAATTTTCTAAGTAGAGTGGGAGCATGAGTATTCATCGGACGTCAGACATCCACGTATAAATATTTTTGATATAGAAAATAATTGATATTAGATAGATACGTGTATATAGAAAAACAATCATACTCTCTAGGCCTGTCCTGACATTTAAGGAGTCCTAGGCCTAGGGTGAACTAAGTTTCAGGTCCATTAAAATATATCTAAAAATAATATTGATATATATATATATATATAATGTGTGTATAGTAAATTATCTCAAAAAAATTTCTGATGTTTCTTGACGCGAAGTCATTGATGATAGTGTTAGTATCAATCTCATTAAATAGTTGCTTCTCAATGCATAAAGTTGTCAAATCATTTAACTTCTCTTGAGACATTGTAGATCTCTAATAGTTTTTCAACAATTTTAATTTTGAGAAGCTTCTTTCAGCTGATGCCACAGTCACAAATAAAGTAAAGAAAATATGATAAGAAATTGAAGCATTAGGATAACAATATGCTTTTGTTATAAACTCAAAAATCTTCATAGCTGACATTGGTTTATCTGACAAAGTAAATCGCATGACACTTAACTTAGAAATTAGATCATCTAAATTCACAACAGATGAATCATGATAAGAGAAGGTTACTACCAATATAGTTCAGGACAATCCGATGACTTCAAGGTTATTGAACTCGTTAAAAACCCAAATATTTCTTTAAAAGATTAGAGTTCTTTAAATCTTCTTTTCAATGAACTAATTGTCATATCAACCATAAGCAGAAAGTAATTAACTTCAAATTGTTTCTCAGCTTCCAAGATTGCTTCCTCACTATTATTTTTATCAAACTGCTTCTTTTTAAGAGCACAATGTTTTATCAAAAATGATGGCTCCATACCTATTGCAGATGCAATTTCTTTAGCAATGACCATACTAGAAGCAAACCCTTCATTTCTACATGTATTGAAATAAACCAGTGTGCCTTCTATTTATCTTAAGGTGGACTCGATGCACATACACGAAAACGATAAACTTCCGTCGGCCAATTTAACTTCCGTCGGCTTTTGGGAAAGCCGACGGAAGTTAAATAACTTTCGTCGGCCCTTGGAGGCCGACGGAAGTTAACTTAACTTCCGTCGGCTTCTGATAGTGGCTGACGGAAGTTAGCGGGGGTTTTTCCGCGGCCGATCGGATCTAACTTCCGTCGGCTTTAATGCTAGCCGACGGAAGTTAGGGGGCTTTTCCCCCAACCGCGCGCGCGTACAGGGAGCCCTAACTCCCTGTACACTCGCGCCCGGCCCGTTCCCCGCCGCCGCCGCTCCTGCGCCCGCCGCCTCCTGCGCCTGCCGCCGCCGCTTCGCCGCCTCGGCCGCCGCCCGCCCGCCCACCGCCTGCCCGCTCGCCCGCCCGCCCACCCGCCCCGACCGCCGGCCACCGCCCCCTCTCGGCCATCGCCGCCGTCTCCAACACCGCTGCCCGGCCCGCTCCACCCGTCCCGGCCGCCGTCCCCGATCCGACCGCCGCGAGCCGTCGCCGTCCGCCGGCCTACGCAAATCACAAAGTAATTTTTTTCACCGCTTTACGAATTTTTTCGCTTTTTATTTGTGAATTGTTTCATTGGTAAATTGAATTGGTAGAGATGTATAGATAGATATGGATTAAATTTTGTCAATTGATGAATTAAATGATTGATATGGATTATTCCAATATTAAATTATGGAGACATATAGATAGCTTTATAGTCCACTAATATCTTTTTTAATTTGTACTATTATAGTTAAGAAAAAACACTTGTACATGCATTCTACAAAAGGATTTAAAACACTCAAATTAAGTGGCTTTGATTATTTGATATTCTAGACCGTCATGATCATACATGAATTTTATGAATTTTTTCATTGGTATGCATGAGCAGATACACTCTAATAGACGTGTATAGGGAGGAAATGTTGAATGATAGTATGAATCTTGTTTTATATGTGATATTCTTTTTTCATATGCAATATATGTTGTGATATTATGTATAAATTATGCATGATTTCATTGGGTGATTAGTATTATATCTGTATATACTTTATTATATACACTTCTTTTCGTATGCAATTTTTTATTTGACAACAACGTAGATAGTGTAACGAAACCTATGCGTCACCCATTTTGGACCAACATGTCTCACACGTGTCATGCGTGTGAGATGTGTAGGTCCGGAATTGTCCCTTTTTGGACAGCCTCAGAGTGGGCGACAGAGCGTGGTTTTATGATGAGTCATGAGTCCGAATGGGATTTCAGTAACATAACCTTGTTGTTCTCCATTGCACCACTATCAGGCGTGCAATTGGAGAACAGCGGGGTTATGCTGCTGAAATTTCGTTCGGACTCATGGCTCGTCATAAATACCACGTTTTGTCGGTCACTCTTGGGTGGGTTTAGGACCTATCTTTTCCTATAGACCATGGTTGTCACGGCATCGCCTGCGCTGACTAGGCGTCCAGGCGGTCACCGCCGGACGCCATGGTGAATCGCGTCGCCGGCGGGCTCTGCTTCCCCTTGCGTTGCCGGCCGCCCGGCCGCCTCTACTTCCCCTCCGTTGTCCGGAGGCGGAGGCGGGGGGTGGCCAGGGTGTGTGTATGTTGCGAGCCCCTTGATTGAATGAATGTTTTGCATATAGAATGGCTGAGGACGACCGACGGTGGATGTATAGTGGTTGGATGAAAAGTGGAGCTCACACGAGGGAGTGGGTAATCAACGCTGAGAAATTTGTTGATCGTGCATTCGCTTTGACAACAAACACTGGCGCGAGGTGCCCATGCATGAAGTGCAGAAATTCTCGTTGGCAAGACAAGAGGACGTTGTCATTGCATATTTGCAAATATGGTTTCGTGCCAGGTTATGAAGTTTGGTCTTTTCACGGCGAGACAGGCCGTGAAAAAACGGTATTAGTAGTGGAAGAAGAAGATGATAGCGTTGCTGACGATAGGATGGATGAGATGGTTGATGCTATACGACCGGAGTTTGAATCAAACCCCGAGGATCCTCCAACACTGGAGGTTCAAATGTTTTTCGACATCCTTCGAGCTTCAGAAGAGCCATTGCATGAGCACACCACCGTAAGCGTTCTCGCTTTCGTGACTCGTATTATGGCTATTAAGTCAAAGTTTGCATTTTCAAACAATTGTTATAAGGAGCTCTTGAATCTGATCAGCGATATCTTCCTAAGAACCATAAGGTGCTGAAAGACATGTATCAGTCAAAGAAAATGCTTTCTGCTCTCGGTATGGAGTATGAGAAGATTGATGTGTGCCGAGATAATTGTATGGTGTTCTGGAAAGAACATAGTAATGAGGTGAAATGCTTAAAATGTGGTAAACCGAGATTCGTAGAGGTCGTAAATGAAGACGGAGAGAAGGTGACGACAGAGGTTGCTCATAAGCAACTTCGTTACATGTCTCTTACACCTCGGGTGAAATGATTGTTTCTATCAAAGAAAACCACTAGACATATGTGATGGCATAAAGAAGGTGTACGTGAGAATAATCAAGTAATGGTGCACCCATCTGATGGTGCGGCATGGAAGGCTCTAGATGATTTTGATGCAGACTTTGCTAGTGATGCAAGGAATGTTCGCATCGGGTTGGCAACTGATGGCTTCACGCCTTTCAATGTAACGACATCGTCGTACTCTTGTTGGCCCGTGTTTGCTATTCCATACAACCTTCCACCTTCATTTTGTATGAAATATGAATTTATGTTCCTGTGTCTCATTATACCCGGTCCAGATCATCCTGGAACATGACTAAACGTGATGTTGAAGCCCTTAATTGAAGAGTTGAAACAATTGTGGAAAGGAGTTGAAGCATATGACTATGACCAGAAACAAAAATTCAATCTTCGAGTTGCGTATCTGTGGTCGGTCCACGATTTTCCGGCATACGGTATTTTTCTGGTTGGAGTTGTCATGGAAGGTTGACATGCCCGATATGTGCGAAGGACACAGATTGTTTCCGTCTGAACTTCGGGGGAAAGATTTGTTACTTTGATTGCCATAGATGCTTTTTGCCCATGAATCACCCATTTAGGTTACAGAGGAACAATTTCAAGAAGGACAGCATTGTTGTAAAGGGACCACCAAGGCGTTTAAATGGTATAGAAATCGCTGATATGCTGAATGAGTTGGTCCTTAATGAAAATGAGGATGGATTTGTAGGATTCGGAACCGAACATAATTGGACCCACATATGTGGCTTATGGGAACTGTTGTATGTCAAATCACTAATTCTGATGCACAACATTGACGTTATGCATCAGGAACGTAATGTTGGTGAAAGCATTATAAGTACATGTATGGATTTTACTAACAGGACAAAAGATAATATAAAGGCGAGAAGAGATTTAGCTGAGATTTGTAATCGACCAACCCTTGAGTTGACGAATAGTGGTGGCGAGCCACGTGCCCCATTTTGTTTAAAACCTAAAGAAAAAAACAAGTAATGAGGTGGTTGAAAAATTTGAAATTCCCAGATGGTTACGCCGCGGGATTTAGAAGAGCTGTGAACTTGAAGACAGGGAAATTAAATGGATTGAAAAGTCACGATTACCACATAATAATGGAAAGACTCCTTCCTGTAATGTTTCGTGGGTACCTGAATGATGATGTGTGGAAGGCGTTAGCTGAGCTGAGCCATTTTTATAGACAACTTTGTGCGAAAGAAATTAAGAAAGATATGATGGAGATGCTAGAGAAAGAGATCCCGGTGCTTTTATGTAAACTGGAAAAAATATTCCCTCTAGGGTTCTTCAATCCAATGCAACATTTACTGGTTCATCTGCCATATGAAGCTAAGGTAGGTGGCCCTGTGCAATATAGGTGGATGTATCATATTGAAAGGTCCCTAAAGAAGCTTAGAGCGATGGTTGGTAATAAGGCCAGAGTTGAAGGTTACATCGCAGAAGAATTTAAATTGAAAGAGATAGCATACTTCACTAGTGTATACTTCGCTAAGCATCACAATGTCAACACACCTGCTACACGGTACCATATGGATGAAGACCATCCTTGTAGTGATCTCCAAATATTTGGGTGGAAGGGCATAACTGTTGGTGTCTCCACGACATATTATGTAACTCAGGAAGAACGAACAAATGCCTTGCTCTACATGTACTCAAATATGGAAGAGATGGAACAATATTCCGCGTAAGTGATTCGTTTTAGTTTTATATTTTACCTCCAAATTTTATACCCGTTTGTTTACCTATTTGTTACATTGACAGTATGTTTGATTCGAAATACTTGACGTCTGGTCGTCAACCAACGGAGAAGCAATTAGATAAATTGCGTCGAGAAGGAGTAAATGGCGGGCCTAGTTTTCTCACTTGGTTCAGAGAACATGTAAATCCTTACCTTTTCTGACACGTATTATTTTACTCTACTAGGTTCATTATCTTATAATCTCTTATGATTTGCAGTGCGTGCTCGCTAACAATGTACATATAGACTTGCGACAACTCTCTTACGGGAGTATTAGTGCCAAAAGTTACGGTCGCTATGATGTTAATGGTTTCCGCTTCCGTTCAACTATTTTTGAAGCATATCGACCTCTAGCGGCAACAACTAATACTGGAGTTGTTAAAAGGGTCATTGATGGACAAGGACACGAAACTATGTATTATGGAATCATCAAAAATATAATCGAGTACAAATTTGCCGGGAATAAGGAGATTAAAGTAGTCTTCTTCGATTGTGATTGGTTCGACCCTAAACATGGTACTCGTGAAAACCAATTTGGGATGGTTGAAGTCAAACACGCGGAACGATTATCTGGTTGCGACAATTTTGTCCTTGCTCACCAAGTCGAGCAGGTGTATTATATGCCCTACCCATGTGAAAAACTAAGTGCTTGGTGGGTAGTCTACAAAGTGAATCCTCGGGAACGTCTACACACCCCTAGTGATGACGCTTATCAATTGGAGGTTGAAGAGGTCGATGAGGTTTATCAAGATGATGAATTGCCGACTTCGTTTAATGTAGAGTCAGAATCGTCGACAGATTCTTTTCTCGGCGATTCTAATGATGTGGCAGTTCCCGAGAAAAGGAAACACCAACATAAGAAGAAAAAAGTAACATGGCGTGCTTTGGGGAGAAAAGGACAAATTGATCCTGATTTTGATGATAATTGACAAGTAATTGTTTTCATACATGGATATGCAATATAATTCATATTACATGTTTTTTCATATGTACAAACCTTCTTTACTAATAAATGCTTGTTTGTGCTTATTTTGAACAGGATGTCGAAAAAGGTGAGGAGTGTCACGAGGAAGCTCTTCCGCTTGGGGAGTTCATCGGCGAGTACTCCGGCGAGTACACCGACGAGTCAGGAGGACACCTATTCCAGGGTAGTTCCTCTTCTTCAAACAGACGTCGTCAAGAGCAGCTCCTGAGATGCATAGATCCGACATTAATTGGTCGGCCTATTGCATTTCAACTAGATGATGATGTAACTTTCAGATTGTTTTTTATGCCAGTTATAAACTATTACTAATTGTTTCAATACTGTTTTGTAGGAGGAAGAACACTTGGAGAGTGCGGGTCATGAGGATCATCCGGTGGGTGGGGGCAGGAGGGGGATGTCCCAGAGTGTGCGACACAGAGGGATGACCCAGAGGGTGTGGGGTAGGGGGATGACCCGGAGGGTGCGGGGCAGGGGGATCTCCCGGAGGGTGCGGGTCAGGAGGAAGGTGCTGAGGCTGCCGGCGGGTCCTCAGTATCTTTCAGGACGAGCCACTTGGTCGCTCCACCAGTAGTCTCTTCTGGTGGAGCCAAGATCGAGATTACGCCTGTTGGTGACGGGTAAGTGTAATACTCTTCTGTTGTTTTGTTTTTTTTTTTCAAAAAATTTCTTTCACTAAACTAATTAACTTTATTTATTATGTATTTCTAGATCTTGGATTGACTCTCAGTTCGACGGCACTTCGAGGGTCAGGCAGGTTAACCAGATATTGGGTAACCTGTGCCGTCTGCACTACCCAGGGGTGCTGACAATGCCGACCGGTGAAGATCTAGGCCCTATGTGAGTTTTGGTAATTAATGATAAACATGCGTTTGAGGACTAATATTTTTCTTAAGTGTGAAGGAAATGAGTAGGTCCCGCGCAAATGGAGCACAAGATGGAAACCCGAAGATCTGGACGTTTAAAGGCTACGGCAAAAGGTTTGAAGGAATCTAGAAATTGATCGAGGTGTTTGGAGCGATCAATTAGGCTAGGTTTAAATTTTGTTTTTGCCGTACTATAAAGAGGGGTTGCATCTTGGTTATGAGTTGATTTTCAAGTGCCCAATTTGCATTGCATATAGTATCTTTTGATCATGTGTGATTGTTGCAAAAGTTGCTATTTTGGCAAAATCCTTGAAAAATCATTGCAGCATTTTGTTGGAGCTGTCTGACCCTAGCGGTCTGACCAACCATGTGGGTCCGGTCAGACCGGCTAGAGTTGGACGGTCCGACCGGCCAGGGGGCCGGTCCGACTGGGTTGCGCAGGGCAGAAAGCTGCTGGTTTACAGAGCCGACGGGAGCACTATCGGTCCGACCGAGCCGATGGCCGGTCAGACCGGGTAGGGCCGGTCCGACCGGGCCAGCATGGCCGGTCAGACCGAGGCGTCCTGTCACATCAGTAAACGGCTAGTTTTCTAGCCGTTGCAGTTGAGGTCGGTCAGACCGACCCAAGATGGGCGGTCAGACCGACATTGCGCAGAGAGCCACCTAACTTGTGTAACGGCTAGTTTTTGGGTGTGTGGCTATATAAACCCTTGCTACAGCTCCTTTGCTAGACTTTTGGCATTCATTTGAGCATACTTGAGCACAAGAGAGTCTCTCCCACCATTGAGCACTAATTTGAGCACTAGTGAGGTTGGGAAGAAAAAGGGGTGATCAAGTGATTGAGTGAATCGCATTGCATTGGCATTTTGGCACTTGATCTTCTTCTCCTAGCTTTGATTGCAGCTTGTTACTCTTGGAGATTGCCATCTCCTAGACGGCTTGGAGAAGAAACCGGTGATCTCTCCTAGAAGGTTGTGGAGGAGACCCGGGAGGTTGTTAAGGTTGGAGCTCGCCTATCCGGAGTGGAGAAGAGCTACCACTAGTGATCGAGGCCCGAGAGTTGCACTTCCGGTGCCGGCTCATCTTCAAGCTAATTTCTCTCTGAGAAATCCGAGGCTTGGTGAAGAGAGCGGTCAAGTGAAACTCGCCTCAACGAGGACGTAGGAAATTGGCAAATTTCCGAACCTCGGGATAAAATTCGGTTGTCTCTTGTCCCCTCTACTTTGTGCAAGTATAATTGTGCAAGCTTACTTTTCTAGAGTAATTTACATTTCACCTTAGGTTGCACTGTTTGCTCTAGCTATTTGCCATCATTGTTTTAGGTCCTTAATCTCTGTTTAACTGAAATCGAATTAGTTTTAAAAACCGCCTATTCACCCCCCCCTCTAGTCGGTACATCGATCCTACAAGTGGTATCAGAGCTTGGTCTCTCAAGTTAGGCTTTACCGCCTAGAGAGAAGATGTCCGACGAGGTGGTTCACAACGTAGGCAAAGGTCCTTACTTTGATGGCACAAATTATTCCATTTGGAAAGTTCGTATGGCTGCTCACCTCAAAGCTATGAGCTTTGAAATTTGGCGTATTGTTGAGTTAGGTTTTGAAGTTGAAGACAAGATGAATCTAACTTATCAAAACAAAAAGGATATGCAACTTGATGCTCAAGCTACAAATGCTTTGTTCAATTGTTTGTGCGCCGAAGAGTTCAATAGGATAAGCAATATTTCAACGGCACACGACATTTGGACCACTCTTCAAGATATACATGATGGAACAACAAGTGTGAAGAATGCCAAGTCGCACTACTTAAAGATCAACTATGAAACATTTACCATGTTGCCAAATGAAAGTGTCAATGAGATGTATGCAAGACTTAATGTGATTGTCAATGATCTCAAGGGTGTTGGAGTGAAGTACACGGAGTTGGAAGTTGCTCAAAAGATGTTGAGAGCTTTGCCCGAAAAATATGACACATTGGTGACTTTCCTTATCAACTCGGATATGTCAAGTTTGACACCCACAACACTTTTGGGAACCATCAATACAAATGAGATTTACAAGAACAAGAGAGTTGAAGGAAGCACCGAAGATCACTCCTCATCCAAGAAGAAGAATATTGCCTTGAAGGCCAAGGTTGAAAAGAAATGTGAAGAAGAAGAAGACACCTCTTGTGATGGCGATACCGAAGATGAAGAAATGGCTCTCTTTGTGAGAAAGTTCAACCGGTTCATGAAAAAGAGAGGAAGTTCTTCAAGCTCATTCAAAAACAATGGTGACAAGAAGTCAACCAAAAGAAACCTCAAGAATGTAAGATGTTTCGAGTGTAATGAGAAGGGTCATTTTGCCTCAAGATGCCCGAACAAACAAGAAAGCGAAGATGATAAATCTCAAAAGAAGAACAAAGAGAAGAATGGGAAGAAAAAGCTTTTCAAGAAGTTGAACAAGAAAAAGGGTAGAAATGAAGCATTTGTGGGAGAATGGGATTCAAATGAAGATAGCTCCGATCCTTCTTCAAGCTCCGACTCCGGTGGTGAGTCAAACTCAAGAAAGAAGAACATGGCGGGAATAGCAATCACGGAAGCTTCATCACTATACTCTCCTTTTTGTCTCATGGCAAAAGGAAGTACTAAGGTAACATCTACTTGTGATAGTGAACAAAATGATAGTGATGATGAATTATCTTATGATGATCTTGCACAAATGCTTGAGGAGCTAAATGAGTTGAGTGGCAAAGAGAGAGTCAAATTTAAAGCTCTCAAGAAAGATCATGAGTCCTTAACGGCTAAATATGAGGAGTTGAAAACTTCTCATATGATGCTTTTGGTCTCTCATGAGAAGCTTGAGGAAGCTCACGAAGCACTCATTGCCTCTACACTCATTGAGCCAAAAGTAGATATAGGGGTCACATGTGATATTTTTGATGATGCATGTCTAAATGTTGAAAATTGCATTCCTACAAAGACTAGCATATCAACATCATGTGATGACTTACTTGCTATGCCATGCTCATCCACTCTTGATATTGCTTCATGTTCAACAAATATATCATCTTCATCCAATTCATTGTTAATTGTTGAAAATCATGAGCTCAAGGATCAAGTTGCAAAACTAAGTAAGAGTTTGGAAAGATGCTTCAAAGGGAAAAATACCCTTGATGAAATTTTAAGCCAACAAAGATGCTCTTTCAACAAGGAGGGACTTGGTTTTGTTCCCAAGAAAGGGAAAAAGCCTTCTTACCAAGCCCCAAGGTTTGTTAAGAGAAATGGAAAATATTGCAATAAATGTCGAAAAGTTGGTCACATAATTGGTGAATGCCACATAAACAATGTTCCTAGAAATGATGTATTTGATTCTCATTACATGCTTAAGAGAGCCAATAATGGCTCCATTTATGCTAAGTTTTTGGGCACTCCTATTTTAGGAGAAAAGAAGAAATCAATTTGGGTGCCAAAGGCCTTGATAACTAACCTACAAGGACCCAAAAGGATTTGGGTACCTAAAAAGGCTTGATCTCTTTTGTAGGTAAACTACCACACCGGAGGATCACATTGGGTGCTTGATAGTGGGTGCACTCAACATATGACCGGTGATAGGAAAATGTTCACATCATTTGAAGTTGGTGCCAAAGATCAAGAAAGAGTGACCTTCGGTGACAATAGTAAAGGAAAGGTAATGGGTTTAGGTAAAATTGCTATCTCAAATGATTTCTCCATTTCCAATGTTTCTCTAGTTGAGTCATTGAATTTCAACTTATTATCCATTGCTCAACTATGTGATTTAGGCCTTTCATGCACATTTAATCCTCAAGAAGTATTTGTAACAAGTATCCATGATAACTCCTTAGTTTTCAAAGGTTTTCGTTTTGGAAATCTCTATTTGGTGGATCTCTCTTCAAATGAAGCTAATTTGAAAACTTGTTTGGTTGCAAAAACTTCATTGGGTTGGCTTTGGCATAGAAGGCTTGCTCATGTGGGAATGAATCAACTAAACAAACTTGCAAAAAGAGATTTGGTTGTTGGTTTGAAAGATATAAAATTTGAAAAAGATAAACTTTGTAGTGCTTGTCAAGCAGGGAGGCAAGTTGCTTGCTCTCATCCTAGCAAAAGCATCATGTCCACTTCTAGACCTTTGGAGCTTTTGCATATTGATTTATTTGGTCCAACAACTTACAAAAGCATCGGTGGAAATAGTTTTTGTCTTGTTATTGTGGATGATTTCTCAAGATTTACTTGGGTCTTCTTTTTACATGACAAAGCTAAGACCTCCGAGATTTTCAAAAAGTTTGCAAAACGGGCTCAAAACGAATTCAACTTTTCTATTGTAAAAGTAAGGAGTGACAATGGATCCGAGTTTAAAAATACAAATATTGAGGATTATTGTGATGATCTCGGTATTAAACATGAGCTTTCCGCCACCTATTCACCACAACAAAATGGTGTTGTGGAAAGAAAGAATAGGACCCTTATTGAGATGGCTAGAACTATGCTTGATGAGTATAGTGTCTCCAACTCTTTTTGGGCGGAAGCTATAAACACTTCTTGCCATGCTTCAAATCGTCTTTATTTGCATCGTCTTTTGAAAAAGACTCCATATGAACTCTTAATTGGACGAAAACCCAACATTGCTTACTTTCGTGTTTTTGGTTGCAAATGCTATATTTATAGAAAAGGTGTTAGACTAACCAAGTTTGAAAGTCGTTGTGATGAAGGATTTCTTCTTGGATATGCTTCAAATAGCAAGGCATACCGAGTGTATAACAAGAACAAAGGTATTGTTGAAGAAACCTCGGATGTTCAATTTGATGAAACTAATGGGTCCCAAGAGGGGCACGAGAATTTGGATGATGTAGGTGATGAAGGCTTGATAAGGGCAATGAAGAAAATGTCAATTGGTGACATCAAGCCTAAAGAAGATGATGAACTTCCATCCTCCACTCAAGTTGAAGCTTCTACTTCCGCTACGCAAAATTTGACTCAACTTGATGAAGATGAAGCCAAAGATCAATCCTCTACTATTCCATCCAAAGTTCACAATGCCACCGCAAAAGATCACCCAATTGATCAAGTCTTGGGTGACATTAGTAAGGGTGTTCAAACTAGATCTCGTGTTGCTTCTATTTGTGAACATTACTCGTTTGTTTCTTCTATTGAACCTAAACATGTAGATGAAGCTCTAAATGACCCGGATTGGGTAAATGCTATGCATGAAGAGCTCAACAACTTTGAAAGAAACAAAGTTTGGACATTGGTGGAGAGACCCAAGGAGCACAACGTAATTGGAACAAAGTGGGTTTTTAGGAACAAGCAAGATGAAAACGGGTTGGTTGTGAGAAACAAGGCAAGATTGGTAGCACAAGGATTCACTCAAGTCGAAGGTTTGGATTTTGGTGAAACTTTTGCTCCCGTTGCTAGACTAGAAGCTATTCGCATCTTACTTGCTTTTGCGTCATGCTTTGATATTAAGTTATATCAAATGGATGTGAAAAGTGCTTTCTTGAATGGCGAAATAGCTGAACTAGTTTTTGTTGAACAACCACCCGGCTTTGAGAATCCTAAAAATCCTAATCATGTTTATAAACTCTCAAAAGCTCTCTATGGTCTAAAACAAGCTCCTAGAGCTTGGTATGAAAGGTTGAGAGATTTTCTCCTCTCAAAAGGTTTTAAAATTGGTAAAGTCGACACTACCTTGTTTACAAAAATAATTAATGATGATTTCTTTGTCTGTCAAATTTATGTCGATGATATTATATTCGGTTCTACTAATGAAGAATTGTGCAAAGTTTTTGGTGATATGATGTCTAGGGAATTTGAGATGTCCATGATAGGAGAATTGAGTTTCTTCCTTGGACTTCAAGTCAAGCAACTCAAGAATGGAACCTTTGTGAGCCAAACAAAGTATATTCATGATCTTCTCAAAAGGTTCGGATTGATGGAAGCAAAGCCTATCAAGACCCCTATGGCGACCAACGGACATCTCGACCTAAATGAGGGAGGTAAACCGGTAGATCAAAAATTATATAGATCCATGATTGGCAGTTTGCTCTATCTTACCGCATCTAGGCCCGATATCATGTTTAGTGTTTGCATGTGTGCTAGATTTCAAGCTGCACCAAAAGATTGTCATTTGATGGCGGTCAAGAGAATTCTAAGATATTTAAAACATTCCATCCATATAGGCTTGTGGTACCCCAAAGGTGCTAAATTTGAGCTAATTGGCTATTCCGATTCGGATTATGCCGGTTGCAAAGTTGATCGTAAAAGCACTTCTGGAGGCTGTCAATTCCTTGGGAGGTCTCTTGTTTCTTGGGCATCTAAGAAACAAAACTCCGTTGCCCTTTCCACCGCTGAGGCAGAATATGTCTCTGCGGGTAGTTGCTGTGCGCAATTACTTTGGATGAGGCAAACCTTGCTTGATTATGGAATAGAATTCTCAAATGTTCCTCTTCTTTGTGACAATGATAGCGCCGTCAAAATTGCCAACAATCCAGTCCAACACTCTAGAACCAAGCATATTGATATTCGCCACCACTTTCTAAGAGATCATGTTGGCAAAGGTGACATTGTCATCAGCCACATAAGAACCGAAGATCAATTAGCAGATATCTTTACCAAACCACTTGATGAGTCCCGCTTTTGTAAGCTTAGGAATGAATTGAATATAATAGACTTCTCAAATGTGGCTTGAAATCATGCATATGTGTGAGTTGTAGAATTTTCTATCCTTGTGACATATATGAATGCTTTTATGCTTGCAATGCCATATTTGAAGTTCATGTACTTTTTATGTGTTTCTAAGGCTATACATTAAGGGGGAGTATAAGGTTACTCTTATATGTTGAAAATTGCTCATGTTGTTGAAAAACAAAATTTGAAAGTTTTTGGTATCCTCAAAATCCTTTCTTTGAGTTAAAAACAAATTTCTCCCATGATTTTATTTCAAGACATATTTTGAACTTTTGTCCAAAACAAAACTTATAGATATGGATCATATGATCATTTTTCGTATTCAAATATTTTAACTTTATCCATCCTATCAAAAGATATTCAAAGAATTAAAGTTCAGACAAGTGTTCGGACAAGAGTTCAGACATGTTGAGAACATTGGCTGCAAACGGGTTCTTTTTGAACTTAAAAATTTGAAAACTTGATGTTTTATAAACCTTGGGAGTTATTCTAAGTTTCTGCAAAGTTTGAAATTTTTCAAAATTATTTTGCTGTATTTCTCACTTAAGCTCCTCTTTGTTCCTTGTTTTTAATTGCTGAGCTTTAGTGGTGTCGGTCAGACCGGGCCTACATGGCCGGTCCGACCGCCCTTGCTGAGTCGGTCCAACCGGGCCTACATGGCCGGTCAGACCGGGGCTCGGGCAGGGTTATAACTCCCCTCTCTATTCAGTTTTCTCTCCCCTCTATTATTCCTCTCCTCTCAAACCGAGTTCCTCTTCTCCACTCTTGCCCCCAACCCTAGAAATTTCGTTTCATCGATTTTCTTGCCGGTTCAACCGGTGGATCTTCTCCGGTCCGACCTCAAGTCCATTTTCCCTTGCCGGTAAGAACTTTCTCCGATCAAATCCTTTGTTTTTATCCTTTTGAAGGCTAGGGTTAGGGTTCTTGTTCATGGGCTTGCATGTCAATTTGCCAAGGCTAAATCCTCTTCAAACTCAATTGTTAGCCTTGTGATACTATTTCCCATGCCTCTATGCAATTTGATATGGCAAATTTTGATTGTAGAGAAATCTTGTGCAAAAGGGGATTTGTGCCCTGGTTGCTAGGCCGGTCAGACCGGTGGGCAATGGGCGGTCCGACCGACCATGTACTGGCGGTCAGACCGGCCCTATTACCTCGGTCAGACCGGCCTCCCAATGCCTGCCCCTCCTTTGCACATCATTGCTCATTAATGATTTTGCCCTCTAACAAATTCATAGATTGTCTCAAATCATATCTTTTATCTTATCTGGGTTATATCTTTGATTCAGTCATGCCTCGCGCCGGCCGTTCTCAAGGAAATGAGCGTCGCTCAAAGTTTGTCGAGGACCGTGGCCAATCATCCCGGCACTTTCAAGATGACAGTGACGAGGACTTTGCCTATGAGGATGGCAGCTCTGAGAATGAAGAAGAATTGGCACCTCAACCTCCAGCAGCTAGTGAAGATCCTTTTGCATCCTTGGAATTCAAGGTAGATGTCCGGAATCAAGAGAACTTTGCTCGTCTGCGCCACCACAATCAATTTCTCAGACCAAGAGATACATCAGATCAGCGGTTTCATACAAAGTTTCAGAAAGAGGTTTTCAACATTGCATATGAGAACCGTTCTTTGGCTCCTCATAAGTGGATTTCTTGGAGGGATCTAAGTGGAGAGGTTGCAGCTCTCAGGAACATATTTGGAACTGTTGGTATAAACAAAATAGTGAGTCTGAAGCAAGATTTCAATTGGGACATTATCCGTCAGTTTTATGCCACAGTTTTCATACCTGCCACTTGTGATTCTCTTACATGGATGACTGGAGATATCTTTTGCATTGCTACAAAGCAAGAAATTCAGAGTGCTTGGGACATAAGATTCTCTTCTGGCCTCAGACTGCATGATGAGTTCACTCACAATCCCTTGTCAGAAGAAGAGATGGCTCAATTCTACATCCCATCTGCTGCTCACAAGATTGGAGGGGTTACTGGAATGAAGACTCTTCATAGTGTGGCACATCGCATTCTGCGGCACTCCATTTTACCGCGTCTAGGCAACAATGATGCTATTCGAGGTGTTGCTTGGACTCTTCTAGATGCAGTGATGACTGGAAAGAGGTTTGATGTCATTCATTTGATGCTATATGAGATGGCACTCTCAAAAGGAAGCCTCACTCTTGGAGTCTACTATGCTCCGTTTATCATGAGATTAATTTTGAGCAAAGTAGGAAATGTGAATGAGCGCCTTGATATCACTCACTCTCAGTACAGGCCTCGCTTCTCGGTCACTCCTTTGGCTCCAGCCGTCGATCCAGCTGATATGGGAGCAGGACAGGTTCATCCTCAGGACATTCCTAGCAGCTCTTTTGCTCCTCCTCAGAGTTCTGGATCTGGTGCTTATTTTGGAATGGATGCCACCCAGTTCTTTGATCCAGTTCTTCAACAAGTAACAGCTGGCTTTCTTCAGTTAAATTCAAGAATGGATCAAATGGCTCTAGGACAAGAAGCTATCACCTCCCATCTGCAAAGCCTTCAAGGGGGTCAAGAGCGTATCAACTCCAGGATTGACACTCTTTCTTCTCGAGTTGATCGGCTAGATTCATCTTCCTCATCAGGATACCCTCTTCAGTACCAGCGCCGTCGTCGTCGCCTTGATGATTCTCAGCCTCCTTCCCAGGATTAGTCTCTCTTTTTGGTTCTTGATGCCAAAAGGGGGAGAAGCAGTTTAAGCAGTTAGCAGTAGGGGAGAAGGCAGCAGAGGATTAAGGGAGTAGGTAGCAGTAGTAAGAAGGGAAGTTTAGGAAGGATCAATCTTTTTTATCTATCTTTGGTCTATCTTTGGTTGTTTGTATAATGAACTCTATTTGCTTTCCATATCATACTCAACTTATTTTGAACAATTTGCTTTTATTATGAGAAACTCTCTTTGCTTCATTGAATGTGTGAATTGTGTTTGGAATTATATCTCATATCTTGCTCCATATACTTGTACCCCATCATTTATTCAGGGGGAGCTTTGCGCTTAAATTGTGGATACTTCTACTTTAACATATTTCTTTATCTCTGAAGTGTTTGTCATCAATTACCAAAAAGGGGGAGATTGAAGATCTAGGCCCTATGTGAGTTTTGGTAATTAATGATAAACATGCGTTTGAGGACTAATATTTTTCTTAAGTGTGAAGGAAATGAGTAGGTCCCGCGCAAATGGAGCACAAGATGGAAACCCGAAGATCTGGACGTTTAAAGGCTACGGCAAAAGGTTTGAAGGAATCTAGAAATTGATCGAGGTGTTTGGAGCGATCAATTAGGCTAGGTTTAAATTTTGTTTTTGCCGTACTATAAAGAGGGGTTGCATCTTGGTTATGAGTTGATTTTCAAGTGCCCAATTTGCATTGCATATAGTATCTTTTGATCATGTGTGATTGTTGCAAAAGTTGCTATTTTGGCAAAATCCTTGAAAAATCATTGCAGCATTTTGTTGGAGCTGTCTGACCCTGGCGGTCTGACCAACCATGTGGGTCCGGTCAGACCGGCTGGAGTTGGACGGTCCGACCGGCCAGGGGGCCGGTCCGACCGGGTTGCGCAGGGCAGAAAGCTGCTGGTTTACAGAGCCGACGGGAGCACTATCGGTCCGACCGAGCCGATGGCCGGTCAGACTGGGTAGGGCCGGTCCGACCGGGCCAGCATGGCCGGTCAGACCGAGGCGTCCTGTCACATCAGTAAACGGCTAGTTTTCTAGCCGTTGCAGTTGAGGTCGGTCAGACCGACCCAAGATGGGCGGTCAGACCGACATTGCGCAGAGAGCCACCTAACTTGTGTAACGGCTAGTTTTTGGGTGTGTGGCTATATAAACCCTTGCTACAGCTCCTTTGCTAGACTTTTGGCATTCATTTGAGCATACTTGAGCACAAGAGAGTCTCTCCCACCATTGAGCACTAATTTGAGCACTAGTGAGGTTGGGAAGAAAAAGGGGTGATCAAGTGATTGAGTGAATCGCATTGCATTGGCATTTTGGCACTTGATCTTCTTCTCCTAGCTTTGATTGCATCTTGTTACTCTTGGAGATTGCCATCTCCTAGACGGCTTGGAGAAGAAACCGGTGATCTCTCCTAGAAGGTTGTGGAGGAGACCCGGGAGGTTGTGAAGGTTGGAGCTCGCCTATCCGGAGTGGAGAAGAGCTACCACTAGTGATCGAGGCCCGAGAGTTGCACTTCCGGTGCCGGCTCATCTTCAAGCTAATTTCTCTCTGAGAAATCCGAGGCTTGGTGAAGAGAGCGGTCAAGTGAAACTCGCCTCAACGAGGACGTAGGAAATTGGCAAATTTCCGAACCTCGGGATAAAATTCGGTTGTCTCTTGTCCCCTCTACTTTGTGCAAGTATAATTGTGCAAGCTTACTTTTCTAGAGTAATTTACATTTCACCTTAGGTTGCACTGTTTGCTCTAGCTATTTGCCATCATTGTTTTAGGTCCTTAATCTCTGTTTAACTGAAATCGAATTAGTTTTAAAAACCGCCTATTCACCCCCCCCTCTAGTCGGTACATCGATCCTACAACCGGTGAGCGGGTTCTATGCCAGACATGGGACCAGTACCGGTTCGCTCCTGACGGGTGCCACGGAACTGCTCAGGGGGCGGTGTCTCATGACTTCTGGGTATGCAAGTGTTTTTTCAATCTTCTTTTAGGCTTTTCGAGTTACAACACTGTACTAATCATTACTTTTGCAGTTACACTTTTGCTTGCCAGAAGTCGGCAATCACCATAACCATGCCCTTCAAGTCTTCAACAACAATGCACATAAGGTGGTGAAGGACGCCATTTCGTATGCCCGCATTCAAGCGAACAATGCTTACTACAAGGAGAAGCTAGGGCAACGAATGAGCAAGGCGACGGGCTCATCGTCAATCTATTTGACTGAAGAAGAATACCGTTCGGTAAACAATTCTAACTTTTTACCTCTTCGATTGTTGAGATTTGTTGTCATATAATACAAATAGCATCTCTGTTCAGGTGAGGATTCCGTGGTTTGCAAACCACGAGGACGCCTATTTCGAATTCTGCAAGATTTGGTCTTCAGCCGCATTTAAGAAGACTTCCAAGCAGAAAAGACAATGCCGCGGGACGGATCCGAAGCACAGATATGGTGCCGACGGACATATTCGCCACGCTAAACGCTTGGTAAGACCTCCTTCTGTCACTCTGTAGCTATAGATACATTGTAATGCGACTAACTCATTTCTAATGTACAGGAAGCTAAATCTGGCAACGTGCCAAGTGACATAGAGGTGTATACCTCTGGTCACAAAGGAAGCGATCCAACACAGCCAGATGTCTTGTGTAGCTAGACAGCCACGGACCATTTGGTGAGATGTTATTAAGAGTTTACGTAATTTCATTTTTCTGCGTCTAGCTAATCGGACATGTGTTTTGCAGGCGCAGTATGGTGAACACATGGTTCGACTCCATGGAGAGGACTATGATTGGCGGAGAGAACCTGTGGACCAAATGGCTGTGTACTCTAGCGGAGGTGGCAAAAGCCATGGACGGTGAGACAGTGTTTTTATTAATGTTTTGTGTATGGTATTGTGATGGTAACTAACTCATTCAATGTTGCAGGTACTCCATGTTCAATGGAGTTATTGACTCGAGAGCGGTGAGAGCTCAGAAGTCAGCTCAGTCGTCGCAGAGCTCCGTCGGAGTTGGCTCCAGCCGTCGTCGCTCAGAAGAAACCCTGGAGATGGTTCGGATGAGGGAGAAAATGAGGCGGCGCGACGAGCACAACAGGAAACAACAAGAGTATTATACCGCCTGCTTAGCACAACAGCAGGCGATGATCCAAGTAAGCTTAGTTTAGAGTGTTGCAGTTCAAAAGTATTCAGAAATAGGTTTAGAACTAACTGATTACATTACAACATGTGTAGCAACTAGCCCAGCAAAACAGTGGATTTGACATGTCCATGTTCCAACCACTACCTCCCCCGCCACCACCACTATCTCCTACATCACCTGAGGTACCTCCTAAATACTTAAGTTAGCGTTTAGAAGGGTAGTTGAGTTCGTTTCTAATTTTGTCTATTTCTTCAGTGTTTCCGTACGCCTGGTCAGGATGGAGCCTCCGGGGCAAATGTGAACGAAGCGGGAGGCAGCGGCGGCGCCCACGACCCAAATGTGGGCAATCAGTGAGTATGGATGTGTATAATGAACCTGAATTGAATCTCGATATGTTATGTGACTTTGTATGTGAATTTGGATGGTACATGTGAATGCGGATGTGTATTGTGACTTTAAATGTGAATTAAGTTGTGTTATGTGATTTTGGATGTGATGTGTGAAGTTTTGGATGTGAGATGTGATTTTGGATGATATATGTGAAGTTTGAATGTGATTTTGGATGTGAAATGTGAATTTGGATGTGTATTGTGAATGTGATTGAAATTGTGGTTGGATGTGAGTGTGAGTAGGGGAACCAGGAAAAAATAAAAAAAATACCAGGTAACTTCCGTCGGCTTTGACCATAGCCGACGGAAGTTAGCTGGTTTCGGCCACGTGGGCAGAAAGGCTAACTTCCGTCGGCTAGGGTCAAAGCCGACGGAAGTTAGCTGCCCCTAACTTCCGTCGGCCAGGCTGGCCGACGGAAGTTAGAGCCCCCCTGCTGACGTGGCAGTGTTCGGCGCTAACTTCCGTCGGCCACGTCAAGCCGACGGAAGTTAGCTAACTTCCGTCGGCTTCCGTCGCCTCGCTTCCGTCGGCCAAAGGCCGACGGAAGTTAGCGTTTTGCCGACGGAAGTTGGCTTCTTCCGTCGGGAAAGGGCTAACTTCCGTCGGCTTTGGCCGACGGAAGTTGCCTGTTTTGTTGTAGTGATAGATGGTGATTGCAACTTCTTGCTCACTTTATTTATAGCAAATAAAATATCATGCCAAATAACCATGCCAAATATAAACTCAAAGCTTCCAAGCACTTCAAATAATTTTTTTGCATCACTCCTATCCTTTGCTTCAATAACACTATCGTCACTTAACTTATGTAAATCTTTTCTCAGCTAAGGAGCTTGATATCTAATTGTTGTGACAATTTTGATTCGACTCTCCCAACGTGTATTGCTCAAAGATTTAACAGTTAAACCATTAACATAGTCAAGTAAAAATTTCCATCTTTTGATGGAACCAGCAAATAATACATATATCTGTTGTACAATTCCAAAAAACGTGATAGCTTTGCTACAAGACAACCATATCACAAAGAGTAAGAGTAAGACTATGACAAGCACATGGCATATATTATGTGATCTTTTCATATTAGAACCATTGTCATAACATTATCCCCAAATATCATCAATATCAAGATCGAATGACTTAATGGAATCAACCAAAACATTAAAAAGCCCCAAAACAAATGTGTCATCTACCTTCAAGAAACTAAGAAAATACTTCTTTATTTTAATTTGACCATCAGACATGTTAACACATCGAACTAATAGAGTCATTTGTTCTTGGTGGCTAACATCTCGGGTAAAATCAAGAATAATAGAGAAATTGTTGACACGAAAACATGCCCCAGCACTCGGGCCGGTTCGACGATCCAAAAACTTGTGGATAGTTAGGGACAAGCCTAAGCGTAACACAACACTGACGTCACATTTCAACTACCCTTAACAGTGGCAAGGGGTGGAGTCGCCAAACAATTAGATTGAACAAAAATAATCCAATTAGCCGAAGTGTGTAAATAAAATAACCCAATTGGGAGAATGAAGCCTGATTGGTTCGAAGTATACCGTGCGAAGGGTCACCGAAGGGAAGCCTTCGATGTCTGGTGCGAAGTATGCACCGAAGGTAACCTTCGGCGTTCAGATCGGTTTGACCGAAGATGAGCTCCGAACAGATAGCGACGTGAAATCGCCTCCGAATGACAGGGTTCGGTGTGAAGCCTCTGGCGTGACGAGTTCCGATGCGAAGTGTTCTGGCGCGACTCTAGCACGAAGTAGCTCCAATGCGAAGTGGCTTCAGTGTGCGGAACCAACCAGACCGACAACGGCACGACGAATCCAACTAATTGGATTATTTTTGTGTGATCTGATTACCTGGACTCCACCCCCTTTACCACGGTTAAGGGTAGTCAGAACATGACGTCGGTGTTGTGTTACGCTTAGGCTCGTCCCTAACTATCCACACACTTTTGGATCGTCGAACTGACCCAAGTGTGGGGGCACATTTTCGTGTCAACACACTTTTTGGCGGCTCCATTGGGGAAGGCTACGCCAACATGACAAGTGCATCTGTATCGGCCACCGGTACGTCTACAACGACTACTACGTCTACATCGCCGATGGATCCCATGGGAGGCATGTATATCGACAACTGCAACATCATGACACCTACCCTTGAGGATATTCCCACAGAAGACCGAGCAGAGATCGAGGCAAAGATGAAGGCACTCCAGGACCTCATGCTTGGGAGCTACGTCAAGACATGCACATGCTTCATCAAGCACGACGTCAACATCCCCGACCTCGCTCAGATCTAGGTAACTCCAGTATCACCTCGTTTATCTTCTTTAGAGATTGAGCAAAATATAGCTACATCAATAGACCAAGCCGTTACCGTTTCGCTAGCCAACCGTTTAGATTCAGCAGTTAGCTATCAAGTAGAGGCGACGCTTAGAAGGTTCGACTTTACCGATGCCACACCTCCAGCTCCTATCGCTAGCATACCTCCAATAAATTATATTTACAGCAGGACTGACAGTAGTACCGGCAAAGCCATTACGTCTCTGGCCTCAATATCCATGGCCGAGACCAGTCACCATGCTTACGGCCAAACTAGCACCACCTACCATACGCCGCCTCCACCCACACTGGCGCTAGTCTTACCCACGCTGCCCGCGCCGTATGCACAAGTGCATAGGCCCAAACACGTCATACATCCCGAGCTAGCGCATGACGAGGAGCCCCGCGGCCGACATGCCGACATATCGCCACATGTCGCGCCCCCGCATGAGAGACGCACGCAGGCAGTAGGCCAGGATGACATTGAGGAGCAGATCTGCGCACTGTTTAGGGAGTGCATCGGTTTCGTACCCAGAGGTCGAGCTAGGGTTTACCGAAAGCCATACCTCGACCATTTCGACATGATACCTTACCCTCGCAACTATAGAGTCCCTAAATTCACCAAGTTTGACGGTGAGGGTAACAAAACCACACTAGAGCATGTCAGTCAGTTTCTAGCACAGTGTGGAGAAGCTAGTGGGTCGGACGCTTTAAAGCTTAGACTATTTTCTCTCTCACTATCCGGCACCGTTTTCACTTGGTTTTCGGCGCTCCCGCCAAATTCTATCCAGACGTGGGCTGAATTATAGCAAAAATTCCACGACTACTTTTACACAGGTGAGACAGAACTTAGGCTTTCACACTTGACATCGGTTAGACAGAAATCTAGCGAGAGCATCTTCGAGTATATCAAGCGCTTTCGAGATACCAGAAATCGGTGTTTTAGTCTTAATATTTCGGAAAGGGATTTGGTGGATCTAGATTTTAGCGGGTTGCGTTCTGAAATTAAAGAAAGATTATACAACCAGCACTTTTTAGAAGTTAGCCAAGTCCTACAATGGGCTCTGGTCCAGGAAGGCCGAGCCAAGGATAAAAATTTTATTAAGACGTTTAACAAGCCTAGGGCTGAGGTCCACATCATGGAACACTCCGACGAGGAAGAATCAGAAGAGGAAGAAGATCCGGCCGACATGTACGCGGCTGAATGGGTTTGGAACGCTAAAAGCAAGCCTGTTACTTGCTCCGAGTTACGGCCGTCTCCCACTAAGAATCAGCTAAGCGAGGTCAAATACTCGTTTGATATAACTAAGTGTGATAAAATATTTGATTTCCTCTCGAAGAACCAGCTTCTTAGGTTGCCTAAAGGCCAAGTCATTCCATCAGCCGACAAGCTAAAGAAACACCCATACTATAAGTGGCATGATTCACATTCGCATTATACTAACGACCGTAATGTTTTTCGTCGACAGGTTCAATCGGCCATAGAGAAAGGACGATTGAAGATAGACCCCAGTCCAAATATGAAGCTGGACAAAGACCTCTTTCCCGTGAACACCGTCGATCTTGACAAAAAGAGAGTGTTGATTCGTCCAAAGCAGGCCAAGTCAACTAAGGGGAAATCGATCATTATTGGAGAAGCACGTACACGCACACCCATACCTAAGAACCCTGAAGTAGGAGTGTGAAAACGGAATATTAGCATGCCTCCTTCGGCAGGACTCGCAAGAAGCCGAAGGTAACATATCAGATGTTGTTAAACAAACACCAAAGAAAAAGCTAAGGAAAAAAGTCCCCGCACTAAAAGGCTAAGCCAACTGAAGGGGCCAAAGCAGTCGGAGGGTAGCTTCAGACCACAGTGGTCGAACCCTCCGCGTGGTGGCTTCGGACCATAGTGGTTGAACCCTCCGCATGAGGACTTCGGGCCACCGTGGCCTAACATCCCCTATGGTGGCTTCGGACCCTAGTGGCCGAACCATCCTGAGAAACCAAGTGTTGGTTTCGGTGTTTGTGATGAGTGATTGACAGGCTTTTTACCCTATGGTTTGAAGGGTACCTCCGAAGGGTGTTCGGAGGTTGTACCTCCGAAGGTGTTCGGAGGAGGGTACCTCCGGAGGGGTTTCGGAGGTTGTACCTCCGAAGGGTGTTCGGAGGTGGTTTCACCGAAGTATGTTCGGTGGTTTGGTTGCTGCAGCTGTTGCAGCGGAGTGTCCGTGTTGGAGGGGTCCGACAGTACACGATGACTGGGTGTGTACCGAAGGCTTCGGTACTTTGGGCGGTACACCGGAGTGTGTGCTGGAGGTTGCTAACAGGAGAGGTCTCCGGAGTACTGGATACACTTGTCTGCTTGTCTGTGGTGCGCAGGGACTTCGGAGGCGACGGACAGGTTCGCAGCAGGTGAACCTGGGTCAAGCGGGAGGCTTGATGCCAGGGGAGCGGGGAGCTCCGTCACGGTGGCTGCGAAGGGGTCCGGGTCGGTCCTCGGGTCGAGGTGCGCCAGGTGAAGGCAGAGAGTGCGGAGCGTGGCTCCGGCTGAAGGTACTCCGAGACAAAGTCCTCGGAGGTGAGGTACTTCGAAGGCACTTCGAATGGAATGACTTCGGAGTTGGTTGGAACAAGTCCTCTACGGAGGCAAGGAGTTTGAAGTGTGCTCCGGAGGGAGACATTCGAAGGTACCCGACGAAGGTCTCAGAAGTCGAGGCGCATCGAAGGCATGGTCCGGGTGAGGCTCGTCGAGGAGTGTGCTCGGGGAGAGACACTGCGACGAAGTGCTCATGGAATGCTTCATGCGGAGGCCTTGGACGAAGGAGGGACTTCGAAGGGTGGTACTCCGAAGGTGGGGCTTCGGAGTGAGGAAGGCTTCGGAGCGAGGCTAGCTCCGGAGCAAGGTTGACTTGAGGTGCTTCGGCCTGCATGGCTTCGGTACACGGACTGACGGAGTTCGAGCTGGGTGAAGCTGCGAAGCCATGGTGGTCCACTCCGGAGGTGTTGGTGCGAAGGCCCAAGGGCTTTGACGGCTTCGGCTCAAAACCGTCACTGTATCGGAGGCCATCTTCGGCGAAGCGAAGGCCACCAGGCTCAAGGCTTCTCGCCGAAGCTACCGCACCCCTCGCGTGCGAAGGGAGGCTCCAGAAGGTCAAAGACTGCAAAGGCTGACACTGTCTGCTCTGTAAAAAGCTGACGCTGTCCCTTCTACAAAGCTGACAGAGAAGCCTCCAGAATAAAGTTGGACTACCTTGTGTACCCCTCAGTTCTGTAGAGACAAAACCAATGTAAACCCTAGGGGTAAAGTAGTCATTTCACTTGGGGAACTGTGGGCTATAAATATGGGGGCTCGGTAGGTAACATTTAACACTTTGAGCATTTACTGTTGAGCTCCCGTAGCCACACACCTCGCTGTATTCAACCAGAGTTCAATTTTATTGTGTTCCTTGTTCAAGCGGCGAAGCCTTGCTTCTTTGTGCTTTTTGCTTGAGCTCGTGTTACATACCTCGCTAGTTATAGTGCACCGAAGCCTGTCTAGGCAAAGGTTGTTTTTGTGCGAAGTGTGTTTTTCAGTGTGCTGTCGCTCTGTGTAACAGGAGGCGAGACCTCGCTGCTTACTAGCGAAGCCCTGATCGAAGCCCGTGCTTTTTATCGTGTCTGTGACTCTAGCGAAGTCTGTCAGTGTGCGTTTAGACCTTCGTGTACGAAGCCCAGCACCAGTTGCTGCTGCCAAGTACTTGGTCGAAGTCCTCAGTGGGGTGCCCACTCTTGCGAAGGGTGAAGTGTGAAGCCTGCTCGAAGCACCCCGTGTGCGGAGCCTGCACTGACTTAGCAGAGTAGATTTTCGAGGGTTGTTAGTGGAGCGAAGTCTTCTTGGCTTCGAACTTTTGCTCCTGCGAAGCCTGTGTTCGGAGCTGTCGAAGTACCTCCGAACCAGACCTTCGAAGGTAGTGTTCGAAGCCTGTTCCGCAGAAGACAGGATTAAAACCGAAGGTTGTTTTTAGCCCGAAATTTTAAAAGCTCCCATTCACCCCCCCCTCTGGTCGCCGTTTCCGGTCCAACAATTGGTATCAGAGCAGGTTAAGATCACCAGCTGACCTTAACCTTTTTTGTGATCTATTGGCGACATGGATAGAGGCAGTAAAATTCCTCTGTTCGATGGGACAGATTTTGCATACTGGAAGGTGCGCATGGAGGCTTACTTGTTAAACCAAGGAAATGCAATTTGGGAGATTGTGGACTCACAATACTCCATCCCTGAGACTCGCACCTCTCAAACAGAGAAAGATCAGTATAATGCCAACTCCAAGGCAAGAAATATACTGTTCATTGGTTTGAGCCGGAGTGAGTTCGATAGGGTGCAGCACCTTAGGACTGCTAGGGAGATTTGGACAACGCTCACTATTTTCCATGAGGGCTCTACTCAGATCAAGGCCAGGCGCCAAAGCACATACAACCAACAGTATCAGCTGTTTGTGTAGGCACCTGGTGAATCTATAGATGCCATGTTTTCTCGCTTTGACGCGATAGTGAGTAACTTGCGATCCAACGGGACGCTTGCTTACAATGATCATGATAGGGCTATCAAGCTTCTCTATGCTCTTGACCGTAGCATATGGGAAGTGAAGATATCCAGAATTGAGGAGTCTGCAGGTTATGACACATTGACCTGTGATGAGCTCTTTAGCAAGCTGAAGTCCATAGAGATTGCTAAGGCATCTCTTGCTGTGCACAGAAGCTCTTTGCCACAGCCATTGGCATTGGTTTCTAGCACTAGCCGTGGCACCACTGCAGAACCAAGCACATCTGGCACTTGTGTTCTTGCAGATGGTTTTGCTTTGTCCTCCCTGGTCTCCGTCACAAAGGAGCAGGTGGACACTCTGGATGATGATGAGCTTGCTCTCATTGCCAGAAGGTTCACCTGTTTTCACCATGAGAGACGGGATCAGAGGAGAAGTGGTTTTAGTGATTGCTTTGAATGTGGCGACACCTCTCACATTAAGGCCAATTGCCCCAAGCTCAAGAAGAGAGATGAGAGTGAGCACCCCAAAAACCACAAAAAGGAGAGGAAACCCTTTGTGAAGGGCAAGCGCGGCAAGATGGCTAAGAAAGTAGCCAAGGCCGCTTCCAGAGCATTCGTTGCTGCTCTCAGCGACATCGACACTTCCTCAACTGAGGAGTCGAGCTCTGAGGAGGAGGAGTCCCCAAGGAAGGAGGACAAGAAGGACAAGAAGGGACGAGACTTCACCGGCCTTTGCTTCATGGCCGACAGCGATCACAGCGGCGATGAGCTTGACTCATCTGAGGTAACTCTATCATCTGACCAGCTACTGATTAAATTAGATGAACTGAATGAAGTAGTTCTTGGTCAGGATAGATTACTTGTGCAAGCCGCTAGAGAAAGAAAAGACCTTAGACTTAGGCTAGAATCTGTTTCTACTGAATATGCCATGCTTAAGTCTAAAATTAATGATGCTGAATGTGATTCTTGTACCACTGTCATGGGTGAGCTTGCTCAGTTGCGTTATGTTCATGCTCAAACTCTATCTGAGCTTGAGACTGCACAGAAGCAGCTTTTGGAGGTGGATTCTAGACCTCATGATGTTATTGATTGCATGAACTGCTTTTTATTACGCGAAAGCATTAATTTACGTGATAAGCATGTTCATGATTTAGAGGCTAGATTGGAGAGGGCCGGTAGTTCTAAGGATGTGCAGCCTGTGTGTGACACTTGCATCACCCTTAAGGACCAGCTAGGCACTGCTAGAGAGCGAGCTGAGAACCTCATGTCTGAAAATGAATACCTTCTTTCTGTGGTTAATAAATGCACTGAGGGAAAGGGTAGGATGGATTTGCTCTTGGCCAAGACCAAGTTGTGTGCTGACAGAGCAGGGTAGCTCTAGGTTTGGGTTTTGAGAGGATACCTTCAGATAGTAAGACCAAAACTATTTTTACCTCTCCCACTATCCTAGAGAAAGAGAGAGCTCTGTTAGACACCCCATCAGCCAAAAAGCCTACCCAACCACCAAAGAAAACCACACCTCCTGCCAAGAAAAATCCTCCGAAGAAAACCACTCAGAGAAAACCCAAGGAGCCTGTGAGAGTTGCTCCCAAGACCCATGAGAGTGCCCCGAGGAGAGTTTTTCACTGTTCCTACTGTCAGCGGGTGGGTCATTTGGTTGGGTTCTGCTTTCGTCGCATCAGGGATGAGCGACGCTCTCAGGCGATGAGTTACCAGGACATGCATTACCCATCTTTAGGTATGCATGAGTCTGAATTCTACTCTCGTCCTGTTTTCGAGGCTCCTCGTGCTTCTCGGAGAGGTTTTGCTCCTCGAGGTGTTCGCCATATTCCATATGGCGGTAGACCCCGGGCAAGTAGCTTTGTACCTCGTCGGAGCAGGAGACCTCGACATGTTGTTCGATCACAGCATGTAGGTAGACCTCGCAATTTGCATCATTCAGATTATCATGTGCGTAGACCGTCTACTTTTACTGTGCCTACTACTCGTGTCACTCAGTGCTGGATGCCTCGTCATTATTTCACTCACCCCAGCACTGAGCGGTCGAGATATTTTTATCATGTGTAGGCGACAGATCGAGGCATGGAGGGCACGTGGATCATGGACTCCGGTTGTTCGCGCCACATGACTGGAGATGCAGCATGGTTCTCCAGCCTCACCACAACCAAGCAAAGGGAACATATCACCTTCGGAAACAATCGAAGGAGTAGAGTGAAAGGTAAAGGTGTGGTAAGAATTAACTCGAATTTCACTCTCAAAGATGTTGCTTTGGTTGAAAACCTGGGATACAATTTGTTGTCTGTATCTCAGTTGCTTGATGAGGGCTTCGAAGTGCGATTTCATCGCGATACTTCGCAAGTGCTCAATTCTGATGGCGTTGTGGTGTGTAAGATCTTTAGAGTTTGGAGAGTTTTTGGAGCAGATTTTTCAGAGTCATCTGGTTCTTCTCATTGTCTTGTTGCACATTCGACTTCTGAGCTTTGGAAGTGGCATAGGAGACTAGGGCATATGAGCTTTGAGTTGCTCGCTCGTCTGAGCGCCCTAGGTCTGATCCGAGGATTGCCCAAGCTCAAGTTTGAGAAGAATTTAGTTTGCGCTCCTTGTCGACATGGAAAAATGATTGCCGCTTCGCATTCGCCAGTCACCACAGTGATGACTGAACAACCCGGAGAACTTCTCCATATGGACACTGTAGGTCCTTCTCGGGTTAGTTCTTTAGGCGGCAAGTGGTATGTTCTAGTAATTGTCGACGATTTCTCTCGCTACTCTTGGGTCTTCCTTCTTGCCAGCAAGGATGAAGTGTTTTCACACTTTCGGAGCTTGGCTTTGAGACTTTTCACTGAACTCCCAGGTGCATTGAAATTCATTCGAAGTGATAATGGCACTGAGTTCAAAAACAGTCTCTTTGTTGACTTTTGCATGGAGCATGCCATAGAACATCAATTCTCTGCTCCGCGGGTTCCTCAACAAAACGTGTTGTTGAGAGGAAGAACCGCACTTTGGTTGAGATGGCTAGGACGATGCTTGATGAGCATAGGACTCCTAGAAAATTCTGGCCTGAGGCCATGAACACTTCTTGTTACATCTCAAACCGAATCTTCTTGCGCTCAATTTTAAATTTGACATCTTATGAGCTGCGTTTTGGGAGACAACCCAAGGTTACTCATCTTCGAGTTTTTGGCTGTCGCCGCTTCATCCTAAAACGTGGTAATTTGGATAAATTTGAGTCGCGCTCTTCTGACGGGATCTTTTTGGGTTACACTACTCATGGTCATTCTTATCGTGTTTATAATTTGGAAACTAACACTGTCATCGAGTCATGTGATGTGACTTTTGATGAATCAACCCCCTCTGTTAGTTCTGCTTTTGAACAGGAAAATGAACACGACATGGAACAGACCTTATTCGAAGAAGAAGATCCCGGAGAATTCGAGGATGAACCCCTACTACCCTCGACATCGACCCCCGAAGCTGACCCCGCTTCAACCACTTCGGCACGAGGTCCCGAAGCGACTACCTCAACATCGGTCATCTTGGACCACTCCAACGCACAAGTTGAGGGGGAGACTGCATCCCGCCGCGAGGCTCCACATCATGTTCAAAGGATGCACCCTCCCGAGCAGATCATTGGTGAGCTTGATCAAAGGGTAACACGTTCTCATGGTCATTTCATTGATTCCGCTTTTGTTGCTTCTTTCGAGCCCTTAGATGTTAGTCATGCACTTTCTGACTCTAGTTGGATCAATGTCATGCATGAGGAACTTGAAAATTTTGAGAGAAACCAAGTCTGGTCTTTAGTTGATCCTCCACTAAATGTTCATTGCATTGGAACAAAATGGATTTTCAAAATAAACAAGGGGAGGATGGGACTATTGTTAGAAACAAGACTAGACTTGTAGCTCAAGGCTTTTCTCAACTAGAAGGGATTGATTTTACTGAAACTTTTGCACCTGTTGCTCGCCTTGAGGCCATTAGGATTTTGCTTGCCTTTGCGACATCCCGGGGATTCAAACTCTATCAAATGGATGTCAAAAGTGCTTTTCTTAATGGCTTCATAGGTGAAGATGAGTATGTAAAACAACCCCCTGGTTTTGAAAACCCCAAGTACCCACATAAAGTCCTTAAACATCATAAGGCTCTTTATGGACTCAAGCAGGCCCCTCGGGCGTGGTATGATAGACTTAAGTATTTTCTGCTTGAGCGAGGGTATTTGATGGGCTCTGTTGATAAAACTTTGTTTACTCTCAAGCATGGCAAAGATTTCCTCCTGGTTCAGATTTATGTGGATGATATCATCTTTGGTGGCTCTACTCATGCTTTGGTTGCCGAGTTTGCAGATACCATGAGCAGGGAATTTGAAATGTCCATGATGGGTGAACTCACCTTTTTCCTTGGTTTGCAAATCAAGCAAAGCAAACAAGGTACTTTTGTCCACCAGACGAAGTACACCAAGGACCTGCTCAAGAAGTTCGACATGTCCGATGCGAAGCCCCTCGCCACTCCAATGGCTACATTTGTAGCATTGGATCCTGACGAAGATGGAGAAGCCGTAGATCAGAAGGAGTTCCGAAGCATGATCGGCTCCCTCCTCTACTTGACTGCTACGAGGCCTGACATACACTTTGCTGTGTGTCTGTGCGCTCGTTTTCAGGCTTCACCACGAGCTTCGCACCGCCAAGCGGTAAAGCGCATCCTAAGGTATCTCAAACATACCCTTGAATTTGGCATATGGTATTCAGCGTCTTCATCTTTATGTCTTCGAGGTTATTTCGATGCGGATTTTGCTGGGTGTAGAATTGATAGGAAGAGTACCTCTGGTACTTGTCATTTTCTAGGTACTTCACTAGTTTGCTGGTCTTCCCGTAAACAGTCTAGTGTTGCACAATTGACGGCTGAGGCCGAATATGTTGCTGCAGCTAGCTGTTGCTCTCAGATTCTGTGGATGGTTTCCACTTTGCGGGATTTCGGGTTAGAATATAAGAGTGTTCCACTTTTCTGTGATAACACTAGTGCTATTTGTATTGCAAACAACCCGGTTCAGCACTCCAGAACCAAACACATTGATGTACGGTATCATTTTCTCAGAGATCACAATGAGAAGGGTGATATTGAACTTCAATATGTTGATACCCAACACCAGCTTACCGACATTTTCACAAAACCCCTGGATGCTTCTCGATTTTCTTACTTGCGTGGGGAACTTGGTATTTGTCACCCTTACGACATTTTGTGAGGGGGAGCAGTCTTAGATGGATGTGCATTTGCTAAAATGTGTGTTGAAATTGCAATTACATCTTTTGCACTTATATGCCTGCTTATAATCCATGACATCATGACAGCTCAACTCTTTTTAATTTATCTGGAACATTCATGTGCATGATGTTTTATTTTCAAAATCAAATCATGCTCACTGCTTAGTCTTGAATCTAGCATGTTTAGGCAGGACTGCTTTAGCTATCTTTTATCTGCTTGATAGCAAGACACTGTTCATTGGATGCTAAAAATTGCAACTTGAAAAATTGTTCTACATTTTCATGGATATTCATAAAGTGCCAAACAATTGGTTCACTCAGTTAAAATCAACATCTCCATGATTTGCATGATTTAATAGAAAAGATCCAGGTGGGTTTGTTTGTCGCACTACCCTATTCTAGACTGCTTACCATTGCACATTGGTCTGAACTGGAATAGTGTAGTGTATGCCAAAATCTTTGCCTTAAGCTTCTTATGGCTTTCATGCCTAGGCTTGGCCGGATTGGAAAGTATAAGGTGGACAAACAAATAACCCCTGGCACTAAGAAAAGAACAACAAAGATTCATTTATTATCAAGTTTGCTTTTCATGCTTCATTTGAACTGGACTTGTCTGTCTAGAGTAGAATTTGACTAGCTTTGCGCAGTCCCTGCTTTTACTTGTCTAGTTTCCTTGACTAAGTGGTGATGCTTTTATTTCAAATATGATCAACTCACATGCTTCATCATGTTTTTTTCTTGGAGAATATTAATTTGAGATGAGCCCATGATCATTGGTGTTATTGTTGGCATATTTTTGCTTCATATGTCTTTGCAATTCTGCTCATTTCGAAGCTTTGCATCTTTTACATGCTCCTTGATGCTTGCATTGCCAAAGGGGGAGAAATTCCTAAAGGGAAGAGACTTGCTACGTTCTCTGCTGCAAGGGGGTATAATTTTCAAAGGGGGAGAAAATGTGACATAAAGGTTCTTTGTTGCCAAATGGGGAAAACTTAACTCAGGAAGAGTTTTTATTGCCAAAGGGGCTTTTACTCTTTTGAGAAAGGGGGAGGAAAATTCTTCTGTCAAGTGACATGATTTGGCTCTTTTCTGAGTTTTTATGGTCACTTGTGTGCTGAAAGTCTTTTAATTTTTTCTTGGACTTAAATTTGGTTGTCAATGCACTCATCAAGGGGGAGATTGAGAAACCAAGTGTTGGTTTCGGTGTTTGTGATGAGTGATTGACATGCTTTTTACCCACTGGTTCGAAGGGTACCTCCGAAGGGTGTTCGGAGGTTGTACCTCCGAAGGTGTTCGAAGGAGGGTACCTCCGGAGGGGTTTCGGAGGTTGTACCTCCGAAGGGTGTTCGGAGGTGGTTTCACCGAAGTATGTTCGGTGGTTTGGTTGCTGCAGCTGTTGCAGCGGAGTGTGCGTGTTGGAGGGGTCCGACAGTACACGATGACTGGGTGTGTACCGAAGGCTTCGGTACTTTGGGCGGTACACCGGAGTGTGTGCCGGAGGTTGCTAACCCGGAGAGGTCTCCGGAGTACTGGATACACTTGTCTGCTTGTCTGTGGTGCGCAGGAACTTCGGAGGCGACGGACAGGTTCGCAGCAGGTGAACCTGGGTCAAGCGGGAGGCTTGATGCCAGGGGAGCGGGGAGCTCCGTCACGGTGGCTGCGAAGGGGTCCGGGTCGGTCGTCGGGTCGAGGTGCGCCAGGTGAAGGCAGAGAGTGCGGAGCGTGGCTCCGGCTGAAGGTACTCCGAGACAAAGTCCTCGGAGGTGAGGTACTTTGAAGGCACTCCGAATGGAGTGACTTCGGAGTTGGTTGGAACAAGTCCTCTGCGGAGGCAAGGAGTTCGAAGTGTGCTCCGGAGGGAGACATTCGAAGGTACCCGACGAAGGTCTCAGAAGTCGAGGCGCATCAAAGGCATGGTCCAGGTGAGGCTCGTCGAGGAGTGTGCTCGGGGAGAGACACTGCGACGAAGTGCTCATGGAATGCTTCATGCGGAGGCCTTGGACGAAGGAGGGACTTCGAAGGGTGGTACTCCGAAGGTGGGGCTTCGGAGTGAGGAAGGCTTCGGAGCGAGGCTAGCTCCGGAGCAAGGTTGACTTGAGGTGCTTCGGCCTACATGGCTTCGTTACACGGACTGACGGAGTTCGAGCTGGGTGAAGCTGCGAAGCCGTGGTGGTCCACTCCGGAGGTGTTGGTGCGAAGGCCCAAGGGCTTTGACGGCTTCGGCTCAAAACCGTCACTGTATCGGAGGCCATCTTCGGCGAAGCGAAGGCCACCAGGCTCAAGGCTTCTCGCCGAAGCTACCGCACCCCTCGCGTGCGAAGGGAGGCTCCAGAAGGTCAAAGACTGCAAAGGCTGACACTGTCTGCTCTGTAAAAAGCTGACGCTGTCCCTTCTACAAAGCTGACAGAGAAGCCTCCAGAATAAAGTTGGACTACCTTGTGTACCCCTCAGTTCTGTAGAGACAAAACCAATGTAAACCTTAGGGGTAAAGTAGTCATTTCACTTGGGTGAACTGTGGGCTATAAATATGGGGGCTCGGTAGGTAACATTTAACACTTTGAGCATTTACTGTTGAGCTCCCGTAGCCACACACCTCGCTGTATTCAACCAGAGTTCAATTTTATTATGTTCCTTGTTCAAGCGGCGAAGCCCTGCTTCTTTGTGCTTTTTGCTTGAGCTCGTGTTACATACCTCGCTAGTTATAGTGCACCGAAGCCTGTCTAGGCGAAGGTTGTTTTTGTGCGAAGTGTGTTTTTCAGTGTGCTGTCGCTCTGTGTAACAGGAGGCGAGACCTCGCTGCTTACTAGCGAAGCCCTGATCGAAGCCCGTGCTTTTTATCGTGTCTGTGACTCTAGCGAAGTCTGTCAGTGTGCGTTTAGACCTTCGTGTACGAATCCCAGCACCAGTTGCTGCTGCCAAGTACTTGGTCGAAGTCCTCAGTGGGGTGTCCACTCTTGCGAAGGGTAAAGTGCGAAGCCTGCTTGAAGCACCCCGTGTGCGGAGCCTGCACTGACTTAGCAGAGTAGATTTTCGAGGGTTGTTAGTGGAGCGAAGTCTTCTTGGCTTCGAACTTTTGCTCCTGCGAAGCCTGTGTTCGGAGCTGTCGAAGTACCTCCGAACCAGACCTTCGAAGGTAGTGTTCGAAGCCTGTTCCGCAGAAGACAGGATTAAAACCGAAGGCTGTTTTTAGCCCGAAATTTTAAAAGCTCCCATTCACCCCCCCTCTGGTCGCCGTTTCCGGTCCAACACATCCGTACAGTGGCCTCAGACCCCAGTGGCCGAGCACACAGAACGCGTTCAAACCCCAATGGCCGAATCCAGTTCCACTCTGGATGAACTCTCCGGTGGGAGGCTTCGGCCCGCACTGGCCGAACGTACCTCCGGCCTGGCAGGACCCCTCGCTGATATGGTTTGAGATACCGTCGACCTGGCCAAACCCTCCTCCGGGTATTGGGTTCGGCTCACGGTGGGCGAAGCCGGTGGAGCCGCCGATGCCCCCGCCATACAACTGGGCAGGGACCTCGTGAGCCCTAAATTTGGTGATTGGTCACCTAGTTGGGAAGGCCCTTTCAAAATAGCTAAAATCGCTCCAGGTAATGCATATGTGTTAGAATCTCTACAAGGAGAGCGATTTCGAAGAGATTTGAATGGTAGGTACTTGAAAAAGTATTTCCCAAGTGTGTGGCAAACTGCTTGAAAGTGTCGAAAGGCCGATATGGGAGATATTGTCCTTAGTCCGTCATGCTTTTAGTTCACTTAGTTCACTAAAAGGCAAGGGGGCATGTGTTGATAGCATAAAATGGCATTAAATGGTTAAGATTGTCAAAATATTAATTTTGGTAATTTGAGCCAAAAATACACATGTCGTGGATCGGGCCGAAGCCCTACAGGGCTGAAGGCCCATTAGAGCTATGGGCTTCAGAAGCTTCTAGCAGGCCTGCTAGCTTCGTCCCAAAGGCCTTCGGAGTCCTGCCTCGCCGAAGCTTCGGCCCAAGGAGCAGGCTTCGGCGTGCCTGGTCGAAGGCCCACTTTGGGCAGGATTCCAAAGATAGAGTTTGAGTCTGATTTTGGATAATTTTATCCCTACGCATGATTAGGTTGAATCTTAATAGATTAATCTTATAGATTAGAAAACTAGCCCCTATAAATATATGGGTGAGGCCGGTTCATTGACCCTCCCAACACAAATCAACACCAAGCCCTAGCTTTGAACCGTACCTTTACTTTTACCTTTACTTTTCTGCAACCTTTGTGGGTTTGCCTGGAAGCCCTCCGACGGCCACTTCAAAAAAGTGGTAATCCTTGTTACTTCGCTTGTGAAGTATCCGTTAATCTATGTAATAGATTGCTATCGCCTTGTTACTTCGCCTGTGAAGTATCCGCCAATCTGCATAACAGATTGCTACCTTCGCTCTCTAGTGCAACACTTAGCAGAATTCGGTCCCCAAGCCAAATTGGTACTTGATATTTGTTCTGTTGCAGGTTTCCACGCTCAGAGCTACTTTGCTGGAGGTGTCCAGAGCCAAGAGATTGGTTTTGGAGGCTGCCAGAACACCCCTCGGTGGAAATACTGCTTCGACTACCCGTGCTGGACCGTCACGCTGTTGTCGGTTTGACCGAGTCCCACACGCCAGCACGCTTCGCAACAGGCTTTGTCACGACAGGCTTCGCCACATTCGTACCCCACGTCAGATGAAGTCACGTCCATGTGCTGCGTTCGTGTTATCTTATTGAGTCGGAGACTTCGCGCTGAACCCCGCTGTTCGGAGGTGATTGTCACATCGAGATCTGTTCGGAGCCCGCCTTCGGCCAGATCAGTCTGAACGCCGAAGGCACCCTTCGGCGGAACCCTTCGCACCAAATGCCGAAGGTACCTTTCGGCGATACCTGAGGAGCCATGCTGAATAGCGTGGGCCTCATGGCTCCAGATGTGATGAGTCATTGTCAACGTTAGTCAAAGAGGACTGAAAAGAGAGAGATGATCTGCTGCGTCTGGGCCGCGTGTGACTCAGGTACACGGGCAGCGAGCGACTGTCGGGCAGAGGGGCCGCGAAGTCGGGATGGCCCAATCCGGGTACATGGGCTAGGAGCAGCAGAGGATCCACTGGACTGTTGACCGGGATTGACTCAGGTACACGGGCGGTGAGTGATTGCCGGGCTGAGGGAGCCGCGGAATCAGGCCGGCCCAATCCGGGTACCCGGTGCGAAGACGGTGGACGCTTTGTCAGTTTCGGCGCAAAACTGACGACCGTTGATTTCGGATCTGACCGTCCTGAGGTGAAGCCGTAGCTGCTACGAAAGCTCCGCATCAGGACAAGTTACCTTTATTTAGGTTTTTACTATTTTGCCTTTAGGCCCACAGTCTGTCAGTCGAGTCTGTAAAAAACCCTAAGGGCATTTCGGTCTTTTCCATTTTTATTCAGCGTCTGTAAAAAACCCTAGGGGTATTTCTGCATTTTCCCATTTAATGGGCTGCCTATAAATAGGCCCCAATAGCCTAGGGTTAGGGAACCCATTTTTGATGAAATCACTTTACCAATTCTAATATTTGTGGGTCATTTTCTGGTGCCTTCTTCTTCCTGTGTAGTCGCCGCCACCATTCTATTCGGTTTTCTTCACCGGCGACCTCACTCTGGCGGCAGCAGCCGCCACCATTCTATTCGGTTTTCTTCACCGGCGACCTCACTCTGGCGGCAGCAGGTCACTTCTTCCGTGCCTCCGTGCAGCACGTTGTGCACTGTTTTCGTTTTGTGTACGCTAGACCATCTGCACATCGCTTTGTCTCTATCGGATCAACAAATCAACAGGAGTTCCAGAGCCAAGAGATTGGTTTTGGAGGCTGCCAGAACACCCCTCGGTGGAAATACTGCTTCGACTACCCGTGCTGGACCGTCACGCTGTTGTCGGTTTGACCGAGTCCCACACGCCAGCACGCTTCGCAACAGGCTTTGTCACGACAGGCTTCGCCACATTCGTACCCCACGTCAGATGAAGTCACGTCCATGTGCTGCGTTCGTGTTATCTTATTGAGTCGGAGACTTCGCGCTGAACCCCGCTGTTCGGAGGTGATTGTCACATCGAGATCTGTTCGGAGCCCGCCTTCGGCCAGATCAGTCTGAACGCCGAAGGCACCCTTCGGCGGAACCCTTCGCACCAAATGCCGAAGGTACCTTTCGGCGATACCTGAGGAGCCATGCTGAATAGCGTGGGCCTCATGGCTCCAGATGTGATGAGTCATTGTCAACGTTAGTCAAAGAGGACTGAAAAGAGAGAGATGATCTGCTGCGTCTGGGCCGCGTGTGACTCAGGTACACGGGCAGCGAGCGACTGTCGGGCAGAGGGGCCGCGAAGTCGGGATGGCCCAATCCGGGTACATGGGCTAGGAGCAGCAGAGGATCCACTGGACTGTTGACCGGGATTGACTCAGGTACACGGGCGGTGAGTGATTGCCGGGCTGAGGGAGCCGCGGAATCAGGCCGGCCCAATCCGGGTACCCGGTGCGAAGACGGTGGACGCTTTGTCAGTTTCGGCGCAAAACTGACGACCGTTGATTTCGGATCTGACCGTCCTGAGGTGAAGCCGTAGCTGCTACGAAAGCTCCGCATCAGGACAAGTTACCTTTATTTAGGTTTTTACTATTTTGCCTTTAGGCCCACAGTCTGTCAGTCGAGTCTGTAAAAAACCCTAAGGGCATTTCGGTCTTTTCCATTTTTATTCAGCGTCTGTAAAAAACCCTAGGGGTATTTCTGCATTTTCCCATTTAATGGGCTGCCTATAAATAGGCCCCAATAGCCTAGGGTTAGGGAACCCATTTTTGATGAAATCACTTTACCAATTCTAATATTTGTGGGTCATTTTCTGGTGCCTTCTTCTTCCTGTGTAGTCGCCGCCACCATTCTATTCGGTTTTCTTCACCGGCGACCTCACTCTGGCGGCAGCAGGTCACTTCTTCCGTGCCTCCGTGCAGCACGTTGTGCACTGTTTTCGTTTTGTGTACGCTAGACCATCTGCACATCGCTTTGTCTCTATCGGATCAACAAATCAACAGGAGTTCCATCCAGTTTTTTTTCCCTTCCTCGTTTTGAGTGAAAAACCAATGTTCTGGATTTCTCTTGTTGACCGGTTTTTTTTTTGATGGCACAGTAGCAAAGTTGTGCCTCTGTTTCATCCGTTTGAGCGTAGTTTTTCTCTTGGTGAACAGTTTGCCACCGCATTATTCTCCCCGCCGCCAGTGATTTTTTATTCCCAGCGTCGTTGTCCTTCACCGCCTGACATCCACAATATTTCTGCAGTCACTTGTGCCCCAAAACAATGACTGGCCGGATGTTTCTTGCTCAGGTCCCTTGTATTATTTAAACTAGTTTTTTTGCTTGATTAATCTTGTCTCGGTTTACGTGCAGGGATTTCACTGTTACAATAGTATTTCATTTCACTACTTTATGTGTTCTTAATTTCTTTGCTTGCGTATGTTTCTGTAGAAACTTATTACCAGTGATTTTTACTTTGAAGTTTACATCGCTTCTTATCACTCGGCCGGCTACAGTGCTCCTTTCTTTGATGCTACTATTCTTCGAACCTTGTGGAGGTCAGTCACAGACCAGGTGCTCGTGCGCGAGCTGCTGGCTATAGCACGTCAAGCGGGGCTGCGCGAGCAGAGTCCAGAAGGAGCACTCGATGCATGCGAACAAGGCGTTCGGCAGAACGCATGAACATGAACAATGTTAAAACAATTTCTACTGTCTCCGTTTGTCTCTCACTTTTGCTGATTTCGAAGTACGTGTCTTTGCGGAGTGTGTTTTTCGGCTGGCTTCGGTCCAGGCGGTGCGAGGCTTCGACTCTGCAGGCTTCGACTCTGTAGGCTTCGACACTGTAGGTTTTGACACTGCAGGCTTCGACATTGCAGGCTTCGTCAAGTACCAAACAGGAGACAAAATTTGAACAGTAAGATTCCTCGTTTTACGCGCACACATGATAAATCTCTGTGATGATCTATTTTAGTGAAGCTTGAGTAATCCATGTCTTAACTGATTTATTATTCTGCCTTTAAGCACTGTGTTGGTGTCTTTTCGATTAGGACACCGGTCGTCTTTAGGCTAGATCATTTTAGGTCTTGTTGATCTGTTTACTTTTCCTTGCTAAGTCTGTCGAGGTGCGTTGGGTATTGGGAGCAGGCCATTGATTCGAAAGAATTTTTTTAGGCGCCCATTCACCCCCCCTCTGGTCGCTACTTTCGGTCCTACAAGTGGTATCAGAGCCTGGTTAGGGTTTTTCCATACCTTAACCGGTTCTAAACCTCAGTAGTGATCATGACGTCTCCTGGCAAGGTCCCGTCCTTGGAAGCTTATGGCTATAATTATTGGAAGACTAGCATGCGAGCCTATCTCATGAGCCAAAGCTCGGACATCTGGGACATTTGCGTTCACGCTACGTTTGTCATATTGCTAGTTGCTGAGCGTGATTCTCCTGGTATCATCGCCCAGCATGTTAACAATAGCAAAGCTGTGAACATCTTGTTTTCTGGTTTGGGTCCCACTGAGTTTGAGCGTGTGAGCCATCTCTCCACTGCGAGAGAGATCTGGGCTACCCTCCAGGCACACCATGAGGGGACAGCTCAGGTCAAGGCTCGGCTCTATCAGACCTACCGGCGTGAGTATGAGAACTTCACACAAAAGCCGGGTGAATCTGTTGAAGCGTTGTTTGGTCGTTTTCAGTCGATCATAAACAAGCTTCGGGACAACAAGGCTGAGGGTGTTCAGTTAGTCTCAGATCACGAACAGGCGCTCAAGGTTCTTCATACCTTGGATCCAAAGATCTGGGAGATCAAGGTATCCTCTATCATTGAGAGCACTTCTTATGATACCTTGACCATTTCTGATTTGTTTAGCAAGCTGAAGGCCACCGAGGTTGATACCCAGTTGAGATCAAATCTCACTGGCTCTGGATCAAAGTCTCTGGCCCTTGCTACACCTTCTGTTGATCCCTCTTCTGTGAGTTGTGTTGGGTTCTCTTTGATGTCTATCACTGAGGATCAGCTTGAGTCGTTGGGAGATGATGATTTGTGTCTTTTTAACAACCGGGTGCGTCGTGTCTATGATAAGAGGATGTTCAAAAGACACGGCACAAAGACCGGATGCTTTGAGTGTGGTGATCCAGGACACTTCATCGCCGACTGCCCCAAGCGCAATGGCCACAAGAAGGGCACCGGTGGTGGCTTCCACGACTCCGGCAAGCACGACAGCTCCTCCTTCAACAAGGGCAAGCCAAAGACCAGATTTTTCAGAAAGGCCCTGAAGGACTACCGGCGAGAGAACAAGAAGCGCGACAAGGCCTTCTTCGCCGAGATGGAGAAGAGCTACTCCAAGCGGTCCACGTCTTCTTCCGCTTCATCGAGCTCGAGCGATGAGGAGATCATCATAAGGAAGGGGAAGGACAAGGACGATCCAGCAGGCCTTTGCTTCATGGCCTTCGGGGACAGACCGAAGAGCCGCTCACATCAGCGCCGAAGATCCCGCAAGAGCTTCTGCTCAATGGCTCTTGGGGATAAGAAAGAGAAGAGCTCCTCCGATGACTCCGACGACGACGACAACGAAAAGGTATCATCCTATGAACGCGAAATCGTTGATTTACTTGAAAGCAATCGTCAGGAGTTAAAGTATCGGGAAAAACTGCTTAGAGGGGCTAAGAAGAGGATAGATGAGTTAGAGAGTGAGCTTGCCGTGGCCAACGGCAGAATTGAGAGTCTATCTTCTTCCCCTTGCTTGGGTGATAGCAGTGAGTGCCCAAAGTGTGAGGTGCTTCTGTGTGACCTGTCGACTCTGAAGTCCAGGTACACAGAAAGGGTTGATGAGAGGGACGCTTTGGCCACTGAGCTTGAAAGCGCTCAGCTGGAGCTGAAAGATGCTCAAGCCACTGTCGTCGTACCCTGTGCTGATTGCCCATCTCATCTTGCTAGTTTAGCTGAGCTGAAAGTCAAGGGCGATAAGCATCTGGGTGATTTGGAGAGAATGAGAGTTGAGCTTGCGCAGACTAGGCTAGAGCTTGAGACATTGTCAGTTCCACCCACTGTCTGTGAGAACTGTCTGTCTCTTAGAATGGAGTTGATTAAGCTGAAAGCCGAGAAGTCTGTCCAGATAGATAGTGAGTGTGAGACCTGCTTGTCTCAGGTGGAGGTACTAGCTTCTTTGAGAGAGGAGCTAGCTGATTCTCAGAATGAGAACTTTTACCTCCGGTCTATCCTGAGTTGGATCAGTGCCAGAGAGCCACAACTCGGCATGATGATCCAGCAGTTCAAGAGGCAGGATGGGTTTGGGGTAGGTTACACCTATACCAAGGCTGACTTTGAGAGTGCCATTAGCCGGGCAGTGGAGTGGAGTAAAATGACTCCTGAGCAGAGATATCCCAAGACCCATTCCACTGAGTCTTCCCAGGCTTGTCAGCCCAAGGATGGAGTGATCCATGAACCACCCAAAGCTCCACCCAAGAAACCCATCTGGGTTCCAAAGCCCAAATTTCTCCACACTTCTCTAGACTCTCTTCCTGGACCCTCTCAACCCAAGAAGCCGACACCAAACACCACTAAGCCCAAGAACCCCAAGCCTCAACCACATTCCAAGAAGCCCACCTATCATTGTGAGTACTGTCAGAGAGACGGGCATCTTGCGGAGTTTTGCTTCAGGAGGAAGCGGGTTGAGAGAGCAGAGCGTGCTCGTGGTGGTCAGGAGCAGTTCTACCAGCAGGGTGGTAGACTGCGTGTTCCTCGACGCGGGGAGAGGCTGGAGGCCAGGCCGCGTCGTGTAGGTGGTGGTAGAGGAGACGGCTTTCATGCCCGTGCTCCAGATGGTGGTGCTCGTTCCGGTAGAGCTCCAGGCCGTTTTGGCTACGGACCTGGACCTCGTAGCCGAGGTTTTAGGCAGAACCGAGGACCGCGCTTTGATCCGCGTTTTGGTCCAAACTTTTCTGATGATTTCTGCTTTCCGTCTTTTGAGCAGATGGCTCGACACTGGTTTAGCTCGTTTGCTAAACCCGGTGCCGGACCATTTGCTCCCACTTACAACCACTGATTGTGCAGGATCAAGGACTGGAGGACGTTTGGATTATGGACTCAGGATGCTCTCGCCACATGACGGGACATCGCAGATGGTTCTCCAGTCTCACTCCCCCGAGCTCCAAAGAATACATCACCTTCGGGAACAGTGGTCAAGGGAAAGTAAGTGGCATTGGCTCAATTCGCATTTCAGACCATTTTTCTTTGAAGAACGTTGCTTTGGTTGGAAACTTGAACTTCAATTTGATTTCTGTTTCGCAACTTCTTGAGGATGGTTTGGAGGTGCGGTTTAAGAAGGGCAATTCTTCTGTGTTTGATTCTAGAGGGTCTTTGATTTGCCAGATTTTACCTTTCGGTAAGGTTTTTCGGATTGACTTCTCTAGTTCTTTTGGCCCTTCTCGCTGTTTGATTGCTGGATCCTCCTCTGAGCTCTGGAAGTGGCATAGGAGGTTAGGCCATTTGAGTTTTGACCTGCTAGTCAGGTTGAGCTCTATGGACCTCATCCGAGGATTGCCCAAGCTTAAGATGGAGAAGGATCTGGTTTGCCATCCCTGTCGTCACGGGAAAATGGTTGCCGCTTCTCACTCACCTGTGACTCAGGTGATGACTTCGTATCCGGGCGAGCTGTTACACATGGACACTGTCGGTCCAGCTCGGGTACGCTCAGTCGGTGGGAAGTGGTACGCACTTGTGATTGTTGACGACTTTTCTCGATTCTCGTGGGTTTTCTTCTTAGAGTCTAAGGATGAAACTTTTCATTTTGTTCATGACCTGATTTTGAAGCTGAAGAATGAGAACAATGGTCGGATGCGAGCAATTCGCTCCGACAACGGCTCTGAGTTCAAGAATTCTCAGTTCGTCAGCTTCTGCAGTGATCAGGGTCTTGATCATCAGTTTTCTGCTCCCTACACTCCCCCACAGAATGGCGTTGTGGAACGAAAGAACCGCACGCTAGTCGAGATGGCCAGGACGATGCTCGATGAGCACAGGACTCCTAGGCGCTTTTGGGCTGAAGCCATGAACACGGCTTGCTATCTGGCCAACCGCATTTTTCTTAGAGCTTACCTTGGTAAGACCTCATATGAGTTGCGGTTTGGCAGACAGCCCAAGGTGAGCCACTTGCGAGCGTTTGGCTGCAAGTGCTTTGTGCTCAAGAAGGGAGGGCATTTGGATAAATTTGAGTCTCGTTGCTGGGATGGAGTTTTTCTTGGTTACGCTTTGCATTCTCGAGGCTTTCGTGTTTGGAACCTCGACTCCCAGCAGCTTGTCGAGACTTGCGAGGTTTCTTTTGATGAGTCCTTGCCTTCTTCATCTCCTTCTTTTGAGCTTTCTGGTGATGGTGAGCTCGGAGAGTCCATCTTCGAGGAAGATGAGGATACTCCAGCTGCTGATGAGGGTGGGCCTTCTGCACCTCCTGCAGAGCCCACACCTTCTGAGACTTCGACTGAGGACGAGGGCGGACCTCTGATCACTTCTTCCACTTCGATCGAGCCCCCTCAGTCGAGTCCAGAGGTGCCAGCTGCTGACTCCGGTGAGGTGACTTCAGATCACCAGGGATCCCGAGCAGTTCAGCGTGATCACCCCTCAGAGCTCATCATCGGTGATGTGTCTTCAAGAACTTTGCGTTCGTCTGTTGACTCTCTTGCTGTGTTTGCTGAATCTGCTTTTGTTGCATCTTTTGAGCCCAGAGACATTTCTCATGCTCTTTCTGACTCGAACTGGATTAATGCCATGCAAGAAGAGCTTGAGAATTTTGTCCGCAATCGGGTTTGGACACTAGTAGAGCTGCCACCAGGATGCAACCCCATAGGCACCAAGTGGGTGTTCAAGAACAAGCAAGGTGAAGATGGGGTTGTGGTGCGCAACAAAGCTCGACTAGTTGCCCAGGGTTTTTGCCAGAAGGAAGGTATTGATTTTGAAGAAACCTTCGCTCCCGTTGCCCGTCTTGAGTCCATTCGCATTCTTTTAGCTTTTGCCGCTTCGAAGGGTTTTAAGCTTTTTCAAATGGACGTCAAGAGTGCTTTTCTGAACGGGTACATAGAGGAGGAGGTTTATGTTAGGCAGCCCCCCGGTTTTGAAAACCCCAAGTTTCCTCGACATGTTTTTAAATTGCAGAAAGCTTTATACGGGTTAAAGCAAGCCCCCAGGGCTTGGTATGACCGGTTAAAGCAGTTTTTGTTGGGGAAGGGCTTTGTGATGGGTTCTGTGGATAAGACTCTCTTCTTGCTCAGAGATGCCTCAGAATTTTTAGTCGCTCAGATTACGTGGACGATATTATCTTTGGCGGTACTACTAACGATCTTGTGTCCAAGTTTTCTGAGCAGATGCACAGCGAGTTTGAGATGAGCCTCATGGGTGAGCTCAAGTACTTTCTAGGGCTCCAGATCAAGCAGACCAAGGACGGCACCTTCATCCACCAAGGTAAGTACACTCGTGACATGTTGAAAAAATTTGACTTTGGTGGTGAGCTGAAGCCGCAGATGACCCCAATGGGTACATCTGGGGGCCTGGACAAGGACGAGAGCGGCGTCAAGGTCAACGAGAGAGAGTTTCGAGGGATGATCGGTTCGCTGCTATACTTGACGGCGACGAGGCCAGACATACAGTTCGCCGTGGGACTGTGCGCGCGCTTCCAGTCTTCACCACGTGCGTCTCATCGGCAAGCTGTAAAGCGCATCTTCAGGTATCTCTCTTATGCGCCTGATCTTGGTCTTTACTATTCAGCATCATCTTCTCTTGATTTATCTGGCTTTTCGGACGCTGACTTTGGTGGGTGCCGGTTGGATCGCAAGTCGACTTCCGGTACTTGCCAGTTTCTTGGATCGTCTCTTGTGTCTTGGTCTTCTCGAAAGCAATCTGGAGTTGCTCTTTCGACCACTGAGGCTGAGTATGTAGCTGCTGCTAGCTGCTGCTCACAGTTGGTTTGGATGATTTCCACTCTGCGAGATTTTGGGTTGTGCTTTCCTACCAGAGTTCCCTTGTTTTGTGACAGCACTAGTGCAATTAGTGTAGGGAAAAACCCATGTCTCCATTCAAAAACCAAACACATTGATGTGCGCTTTCACTTTTTGCGGGATCAATATGAGAAAGGTGTCATTGACCTTGTTCATGTTGATACCCATCATCAGTTGGCTGACATTTTCACCAAACCCCTAGATCAGTATACTTTTGAGCGTTTACGAGGGGATTTGGGTGTTGTGTATCCTTTTTAGGATATTTTGAGTCAGTTCATTTCTTTCTTCTTTACTCTTTTCTTGAGTCCTTTTGTGTGTGTTCATATCATACATATTCACATATCACACTTTTGAGCCTGCTTCTGTTATATGATTGAACTGCTTTACTTATTCTAGCTGGTACATGCTTTTGATTACTTGTCGATGATCATGCTTTGTTTCAGTTCATTTGATATGTCTGATATCTGTCATATGCATGGCTTTTACGCTTTCAACTTGAAAAATGATCACCATTGCTTTTGGTAACTAGCATGAGTAGGCTGAGTGCTTTTGCTATCTGTTACATACCTTGTAGCTAGTTTCTCACATAGATGTAGATATGCAACTTGGACATCTTTATGCTTTAACATGGAAAATATGCTATAAAAATGATAAAAAATCAAAAATGAATGAAAATTCCATGCCCTTTTATGCTTGAGTTGAAAAGATCCAAGTGGGTTTGCTTTGTCGCATTGCATTGTTCTGGACTGCTTACCATAGCACTTTGGTATGAACTAGGACAGTGTAGTGTATGCCAAGACCAATGTCTTAAGCTTCCGATGGTCCAGTTCTGGCCTAGGCTTGACTTGGTCGGTTAGCATAAGGTTTGACATGCAAATAACCCTTGGCAAAAATGAAAAAGGAAAATGAAAAAGCCTGAAAATTAAAAGATAACAAGTTTGCTGAAGCACTTTGTTTTGGACAATGCTTATCTTGGTAGATATCAGTTAGCTTCTGCATCTCATGTTTTACCTTGCTTGTTAACTAGAAAATGTGGTGATGCCTTTGTTTGCAAAAACTGAAAAATGCGTGCTAATGACTTTCTTTAGATATCATCTGTTGCACTGATCATGCCATGTGTCTTAGACAGTATGTCTTTTGCTATACTTGTTAGATGTTGTAATTGCAGTCAATCATATCTGAGAAGCATGCTTTCTACACTCCACCTGCACCCCAGTTGCATTCATTGCATATTTTGAGGGGGAGTTGCATTTCAGGGGGAGTCAGTGTCGTTTTTCGAGTGCTTGATGAGTTCACTTGTCAACAAGGGGGAGAAATTTTGGTATAAGAGTTTAAGGGGGAGTTTTGGCTTTCTCTGGGATTTGTTTCAGGGGGAGTTTTTGTCCCGTCTGTCCTTACTCTTTTGATATCCTTGTTGATGTTTCTGAGACTGCACTCAGTTTGAGCTTTTACTTTTGGTTAACTATAATGACCGTTTCTTGCTTTTGTTCGGCTTTTGGTCATTAAGGTTAAATTTTACTTTATTTTTCTTCTTCTCTGTTTTCTTGTGTTTTGTTTTCGTGTTTCCTCAGTTGTTTGCAGGTACTGAAGAGCAGATGAAGTGAAGTGTTGACAATGCACTCATCAAGGGGGAGATTGAGGAGCCATGCTGAATAGCGTGGGCCTCATGGCTCCAGATGTGATGAGTCATTGTCAACGTTAGTCAAAGAGGACTGAAAAGAGAGAGATGATCTGCTGCGTCTGGGCCGCGTGTGACTCAGGTACACGGGCAGCGAGCGACTGTCGGGCAGAGGGGCCGCGAAGTCGGGATGGCCCAATCCGGGTACATGGGCTAGGAGCAGCAGAGGATCCACTGGACTGTTGACCGGGATTGACTCAGGTACACGGGCGGTGAGTGATTGCCGGGCTGAGGGAGCCGCGGAATCAGGCCGGCCCAATCCGGGTACCCGGTGCGAAGACGGTGGACGCTTTGTCAGTTTCGGCGCAAAACTGACGACCGTTGATTTCGGATCTGACCGTCCTGAGGTGAAGCCGTAGCTGCTACGAAAGCTCCGCATCAGGACAAGTTACCTTTATTTAGGTTTTTACTATTTTGCCTTTAGGCCCACAGTCTGTCAGTCGAGTCTGTAAAAACCCTAAGGGCATTTCGGTCTTTTCCATTTTTATTCAGCGTCTGTAAAAAACCCTAGGGGTATTTCTGCATTTTCCCATTTAATGGGCTGCCTATAAATAGGCCCCAATAGCCTAGGGTTAGGGAACCCATTTTTGATGAAATCACTTTACCAATTCTAATATTTGTGGGTCATTTTCTGGTGCCTTCTTCTTCCTGTGTAGTCGCCGCCACCATTCTATTCGGTTTTCTTCACCGGCGACCTCACTCTGGCGGCAGCAGCCGCCACCATTCTATTCGGTTTTCTTCACCGGCGACCTCACTCTGGCGGCAGCAGGTCACTTCTTCCGTGCCTCCGTGCAGCACGTTGTGCACTGTTTTCGTTTTGTGTACGCTAGACCATCTGCACATCGCTTTGTCTCTATCGGATCAACAAATCAACAGGAGTTCCATCCAGTTTTTTTTTCCCTTCCTCGTTTTGAGTGAAAAACCAATGTTCTGGATTTCTCTTGTTGACCGGTTTTTTTTTGATGGCACAGTAGCAAAGTTGTGCCTCTGTTTCATCCGTTTGAGCGTAGTTTTTCTCTTGGTGAACAGTTTGCCACCGCATTATTCTCCCCGCCGCCAGTGATTTTTTATTCCCAGCGTCGTTGTCCTTCACCGCCTGACATCCACAATATTTCTGCAGTCACTTGTGCCCCAAAACAATGACTGGCCGGATGTTTCTTGCTCAGGTCCCTTGTATTATTTAAACTAGTTTTTTGCTTGATTAATCTTGTCTCGGTTTACGTGCAGGGATTTCATTGTTACAATAGTATTTCATTTCACTACTTTATGTGTTCTTAATTTCTTTGCTTACGTATGTTTCTGTAGAAACTTATTACCAGTGATTTTTACTTTGAAGTTTACATCGCTTCTTATCACTCGGCCGGCTACAGTGCTCCTTTCTTTGATGCTACTATTCTTCGAACCTTGTGGAGGTCAGTCACAGACCAGGTGCTCGTGCGCGAGCTGCTGGCTATAGCACGTCAAGCGGGGCTGCGCGAGCAGAGTCCAGAAGGAGCACTCGATGCATGCGAACAAGGCGTTCGGCAGAACGCATGAACATGAACAATGTTAAAACAATTTCTACTGTCTCCGTTTGTCTCTCACTTTTGCTGATTTCGAAGTACGTGTCTTTGCGGAGTGTGTTTTTCGGCTGGCTTCGGTCCAGGCGGTGCGAGGCTTCGACTCTGCAGGCTTCGACTCTGTAGGCTTCGACACTGTAGGTTTTGACACTGCAGGCTTCGACATTGCAGGCTTCGTCAAGTACCAAACAGGAGACAAAATTTGAACAGTAAGATTCCTCGTTTTACGCGCACACATGATAAATCTCTGTGATGATCTATTTTAGTGAAGCTTGAGTAATCCATGTCTTAACTGATTTATTATTCTGCCTTTAAGCACTGTGTTGGTGTCTTTTCGATTAGGACACCGGTCGTCTTTAGGCTAGATCATTTTAGGTCTTGTTGATCTGTTTACTTTTCCTTGCTAAGTCTGTCGAGGTGCGTTGGGTATTGGGAGCAGGCCATTGATTCGAAAGAATTTTTTTAGGCGCCCATTCACCCCCCCTCTGGTCGCTACTTTCGGTCCTACAATAACCTTCGTATTGTATACTCTGGATCGGTCAGGCTCCGCTTGGCTTGCTGATTTGTTCTGTTTTATATATTTTTTCGGCTAATTGGATTATTTTTGTGTGATCTGATTACCTGGCGACTCTACCCCCTTTACCATGGTTAAGGGTAGTCGGAACGCAACATCGGTGTTGTGTTATACTTAGGTTCGTCCCTAAGTATCCACACACTTTTGGATCGTCGAACTGACCCAAGTACGGGGGCACGTTTTTATGTCAACAGGCCGAACGAGGCCTTATTGGTTCAAAGTATATCGTGCGAAGGGTCACCGAAGGGAAGCCTTCGACGTCTAGTGTGAAGTATGCACCGAAGGTAACCTTTGGCATTCAGATCGGTCTAACCGAAGACGAGCTCCGAACAGATCGTGACGCGAAATCGCCTCCGAACGATAGGGTTCGGCGCGAAGCCTCTGGTGTGAATAGGTCTGATGCAAAGTGTGTAGGACCGACAGTAGCGACCAGAGGGGGTGAATGGGCGCCTAAAATTTTTTTGCTAAAATTATATTTTAATTCCAACACCCAAATAAACTAAACCAGACAAATAATATTTCCAAAGCAAATTTCACGAAGTTGTCTAGCTTGAAAATGACCGGTGTCCTCATTAAAATGATATTAAAAATAATCTAAATAAAATATTGCAGTAAATAAAAACACCTAAATATATCTCGAAATATTTATATTAAAGTCTAGAAATAAAATGCTAATCAAATGAATAAAACATGGATCAAATAAAAATTAATTCAGTAATAAAATCAAAATATTGCATGTAGAAACTAGAATAAAATATTACTTGTGACTAATAAATTTTCTGTTTATTTTTATGCGAGCAGATTAAAAAACTACTTAAACAAATAATACGAGATAAGTAAAGAAAAATTAAACAGATTAACTGATTTACTGCGAGATTAATTTTTATTCTAATAAAAAGACTAGCAGATAAACTTAACTACGAATAAACTACTGGATTTAGTCTAACTAGAAAATAGGAGATTAGGTCTACTTACCTGCATGCCGATCTGCAACGAAAAGCCTCCGCCGTAGAAAATTTTTCCGTCGCTCTGCCCTGCGCGCCACAGGAGGAACAAAATGTGCGCCTAAGAGTTCGCCGTGAGAAAACCCGCCGTGGGCCCGCTGACACCCACCTTTCTTCCGCCGAACACCTGCCTTGGTAGAGTTGAAGACCTTGCGTGGAAAGTCGTGCCAGCGGAAAGGAAAAGCCGCTGCCGCAAAGGCTTGCGCCTGCGCACCGTTGAAGCCAAAAAAAATTGCCAACCGAGAGTACAACGCAGGCACACGTCCCGAGGGAAGGAATAAAACAAATAAAGCTAGTGCTGCTGCCGGCGTGCTGCTTGGATTTTCTCCCCTTTTTTTCTTTTGCCCACGTCGTGCGTCACTGCGGAGCTGCTTCACCGGCAGCCTTTCTGCCCTGTGCGCGTGATGATGCAGCGCGGTTGCCAAGATCCAAAGCTAGAGACGATGCGCAGAGAAAAAACAAACCAAAGAAGAAATTTCGCACCAGGAAACAACGTACGGCCGGCGGTGAAGATTACTAGATCAGATGAACACGAACTGCGACGAAATTTTGGTGGCGATAGATTCGTGAAAAAAACAGTCATCTATCCCCAGGGGGATAGGGGCCTATTTATAGGTGACTCCTAATACATGAAAATACTAATTTACCCCTAGGGTAAATTAACACTGACTCTAAAATAAATTCCGAAAATTACTAAAATATTCTTAGAAAAATCACCTGACTTGAGAAACCAAGGGTTGGTTTTGGTGTTTTGTGATGAGTGATTGACAGGCTTTTTACCCTCTGTTCGAAGGGTACCTCCGAAGGGGCTTCGGAGGTGGTACCTCCGAAGGGTGTTCTGAGGAGGTTTCACCGAAGGGTGTTCGGTGTTTGCTTGCTGCAGCTGTTGCAGCGGAGTGTGCTTGTCGGAGGGGTCCGACAGTACGCGATGACTGGGTTCGTACCGAGGGTTCGGTACTTTGGGCGGTACACCGGAGTGTGTGCCGGAGGTTGCTAACCCGGAGAGGTCTCCGGAGTATTGGAAACACTTGTCTGCTTGTCTGTGGTGCGCATGGACTTCGGAGGCGACGGACAAGGTTCGCAGCAGGTGAACCTGGGTCAAGCGGGAGGCTTGATGCCAGGGGAGCGGGGAGCTCCGTCACGGTGGCTGCGAAGGTGGTCTGGGTCGGTCCTCGGGTCGAGTCGTGCCAGGTGAAGGCAGAGAGTGCGGAGCGTGGCTCCGGCTGAAGGTACTCCGAGACAAAGTCCTCGGAGGTGAGGCACTTCGAAGGTACTCCGAATGGAGTGACTTCGGAGTTGGTGGAATAAGTCCTCTGCGGAGGCAAGGAATTCGAAGTGTGCTCCGGAGGGAGACATTCGAAGGTGGCCCGACGAAGGTCTCAGAAGTCGAGGCGCATCGAAGGCATGGTCCGGGTGAGGCTCGTCGAGGAGTGTGCTCTGGGTGAGACACTGCGACGAAGTGCTCATGGAATGCTTCATGCGGAGGCCTTGGACGAAGGAGGGACTTCGAAGGGTGGTACTCCGAAGGTGGGGCTTCGGAGTGAGGAAGGCTTCGGAGCAAGGCTAGCTCCGGAGCAAGGTTGACTTGAGGTGCTTCGGCCTGCATGGCTTCGGTACACGGACTGACGGAGTTCGAGCTGGGAGTAGCTGCGAAGCCGTGGTGGTCCACTCCGGAGGTGTTGGTGCGAAGGCCCAAGGAGCTTTGACGGCTTCGGCTCAAAACCGTCAGTGTATCGGAGACTGACTTCGGTGGAGCGAAGGCCATCTGGCTTCAGGATTCTCACCGAAGCTACCGCACCCTCGCGTGCGAAGGGAGGATTCCAAAAGGTCAAAGACTGCAAAGGCTGACACTGTCTGTTCTGAAAAAGGCTGACACTGTCCCCCTCTGCAAAGCTGACAGAGAAGCCTCCAAAATAAAGGTGGACTACCTTTTGTACCCCTTAGTTCTGTAGAGACAGAATCATTGTAAACCCTAGGGGTAGTGTAGTCATTTCCTTTGGGTGAACTGTGGGCTATAAATATGGGGGCTCGGTAGGTAACATTTAACACTTTTGAGCATTTACTGTTGAGCTCCTGTAGCCACACACTTCGATTGAATACATCCAGAGAGTTCATTTTCTGTGTTCCTTGTTCAAGCGGCGAAGCCCTGTTTTCCTGTGCTTTTGTTTGAGCTCGCATTGCATACCTCGCCTGTTGTAGTGCACCAAAGCCTGTTGAGGCGAAGGGTGTTTTTCGTGCGAAGTGTGTTTTGTCAGTGTGCATTCGCTCTGTGTAACAGGAGGCGTGACCTCGCTGCTTACTAGCGAAGCCCTGATTGTTGCCCGTTTTGCTTCTTGTGTCGAAGCCCGTAGTGTAGTCTGTTTGTGTGCGTGTAGACCTTCGTGTACGAAGCTCAGCACCAGTTGCTGACTGCCAAGTACTTGGTCGAAGTCCTCAGAGGGCTGTCCACTCTTGCGAAGGGTGAAGTGCGAAGTCTGCTCGAAGCACCCTGTGTGCGGAGCCTGCACTGACTAAGCAGAGTAGATTTTCGAGGGTTGTAAGTGGAGCGAAGTCTTTTTGGCTTCGAACTTTTGCTCCTCCGAAGCCTGTGTTCGAAGGTGTCGAAGTACCTCCGAACCAGACCTTCGAAGGTAGTGTTCGAAGCCTGTTCCGCAGAAGACAGAACTGAAACCGAAGGCTAAGTTTTAGCCCGAAATTTTTAAAAGCTCCCATTCACCCCCTCTCTGGTCGCCGTTTCCGGTCCAACAATTGGTATCAGAGCAGGTTAAGATCACCAGTTGACCTTAACCGGTTTTGTGATCTGTTGGCGACATGGATAGAGGCAGTAAAATTCCTCTGTTCGATGGGACAGACTTTGCATACTGGAAGGTGCGCATGGAGGCTTACTTGTTAAGCCAAGGAAATGCAATTTGGGAGATTGTGGACTCACAATACTCCATCCCTGAGACTCGCACCTCTCAGACTGAGAAAGATCAGTATAATGCCAATTCCAAGGCAAGAAATATACTGTTCATCGGTTTGAGTAGAAGTGAGTTCGATAGGGTGCAGCACCTTAGGACTGCTAGGGAGATTTGGACAACACTCACTGTCTTTCATGAGGGCTCTACTCAGATTAAGGCCAGGCGCCAAAGCACCTACAATCAACAGTATCAGCTGTTTGTGCAGGCACCTGGTGAATCTATAGATGTCATGTTTTCTCGCTTTGATGCGATAGTGAGTAACTTGCGATCCAACGGGACGCTTGCTTACAGTGATCATGATAGGGCTATCAAGCTTCTCTATGCTCTTGACCGTAGCATATGGGAAGTCAAGATATCCAGCATTGAGGAGTCCACAGGCTATGACACATTGACCTGTGACGAACTCTTTAGCAAGCTGAAGTCCACAGAGATTGCCAAGGCATCTCTTGCAGTGCACAGAAGCTCTTTGCCACAGCCATTGGCATTGGTTTCTAGCACTAGCCGTGGCACCACTGCAGAACCAAGCACATCAGGCACTTGTGTTCTAGCAGATGGTTTTGCTTTGTCCTCCCTGGTCTCCGTCACAAAGGAGCAGGTGGACACTCTAGCTGATGATGAGCTTGCTCTCATTGCCCGGAGGTTCACCCGCTTTCACCATGAGAGACGGGATCAGAGGAGAAGTGGTTTTAGTGGTTGCTATGAACGTGGCGACACCTCTCATATTAAGGCCAATTGCCCCAAGATCAAGAAGAGAGATGAGAGTGACCGCCCCAAATACCACAAAAAGGAGAGGAAGCCCTTTGTGAAGGGCAAGCGCGGCAAGATGGCTAAGAAAGTAGCCAAGGCCGCTTCCAGAGCCTTTGTTGCTGCTCTCAGCGACATCGACACGTCCTCAACTGAGGAGTCGAGCTCTGAGGAGGAGGAGTCCCCAAGGAAGGAGGACAAGAAGGACAAGAAGGGACGAGATTTCACCGGCCTTTGCTTTATGGCCGACAGCGATCACAACGGCGATGAGCTTGACTCATCTGAGGTAACTCTATCTTCTGACCAGCTTTTGATTAAACTAGATGAGCTGAATGAAGTAGTACTTGGTCAGGATAGATTACTTGTGCAAGCCGCTAGAGAAAGAAAAGACCTTAGACTTAGGCTAGAAAATGTTTCTACTGAATATGCCATGCTTAAGTCTAAGCTTAATGATGCTGAATGTGAGTCCTGTTCTGTTGTCATAAGTGAGCTTGCTCAGTTGCGCTCTGTACATGCTCAAACTCTCTCTGAGCTTGAGACTGCACAGAAGCAGCTTTTGGAGATGGATTCTAGACCTCATGATGTTATTGATTGCATGAACTGTTCATTATTGCGCGATAGCATTAATTTATGTGATAAGCATGTTCAGGATTTGGAGGCTAGATTGGAGAGGGCTGGTAGTTCTAAGGATGTGCAGCCTGTGTGTGACACATGCATTACCCTTAAGGACAAGCTAGGCACTGTTAGAGAGCGAGCTGAGAACCTCATGTCTGAAAATGAATACCTTCTTTCTGTGGTGAATAAGTGCACTGAGGGAAAGGGAAGGATGGACTTGCTCTTGGCCAAGACCAAATTGTGTGCTGACAGAGCAGGGGTAGCTCTAGGTTTGGGTTTTGAGAGGATACCTTCAGATAGTAAAACCAAAACTGTTTTTACCTCTCCCACCACCCTAGAGAAAGAAAGAGCTCTGTTGGACACCCCTTCAACCAAAAAGCCTACCCATCCACCAAAGAAAACCACTCCTCCTGCCAAGAAAAATCCTCCCAAGAAAACCACGCAGAGGAAACCCAAGGAGCCTGTGAGAGTTGCTCCTGTGACCCATGAGATGCCCCCAGGAGAGTGTTTCATTGTTCCTATTGTCAGCGGGCGGGTCATTTGGTTGGGTTTTGTTTTCGTCGCATCAAGGATGAGCGACGCTCTCAGGCGATGAGTTACCAGGACATGCATTACCCATCTTTAGGAATGCATGAGTCTGAGATGTACTATCGTCTTGCTTTTGAGGCTCCTCATGCTTCTCGGAGAGGTTTTGCTCCTCGAGGTCTTCACCATGTTCCATACGGTGGTAGACCTCGGGCTAGCAGATTTGTACCTCATCAGAGTAGGAGACCTCGACATGTTGTTCGTTCACAGCATGTAGGTAGACCTCGCACTTTGCATCATTCTGATTATTATGTGCGTAGACCGTCTACTTTTACTGTGCCTACTACTCGTGTCACTCAGTGCTGGATGCCTCGTCATTATTTCACTCACCCCAGCACTGAGCGATCGAGACATTCTTATCGTGTGTAGGCGACAGGTCGAGGCTTGGAGGGCACGTGGATCATGGACTCCGGTTGTTCGCGCCACATGACCAGAGATGCAGCATGGTTCTCCAGCCTCACCACAACCAAGCAAAGGGAACATATCACCTTCGGAAACAATCGAAGGAGTAGAGTGAAAGGTAAAGGTGTGGTAAGAATTAATTCAAACTTCACTCTCAAAGATGTTGCTTTGGTTGAGAACCTGGGATACAATTTGCTGTCTGTATCTCAGTTGCTTGATGTGGGCTTCGAAGTGCGATTTCATCGCGATACTTCGCAAGTGCTCAATTCTGATGGCGTTGTGGTGTGTAAGATCTTTAGAGTTGGGAGAGTTTTTGGAGCAGATTTTTCAGAGTCATCTGGTTCTTCTCATTGTCTTGTTGCACATTCGACTTCTGAGCTTTGGAAGTGGCATAGGAGACTAGGGCATATGAGCTTTGAGTTGCTCGCTCGTCTGAGCGCCCTAGGTCTGATCCGAGGATTGCCCAAGCTCAAGTTTGAGAAGAATTTAGTTTGCGCTCCTTGTCGACATGGAAAAATGATTGCCGCTTCGCATTCGCCAGTCACCACAGTGATGACTGAACAACCCGGAGAACTTCTCCATATGGACACTGTAGGTCCTTCTCGGGTTAGTTCTTTAGGCGGCAAGTGGTATGTTCTAGTAATTGTCGACGATTTCTCTCGCTACTCTTGGGTCTTCCTTCTTGCCAGCAAGGATGAAGTGTTTTCACACTTTCGGAGCTTGGCTTTGAGACTTTTCACTGAACTCCCTGGTGCATTAAAATTCATTCGAAGCGATAATGGCACCGAGTTCAAAAATAGTCTCTTTGTTGACTTTTGCATGGAGCATGGCATAGAACATCAATTCTCTGCTCCGCGGGTTCCTCAACAGAACGGTGTTGTTGAGAGGAAGAACCGCACTTTGGTTGAGATGGCTAGGACGATGCTTGATGAGCATAGGACTCCTAGAAAATTCTGGGCTGAGGCCATGAACACTGCTTGTTACATCTCAAACCGAATATTCTTGCGCTCAATTTTAAATCTGACATCTTATGAGATGCGTTTTGGGAGACAGCCCAAGGTTACTCATCTTTGAGTTTTTGGCTGTCGCTGCTTTATCCTAAAACGTGGTAACTTGGATAAATTTGAGTCGCGATCTTCAGACTCGGCAGGTCTTCATGTCTTTTCCTTTGACTTCCATTGACAATCACTCATCACATCTAGAGTATCAAAATCATATTCTTCAACATGGTTTATCAATCTCCCCCTTGATGAGTGCATTGTCAACACCCTCTTCAGCTCATCTTCAGATCCTGCAAAATATATGGAAACAGGAAAACAAAGACAAAAGAAAGTAGAAGAAAGAAAATAAAAGTTTAACCCTAATGACCAAAAGCCAAACAGAAGCAAGAAAATGGTCATTATGGTTAACCAAAAATAAAGACTCAAAAACAAGTGCAATCTCAAAATTACCAACAAGGAACTCCCCTTGATTTTTAAATCCCAAAGAAAGCTAAAAATGTACTCCAAAAATTTCTCCCCCTTGTTGACAATTGGACTCATCAAGTGAGACTAAATGCACTCTAAAGAGACATAGACACAGACTCCCCCTGAAATGCAGCTCCCCCTCAAAATATGCCATGAATGCAGATGGGGTGCAGGTGGAGTGTGAAAAACATGCTTCTTAGATATGATTAAGTGCAATTACAACATCTAACAGGTATAGCAAAGGATATACTATCTAAGATACATGACATGCTTAGTGCAACAGATGATATCTAAAGAGAGTCATTAGCACGCATTTTTTGATTTTCGCAAACAAAAGCATCACCATATTTTCTAGTTAACAGGCAAAGTAAAGCATAAGATGCAAAAGCTAACTGATATCTACCAAGATAAGCATTGTCCAAATCAAAGTGCTTCATCAAACTTGTCATTTTTAAAAAAAAATCAGACTTTTTTCTTTTTATTTTTCATTTATGCCAGGGGTTATTTGCATGTCAAACCTTATGCTAACTGACCAAGTCAAGCCTAGGCCAGAACTGGACCATCAGAAGCTTAAGACATTGGTCTTGGCATACATTACACCATCCTAGTTCATACCAAAGTGCTATGGTAAGCAGTCTAGAACAATGCAATGCGACAAAGCAAACCCACCTGGATCTTTTCTAATAATCATAAAAAATGCATAAATTTTTCATTTTCCAGAATTTTTATCATTTTTATAACACATTTTTCACATTTAAAGCATATAAATGTCCAAGTTGCATATCTGCATCTAAGTAAGGATCTAGCTACAAGGCATGTAAAAGATAGCGAAAGCATTCAGCCTACACATGCTAGTTACCAGAAGCAATGGTGATCATTTTTCAATTTTAAAGCATAAAAGCCATGCATATGACAAATATCAGATATATCATGTGAACTGAAACAGAACATGATCATCGACAAGTAATCAAAAACATATACTAGCTAGAGAAAGTAAAGCAGATTAATCATATAACAGAAGCAAGCTCAAAATGTGATTGATGATTATGAATGATATGAACGCACACCAAAAGACTCAATAAAAAGATAAAGAAGAAAAGAAAAAAACTGACACAAAGTATCCTAAAAAGGATACACAACTCCCAAATCAAGATCAATAATCATGGGTGGGAACAAACGGTGCAACGCCAGGTTTGGCAAAGGTGTTAAACCAGTGTCGAGCCATCTGCTCATATGTAGGAAAGTAGAAGGAATCATATGAGTATGGACCAAAACGCGGCTCAAAGCGCGGTCCTCTGTTCTGCCTAAAATCACGGTCACGAGGTCCAAAACCGTATCCATAGCGATCTAGAACTCTGCCGGAACGAAAACCACCCTCTAGGGCACGGTCATAAAAACCGTCTCCTCTACCACCACCTACACGACGTGGCCTGGCCTCTAGCCTCTCTCTACGTCGAGGAACTCTCTGTCTACCACCCTGCTGGTAGAACTGCTCCTGCACACCTCGAGCTCTCTCTGCTCGCTCAACCCGCTTCCTCCTGAAGCAAAACTCCTCAAGATGCTCGTCTTTGACAAAACTCACAGTGATAGGTAGGCTTCTTGGTATGTGGTTCACGCTTGGGATTCTTAGGCTTGGTGGTGTTTGGTGTATCATCTTTGGTGTGAGAGGGTCCAGGTAAAGAGTCAAGAGAAGTGTGGAGAGTTTTAGGCTTTGGGACCCAAATTTGCTTCTTAGGTGGAGCTTTAGGTTGTTCTTGGAACACTCCATCCTTGGGCTGACTATCCTTGAAGGACTCAGTGGAGTGAGTCTTGGGATATCTCTGTTCGGGAGTCATCTTACTCCACTCCACTGCTTGGCTAATGGCACTCTCAAAATCAGCCTTGGTATAGGTGTAACCTACCCCAAACTCATCCTGTCTCTTGAACTGCTGGATCATCATGCCGAGCTGTGGCTCTCTCGCACTAATCCAACTCAGGATCTGACGGAGGTAAACGTTCTCGTTCTGAACATCAACTAGCTCCTCTCTCGAAGAAGCTAACACCTCCACCTGAGACAAGAAGATCTCACACTCTTTATCAACTACGACAGACTTCTCAGCTTGTAGCTTGATCATCTCCATTCTAATGGACAGACAATTCTCACAAACAGTGGGTGGAACTGACAAGGTCTCAAGCTCTAGCTTAGTCTGCTTCAACTCAGCTCTCACTCCAGCTAACTCGCTCAACTGCTCATCACTCTTGGCTCTCAGATCAGCTATACTAGCTAAATGGGATAGGCAGTCTACACAAGGTGCGGCGACAGTGGCATGAGCATCTTTTAGCTCCTGCTGAGCGCTTTCAAGCTCAGTGGCCAATGTGTCTCTCTCATCTACTCTCTCTGTGTACCTGGACTTAAGAGTCATTAGGTCACACAACAAAACCTCACAGTTGGGACACTCACTACTATCACCCAAGCAAGGGGAAGACGATGGACTCTCAATCTTGCCATTCGCCATGGCAAGCTCACTCTCAAGCTCATCTATCCTCTTCTTAGCCCCTCTAAGAAGTTTCTCCCAATACTTCAACTCCTGACAGTTCTGTTCTAGTAAATTAACAACTTCTTGTTCATAGGAAGATGCCTTCTCATCGTTGTCGTCGTCGGAGTCATCGGAGGAGTCCTTCTCTATCTTCTCCCCAAGAGCCATTGAGCAGAATCTATTGTGGGGTCTTCGGCTATGACGTGAGTGACTCTTCGGCTTGTCCCCGAAGGTCATGAAACAGAGGCCCGCTGGATTGTCCCTGTCCTTCCCCTTTCTGATCATGATCTCTTCATCACTTGAACTTGAAGACGAGGAGGAAGATGAGGATCTCTTGGAGTATCTTTTCTCCATCTCGGCGAAGAAGGTCTTGTCTTGCTTCTTGTTCTCACGCCTGTAATCCTTTAGAGCCTTTCGAAAAAAAACTTGTCTTGGGCTTGCCCTTGGTGGAGTTGTCATACCTGCCGGAGTTGTAGGAGTTGCCCCCGGTGCCCTTCTTGTAATTCTTCTGCTTGGGGAAGTCGGCGATGAAATGACCTGGGTCACCACACTCAAAGCATCCGGATTTTGTGCCGTGTCTCTTAAACATTCGCTTATCATAGACACGTCGCACCCGGTTGTTAAACAAGCATAGATCATCATCTCCTAGAGTATCAAGTTGTTCCTCGGAGATAGACATCAAGGAAAAGCCAGTACAACTCATGGCATTAGGATCAGCCGACAGTGTTGCAAGCGCCAGAGTCTTTGAGCCAGAATCAGTGAGATTTGATCTCAACTGAATATCGACCTATGAGACATTGAGCTTACTAAAAAGCTCTGCGACGGTCAAGGTATCATAAGACGCGCTCTCAACAATAGAAGATACCTTGATCTCCCAGATCTTAGGGTCCAAGGTATGGAGTACCTTAAGCGCCTGTTCATGATCCGAGACCAGCTGATCACGCTCGGCCTTGTTGACGCGAAGCTTGTTAATGATCGATTGAAAACGACCAAACAAAGCCTCAACAGTCTCACCCGGCTTCTGTGAGAAATTTTCATACTCACGCCGGTAGGTCTGGTAGAGCCTAGCCTTAACCTGAGATGGTGTGCCTGGAGGGTAGCCCAGATCTCTCGAGAAGTGGTGAGATGGCTAACACGCTCAAACTCACTAGGACCTAGACCAGAAAATAAAATGTTCACTGCTTTACTATTATTTTGATGTTGTGCAACTACATCTGCAGCAGTATCCGCAGCAATAGTCCTTATGGTGAAAGTAGGATGAATACAAATCTCCCATATGTCCGAGCTCTGGATCATAAGGTATGGTCGCATGCGAGTCTTCCAATAAATGTAGCCAAAAGCCTCTAGGGACGGGATTTTGCGAGGAGACGTCATGGTCACTACCTAGGTTTAGAATCGGTTAAGATATAAGAAAACCCTAACCTCGCTCTGATACCACTTGTAGGACCGAAAGTAGCGACCAGAGGGGGTGAATGGGCGCCTAAAAAATTCTTGCTAAAACTATATTTTAATCCCAACACCCAAATAAACTAAACCAGACAAATAATATTTCCAAAGAAAATTTCACGAAGTTGTCTAGCTTGAAAATGACCGGTGTCCTAATTAAAATGATATTAAAAATAATCTAAATAAAAATACTGCAGTAAATAAAAACACCTAAATATATCTCGAAATATTTATATTAAAGTCTAGAAATAAAATGCTAATCAAATGAATAAAACATGGATCAAATAAAAATTAATTCAGTAATAAATTGAAAATATTGCACGTAGAAACTAGAATAAAAATATTACTTGTGACTAATAAATTTTCTGTTTATTTTTATACGAGCAGATTAAAAAACTACTTAAACAAATAATACGAGATAAGTAAAGAAAAATTAAACAGATTAACTGATTTACTGCGAGATTAATTTTTATGCTAATAAAAAGACTAGCAGATAAACTTAACTAAGAATAAACTACTGGATTTAGTCTAACTAGAAAATAGGAGATTAGGTCTACTTACCTGCATGTCGATCTGCAACGAAAAGCCTCCGCTGTAGAAAATTTTTCCGTCGCTCTGCCCTGCGCGCCACAGGAGGAACAAAATGTGCACCTGGGAGTTCGCCGTGAGAAAACCCACCGTGGGCCCGCTGACACCCACCTTTCTTCCGCCGAACACCTGTCTTGGCAGAGTTGAAGACCTTGCGTGGAAAGTCATGCCAGCGGAAAGGAAAAGCCGCTGCCGCAAAGGCTTGCACCTGCGCGCCGTTGAAGCCAAAAAATAAATTGCCAACCGGGAGTACACCGCAGGCACGCGTCCCGAGGGAAGGAAAAAAACAAATAAAGCTAGTGCTGCTGCCGGCGTGCTGCTTGGATTTTCTCCCTTTTTTTTCTTTTGCCCACGTCGTGCGTCACTGCGGAGCTGCTTCACCGGCAGCCTTTCTGCCCTGTGCGCGTGATGATGCAGCGCGGTTGCCAAGATCCAAAGCCAGAGACGATACGTAGAGAAAAAAACAAACCAAAGAAGAAATTTCGCACCAGGAAACAACGTACGACCGGCGGTGAAGATTACCAGATTAGATGAACACGGACTGCGACGAAATTTTGGTGGCGATAGATTCGTGAAAAAAACAGTCATCTATCCCCAGGGGGATAGGGGCCTATTTATAGGCGACTCCTAATACATGAAAAGACTAATTTACCCCTAGGGTAAATTAACACTGACTCTAAAATAAATTCTGAAAATTACTAAAATATTCTTAGAAAAAATCACCTGACTCAAATAAAAATATTCTAAACTTAAAAACTAAATATTAATATCCTAAAAACGTATTAATCATAGGTTATCAGTTTTGCGCCGAAACTTACAATGCGTCCACCGTCTTCGCACCGGGTACCCGGATTGGGTCGACCCGACCCCACAGCTTCCTCAGCCCGGCAATCGCTCGCCGCCCGTGTACCTGAGTCAAACCCAGTCAACAGACCAGTGGATCATCTACCGCTCCTAGCCCATGTACCCGGATTAGGCCAGCCCAACTCCGCGGCTCCTCATCCCGGCCGTTGCTCGCTACCCGTGTACCTGAGTCACATGCACCTCAGACTCGGCAGGTCTTCATGTATCTTCCTTAGACTTCCGTTGACCATCACTCATCACATCTAGAGTATCAAAACCATATTCTTCAACATGGTTTCTCAAAGTGTTCTACCGCGATTCTGGCGCGAAGTAGCTCCGATGCGAACTGGCTCTGGTGCGCGGAACCAACTAGACCGACAACGGTGCGACGGATCTGGCACGGACAGATGAAGCGAAGACCTGTCGGAGAGTGCTCTGGCAGCCTCCGAAATTAGCTTCCTAGCTCCGAAAATTGCCCTCCCAGGGTCAGATTGGAGTGAAAATCCTTGGCGAAAGAATTCTGAGTATAAACCCTGCAAAAAAACAAAGATCCAGCGTCATAGAACGAGGGGTAGCAATATGTTACATAGATTAATAAATGGTTCATAGGTGAACCAACAAGGCGATAGCAATCTGTTACGTAGATTAACAGATGATTCACAAGCGAATCAACATGGACTTACCACGGTTTCGAAGTGATGCACGAAGAGTTTACAACGCAAACTCACAAAGATGTATTGTAGAGCTAATCCTAAGGCAGGAAAAATAGATTGAAAGTAATGTGATTCAAAACTAGGGTTTTGAGTTGATTTGTGTAGAATGATTATTTGAATCGGCCTCGCCCCTATATTTATAGGGTCTAGTCTTGACGTACCTAGCTACAACTCTAACTCTAACATGATTAGGATTCAGTCTAAAACAGATAAGATTTTATTAGGGATCAAAGCAACCCAAAACCTTAACAGATTCACCCCCAGGCCTACCCAAAGTGGGCCTTCGGCAGGCCTGCCAAAGTAGGCCCTTCGGGCCAAAGCTGGCCTACGAAGAAGGCCACCGAAGGGGCAACCGAAACCCCATGCGGATGGACCTTCGACACTTTAGGGCTTCGGCATGTGCCAAGAATTGTATATTTTTGGCCCAAAATTACCAATCTTTAATATATTGACAATCTCGACCATTAATGCCATTTTCTGCTGTCAACAGAAATATTTGGCATCTTTGACAATCTTGATAATAAAACTTGTAATATCAGAAGACATAAGAGAAATCAACTCATTCTGAATTTTGTGGCTAAGATAATGATAATGAATATCTTTATTTTCAACACGTCTAAGATGATCTTGCATTACCAAATCGAATTCTACAACCATCTCGACACATGCTAAGAAATTTCCATTTTGGTCATTGTAAAGCTTCTCATTACATCCTCTAAAAGCCAAATTACATTTACCAAGAAATTTTATAATTGCAACTATTTTCAATAATACTTGCCTTATGCGTTCTTTCTCCTTTGAAATTTATTGTTGTAACTCTTTGTCAATTGTATCTTGTTTGCTCAACCTAGTTCTCAGTTCATTCCATGAGTTCGTATTGGTAACGTACTCAACACTTATTTCATGTTCTTTTAGCCTTTCAGCGACATGTCAACAATTTCTAAACCCATCATTACCCAATGAACTCCTGCAGTTGTTGGAATTAAAGATCTTACAACAAAAGTAGAACACTTTGTCCAAGTGTTTGGAACAAACTAACCATTTTCTGTCACGTACCTCTCCATTGCTCATTTTTCTAGAGTAATGACTATATGAAAAATGTCTTGAATTGGCATTGGCAACTAAAGGAAATTGAATATTATCTTATCTAATCGGCCCCTTCTCAACTAATATATCTCTTGCTTTGTTATCAAGATTTTCCCAATTTCTTGGATCATAAATATCAACGGTACAAATATGATCCTCATCAACACTAGTAGATTCCGTAGCATTTGAATTAAATACAGGCTCATAGTCACTCACATTGTTTTTATACATATCAATGCCAATATTATCTTCTGTAAGATTATTCCAAAAAACTATTGCCAACACATTTGGATCTTCTAAAGTGCTTGTGTTATTTTTTAAAAAATTATCAATAGATCCTATTTGCGATTGTATCAATTCATCTACTCATTTTCTCTTTTTTCTTTTTTCATTGCTTGAAGCATACTTTCTTGATGACATGATTCTGTTAAAATATAAAAATAAGCACTATAAGTCTACAACATAATTTAAACTAAATTCTAAAATCTTATAAGTCTACAACATAATTTAAACTAAATTCTAAAATCTAATCTACTCAGTTCTTAATTTAATCAGAAGTTGGGCCCCTACGGCACTACAAAAATGCAATAACTGGAAATAATCAAAGAACATGGTTTGTTGCAATGAAATGCAAATTACTGGTACTACAACATGGATGAAATCATCAAATCGACCGATTAAAATTCAATAATCAATAGGAAATGATTAAGCTCTTTTTTCACCTGAAAATCTCCTAGAATCGGTAGGACCACACCATCCACAGATGATGGATCCACTCGATGGCTCGACCACTCCATGGATCCACGCACGCAGGAAAAGGCAGCAGACAGAAGGCTCCCAAGCGGCAGGCGGCGTGGGCACATGGTCGCATTAGGTGTCGGCGCCTCGGTGGGCACTTGGCGTGAGGCCTTGCCCCTTGTGGCGACAAACGACGACTGGGAGCCTAGGAATACAAATCAATTTTTTCAACTTCCCTAATCCCTAATTCCCTTGTTGCGGGGATTCTGATTGCATGCAAAAGTTGTTTGGTATTTTATATATGAACAACACATACCGGATAATATATATATATATGGGGCCCACTGGAATTAGGGGCTGGGGCTATGGAACTAGTGACCCCCTAGGGCCGGCTTCTGATACCTACAATTTTCTTAAGTGAGGTGGGGGCATGAGCACATAATACTTGTGGGTTAAATACGTCTTCGATCGAAAGGAAAAGAGAAAATTACATACATACACACACACACACATATATATACCACTAAATTATGGGTGGTACCAAGTAATACCACCAAAAATGTGGATATCCAATATATACCACCAACATGTTAGATTCCATCAAAAATACTAATATTGTGATCTTTCACTACTTATCTTTTCTCATAATAACATGAAATGATAAAATTACCCCTAACTTCTTCTTTGTGCACCTCATAACAAGCACCCAACCACTTCATTGCTTTGCAATGATGACAACCATGACACTACTTGTCACCGCATGATGTTCATCCCTTGATTCTGGTTGAGGAGAGGAAGATGGGGATGAGTAAGGTGAAGAAGTGTAGTTGTGATTCTATGTGTGTCCATGGTTGTAATGTCCTACTTTTCTAATCAATAATTAATAGCTAAAATCAAAAAATTTGGCAATATTTCATCTGTAATTGCAATGTAATCCACAACACAATCACATACAATTTATAACTTATCAAAATATATCAACTCTCTCACAAAAAGTCATAAACATTTCTATGCCTAATAAACCAACTCATGTAAAACATAAACTTCTTATTACGATACAAACTACATATTACAAAACAAAACTATTTTAATCATGGTTTGATTTATAATTGAGGATGGTGAAGTGACATGTGTAGCTACAAGTCCCATACCCAAAAAGATAGATTCATCGAGCAAACACACCTGAAATAGAATTAAAAGGGGTGAGGAAAGCTAAGCAAACAACAATTATGAATATAAACATATCTCACTTATTCACAAGTTGTTTTATAATCATCTACAACAATATTCAATATGCTTTTCACTTATCACGTCATTGACTTCCACTTCTTAAAATTCTATATTTTTCAATCATCACATGAATAGATGAATGCCATGATGCAACTCTATTTAAGAGTTTTATACTACATATACTAGCCTCTCATGCAACTTCTCATGTACTGGTACAAATCACGTACGATGGCAGTGATCAGCCTTTATCACCTTATGAAATGCATATGTGCATATGTATGCATGTGAATTGACGTTAATTCTTATATTTCTTTTGATGAAACATGATATCAACAAAATAGCCTCAAATGAATATGGATGGACTAAATTCAAAAGCAACATCTCAAGTTTAATTAACTTACAAAAGAAGTAAGATATAAATATAAACATAGTGTGCTACTTGCCTTTATAATGGTGATGACAAAGAAAAACTTCATTTAAGTGTGATAAAAAATACTACCATATCTATAAACACATATTTAATATTACACAACCAAGGTACAAACAACACCAAAGCATTCTTTCTACACTCCTTACCGTCATTTATACGATGTTATTTGGTCTACTTCATAGTAACCAAAGTTGAATTTTATTAAAGAAAACAATATCTTTTCAACAATATGTCACTTTGCAAGTGACAAATATTTTTTCTACTAGATCCAAAAAGGAAAATAGTATATATATATATATATATCTTATAACCATTTCATCGAACACGTGGTGGGCAATAAATTGATGGGTAAGCCGTTGAGAAATTCTAGAACAAGTAGAGCAAGAGATGGATATGGCCGACAAAACAACAAAGAAACAAATGATGGATTAAGCGGTAGCAACCCCATATGATAACACATACAGTTAAAACAAAAGAAGCAACTGAAGATAACAAATGCAACATGTGGATGAGATCGACAAAAATTAAAACCTATGGTGAACGGTGAAGATTCAATTACAAGGAGAAATCGAGAGGAGGTGTGGTGTTGGAGCAAAGAATGGAAGAGAACCAATGTAGCACGGGAGTGAGCCAGGCAACGTTGGACACTTCTACCAACTCCTCTCCTTAGTTATAAAGAAACCGATGGCTAAAAATTATTGATTCCAGTGTGATTCATCAAAGGTCTAAAATTGATGTTTAATATCAAAAATGGAATCATCTCGATGAGATCTATATAACCACGGTTCCCAATCGATCATACGAGGAGAAGGCCAACATTTTATTTGCTCTGAATCTTCAGATATTTTCTTTGAGATATTAAGATGATATTCATGAAGAAGAGGAACAATGAAGAAGAATAGGAGAGCATTTTAGTCCTTCCGTGTGTTGTGAAGAAGAAAAATGCAACGGATGTGACCGAAGTGGTATTTTCAAAATATTTAAGAAGGTGTTTGGTCATACTCACTTTAGCCCACGTATCAGATCATAGTGTTAAGACAACATATGTTTGTTTAGGTTAGGCATTTGTTTCTTTAGGTTAGGCTGTCTGTAAAAACGGTAATCGTTTTTAAGGAATATAATTTCATCTATTCCATTACCAATACAGAATACAGAGCTGCCCCGCTAATTCCATCTATTCCATTACCAATACATAATACAGAGCTGACCCGCTGACCGCTGTGGCCGTCTTCTAGCCGCTGTTGCCCTTCTTCTCACCGCCGTTTATTTGATAGTATAAGGTGAATGCATAATTTTTTGGGGTATTATTGGTACCAAGGTGGTACAAGAGCAAAGCTAATTATACAGTCCGACTGTTGGTTTACAGTCTATTTTTTAGCCTATCTATATAGTAGTTAGTTCTTCAACATTAATACATGACTAATTTATTTCTCACATAATTTTTAGTTCTTATGTCTGAACTAGCTACAAGCTTACAACCCGCTTTTTCCTCTCTCTCCTCTACCTCAATATTACAACATATTATTATACTTGATCTAATGGTGTGTGTATATATATATATATAAATGCTATTCTACCCCACGGGCGTAGAATAACTATTCTACTGAGAAGAAAAAATAGTACTCAATTGCTTCGAGAAATCTACTATTGAGAAAAAAAATAGTACTCAATTACTGTTCTATTGAGAAAATCTACTACTGAAAGTAATCAGTATAGAATAGCTATTCTAGCACTCCCGTGTATATATATATTTTTCTCGAAGCAAAAGGAATTCAAACAAACTCGTCGTCTCCACTCTCCACGTATCGCCTCTCCTCTTCTCTCCACGCACACCCGGGGGCAAAGCGGCGGCACCGAGAGAGGCATGGCTACGGCCGCTACCCTCCCTTCCTCCTGTTCCTCCACCTTCCAAACCCTATCACACACCTTCTCCCTGCGCCTTCCCCTCCGCCTAGGCGGCAGCAGTTTCCACCACCTCACCTCCCTCGCCGCCTTTCCGAGGCTTGCCCACTCTCCCCTCCTCGCCCGCCACCCCATTTCGGCGTCCGCGGAGCGCAACGGCTCGTCCTCCGATGGGGAGTACGACTACGACCTCTTCACCATCGGCGCAGGGAGCGGCGGGGTTCGGGCCTCGCGCTTTGCCTCGACCCTCTACGGCGCCCGCGCCGCCATCTGCGAGATGCCCTTCGCTACCGTCGCCTCGGATGACCTCGGAGGAGTCGGCGGCACGTAAGTGGTCGCTCCTCCTGCTCCTATAGTTTGTAGCATTTTTTCTCCCCTGATCCGTATGAAGGTTTTTTAATTGGTTGGTCTATTATAGATAAAATTGATATCATGTCACTCCATTTGTGTGGCTTCGATAAAATGCCACTGTCTACGTTAGTTGCAGCGGCAAACCAACGACAGTTACAAAAGTTTAATCATCTCGCATTAGATGCTTGCATTGGAACATTGAACTCTTAATTATAGTGCTTAATGTTTTCCTTTTGTAAGCATCTGTATTAGCAGTTTAGCACTGGACGTTGGAGATGGCCTTAGAGTTAGACGCACAAAGCTGGTGGGGAGCGTTTTTTTCCAGTGAGATGCTGTTGTTTCATTAGCAGTACTATTAGATAATTTACACCTGTACCATGTGCGGCCTTTATAATCCTTGGCCAGTGACGGAAATACAATTATGCACTGTTCGTCTGTTCTGACGACTCCCTTGCACATTTTGCACTGCTATACTGGTGCAATGTAGCCTATTTCAGTATTGCCCTGTCACTTGCAATTTAAATCATGATGAATACCAGAGCTAAAACCATGCATTTTATGACCATGTACAATATTATAGGGTAATTATTATGATATTTATACAATGATTATGGGAATGTATGCGAAGGAGTTAAGAAGTACAGTTGCAGAATTTCTCAGGTAGCAGGAGTTGTCATTCTGCATTTATTGTCATTCTGTCTGGTGACAAACTATGGAACACTTGACATCAATATCTTGCAGCTTGTCATGTGTGTTTACAAATAACATGTTAGCAGCTGGCATCACATACCACTATTCTAAAACTTAAAAATGGGCATGTACTTGCTATTTTATTGTGTACATTGACTACAGACCACGTTGCTTTAATGTCAGAGACTGGTAGGGTATGTGCCACCCATATGTCAGGGTGGGCCTGACGTATGGGCGGCGCACGTGCAAGTGCGTACAGCCAGCCCCCTAGTCGGCCAACTGGTTATCTCTTGGTTGTTAGCTGTTAAGATCAGGTTTATCTTTATCTCTTGGTTGTTAGCTATTTGTTAGGAGATTAGCTCTGGTTGTTAGCTAGCTTTGGTGAATTATAAACCGAAGGCATGGGATTATGAAGGCAGGTTTTGATTTGGATAGGCTATCCTGTTCAGCTCGGCTGAGACCCCTTGCCGTGCATCGCCTGCGCCATCATGGCGCCGCCACGTCGCCGCGGCTTGGAACTCCGGCCGGCCAGTTCTTCTAAATATAATCTTCGTTCAAGTGTTCGTCCATACCTCTCGTCTTCTACATCCGGTGACAGCTATTATTTGTTTGTTTCACAGATGCGTGCTTCGTGGGTGTGTTCCAAAGAAACTGTTAGTGTATGGATCCAAGTATTCTCATGAGTTTAAAGAGTCTCATGGCTTTGGATGGACGTATGAGGCTGATCCAAAGCATGACTGGAGCAGTCTGATTGGTGACAAAAATACTGAGCTGCAGCGCCTAGTTGGCATTTACAAGAGTATTTTAAATAACTCAGGAGTCACTCTAATTGAAGGGCATGGAAAGGTTGGGTGATGTTCATAAATCAAGTTCAAGTTTGAATTGACTGCTTTCCTAAAAAATGTTATAGGAAAGTACAGCTGCTGATGTAATTTTTGTTACTAAGTGCAGATAGTTGATCCACACACTGTAAGTGTAGATGGCAAGGTCTACACTGCTAAGAACATACTTATAGCCGTTGGGGGTCGACCATCCATGCCGAATATCCCAGGAATAGAGCATGTTATAGACTCTGATGTTGCACTGGATCTGCCTTCAAAACCTGAGAAAATTGCAATAGTAGGTGGTGGATATATTGCTTTGGAGTTTGCTGGCATATTCAACGGCTTAAAAAGTGAGGTGCATGTGTTTATTCGGCAGAATAAAGTTTTAAGAGGGTTTGATGAGGAGGTGAGCAAATATTTAGAACAATCGACAATGAAAAATCGTATTGACAAGTGACAAAATGATGTGCCTCGTGCCTGAGTTATATTTGTTGGTTGTGGATTTGCAGGTCAGAGATTTCATTGCTGAACAGATGTCTCTGAGGGGTATCACATTTCATACTGAACAAAGTCCTCAAGCTATAAGCAAATCAAGTGATGGTTTGCTATCTCTGCAGACAAACAAAGAAACTATTGGTGGGTTCACGCATGTAATGTTTGCAACAGGTCGCAGACCAAACACAAAGGTTCCCACCATATGTTACTTTTCTTTTCGTGTAGTTTGATTTTGCATCTCCATTTGTCAATGCGTCTATCCTCTTTTGTTGATGTAGTTGTTAACTTTGCAGAATCTTGGACTAGATGAGGTTGGGGTGAGAATGGACAAGCATGGAGCAATAGTGGTAGGTGAAGTAATCAAGCGATACTTGACTTTGAGTTTATCTTCTTTGCCCTCTAATATTTTGAGCATTTGCACTAAACTTATGCTTCTAGGTTGATGAGTATTCTCGAACCTCAGTTGATTCAATTTGGGCTGTGGGAGATGTTACTGATAGGGCCAACCTGACTCCAGTTGCACTGATGGAAGGTGGCGCATTTGCAAAAACTGTATTTGGTGGTGAATCTACCAAGCCAGATTACAGGTATGTAGGGTATGGGTATCAACCTCTATTCCCTTGTTTAAACATGCTGGCATTCCTGTGGAATTGTATGTTTATGGTGACCTGCATTGGAACATCTTGAGTAGTAAATACCATACTGCCGTTTCCATGTATGATCCCTGATGTAATACAAATTGGTTTGGGGGTTCTTAGTTATATAGGATTCTCTTGTTATTGACCATTTGTTGTGAGTGTTCTTGGTTTGGTGATGCACCCTGTCCTTGATACTCCTGTGTAGGGGTGAAAGTGGTTCGGATAGTTTCCGACCGTATCCGGAAAAACGGATTCGGATTCGGATTTTTTTGATTCGGATACGGATTCGGATTCGGATATTTTTTTCGGATACAGAAACGAATATGATCTGCCTAATATCCGTCGGATTCGGATACGGATTCGAATAATCCGGATAGTTCTTATTCGGATATTCGGCCCATTAAAAATGTAGGCCTAGTGGTCACACTGCAAAAGTCCACATGTCGTGCTTGCACAAGTGCTGACAGCCCATGAGGAGATTAGAAATTAAAAAACAAAAATATTTTTTAAAAAAACGTTTAAAAAAAATAAAGAAGATTTTTTTTAAAAAAATATATATTTATATAAATGGGATAATTTCTATAATTTTAAATAGAGAAAATTTTTTAACAGATAAAATAAAAAAGATTTTTTTAGTTCTTTCAATTTAAATTTTAGAAACATAATGAATTAACTAAAAATAGCAAATTGACATATAACAATATCGAATTTTTTCATAAAATAATATATGTTGTATTTTAATTATAGAAAAAGTTTAAACAAAGATTTAACTATTAATTTGCTTTTAAACCTAACACATTCCTTCTTAACATTCTAATTTGTTACTCTCAAATCTCCATCGTTCTTACCATCGTACATGAAAACTTTGTCAAAATAATTTTATATTTTTATCACAACATTTATTGATGATACCATGAGATGTCTCGTATTTTTAGACTTTATTTGAATTTTTTAGAATTAAAATTTCATTAAGCTCTATATTGTCCATCGAGTGTCGTAACATTTTCAAAAAATAAATCTTTCAATTTAGTGGATACTGACTTAAAATAGACTCAAATGCATGAATATGATTTTTCTAGAATTTTTAGTTCATTATAGCACTTGTAGTTTAAATTTAACAAATTTCAATATAAATCAAAGAAACATACATAATGAATTAAAAATAGCAAACTTATGTATAAAAATGTGAATTTTTTATAAGATTAGATATGTTGTATTTTGATCATAGAAAAAAAAAATCAAGTTTAAACAAAGATTTAACTATTGATTTGCTTTTAAACCTAACATATTCCTTCTTAACATTCTAATTCGTTACTCTCAAATCTCCATCTTTCTTAACATCGTACATGGAAACTTTGTCAAAATAATTTTAAATTTTTATCACAACATCTATGTATCATCTGATGATACCATGAGACGTCTCGTATTTTTCAGACTTTATTTGAATTTTTTAGAATTAAAATTTCATTAAGCTCTATGTTGTCTATCGAGTGTCATAACATTTTTTTAAAAAAATATCTTTCAATTTAGTGGATACTAACTGTCTGACTTAAAATAGACTCAAATGCATGAATATGATTTTTTCAGAATTTTTGGTTCATTATTTCATGCACTTGTAGTTCAAATTTGACAAATTTCAATATAAATCAAAGAAACATACATAATGAATTAAAAATAGCAAACTTATGCATAAAAATGTGAATTTTTTTATGAGATTAGATATGTTGTATTTTGATAGTAGAAAAAAATTCAACTTTAAACGAACATTTATAATTCAAATTTACAATTTTAAACTTTATCTCTCTCACTCCAAAAATAAGTAAATAGTCAACTTTGACTAAAACCCTACCAACCCTAATTTTTCTTTCTCTCTCCCGATCTCTCCTCTTGCCACCTCTCTCTCCCCCGCCGCCTCTCTCCCCGTTCAAACGAACATTTATAATTCAAATTTACAATTTTAAACTTTATCTCTCTCACTCCAAAAATAAGTAAATAGTCAACTTTGACTAAAACCCTACCAACCCTAATTTTTCTTTCTCTCTCCCGATCTCTCCTCCTGCCACCTCTCTCTCCCCCGCCGCCTCTCTCCCCGTTCGTAATGATTTATGTGATGTTAACTATTATTTGTCATTTGTGTATTGTGATCGTGAATAAATAAATACATTATTGATATTCGGTAAGTATTCGTATTCGATTCGTATCCGCTCATATCCGACTCCGTATCTGTATCCGGATTATCCGAATCCGAATTCGAATCGGAAAAAATATATGAAAAAGGATATGATATTAGTGATATCGGTCCGTATCTGATCCGTTTTCACCCCTACTCCTGTGACTGACTTTGTACTGAAATTCATGATTCATTTCAGTATTTCACTATTTCTTAGTTAATTTGTATTTGGTACTTGGTATTGTTCTATCGGGTGTTCTTTGATTGTGAATTACACAAAATCGACAGAGCTGTACCATCTGCTGTTTTCTCCCAACCACCCATCGGGCAAGTTGGTCTTTCTGAAGAGCAGGTGAGATCATATGGCTTGCATCAAAATAAAGTAACACACAGAGGAGATCGATTTAATTCCTATTCGTGCAGGCTATTGAGGAGTATGGAGATGTTGATGTCTATACAGCAAACTTCAGACCTCTTAGGGCGACTCTCTCTGGATTGCCTGATCGTGTGTTAATGAAGCTCATTGTGTGTGCCTCAACAAACAAAGTTGTAGGAGTACACATGTGTGGTGAAGATGCACCTGAGATAATTCAGGTTTGCATGATTTTTATATTCTTCCTCACAGTTTCCGCTTCATAACATTTCTCATGAGCGTATGACATTTTGACAGGGAATTGCCATTGCTGTTAAAGCTGGGTTGACAAAGCAAGATTTTGATGCCACTATAGGTATTCACCCAACATCTGCAGAGGAATTTGTCACAATGAGAAATGCAACTAGAAAAGTTCGGAGAAGTACAACAGATGAGGTCCAGTATACTGCCTTTTAAATTCTTTCATATCATAGCATACAGGAAAATATATTTTCTTAAAACCATCCATTTCCAAGTTCCAACTAAAATTGCCTGTTTCGATTCGCATGTTTTTATTATGCTTACATGTTATCCCCTTATTTCAGGTAGAATCTAAAGATATGGTTGTAACTCAGAACTAGATGTCGCTTGAAAGACTGGCACTTGCTTTTGTCTTTGAAATGCACATTTAATCACGGGGCAATGGTACTATTGTCTTGAGCTTGTTTAATTCGTAATAATAGCCTGTTTCCACTGCTCAGTACAGTTCAATTGTAGTGGTGAGTGCTAACAAGGATTTATGTTTGTTTCACATGCCACCCGTTCTGCAGATATAGCAAAGTTGGGCCAGGCATCATCTTGATTCTTGACTTTATGTTGCAGGCACTCTCAGAGGGAAATACACTGCGGGAACAACACTTTTGTAGCGGTATCCTCCAAACTCATCACAGGGAACCAGCAAACTTGTATCACAGGCTCTCAGCGACAACTGGCAATCTCTGTTGTGTTCTTTTTTGGCATCTATTGCAGCTTGAACACGCTGTTTTCCTTGATATGCTGTTCGTTGAAATAAGTAATGCAGATGTTTTTTTAGAATAACCAGCAGGAGAGGCAGTAATGCAGATGTGAGTTTCACGGCCTGGAAATGTTGTAAGAAAAACTCAGGAATGTTTTTTTCTTAAAAAAACAGGGCACCGCTGCTGTTGTGTTACCAACTCAGCTTAATAGAAAGAATTCAACTGCTGATGAGAACTTTTCTGAGTACGATTTGTATACAGTAAAGGACGTACGATTTAACTGCTCATTTGAATTCATCCGCTTAATGTAAACCAGCCAGCATCGTCGATATTCATCTCTGTTTTTGTTTTCAGTAACTGTTTGGTTCAGGCCTTTTAATTAATTTGCTTCTCCCTCTGTTCTCTCGGAACGCCCAAGGGCTAGAATTTTTTTAAATAATACAATTTTTATTTAAAATTTTAAATCTGGTATTGGATTTTAAAATTTTTAAAAATAGCATTTTGTCGATAATTGGTTTGTCGGCCCTACGGCTCTAGATCGGTTAGCGCCATCTCTTGTTGAAGTAATTTGTGGTCCTTCCTATCTCGTGCACTTTTCTTAAATTGGTTCGCTACAATTCTTAACTACAATATAATCTCATTGCTAAGTATGTCCCTAGTTTGAAGATGGATATATTGTTGCTTCGATCTGATCCTTCCCGCTGTCCATTCAATTGATTAGTGGGATTCCAGTACGCCACTTTCTGAATTAATGCAGGAGTAGTTCTGAATTGCGGATGCACTACATTGGTGTCACTGCGTCCGTCTCGTGCTTTATGACATACATGCCGATTTATTGCTGACTTCTGTTTATTCTCGAGTCAGGGAAAAAAACTAAATTGTCCTGTTCACCTACTCCGGTACATAATATTGTAAGTTGTTTGATGTTTTTAAAAGTCATTTTTTTTCAATTTTGATCAATTTCATAGCACTATGTTGTCAAAACTGGTCAAGGAAACAACATTATCAGATTGTTTAGTTGAAATAAGGCAACTTGTGAATCTCCTCCTCCACAGTCAGCCAGAGAACTTCATGAATGCAGTGATAAGAATGAAGAACTATGGATCATTACACTACAAGAAGGTTGCCATTGTTTGTGACAAGTACAAGGACTTTGCAGATGTGCTGTTTGGGAGCCTTTCGAACCTCAACACGAAGCAGAATGCTCGCAAGAGGTCCATGGATGTTTTGAAGAGAAGACTCGAGGATTTTAGCTAAGGTTCATCATGTTACCTTTGTAAATAAGTAAATTAGTGACGAGCCGCTGAAAAGGAAGACGTTCTTCCCCTCACAACTCTTTGGGTCTGACATACTACCCCATTTTTCATATAGATAGGTCAAGTTTTGAATCTTTATTCAGGTCATTGTTCTCTCCCTTAGGTCAAACTCCAATGGCATAGATGTCAACAATAGCTTTCTTTATACGACCTGTTAGTCTCTTACATTTGATAACTTGACTTGATGATTTTTTTTTGTCAAAAAGCATAACCCAAAGAGGCAATGAGAGTACTGATATTTTTTCTCTTAAGTATGTCAAGCCTGCTACCTGCATCAAGAACTTCCTATTCCATAGAAAGTGACGTGATCACGCCTCTGTTCTCCAAATTTTGCTGTAATAATAGTGTTAAACATGGCCAGTTTTTAGAATCTGCAATATTTATTTAGCTTTAAGCATGTACACGCACCCACCTTGTGCCGCATCTGAAGTTCACGTTCTTTTTTTTTTGCCAAACCGGCAAAATACCAATCACATTTTATTAACATTAGAAAAAGAATATAAAAACAGCCACTAAACATGGTTGTTGTGCTATAAACTAGCGGTTAGAAAAATCATGTTACCATATCAAATTAACTAGGCTAAAAAATCCAACAAGACTATAAAGAGGCGTCTGATTGCTACATGTACAACACCCGTGCCTCTTTATATCCACCGCTTTTTAAGATGGATCAAGAGACCTATATTGCTTTGTGACTAACACCATTAAAGATACAAATATTATATTCCTTACATATGATTTAAAAAATAAGAATAAAGATTACATTGCAAAATCGATGATTTATTTAAAAAATAAGAATAAAAATTACATTGCAAGATCGACGATTTATTTTTGACATTCTAATATGATAATAATACTAGTAGTTTGTCAAATATCTTGAGTTCCTCGGCTTAACCATAATATATAGACAATGAAAAACCATATCCCATACTAAACGGGATGAGTACGAAAAAAAATAGATGACGGAATGCATTCGGTAATACTGTACAGAGGGACGCACCGAAGACTCGGAATGCTGCTTCGATCTCCTCAAAATGCCTGTTACGTGTGTGCGTCCATTCCTTTGTTGGTTTGAACTTTCTAAGTCATCTTTTCTGGATTCAAGCAGCCGGATTCAGGGACGGGTGCTTCGTCAAGGGCACCAAACTGCATTGACTCGGACAATGCTACCGTGTTCTACACGGTGAAAATGCATTTCTTGGCCGCTTGGGTTTGATCTGGTACGTGTTACTGAGACACGCATTGCATGCATACTCTGCACTGCAAGAAGGGGATAACCAAGCCAAACAGATTTACTTGGTCTCTTAGATTTTTGAGAAGCGTGAAAATGTTTTTTCATGGTTTCATTCTGTACCAATTATCAATTGCTTATGAGTTCCATTGAAACCCAAGATGTCAAATCACCGCCCGTCCCGTTAGATATAGTTGTTGGGTGAGGAATTTTCACCTGAATTAGTTGTAATTCCTCCAAAATTTATATAAAAATCCTCAGATCCAAACAATCCATCTGACCAATATTTTTCCATCTTCGAAAAAATAGGGTTAATTTTTTATGTGCCATTATAATTTTCACGGTTTGCTAATATGTCATCGATATGTCACTCACAAATGGGGGCTAGTGACAGTGACACATAAAAAATTCTTAAAAATTATAATAGTATATGAATAATTTTTCTAAAAAAATAACTTACTAGAAATTCCAATCACGAGGGGTTACTTGTGCCTATGAATATGATTATCCTCTAATGACCTGGATTAGGTCCGTTAATTAATTCATTACTACACTGCAAGCACTTCCTGATCACGGTCAGACGAAAACACAACAAATACTTGCATATTGGTCGTTCTTCGTGTCTGAATTAGATCCCCCAACATACGTTTGTACCGAATGGCTAATCAACACTGATGAGTCTAGTTCCAAAGACCGCGTTCATGAATATTCCGGATCAAAATTTATAATCACTCTGTTTTATATCGAAAGTCATTTTTTAAGGTTAAGATGAATTTTATAAAAATACCAATAATTTGAATATCAAATTAGTTTCATTAAATTAATAATTCAATGTATTTTAATAATGTATTTATTTGATATTACAAATATTAATATATTTTTATTTAACCTTAGTCAAAATTGATGAACTCACTCATCTAGACTGTAAGTATTGTTGGAGCTTCATAGACCTCTGGAATGGACTGTTAGTGTGTGTTTGAGAAGTGTTGCATGATTGATTGGGCATGTAATGACTATCGAGTAAGGAGGGCTGACTGTACTCTTCGAGTTAGAAGATGTTGTATTATCCATGATTTAAATATTTTGTATGAATAAACTTGACTCACATTAAAGGTTGCAAGACAAAATGTACTTTTTCACATTTTAAGCCATTACCTTCCTTTGTTATTACCTTGCATTATTATTGCATTTTTCGGTGGCTTGTTGAGTACGTTTGTACTCACCCGTTGGAAAAACCACTTCAGAGGCTTACTACGATGAGGATGGCCTAGAGTAGCGACCTAATCAAGGAAGCGATCCTGGAGGAGATATTCATTGACTTTATTATTTTCATAGTTTCTTTTATTTTAATATTTATGTAATAATGTGGTCTGCGAGCCACGAATGTTTGACGTATGTGCGTCATCGTGTGATGAACATCTTGTGATTATTGATTTTCTATGGAATTTCAATAAAGTCTGGGTTTTATTAAATTCGGGCGCTACACTAGTCTTCTTATCTCTAACTATAATATGATAAGATTCGGCCTAATCAAGATTAGAGATAAAAACAACCTGAATCTGTATCAGACTCCTTATCCGAATCCTACTTGAAGTGGGCCTTCGGCGGGCCCGCCGAAGGGTACTCCTCGGGCCGAAGCTTCGGCAAAGAAGGCCGAAGCCAGCCCGTGGAGCAGGCGGCTAAAAGTCCTCCAAGGCCCCATGCAGGTGGGCCTCCGGCACTTCAGGGCTTCGGCCTGTACCAGGACTTATATATTTTTCGCCCAAAATTACCAAAATTGATATTTTGATAATTTTGACCATTAATGCCATTTTTGCTATCAACAAGATGTCTAAGCGTATCCAATACAATGGTTTAAGTACCTCGTCAAGTGAACAGGTTTGTTTATCTCATGGTGCTAGGTCCAGTGAAGGCCGCTTGGACTAGTGGCACTAGGGTTGCTCCTAGTGTGGATAAACACTTGTCGGGCTCATGCAATGTTAGGCTTTGGGCAATAAAATAACTTTATCATGAGCTAGTAGAAACGGGTACCTAATTGTATCACATGGCATGGTAGACATGGTTACTAGCTTGTGTCATGTGGGTAAAGTGCACAACCTCTACAGAGTGTTAAAACTAATCGATTAGTCATGCTCACGGTTATGAGCGGCTTGGTAAAATGATACTAGTTTAGTGTTGGAGAATTTCAAGGGAGCTAATAAAATCGGGCATGGTGGTAAATGTTGTTTAACTTTATTTTGCCAGGATGATTGTCGCGCCCCGATTTAATAAATCAGGACCTTTATTGAAGTTCCAAAGAAAATCAATAAACCAAGACGTTCATCAAGCGACCACGTACAATACGGGCAATCATTCACGGTTCGTAGACCGCATTAATACAAAAGTGAATAAAGATGAAGAGAAACTAATAAAATAAGGGTCCTAGATGAACGCCTCCTTCCAGTCTCGCCTTGACTGGGTCGCTACTCCAGACCTTCATCCTCCTCGTAGTAGACGGGCTCTGATGGTGTAAGTCAACGGGGTGAGTACAGATGTACTCAGCAAGCCACCGAATGCAAATATAATGCAAGATAATAACAAGGGAGATAGTGGCTAGTTTTGCGGAAGCAGCATGTTTGTAAAGCATTAAGTGTGAGCAATTTATTAGTACAGAAAAGTAAACATGTATATGCATCATCATCTTCTAACTCGAGGAGTACGTTTTACCTCCTTGCACAACAGTCCTTACATGCCATGAATAACTCATCCATTCAAACAATTGTAAACTAACTGCGAGTAGTCACACAACCCGCCCTTGATCGTGGGCTCGGCTTTTCGAAAAGATTGATTTTACTCTGATCAGAGATGTACCACTGTACCCACAAGGCACGCACTCATCACTTACACCGAAGTGTAACGAGATGACCCATTTCACGGGAACTCGTGCCAAAACCTTCCATATGGTCTTCCCCGACTCAACAGCACCCTCTTATAGGTTTCGTACCGTGTCTCGCCATGTCGAGTTTCCACAATACCCCCCCTTGAGCCATCGTCGGTACAAGGCGCCCTGAGGGCTAGCCCCTTGCTCCCTCCACTATGGTACTGAGAGCCGGAGTGTTCCACACTTCTGGTTAGGACTTACCCATTAGACTTGTGGTTGGTACGGAAGTGCTTTGCAACAGATCCCGCAGACCGGTCCTTATAGTGCCCCGGGTGCGACATACCAAAACCCGAGCTTGCACCCGGAACCCACCATACTTATAACATGCCTAACTCCAACAGAGTCCAGAGACAAGAATAACAGGGTATTTCATATACCAGAATCCATCTAATCTACGACTCATTCTTTATATCCTATAGCAGTTGTGCCGGTACATTGGGCACTAGCTAATATAATATTTGTAGAGTGACAAGGAGTTAAGGCTCAATAAGCATGGCTTGGGTTTGCACACAAGGACGGGGATCTAATAAATATAAGTGTAAGGCTTGATCTTTGACTAATGCAATATTAACCTATGTGTTATAGCGTTAATTTATTAAATCATGGGCTCAATGATGATCAACTGTTTCAACAGAGGTGGTCGATGACTTGCCTTGATCAGCAAAGGGGGATGGAGGAACCTCGGGGTAGAACTCCTGCTCCTCAACGAACTCGTAGTCTTCTTGATACGAAAAAGAACAGTACATTCAATAAACAGACAAAAATTCACCAAATACTAAACATACACATTTGTGGGTTTTATTATGTGGAATAAAGCTTTAATATTCTGATGTTTGGTGAATAAATAGTAAACTTAATTTCTTAGGGCTTTTCTAATTTATTTTTCTGAATTAATAATTTATCCCTAAGGGGTTTTTATTCTTTTATTTGCTAAAAATATTTTGGGTAACAGTAACATACTGTTTTTATGTCATTAATGTGTAGAGAATAATATTCTGGTTTTAACAAAATTTGAATGGTGAAATTTGGAGTTAAAATGAGCAAGATATGAATTTTCAAAGTTTAAACTATTTTCTGAATTTTATTTAAACTGGGAAAATGGGCTCTGGTCCACGGTGAGCCAGGCCCACGGTGGACTGCGCCACTATGCGTGTGGACCGGTTGATCCAGAGCCGTCAGATCTGGATCTGGCGGCCAGGCGCGAGGCGGGAGGGGTAAGTGAAAATGGACGGCCACGATTAGATCTCGCGAACCGGTATGACGTGGACGCACCAGATCGATCGGTGGTTTTAAGTGGTGATCGACGGCCGAGAGGCCTCGATACCCCTTTGACCAGATCTGAGGGCCCAGATTAAATCCCGGAGGGATTTAATCCTAGCCCTCCGATCGCGATCGGGCGGTCGCGGCTCGATCCGGCACGGCACGACGTAAGGGGGCGCGTACCCCCCTTCGTCTCCGGCGACGGCGGGCTCGGGTGCGACCACGGCGGCGGCGACGAGTGCTTACGTGCCTAGCTAGGGCCAGAAATGGAACGGGGAGGTGACGGGGGTCACGATGGTACCTTCGGCGGCGAAGCTGGGCGACAGACGACGACGACGGCGAGGTCTCCTCGGGTGCTCGACGGCGACGGCGATCCTGCGGTATTCACGGCCGATGGAGTGGATGCTGGGGATGGCCGAGCGACGACGGATCCGATGGTGGCGGTGTCTAGGGATAAAGGAGCCGGGGTCGACGGCGATGGCTCGCCGGAGGCGAAACCGAACCAAAGCTCGAAAGAAGGGCGACGGCGCTCTGCTTTTGCTCGAGGATGGCTCTGCTGGCGTGGGGTGAGTGCGGTGAGGGGAGGGGCTTTTATAGGGGTCGCCGGCGGTGGATATGGTAGGGTTATCGGAGGAAACCGAGAGTGATCCTTTCCAACTCCGGCGAGGTTCCCTTTCTCCTCGGATTGGCTTCCTTATTCCCGATTGCGCGTGAACTAAGGATGGAAAGGGGTCGCGGCGGTCGGGGAAAGGGATCCCAGGGCGGATCAGGCGAGATCGAGGCGGCTGGCGGCAAAACAGGAAGGGGATCGCTGACGGGGAGGAAAGGGGATCCCCTTCCCGGGAGAAAGACGATCCTGACAGGTGGGCTCCACCTGTCAGTGAGCGATCCAAAAAGGAAGGGGGCCGACAGATGGGCCAGGCTGGTGAGAGGGCGGAGGCGGGCGCCTGTGACTGCCAAGTGGGACCGGAGCGGGCGCGGGCGGAAGAGAGAGGAGGGGAGCGGCGCCGACAGGAGGGACCCACGGGTCAGTGACCCACGGCTTGGATTGGGCTGGGCTCGGGCGAATTTGGGGTTGAGGCCCATTAAGCCTTTTTAATGCTTTTCTGATTTAAAATAAATCCAGTAATTCATATATTTGATTAAGGGTTGAATCATTGTTGGTAAAAATTTGTAAAAATTCCTAAAATTATATCTTGGGCTCTGGTTCATCTCATAAAATTTTCAGGTCCATATTTTGTGTATTTCTCCCTGTTTGGCTTTACTTGAGTTCTTTTATGATTTTCCTTTAATAAACAAATCCAGAATTGATTTGAATAATAATTTTCTTTTATTTTATTTGTTTTTATTTCTTGGGGTGTTACAATCCTATCCCCCTTACAGAGAATCTCGTCCTCGAGATTCGGATCAATCCTCGAATAGCTCAGGATGCTGTGCCTTGAGTTCATCTTCTTTTTCCCATGTAGCTTCCTCTACCGGATGATTGCTCCACTGTATTTTACAGAAGCGGATGACTCGACTCCTGGTGATCCTTTCTTTGACTTCCAATATTTTGACCGGCTTTTCCACATAGGTCAGATCCTCTTGAACATCCAACTGCTGTAGGTCCACTTGATCTGCCGGAACGCACATACACTTCTTGAGTTGGGATACGTGAAATACGTCATGTACTCCAGCCAAGGAGGGTGGTAATTCCAATTGATACGCAACTTCGCCTTGGCGTCGAACAATGGGAAATGGTCCAACATATCGAGGGGCCAACTTTCCTCTCATGTTAAATCGTTGAGTACCACGGAGAGGCGTAACTCGAAGATAGACATGGTCTCCTTCTTCAAATGCTAGGTCGCGACGACGATTGTCTGCGTAGCTCTTTTGTCGTGATTGGGCTGTCTTGAGTCGGTCTCTGATGATCCGTACCTTCTCTTCAGCTTCACGAAGAATATCCATTCCGAATACTTGGGATTCACCAGTTTGGTCCCAAAGTAAAGGCATTCTGCACCTACGTCCATATAGGGCTTCAAAAGGAGACATCTGAAGGCTGGCTTGATAGCTATTGTTGTACGAAAACTCAGCGTACGACAAGCTCTTGTCCCAAGTGGCTCCAAAATCCAAGACATATGCTCGAAGCATATCCTCCAATATCTGATTCACCCTCTCTGTTTGTCCATCTGTCTGAGGGTGGTAAGCGGTACTGAAATTCAATCTCGTGCCCATCTCCTCTTGAAGATTCTTCCAGAAATGAGAGGTAAACTGACTTCCTCTGTCGGATACTATCTTCTTGGGTACTCCGTGAAGACATACGATCCGGGCCATGTATAGTTCTGCCAGCTTAGGGCCACTAAAGGTCGTCTTGACGGCTATGAAATGTGCTACTTTCGTAAGCCGATCGATGATTACCCAAATAGAATCGTGTAGGACCGAAAGTAGCGACCAGAGGGGGGGTGAATGGGCGCCTTAAAAATTCTTTCGAATCAATGGCCTGTTCCCAATACCCAACGCACCTCAAAAGACTACGCAGCAGAAAATGAACAGAAGGCCTAAGTCTAAAGGTTTCTAACCTAGAAGCAACTGATGATAAACAGTGTAATACTAAAGTAGTGCAACTAGGCAGATGAACAAGGTGTAACAGGCCTAAACTTCTCAATGAAATGATCTAATTATGTATAAGATGAAAAGAGAAGTTACTGTCCAAATTTGTCTCCTGTTCGGAACTTGGCGAAGCCCCCTTCGCACGTCGAGGTCTGCTTCGGAGGTTGGTGACGGAGCCAGTCCGAGATGCCGAAGGTGTCACGGTCTAGCCTAGTTCGAAGTGGCAAGTTGCGAAGTGTACTTCGGAGCGCAGTATGACAATGCCGGAGCCTGGTTCGAAGTATGTACTTCGAAGTCAAGGCTTCGAACACAGCTTCGAACCAAGAGCTTCGGAGCAAAGTGACAGAGTCGGAGCCTGCTTCGAAGTGTGCACTTCGAAGACAAAACTTCGAACACAACTTTGAACCGTAAGCTTCGAACGGAAAGCTTCGAACACAACACACAAAAGGACAACCTTCGAACAAAGAAGCAAAGTCTGTCACACGACAGAAAATCAAGTCCGAAGCCTACACTCTATCTTCGAACAGGGAAAGCTTCGGAAGGAGAATCGAAGGTTGATACGCCACAAGGAAATCAAATCGAAGTCTATCAGAAATGACAAGCTTCGAACCCAACTTCGAAGCCTACCGAAGTGTGGACTTCGAACAGCTAGATTCGGAGTATGTTGTTCAAAGTATGCGATGCTGTCCGTTCACAAAAATACTTCGAAGCTTATCAACACAGACCGTACACCGAAAATCGAAGATTGAGCGAAGCCTTCGAAGATGCTAAGTCGAAGCCTGTCTCACGGAGCTGAGGGGCTTCGAACAGAGAAAGACTTCGCCAGAGACAGCCAGAAAAGGTAATAGACCCTGTCAGCTTCGATCAAAAAGCTGTGCAGTAGAAGGTGAAAAGCTGCACAGTACACTGTAGCTGCAGGGAAGTAGTACTACTTGCAACAGCAAGAACTAGTACTACTAGAATGAAGAACACACCCAGCCGAAGCCTCCAAAGCCTCAAAAATCACGGGAAAACTTGCTATGCTAATGAAATGCAGCCATTTAAAACCTTTGCAGATGCAGCACACAATGAAATAGGGCATTTACTGCAACATTAAAAGCAAAGCATTAACCACAGGAGCAAATGCTTCCTGGCGGCGCATGCAGGGAACCAAGAGAGGAGAGAGGCAATGCAAAAGACAAAAAGTGACCCAAAAGAGTGGATTTGATTTCAGCACAAAGGGGTAGTCCAAACCCTAGGGATTGGGGTCCTATTTATAGGCAGCCCAACACTAGGAATATTCTACCAGCCCCTTAGGGTTTTTTACAGACTCAAAAATAAAGGAAAAGACTCTACTGCCCTTAGGTATTTTTACAGACACGACTGACTGACTGTGGGCCTAGAGTAACAGATGACTTATCCGGAAGCTAAGTTTTCGTAGCGACTACGACTTCTCTTCTGGACAGTCGGATACAGAATCAACGGTTGTCAGTTTTGCGCCGAAACTGACAAAGCCTCCACCAGCTTTGCACCAGGTACCCGGATTGGGCCGGCCCGACTCCGCAGCTCTCTCAGCCCGGCAATCGCTCACCGCCCGTGTATCTGAGTCAGTCTTGGTCAACAGCCCAGTGGGTCTTCTACTGCTTCTGGCCCATGCACCCGGATTGGGCCAGCCCGACTTCACAGCCTCCTCTGCCCGACAGTCGCTCGCTGCCCGTGTACCTGAGTCACACGCGGCCCATGAAACAGCAGATCTCTTCTCTTCTTCAGTCCTCTTTGACTATCGTTGACAATGACTCATCACTTCTGGAGCCATGAGGCCCACGCTATTCAGCATGGCTCCTCAAATCGTACCCAAGTTGGGTCTTTGGTAGTCCGGTGATGAAATCCATACCGATCTCTTCCCACTTCCATTCAGGCACTTTAAGTGGCTGTAACAATCCTGCAGGCCTCTGATGTTCAGCTTTTACTCTTCTGCAGGTGTCACACTCGGTGACGAACTGGGCAATCTCTCTTTTCATGCTGACCCACCAGTAATGTTCCTTCAGGTCCTGGTACATCTTGGTACTGCCGGGATGAATGGAGTACAATGTCTCATGGGCTTCTCTCAGGATAAGGGTCTTTATCTCTGGCTTATCCGGTACACATATCCGGGTTCCAAACCATATGGTGCCGTTCTCGTCCTCTGAAAATCCTGGGGCTTTTCCTTGCCTCATGTTCTTCCTAATGGCAGCTATATCTGGGTCTTCCATTTGAGCATCTCGGATTTGTTCGAACAGGACAGGTTGAGTCTCCAAGGTGGCTAGATATGCTCTCGTGGTTAACCCAAGATTCAACTTTTCCATTTCTCTACATAACAGGGGTGCGTGTTCTTGAATCATCATGGCCGTGCAATATCCCTTGCGACTTAATGCATCAGCTACCACATTTGCTTTTCCGGGGTGGTAGTGAATACCTAAGTCATATTCCTTTATTAGTTCCAACCATCGTCTTTGCCTTAAGTTAAGGTCTGGCTGTGTGAAGATGTACTTCAAGCTCTTGTGGTCCGTAAAGATCTCAGAGCGATTTCCAACCAAATAATGCCTCCAAATCTTAAGGGCGTGTACCACAGCGGCTAGTTCCAAATCGTGGGTCGGGTAGTTCAACTCATGAGGTCTCAACTGACGGGAGGCATAGGAGATAACTTTTCCGTCTTGCATAAGAACACATCCCAATCCTTGGCGGGATGCGTCGCAATAGACATGGAAGTCTTTCCGGATATCGGGTAGGGTCAGTATGGGTGCAGATACCAAACGGGTCTTGAGGGTGCGGAAACTTTCCTCGCATTCAGGAGTCCATTCAAACTTCTCTCCTTTCTGTAACAACTTGGTCATTGGCTTGGCTATCTTAGAAAAATTCTCAATGAATATCCGATAATATCCGGCCAAACCCAAAAAACTTCGTATCTCAGATACGTTCGTGGGTGGCAGCCAATCCGTAACTGCTTCTACGGTGGCAGGGTCTACTGCGATTCCTTGCGCAAAGATGATGTGTCCAAGGAATTTTACCTCTTCCATCCAAAACTTGCATTTGCTGTACTTGGCATACAATTGGTGTCCCCTTAGCTTCCCTAAGGTTAACCGGAGGTGAGCCTCGTGCTTTTTTTGGTCCTTGGAATAAATGAGGATGTCGTCTATGAAGACTACGATGAATTTGTCCAAATACTCCATGAACACCTTATTCATCATATTCATGAAGAATGCAGGGGCGTTGGTCAATCCAAAGGACATAACCGTGCACTCATATAATCCATAACGGGTGGTAAAAGCAGTCTTGGGTATATCTTCTTCTCGGATCCTTAACTGATGATAACCAGAATGCAAGTCGATCTTCGAGAATACTGTAGCTCCTTTTAGCTGGTCGAAGAGATCGTCGATCCGAGGCAACGGGTACTTATTCTTGATGGTTACTTCATTCAAAGCGCGATAATCCACACACATACGCTTTTCCTTGTCTTCTTTCTTCTCGACGAAGATGACGGGGGCACCCCACGGCGATGTGCTAGGTCTGATGTAGCCTTTCTTCTCGAGGTCCTCCAACTGCTGCTTCATCTCAGCTAACTCATTGGCGGCCATCCGGTATGGTCGCTTATAAATAGGGGTGGTTCCGGGCACCAAGTCGATCCTGAACTCGATATCCCTCTTGGGTGGCATCCCTGGTAAATCCTCTGGAAATACGTCCGGGTATTCACACACTATTGGTATCTCTTCAAGGGTAATCTGGTGCAGTCTTGGCCTTCTGATCTTCAGACTTGGCATTTGAAATGTGACGGCAATCCCTTCTTCACTGGTCACAGTTACTTTCCTCTGGGCACATTCTATTACCCCTTGGTATTTGTTCAACCAATCCATCCCTAGAATGAGGTCCAACCCTTGGCATTCTATGAGGATGGGGTCAGCCCAAAATACGGTGTCGTGGATATCTATCCATACTTTTGGGCTATAGGTTAGGGCCAGGGTTTGTTTTCCCGGGGTGACTATTTGTACGGCTCTGGGTAGTTCTTCTATGTTTAGATAGTTCTTTCCCACAAAATCGGTTGATATGAAGGAGTGCGTAGCTCCAGTGTCGAATAAAACCACGGCAAGTGCTGAATGTACCAAGAACTTACCCATCACTATCTCTGGTGCGGCCTGAGCTTCTTCAGCGGTGACGTGATTGACTCGGGCGCGGATGGCGGGGTTCGCGGCAACTCCTTGGACGCGCTTGGGGTGAGGGCACGCATTGGAGTAATGCCCTTCCTAACGGCAGTTGAAACATACCACGGGCTTGCCGTGCTTGTCGCGCAGGATTTCCGCCTTCTTTGCCGGGGCGGTTGGTGCAGCTGGGGCGGCGGGAGCGGGGCGAGGCTGTCCGGTTCCGGCGTTGGCAGCGGGTGGCGCCGGACGATACACGGGTCGGGGGTGGTATTGTGGCGCCGGTGGAGGAGGTGTGAATCGGGGCCTCTGTGCCATGCCTTGGTTCTGCCTGAATGCTATCATCCTCTTCTTCTTCAGGTCAACCTTATTCTGTTGGGTCTCCTGCATAATAGCTTTGTTCACCAACTTTTGGAAGTTGGCGAAATCTCCGGAGATAAGTTGTAGGGACAACTCATCCTTCAGTCCCCGGAGGAACTTAGCCTGCCTGGCCGCATCGGTACGGACCTCCTCAGGTGCGTACCTGGCCAACCTGTTGAACTCATGCAGATACTCGGTTACGGACCTGCTCCCCTGCTGCAGGTCTATGAACTCTTGTTGTTTCTGTGCGATAACACCGTCGGGGATGTGGGCGGCACGGAAAGCGGCCGAAAACTCTGCCCAAGTATGGGCGTGGCCCTCGGGCAGAGTCTCGCGATGATTGTCCCACCACTCAGCGGCGGGACCATGAAGCTGGTGGGTGGCGAAGGCCACCCTCTCCTGCTCGGTGCAAGTAAGGAGGTCGAGCTTCTTCTCGATGGCTCGTAACCAATCCCCAGCCTCCATGGGGTTGGTGGTGCTTGAGAAGGTCGGTGGGCGGACTCGGAGGAATTCCGAGAGTTGAGAGGCGGGAGCGGGAGCTGGTGTGGCGGGTCGGGGCAGCTCGGGCTGTTGGTGAAGTCGGAAGAACTGAGCCTGCTGCTCTTGCATCTGCTGTTGTTGCTGCTGCATCTGGTTCCGAAGGGCTGAGACCAGCTGGTTTTGCGTGGCCATCATCTCGGCCAGAGTGGGGTGATTGGCAACCGGGACTTGCCTTTGCCCAGTTGCTCCCCACTGAGGCAAGTTTCCATTATCTCCTCCGTTCTGAGGAGCGTCGGAACCCTGAGTGTTGGTCATCCTGGAGTTTTCAAAGTAGACAACATTTATTTTTAGAGAACTCTTTATGTTTTATTTCAAAAGGTACCGTTCTTGCGGTTACATTTATTTATTTCGTCATTCATGCCTTATGTTTTGACATGAATGGTAATACAAGCAAGCAAAAATGAAAAACAATCAACCGTAAAACTACGTCTACGGTAGCTTGGGGGACGGCTCAATCTCGGGCTCGTGGGAGACGATCGGGGTCGAAGAGCTGGATGGTCCGGCGGGTGGTGCACTGCGGGAGATCCTCTTGGGCCTCACGGTAGGGATCCGAAGGGGTTTCTTCTTGCGGGGCGGATGAGGCGCGATCTCCTCAATGTCCTTCTTCAATTCTTCGATCTGGTAACGGAGCTGTGGGTTGATGGCGACATGCTGCCGAAGGAGCTCATTCTGATGCCGTAACTCCTCTGCCTCGGCTGCCAAGCGATGTCCCTGCTGGATACGGCGATGAAGATCTCCGTTCTCGCGGTTTAGATCCTCAGAAGACTGTCGGTAAAAACTGATCGTGTCGCGCTGTCCATTGGCGTCCTGTAGTGCCTCGTAATGAAGATCATCCATGGCCTCCAACAGGCACATGGTATGACCAATCGCAGAATGGCGCTGGGAGAGTGTGCTGACGAAGACGTTGTGGGGACTCCCTGGGGTGCGAAGAGGTACGAAGCGGAAGTCCGTGTCGTAGAGCTCACTGTCATAGATCATCCGGAGCTCTGTGAGTGCCTGGAGGGCGGTGCGCTGGCTGGCAACCAGGAAGGTAGGTCCTCCTCCGCGGTAGGTGTGAGCTGTCTGAGGGGAGGGCTGGACGATGACGGTGACCTCGCAGAAGCTTTCTTCCTCGTTGGGGAAGACTCCATGGTACATCGCCTCGTGCTCAAATCCGAGGAAACCGACGAGCATGCGCAGCTCGCGGATGAATCCGGCTTCACCACGAAGGTTCCCACTCATGGTACGGACCGACATCTACAAAAGAGAGAAAGTTTTTGTGAAAATCTCGGAAGATGAGAGGATAAGTAGTGTTTGTAAGAAAATATAGTAAGTATAAGTCCTAAGGTCAGGTCTGTTAGGCTTCCTACAGTCAAGTCGGCTCTGATACCATCTTGTCGCGCCCCGATTTAATAAATCAGGACCTTTATTGAAGTTCCAAAGAAAATCAATAAACCAAGACGTTCATCAAGCGACCACGTACAATACGGGCAATCATTCACGGTTCGTAGACCGCATTAATACAAAAGTGAATAAAGATGAAGAGAAACTAATAAAATAAGGGTCCTAGATGAACGCCTCCTTCCAGTCTCGCCTTGACTGGGTCGCTACTCCAGACCTTCATCCTCCTCGTAGTAGACGGGCTCTGATGGTGTAAGTCAACGGGGTGAGTACATATGTACTCAGCAAGCCACCGAATGCAAATATAATGCAAGATAATAACAAGGGAGATAGTGGCTAGTTTTGCGGAAGCAGCATGTTTGTAAAGCATTAAGTGTGAGCAATTTATTAGTACAGAAAAGTAAACATGTATATGCATCATCATCTTCTAACTCGAGGAGTACGTTTTACCTCCTCGCACAACAGTCCTTACATGCCATGAATAACTCATCCATTCAAACAATTGTAAACTAACTGCGAGTAGTCACACAACCCGCCCTTGACCGTGGGCTCGGCTTTTCGAAAAGATTGATTTTACTCTGATCAGAGATGTACCACTGTACCCACAAGGCACGCACTCATCACTTACACCGAAGTGTAACGAGATGACCCATTTCACGGGAACTCGTGCCAAAACCTTCCATATGGTCTTCCCCGACTCAACAGCACCCTCTTATAGGTTTCGTACCGTGTCTCGCCATGTCGAGTTTCCACAATACCCCCCCTTGAGCCATCGTCGGTACAAGGCGCCCTGAGGGCTAGCCCCTTGCCCCCTCCACTATGGTACTGAGAGCCGGAGTGTTCCACACTTCCGGTTAGGACTTACCCATTAGACTTGTGGTTGGTACGGAAGTGCTTTGCAACAGATCCCGCAGACCGGTCCTTATAGTGCCCCGGGTGAGACATACCAAAACCCGAGCTTGCACCCGGAACCCACCATACTTATAACATGCCTAACTCCAACAGAGTCCAGAGACAAGAATAACAGGGTATTTCATATACCAGAATCCATCTAATCTACGACTCATTCTTTATATCCTATAGCAGTTGTGCCGGTACATTGGGCACTAGCTAATATAATATTTGTAGAGTGACAAGGAGTTAAGGCTCAATAAGCATGGCTTGGGTTTGCACACAAGGACGGGGATCTAATAAATATAAGTGTAAGGCTTGATCTTTGACTAATGCAATATTAACCTATGTGTTATAGCGTTAATTTATTAAATCATGGGCTCAATGATGATCAACTGTTTCAATAGAGGTGGTCGATGACTTGCCTTGATCAGCAAAGGGGGATGGAGGAACCTCGGGGTAGAACTCCTGCTCCTCAACGAACTCGTAGTCTTCTTGATACAAAAAAGAACAGTACATTCAATAAATAGACAAAAATTCACCAAATACTAAACATACACATTTGTGGGTTTTATTATGTGGAATAAAGCTTTAATATTCTGATGTTTGGTGAATAAATAGTAAACTTAATTTCTTAGGGCTTTTCTAATTTATTTTTCTGAATTAATAATTTATCTCTAAGGGGTTTTTATTCTTTTATTTGCTAAAAATATTTTGGGTAACAGTAACATACTGTTTTTATGTCATTAATGTGTAGAGAATAATATTCTGGTTTTAACAAAATTTGAATGGTGAAATTTGGAGTTAAAATGAGCAAGATATGAATTTTCAAAGTTTAAACTATTTTCTGAATTTTATTTAAACTGGGAAAATGGGCTCTGGTCCACGGTGAGCCAGGCCCACGGTGGACTGCGCCACTATGCGTGTGGACCGGTTGATCCAGAGCCGTCGGATCTGGATCTGGCGGCCAGGCGCGAGGCGGGAGGGGTAAGTGAAAATGGACGGCCACGATTAGATCTCGCGAACTGGTATGACGTGGACGCACTAGATCGATCGGTGGTTTTAAGTGGTGATCGACGGCCGAGAGGCCTCGATACCCCTTTGACCAGATCCGAGGGCCCAGATTAAATCCCGGAGGGATTTAATCCTAGCCCTCCGATCGCGATCGGGCGGTCGCGGCTCGATCCGGCACGGCACGACGTAAGGGGGCGCGTACCCCCCTTCGTCTCTAGCGACGGCGGGCTCGGGTGCGACCACGGCGGCGGCGACGAGTGCCTACGTGCCTAGCTAGGGCCAGAAATGGAACGGGGAGGTGACGGGGGTCACGATGGTACCTTCGGCGGCGAAGCTGGGCAACGGACGATGACGACGGCGAGGGTAGACGGCGAGGTCTCCTCGGGTGCTCGACGGCGACGGCGATCCGGCGATATTCACGGCCGACGGAGTGGATGCCGGGGATGGCCGGGCGACGACGGATCCGATGGTGGCGGTGGCTAGGGCTAAAGGAGCCGGGGTCGACGACGATGGCTCGCCGGAGGCGAAACCGAACCAAAGCTCGAAAGAAGGGCGACGATGCTTTGCTTTTGCTCGAGGATGGCTCTGCTGGCGTGGGGTGAGTGCGGTGAGGGGAGGGGCTTTTATAGGGGTCGCCGGCGGTGGATATGGTAGGGTTATCGGAGGAAACCGAGAGGGATCCTTTCCAACTCCGGCGAGGTTCCCTTTCTCCTCGGATTGGCTTCCTTATTCCTGATTGCGCGTGAACTAAGAATGGAAAGGGGTCGCGGCGGTCGGGGAAAGGGATCCCAGGGCGGATCAGGCGAGATCGAGTCGACTGGCGGCAAAACAGGAAGGGGATCGTCGGCGGGGAGGAAAGGGGATCCCCTTCCCGGGAGGAAGACGATCCTGACAGGTGGGCTCCACCTGTCAGTGAGCGATCCAAAAAGGAAGGGGGCCGACAGATGGGCCAGGCTGGTCAAAGGGCGGAGGCGGGCGCCTGTGACTGCCAAGTGGGACCGGAGCGAGCGCGGGCGGAAGAGAGAGGAGGGGAGCGGCGTCGACAGGAGGGACCCACGGGTCAGTGACCCACGGCTTGGACTGGGCTGGGCTCGGGCAAATTCGGGGTTGAGGCCCATTAAGCCTTTTTAATGCTTTTCTGATTTAAAATAAATCCAGTAATTCATATATTTGATTAAGGGTTGAATCATTGTTGGTAAAAATTTGTAAAAATTCCTAAAATTATATCTTGGGCTCTGGTTCATCTCATAAAATTTTCAGGTCCATATTTTGTGTATTTCTCCCTGTTTGGCTTTACTTGAGTTCTTTTATGATTTTCCTTTAATAAACAAATCCAGAATTGATTTGAATAATAATTTTCTTTTATTTTATTTGTTTTTATTTCTTGGGGTGTTACAATGATCGAGAATGAAATATTTACTTGTTGTCATGGAGGGTACAAGTATGATGTCATAATATTACATATGTGCTATTACTATAATTTACATGTTGATTTATAAATTCTGATGTAACTTACTATTATTTACTATTCTGAATTGAGTCTAGCTTTATGCTAAAAATAAACTACAAATGCAGCTCTCTTTGATCTCAACTTGCATTTAGAAATATGTCTTCCCAAGGTGTGGGTAGGTGTTTGTCAATACATTTATGTATTGACCCACCTCATGTGGATGTTCTTTTAGATTTTGATGCATGGAGCGACATGTCTAGCGACGAGTACTTTGGGTCTATTTTCAGATATTTCGATGATTGCTCTTTCTAGGGTGGTTCCTAGCCGGTTGTCTGTGTGGTCTTGGTAGATGGGCTACCTTTTTCCGCTACATTTGAACTCTTTTATTTGGTCGGTTGGCACTATCTCTAATGTATGACTTATGTACCATTTAGTTAAGAGCCTTGCTATCTATTTATATATATGCATATTGTATGGATGTGATGATAAGGTTGTGGATGCGTGTACTAGCCAACGGATCATGAGACTAGTATTTTATACACTCCAGCCTCCAAGTATTCAAGAATTCCATCCCCGGGTGCCGAAGTAGATGGTCTAGATAATTAGACATATGTAGGCCCCATTTGGATGACAAGAACTAAAGTTTAGTGCCTATCACACCAGATGTTCGGATGCTAATTTGAAGAACTAAACATGAGCTAATAATAAAACTAAGTACATAAATGAGGGCTAATTCGCGAGACGAATCTAATAAACCTAATTAGTTCATGTGCAAATGATGGATTAATTAGGCATAATAGATTCTTCTCATAAATTAGCTCATGGCTTTTGCAATTAGTTTTATAATTAGCTCATATTTATTCCTTTTAATTAGCATCCGAACATCCAATTTGATACTTAGCCCAAGAGATACAAACACCCCTTTAGGCACACAAACCCATTAGGTTACCTAATAGTGTTCTATAAACCTACGGCGCCCTAAAAAGATATAAGTATTTCTATAACCTGTTAGAAAAACTAAGGGGTCTTAGGATTCTTAGGATCGTCTAGGGATAGAACCAGCAGGGACAGACTTAGGTGTGTACCTTTTAGTGTGCTCCGGGATGAGGAGGACGCCATGGCAATGGTGCTGTGGCGTCGGAGTCCGGCGAGTCGAAATGGAGGTGAGGGAGGCTTCCCATCGCTTCGGCATGGCTTAGATCGGTAGCCAGAATGTGTTGAGCTAGGCGTATGAACCAACCCCGGCTCATACGCCCAGCTTCCCATTTTATATGCCACGCGATAGGGGCCCTCAACAACTTCAGTTGGGGCGCCTCCGATCAAGGCGCCTGAAGACCAGGAGGGAGGTTAGGGTGTGGCGAGTCTTAGGGGGAAGAGAGGGACTCAGCCCTCCCTCTCTTCCCGAGAGATCTAATCCTAACATTCTCCCCCTAGATCTCATCTTAATTCTTATCTTAACTTGACATTACCTCTATCTCATTATAAATCAATGCATAGAGCATGATGCATCACAGTAGTCAGTTACGTACTATGTGACTCAACAGCTACAATACACCTCTCTACTCTGAAATAGTTTCTAAACTTATTTTGGGCCCTTATAAATCCATAGATCATAGGCTTTCCTTACACCCATGTCGACTAAGTGTTCTCTAAACACAGTGGGAGGTAAGCCTTTTATGAGCGGATCCGCAAGCGTTCGCTTGGTACTTATATGCTCTACTTATTGTTTGATCTTGGATTCTCTCCTCAACAATATAACACTTAACTTAGATGTGTTTGGCAGCAACACACTTCTTGTTGTTATAGGAGAAATATACTGTTGACTCATTGTTACAGTATAACTTAAGTGGTTTTAAAATGCTGTCGACCACTCTTAAAACCGGAATAAATTTCTTAAAACATAGTGCCTGTCCGGCGACCTCATAACATACTAGAAACTCGACATATATTGTGGAAAATGCCGTCACAGTTTGTTTGAAGCTTTTCCACGACACAGCTCCCTTTGCGAGTGTGAATACACAACTTAATGTGGACTACTTAGCATTCACTCATCTCGCAAGGTCTTAATTTGAATAACCCGCAATCGCTAGGTTATTTAATCTTTCATACATTAGCATGAGGTCGTTGTGCCTTATATAAATCTCAAGGCTTTCTTAATTTAATCCAGCGATCTATTTCTGGATTTTCTGATATCTGCCAAGCATTCCGGTGGTATAAACTTAGTCAGGGCGAGTACATAATTGAGCATACATTGGCTTCCGACAGCAGAAGCATATGGAACCAATCTAATTTGATTGATCTCATATTGGTTCCTGGGATACTAAAAGTTCCCAACTTATCACCCTTGACTATCGGATCAGTCGATAGCTTATACGCATGCATACTATATACTTTATCAGTATATCTTCTAGTATGCCGTATGCAATAATCTTAATACCCCCTTAATGGTATCTTAGAGAAACTCTAATCCTAACATATAGGAAAATTTCCTCAAGATACTTAATATCAACGAGAGAACAAGAATTTCTTAGTTGTCCTCTTCATTCTCCTTAATAACCCCAAATTTTCTAATAGTCTAATCAAATTTTAGGTGCCCTTACTTAAACTTATTTAAGTCCATAAATGGACTTAGATAAATGGCATCCTAAAATTTCCTTTCCTTTCTATGACAAAACACTTAGTTGTGTCATATAGACATTCTCAATTAAAGTTTATTGAAAATGTCATCTTTATATCAATCTGATGCAGTTCTAAGTCATAATATGCCTTAATGATTCTTAAGGAATCCTTAAATAAGACATACAAGAATGTCTCATTTAATCTGCTTCTTATCTGAGTTGGCACATTATTTACTAAGTTAGAGAGTTGTTCCTTTACTTCTTCATTAGCATCATCTAGAAATGCAGATTCCTGAATAACAGGAGCCTCATGTACAATAGATGTCGCTAATGAAGGTCCAATCTCAAGTGTTGGATAAAGGACACTACCATAGGTACATGGAAAAATTGCTCTTGAATCATAGGAGTGGATTCACCAACCCACTTCTCTTCAAGATTAATTTCTCTAAGTACCGTGCTCCCCCTGATTAAAGCATCTTCTAAAAAATGCATGTCTCGTTTCTACAACTTAACATGTCTGTTAGGACATTAAAAAACGAGATCACTTAAACTTATCTTTGCAGTCAATAAAATCAACAACTTACTGTCTTAGGACTTTAACTTATTAATATTTGGGTTAAAAATATAGACTTAGCAGGATGACATACCCTTATTCTAAAATAATTTAGAAATGGTTATCGTCATGTCCAAAATTCTTATGGTGCTTTTAGGCACAGACTTATTTGGGATCCAATTAAAATTATGAATGGTGGTTTGAATGCCTCCATCCACAAATTAATCGGTAGAGTGGAATAACTTACCATACTACTTACTATGTCTACTAAAGTGCGAGTGCACCTTGTAGCCACTCTATTTTGCTAAGGTACACCCGGTACAAAATACCGGGCTATTTTGCCATTTCTATAGAACCTTGCAGAAGAGTTCAAGAAATCGGCCATACGGGGTATATTGACCGTACCACGGTCAGATCTTACTCTTTTAAACTTTAGATCATGCTGATATAAGAATAAGCCTTAAAACATCTTAAATTTATCCAGAGCAACTGATGATCTGATCGCTATGATCTGATCGCTCTTAGATTGGATAAATGTTAATCAATTGATTCTAAATCACCGTTGGGCAGAATTAGAATCAATTGAACTTAAATATAATAACATTATCACCAACGTTGGTCAGGAGATAAAAATTACTACAATCATTAAACTTAATTTCGCGTCTTTCTTAGTTTATTTGACGTATTTATCTTAATGCAATATATGCATGAAACTTAGTCTAAAGAAACTAAAGCGGAAGAATTGACTCAACGTTCAATCCTCCCCCTCAAAATATGGCCCATTAGATAGTGCCATAATTTCGAAAATACGTCATCAATTCTTTTGCTCTTATCATTATTCTCAAAAGCAAGACTAAAGACTTTATTTCTAAGTGCGAAAATTCATCTATTACCATTCTTGTTCATCCATTTTGGGAACTTCACATATTCCTTCATGTGGTGTTCCTCCTTACAATGTCTGTATGTGCTATGTATGTGCCCTTCAGGACATCATGTTCCTTTATGTAATCTTATAAGAGGAGTCCTTAGTATTATTAGAACAAGTCTTATAATGCTTCTTCCCTTTTATTCGTGTTGCACATTATGACCTAAATCATTGTGTGCTTTCTTAATTCTTATACATAGTCTGAAAACAACATCTACAAAATCCAACACTCTCGCTGTAAGTTGTAGTTGATCACAAGATGATCAGAAAAACTTAGTGTGACGTCATAATAAAAATTGGACGATGATATCGTCCTCGAGTTCTTTATTCATGGGTTTCAGCTTTGAAACACCAAAAACTTACTGAGCTTTTCTTAATAAGCGTGCTAGCATACGCCTTAGAAAAAATCACTTTCAGATACTCTTTGTTGTATCATGACGTGGGATAGAACCCCCTAATTAGCTCCATAATGGAGCTCTTAATCATAATACATTTTGTGTTTCCATTGATTTCATTTAGTACGATATATCTTATTTTATTCTTATTTCGGCGAAGTCACGTAACCTTATGACAAAAGTCTCTTGGCTTTCATCCTCTCAGATCACGGGCTTCGCACGCTTAGTTAGACAATCAAGCATTAAAGCAAGATCTATGTCCTATAGCACAATCGCTATCTTAATATCTCATCTCTGGGAACCGTAGTTCTTACCATTGAGAGACTCAATGCTGGAGATATGATTTAGCAAATTTCTAATAAGGAACATCATCAAAATATAACACACATAATATGACACATGGAAATTTAACGTTGGTCAAAATCAACATGTGACATACCATAAACTTAAAAGGCGAATTAATTCCACATCACCGTTGGGCAGAAATAGAATCAATTCTACTAAACCACAGTAATTTCATCACCAACGTTGGTCAGGAGATAAAATCACTATGTTAACAAAATACAACATTTATAATGCCAAATTAAATTATCTCGTTGGTTCAAATTTAATTGACAGAATAAATACTACTTAATTGATAGGATGAACATGGTTCTAATCTTAAAACAGTGTATTTGCAGTGGAAGACTTAAAACTAATTAATACACTGCTTAATCAGTAATAAAATTCTGAATTTACAGCATGATACTAATTTTAAACAGTGTACGCACAATGAAAGACTTAATCTAAACATGCACAGCGAAAGACTTAATTTTAATTAATACACTGCTTAAAACAGTAATGAAAATTCTGAATTTAAACTTAAATAAAATTCCTAATAGATATTCTTCAATTAAATGTAGTCCTTGGACTAAATTTAATAAATAAATATCACAAAAATACTAAAAGTGCTTTAAAATTCAGAACACAAAATTACTGAGTAATTTTAAATAGTGTATGCACAGCGGAATACTTAATCTTAATTAATACACTGATTAAAAACAGTAATAAAAATTCTGAATTTAAACTTAAACAAAATTCTAAAACAAATATTCCTTAATTAAATATAGTCCTTAGACTAAATTTAATAAAGAAAATATCATAAAAGTACTTAAAAGGTGCTGCAAAATTCAGAATAAATTTACTGTGTATGTTCAAAATTGTACAAAATTTTTACCCACAGATAACTTATCTTTTCCTTAATTTTGGGCATTTTTCTGAATTTCCAGATAATTTTTAATCAGAAAACAATTACTTAATTGTGGAAAAAATTAAAACAGAAAACGGCCCAAAACTTGGCCCAACAAATACTTTTGGCAGGCCGAAGCCTAGCTGGGCCTAGGCCAGGAATTCGCTGCGCGCGCGTGCAACCTGGGCCTGGGCCGGCTATTGCTCCCCCCGCCTGGGCTGATTGCGGTCCCTTTAATCCTGGCCGTCGGATTAGATCCGATGGCCAGGCACTGAAGTCGGCGGTACAAAAACACACGCACCCCCCCACCGGAAAACCCTAAACCTAATTTCTCTCCCCTCCCTCCACCCGGCTAGAGCTAGCGGTGGCGCGCGGCGCGCGGCGGCGGCCGGTAGCTGGCGGCCGTGCGTGTGGCGGCGCGAGGCGGAGCGGCGGCGGACCGGTGGCCACGCACGCGGTGGCGCGAGGCGGAGCGGTGGTGGACCGGCGGCCACGCACGCGGCGGCGGAGCAGGAGGGTGACTGAGCGGCGGAGGCGCCATCGCGGGCCCACTCGCCGGTGCGCGCGCTCACTCGAGGGTGAGCGGCACTCCGTCGAGGCGGTCCACGGCGGCGAGCCCTCGGCCGGCTACGCGTACTCCGGCGAACGGTGGCGCAACGAGGCGAGGGGCACGGTGAGGAGGCGCCACCCCCCTTATTTTCTTAGCTAGGGTTAGGGTTAGGGTGAAAACCCTAACCATACCTTTCGGATCTGAGCTCCTCTCTGTTCGGTTTTCTTTTGTGGTTTCTTACTTCCTGCCGAAGGCTATCCAGAGAGGTGCGGGTGCTTAGGGCTAGGGTTCATGCGGGGAGCGGTGGTGTTGCTCGACCGACCCGAGCCCTTGCACCGGTTCACCGGCAAGCGGCGGTGAGTGATGGCTGCCCGGGCGTCCACCCGAGGCGTTCTCTTAGGGATTTCTTAATCTACCCGAAGCTTTCTCTTAGGGTTCTGTTCGGGTTCTTAGGGGTATGCTTTGGGGTTAAACAAAGGGCTTACAGGGATTAGGGTTAGGGTTTCGGAGAACCCTAACCCTATGTTCTTAATGCGGCTCTGGGTGTCAGATCAGGGAGATCCGACACTACTCTTTCCTCTAACTAGTCTAGAACCCTAGCACCATTGCTCTGATACCATTGTTAGAAAAACTAAGGGGTCTTAGGGTTCTTAGGATCGTCTAGGGATAGAACCAGCAGGGACAGACTTAGGTGTGTACCTTTTAGTGTGCTCCGGGATGAGGAGGACGCCATGGCAATGGTGCTGTGGCGTCGGAGTCCGGCGAGTCGAAATGGAGGTGAGGGAGGCTTCTCATCGCTTCGGCATGGCTTAGATCGATAGCCAGAATGTGTTGAGCTAGGCGTATGAACCAGCCCCGACTCATACGCCCAGCTTCCCATTTTATCTGCCGCGCGACAGGGGCCCTCAACAACTTCAGTTGGGGCGCCTTCGATCAAGGCGCCTGAAGACCAGGAGGGAGGTTAGGGTGTGGCGAGTCTTAGGGGGAAGAGAGGGACTCAGCCCTCCCTCTCTTCCCGAGAGATCTAATCCTAACATAACCATCTATGTAAAATATGATATAATGTAAATTTTAGACCTAAGATTATAAATAGATTCATGCGTGTTGTAATTGGCATATTTTCTTGAAGAGATACACTCATAATTGTTAATATATTTTAATAGTGTATTTGTTTGATATTATAAATATAAATATTTTTTGTTTAACCTTTGTCAAAATTAAAAATGTTTAATTTGAAAAAGATAACGATTTATAATAGAAAATGGAGATAGTATTTTATTCAAAGCATGCACTTTTGAAGTCAAATTCTTTCCGGGTCTGAATATTTGGCTTCGACGCAGAGTCAAAATTATGTCCCCGGTTGACCAGCTAGCCAAACAAGCGTATACACCGTCAAAGGAGCATGTTTTACAGTACTTATCCTGCATAATTAATCTGATGCAAATTGGAATTCGTCATAATAAACTCTAGTTAACCTAAATTAAGTTTACCAATGTTATATATGCAGCCAAACATAATACTGAATAATCCTAATTAATCTAGCTGTGTATGCAATGGCCACGGCTTGCATACGTACGCTGACCTTTCTGTTGTTGTTGATCAAGTCCAAGGTCAAGCCGTCAAATTAAAGGTAAAAGTTCGCAGTGTTGTACTTTGGAAAAGAACACTCGGTAAAATGAAGGGTAAAAACTCTGCAAAATGGTCTCAAGTCAAACAGTTTAAACTCGTCTATGCAAAGTAGGGGACATATTTGAAAATTTGAATCTCTTCTTGCATTGTTCAGCTAATCCATGATCTATACAAGTATACAATATGGTTACAGATTGACAGGGCCTAGTTAGCGAGCTATGCCAGTGACGGCATGCTTTAATTTATTTCGAATCAAAGCGCCTAAATTGACTAATTAACTATGAACAACTTGCAAGGCTAGCTCCATTTTTGCATGGAATCAAAGCTCTTACGCAAAAAGAATGAAATAACCAATTGAACAGAGTGCTTCACCCCTACGCGCGCATGTACAATTCAAAGCTGCGCCGCCGACGTGCGGCGAGCACTTGTGCTTCTTATGGGTGGCAAGTTCCTGATCCGCCGGAGCCGCCGGGATTATTGGTGCACGGGTTGGTGGCGCCGGCCTGCAGGACCTGCAAGATGAGCTCACCGACGACGGCGCCGCCGCCCTGCAGCCAGCTCCTGACGTCCGCCTCCAGCAGCCTCGCCGCGGCGATCGCGTTGCAGCATTGCATCAGCAGCATCGCCAGCAGCACCGCTCTCACCATCACCGCCGATGCCATATATGTCAATCGATCGATCGTACGCACGTATAGTAATTAGGATGTTGACTAGCTAGAGTTTGTTCAGTTCGATCAGACAGATGGCAGAAACAGGGGAAGAAATTAAGCACGTCGAATGCCTCAAGAAGTAGTAGAGCTGGTGGATGTTGGAAGAGAGACATGATGGGTTGTTTATATAGAGATTTTGGTGGTGGTTTCACGGTTCGTTGGAGTGAAATGCCCAACAAAATCAAGTGACCAGGTCTATTCTTCCGCGCAGCTTGTAAACGCAACTACTTTTTTCCAAGCTTTTGATTCTCATAGAGCGCGTCTTTTGATCAGCGCGCGCCGCGCGCATGCATGCAGTGTCGGATGAAACATGCATACTACTTATCGTTTGTTTTTTACATAAACTTTTCAATTTTTGACTAATTTTATATAAAAATATATATATCAATAGTTATAATATTAAATTAATGAGAAATATAAATAATAGTGTGTTTATTTGATTACAGAACTAGCTAGTTTGTACGTCTAGCTAGGCTGGCAGGCGGCAGCTAAGCTCAGTTCGCTCGAAGTGTGCCGATGAGCAGTGTTACTCCTACCGAACTAGCATGCCTCGATGACCAGTTACAGGTTAAAATCGATCAAAAGTTGAATTTAAAATATTGAACTGAACGGCTATCGAGTGGTTTGAATTTAAAATGTTGATTTTTTTTTACATAAGCTGTCGAGTGGTTTGACGTTAGTAACCAGTCAGTTATTAGCCATACTAACCAACTAGTTTGCATCAAAAACCAATTGGTTTTAAAAAATAATGTAAAATAGAAAAATTAGAATTTTTAAAATATGGAAAAATCAAGAAAAATATAGGAATATAAATAAAAATTTCCATATCACAATAAAATTATTTTATATGATTTTTAATTTTTTTAATTCAATGGTAGAGCATCACACGTGTAGTAATGTCATTTTTATAAAAAAACAAAAAAGAAGCAAAAACCGGCTATTGTAAGCTATTGGGATGGACCGATCTTAACTATATTAAAACTTCTAGATTTTCATATCGTTCGTCCGCAACCCTGCCCTTTCCCACATCCCATAAAAAACCGGCCAAAACTTTCGCCTTGTGAAAACCGCCTGATCGCCGCTTGCCTGCCCGGAGCGCCCCGCGCAACCACCCGGCCGCGTGCTGTGTCTGCCCGCGCGCAGCGCCAACCTTGCATGCACCGAGCTGAAAAGAAAACGTGAGAAAGAAGAAAAAGAAAAAAAAGAAAAAATATATACTTTTGCATTTCAGTTTTTTAATTTCTTTATTTTTACGCAGATGTATAAATTTTGTGTAAAAACACTTAGATTTCTGAAAAATCATGCAAAAATATGAATTTTACGCAAATACCTTGTTGGAAAATAAGGTTCTGTTGCAAAGCCGAGACATAGGACTAGTTTTCTTTTATAGCTTCGAGAGCTATCGTAGATTGGTTTCCGTTTACCTTTTATCAAATCATTTAGACGTATACTAATGAGACCAACACTATCCTTTGGAACTCAGAAATTTTATAGGATTTTTGTTTGAATTACATTAAATCTTTTAAAAGTTATTTGATATATATATATATATCACTAATACCTTCGGTAACAAAAATATTATTAGACAATTAATAACATGCCTATAGGATATTTGGGTGAGTGAATCTTACGACTTGTACTACAGCTACTATATATTTCTTCAATTATGTTCATTTGATTGTGAATATTGTGGATGCATCTTGCATGAGAACGAACGTGTTGCTCACAAATTAAGCATCGCGTTGCAGTTGCCTTGTTTGAAAAGGTGAGAAAATGGGAGATTAGAATAAAAAAGACCAAATCAAGAAAGTACCTTAATTAGCTAGTCCTACAAATGTTAGATGGAGCTCACGTCTTATAGCATTGCTTCTTACTAGTGAGAGACCCGTGCATTGCAACGGATGCATAATTTTAACGGCAATATGTCATATGTTTACTACTATGTAAAATTTAGTCCAACTTATGTGCAACTTACAGTAATATCCATTAAAATAAATCGTTGTTTTTCTCCATATTCATCAAGGAGAAACTTAACATCTACTATGGCGACGACACTCCATGGATGGCCTATGTGCTCGAACTCTATCTCGTCAAATTTCATAAACCTTAACAAAAAAATAAAATTTAGAAAATCTTTCATCGTTGCAGGAAAGTTGGTTTTAGTAATATAGGCTCACCTAGGTACCACCTCATTACGAGTTGGATGGTCGGCGTAAGTTCTCTTTCGCATGCCAGTCATTTAATATATCTAAGAAATTCAACTATATTATAATGTTTTATTTTGTGGAATTATTTGACAAACCAGATATAAACACATTATTTGACAAATAGAATAGAAACACATGTAACAAGACAAGGAATTAATAAAGTAATTCTAAAAATAGGGGAAAATCTTTAAAGAATAAAAAGGGGGAAATATTAAAGAAATAAACAGAATAATTCATCGAAAAAATGCTAAAAATTCAAAAAATACAGAAACACAATTATGAAATATATAGAAAATTATAAAAAATCATGAAAATGCTGAAAAAAATTAAGAACAGTGGTACTAAACATGATGAATCATACAAAAGTTTCCTCACATCTAAATTTACTTTATCTTAATTTTGGGAATTTTTCTTATTTTATAGGGAATAATAAAAAAGAAAATGCAATTATAAAATTATAGAAATTATAAAAAAACAGCTCACACAGTACAGTGAACAGGCCAAAGTAACTTGGGCCCAAGACGGGATTTTGTACTCTTTTGTGTTTATATTGGCTGATGTTTTTATTGACTGATGTTTTTATTCAATATATGTTTTGTGTTTCTCATGTAATAATTGGAGAATGTCATGATAATTAGGTTTGTAATGATGGTATTATTACTCATAGGAAATGAACATCTCATAAGCAGATAAGCTAGAGATAAATCAGGTTTAAACAATGCACATCCTATATCAGATTCATGGCCCCTAATGATATCTATAAATTGCATGTCTTGCTCCTATCCTCTCTAAGGCAATTTTTTCAGCCCACAGTTATCTGAATAAAATATCAACTATAATGTACAAATTATTGCTTATAACCATGCATGAGACGCCAAATAGACCCAAGATCACAGACCCAAGATCACAGACAACCAACATAATTTCTAATGGAACGTTACATTAGAAATAAACAGATGTGCCTAAATGCTACATCACAAAAATTTATAAAGGTACAACAGTGGTATCATTAGTAGTCTTCATGATAATTAGGTTTGTAATGATGGTATTATTACTCATAGGAAATGAACATCTCATAAGAAGATAAGCTAGAGATAAATCAGGTTTAAACCATGCACATCCTATATCAGATTCATGGCCCCTAATGATATCTATAAATTGCATGTCTTGCTCCTATCCTCTCTAAGGCAATTTTTTCAGCCCACAGTTATCTGAATAAAATATTAACCACAATATACAAATTATTGCTTATAACCATGAGACGCCAAATAGACCCAAGATCACAGACAACCAACATAATTTCTAATGGAACGTTACATTTCATGAAACAGATGTGCCTAAATGCTACGGCATAAAAATTTAGAAAGGTACAACAGTGGTATCATTAATAGTCTTTGGATTTACAGTTAGATGTGAATACTCTTTAGATGAGAAATCGTCTTGAACCTGTAAGAAATAAAATAGTTCAGTAAGAAACAAAAAACAATTATTTCTAATAAAAAAGAGTCATTGGACTAATTTAAATCAGAAAATAACTTAAAAAGAATCTAAAATTGCTCAAAAATTCAGAACAGTCCTAATAATCATGATGAAATTTACTAAATTTTTTCCCACATAAAACTTAATTTTATATAATTTTTTGGGCATTTTTCTTATTTTCTAGAGAATAATTAAAACATAAATTAATTTCTTAATTCTGGAAAATTAAAAAACGGATTTCGGCCCAAACAGTGCAGGAGCCTGGCCCATCTGCGCAAAGCAGCAGGCCGAAGCCAACCTGGGCCCAGTCCAGGTTTTCGCCGCGCGCGCGTAACTTGGGCCTGGGCCGTGAATTTGCCTCCCCGCCTGGGCTCAATAGGCACCCACTCACCGCTGGCCGTCAGATCTGATCCGACGGCCGAGCGCGATTGTCGCCCGTATAAAAGGCCACAGCCCCCGGCGGAAACCCTAAAAATCATTTCCCCTCCCCCCGGCCCGAGAGCGAGCGGCGGAGGGGGAGCGGGGCTCCGTCCAGCTTACCGGCGGCGGTGAAGGCCACCCGAAGGCGAAGCGCCCGGCGGCGAGCGGCGGAGCGGTCCCGGCCACCGGTGAGCGGCGGCGCGACGACCCGAGGAGCCAAGGTGAGAACCCCCGGCCTCCCCCCTTAAAAAAATTAGGGTTAGGGTTTAGAAACCCTAACCCTAATTTTTGAGTCGGTCTTTGTTTTGTTCTGTTCTTACCGGAAGGGTTCCATAGGCGGGGTTTGGGGGTTTTTTGTATAGGGTTTCGGGTGAAACCAAAGATCAACATGGGGTTCTTAGGGTTAGTCGAGGGTCTTACAGAGGGAAAAATGAAGGATAGTTCATCTCACTTACCTCGGCGCTTTCAGGCTTGCCTTCCGAGGGTCTGAACGGTGATGGGTGCTGAGTTTCGGTGATGGGTGATGGGTGATGGGTGATAGGGCTTAAGAAGGTGTTCATGGCAACGGTTGTGCATGGTCACACGAACGTGGGAGGCGAGCCGTGGGTTTTGCTCGGTCGCCGGAGGTATCCCGCACCCAGTCTTCGCAGGGCGGGAGGCGCGGGAAGGGATCCGGGCGCTGGTGGGCGTGGCGGCGCTGGCCCTGCGCCCAGTCCACACGCGTGCGGTAGCGGCGGCGAGGCTAGGGGCTGGGTCGGCGAAGACGGGATGGGCGTGGCGGCGCTGGCGGGTGTGGCGGCGTCGGTGTAAGAGGCGGCTGCGGAAGGTAGGGCTGCGGAAGGCTTATTGGGCCGAGGCGGGGAGGGAGGCACGCTGCGCGCGGTGCGGACGGGCGGACGGACGACCAGTTCCCTCTTTTATATAGTAGAGATATACCAAATGTAGGATGTGATCATAGAAGTCATTGAGATTGTACATGCGGATTCTATTACGTCGTCATGCAATATAGATGGAGAGTATTTGGTTTAATTGGTAAAATATAAATCTTTGATTTTATATTAATTCATTATACACTTGATGATAAACTTATTGAGTATAGATGATTTATTATTTGCTTTGTAAAAAAGATCAAGACATTGTGAAAACAATGAATTTGATCATAAATGTGAGAGATGTGATGTAGGGCACAAGAAATAATGGAAAGATTTAAGTACTCGACTTGGAAAGGCAAAAAAAAAGTAACAAATGCACATTTCAACATGTTTGAGTCGTTTGTTGTTACTATTGATACCGTTGTTTCCGAAATAAACAATTGTTTTAATGAAGTTATCTCCACGTGTTAGTATGCATAATGTCCTCTCTCGATCCGAGGAACTCTTTTAATTTTAACATGGATAAGCTTATACAACTTACTGAAATTTATGTTAAAGATTTAATGGTAGCTAATTGTTTGTCGCTAAGACATCAACTTAAAACTTCATTCTGAATGTTAGAAGAAAATTTTGTGGATTGAGTAATTGTTTGTTATTAAGACACCAACTTAAAAAAATCATTCTAAATATTACAAGAACTCCAAAATTATGTGGATTGAGTGATCTCGGAAAAAAAGGTGGCTGAAAAGATTGTTCAAACTATAAAGAATATAACTTTTTCTTTGAACCATCATATCAAGTTGACTTTGATCCTTGTGTTGGCAACCATATTAGTTGAGAGGGTTTTTCTAATATGAGTCTTAGAAATATAGATTTGTTCAACAAAATGGGAGATGAGTGTGGCTCCAGTGACTTGATAATTTGCTATGATGAGAATAAGATGTTTGGAAGTGTTAAAAACAAATAAATTATAAAACATAAAAAATGGAAAATATTGATGCCTAAATAAAATTTAAGGGTACACTTATTGTATTTTTTGACAATAAATCATAATATTCATTGTTAATGATATATTGATATTTTTTATTTCAAATGTTGGTGTGCAGATTGCTCCCCAATCCTTCTAAAGTATATATAATTAGATATTACTGACTAATTTTTATCGGTTTATTTGCTATAATATTTTCTGAATTATCATATATATATATAACCTTTAATTTTTTCTATGATTACGACTTTATATACAGCATTTATTTAAACATTCAAATCCAGCCCCTTCAGATTTTCGTTTGGTTACTGGCATGAAGTGAAATTCGGAAATTAAGGACCAGGTCTCGGTCTATTCATAACTCGTAAGCGCTTATTAGTCCTAATATAATGTTTTTGGGCAGTATGTACGAACCGTCCCGCGCGCCAGGGTGCAGTGGTACCTACGCGGCTTTACCCATGACCAAAGGTTGAACACTTGAACGTATTACGCTAGTATAAGCTAGGGTCAAGCTAAATGACTGTGCACGTGCGTAATAATTAAATACTACATACGACGGTCGGTTGTGATTAATCCTGACTCCTGACCAGACGTACATACCCTTGAATTGACGCATTCGTTTCGATCGAATTCCTCGATCGTAACGGCCGCTAGGCTATAGCTGGTTCGACCAGTTCTTATTAGCTCTCTCTCTCTCTCTCTCTGAAACAAGAGGTATATATAAACACGCATACATGTACAGTTGACATTATGCATGACCGTCGTGTGCTTGAACAACGAGTTGCATTGCAGTACGTACGTACGTCTGTGCCGCCAGAGATCGTCGATGCTGGTGCCTGGTGCTCGTGACTTGCATTGCGCGGTCGGTCCGTCCGGCTGACCATCGCTCATCTGATAATTCTGAATTCGGTCGTACGTGTTCAACATGCGCAGTTGCCTTGGTCTCTAGTCGCGCGCGCGGGGCGTGGACGACTGACTGATCAATTCGTTTAAGCAATATTGCGTATTGTGCCGTGTGTGTGTGTATTTGCTGCTGTTCTGACTGAATTCTGCGTGAATGACGGCCGGCGCGCGCGCCTTTGCAGAAACGCAGGCGATGGCGCGCCGCGGCGACTCCGGCAGCGACGACCCTTTTTTTCCTGCCATAGCTTGTCGATCCGTCGATTCCCCGCTTTTCCGACACCGGAGACATGAGGGATAAATTATGCATGCAGCTCCCGTTCCTGAGAAAATATATAGGCTGACTGGCTGAGAGAGAAATTAACTGGGCGGTCATCAGCATTAATGGTGGGTATATTTGTAGTTTTTTATTTTAGAGGAAAAGACATTTGCTCCGTTTATGTTTATATTGAAAACAGAAAACAGGTAGCAACTGAGGATACCAGTTTTACATGAAGCGACCAAAAATTTGCTAATTAAAGAGGTAAACAGCACATACAACCCGGCAGCGTCTAGCGCTGACAGTTAGAAAAACCTCGAAAATAAGGATTATACTTCCAGACTAAACATGCATGTGGCACAGTTTTATAGCTAGGCATTGCCAGAATGCTAACAACACAGAAACAAAAGGTCGATCAGAGCTACAAGAACGAAATAGAAATATGTTGAAAATACCGTTTTATACATTTTTACTGAGTATTTTTTTAAAGTTATTAATCTTCAAGACGTAGTGGACAGGTTACTTATTAATTAATTCCTTGCACGTTGCTTATTATGGCAAAGCAAGAGAGGATGAAGAGAGGAAATGGGTGATTATTATTGGACTGTCTAAATCAAAACCGTACGTGCCGATTTTTGAGTCTACTAGGGTTGCAAACTCTATGGTATAAAAAGTTTAAATTGTTTAAGCGTCGATATTTTCCGGTTTTCAAGTTAATTTAGTAATGATTTTAGACTTCCATCAAAGTTCGTGACGTAAAATAGGTGCAGCAGCACATACAAATCTAATCAGAGACTCTTTCTTTATTTAAAAAACCATTGTGTGTCCAACCACGCATGCAGTGGCGAATTTAAGATAAGAATAAAGCTAGGACGGGTTGTACTAAAAATTGTAAGTCGTTAAAAAGTTTCGGTAGGAACTTTTTTAAAAGAAAACAATATATGACCTTGCATTGTAACTGCTCGAGCAAAACAATCACTACTGAAAAATGTTTACTCGGCAAACATGAATATTTATCGAGCAGTTGCACTCGGTAAAGATAAAAATTTGCTTCTGCATTTTTTCCCATGCGCACACTTTTTTATCCAAAATTTCCACACTTTTTTTCACTCTCCCTCCTTTAAATTCAAACTCACCTCTCACTTTTTCTCTCACACCTCCCCCACCACCCTCCCCTCTCCACCACCACCATGCCACCAGCCCACCACCGGCCTCGTCAACCCCCTACCTCGTCGTTGGTTCGGCCGCCCCTCCCCCCGCCTCGCTAGCCCTTCTGGTCCCCCGCCTCACTGTTGTCTCCGTCCTCGCCCCGCCAGCTCCCCACCTCCCCCATCGGCTCTACCCTTGCCCTCCGCCTAGCCCTAGCAGTGCTGCTCCCTCGACTTGCCAGCCATGTCGCCGACCGCCTGCCTCGCCCCGCCGGCCATCCGTAACGCCCTCGCCTCGCACCGGTGGCGCCGTGCCATCGCTCCGCCGGTCCCAACGGCATGCCCCGCCCCGCCCCGCACTGCCTATAGCGTGCCCTGCCTTTTTTATTTACATTTATTTGTTTGCCGAGTGCTTTCTTTTGGCACTCGGCAAACCGACTGTTAAGTGTTTATTGTTCCGTTTGTCGTTTTTTTTCGCCGAGTGTCAATGTTCACACTTGGTAAACATGTTCATCGAGTACCCGACAAAAAACACTCGGTGAAGTCTTGTTTATGAGGTTTTATTTACCATGTGCCGTTCGCCGAGTGCAACAATCGGCGAAGACTTTATTGAGTGTAAATAAGGCTTCACCAAGGGCACTCGACGAATATTTGATTTCCGGTAGTGAATCTTCGTATATATAATCTTAATATTTAAGATTAATACGTATCTTTGTATGCAACATATCAATCTGATATCTAAACCCTAAGTTTATAACGTTAAGCTAAATTACAAGGAATATAATCAGCTCGATCACGAGTAAGGACAATATAAAAAAACAAAAGGTGGCCTAATTAATGAGAAAATAATATTTCCAGTAATCCAGTTGGTTTTTGCTGGTTCAGGCGTTATACGGAATTTCCTGTAATTTGATAGGATATGGCACATTTCAGTGGGTCGAAGCCATGATTCTGAGCTTGCAGGGTTGCAGCAATATCTTATTTATATGGAGGGACGAAGGAGAAAATACTAGAGAAGCAGGCGGTGGGAATGCAAAATATAATGACGTGAATGCTCTAGCAGACTAGCAGTCGAGCTTCCTTGCGGCACCTCCATATTCCATTCTCTCTCCTATAGGGCTGAATGGGCCAATAGGCCGATACGTATTCCTCCTATACACTACTATTCTTCTTCCTTTCCTAGTTCAATTCATCTTCTCTCTGATATATGCCATGAAATAAATCACATATAGTTTATTTGTTTTCAAGATCGGAGGGTTGGTTTCAGCCTGTTGAAGCCTACCCCCTGATCTGCCGTTGCAACCCCAGAAGTATGAAAAGGGCTATAGAATCATCAAACCAAGCCAAGCTTTACTGTGAGCGAGCGAGCGAGCTGAGCGAGGCTCAGTTTGACTAGTTTCATGCACTTGTATTTGGGTTCGACTTGATCGACTCGCAAGCTAGAAGCTTATGACACGGAGAGGCGAGGTTTAGCCAGAAATTTAACAAGGGGGTGTTAGATACCAAAAAGTGGTATTATTGGTCAAATTTGTCAAAATATCAATTATGGTAATTTGGACCAAAAATACATCAAGACTTGACACATGCCGGTCCAACCAGCCATGTAGGCCCGGTCAGATTGGCCATGTAGGCTCGGTCAGACCGACCATATGGGTCCGGTCAGACCGGCCCAAATCTGAGTCCAAGTCAGATTAAGTGATTTCGCGGTATTTTATCCCTAATTAATTTGTAATGACTTGGACTCGTATCTAACTCAAATTAGAGCCCAGGCACGTCATGCCAACCCCTATAAATATAGGGGCAAAGCCGATTCAAGGACCCAAAAAAACCTAATAGATCCAATCTATTTTACCTTGAATCGTACTTTTACCGTTCAATCTACCTTCTTTTCCCTAGGATTAGCTTAGCACGCACATCTTTGTGAGTTTGCGTTGTAAACTCTCCATCCGCCACGTCGTAATTATGGTAAGCCTTGTTGATTCGCTTTTGAATAATCCATTTTATCCACGTAACGAATTACTATTGTTTTATCAATTTTTACAGGTGATTCGGTCTCTTAGCCGAATTGCCTTTGTTTTTTTTGGAGTTTTTGTTGTGTTTCTATCCATCTTCTCAAAGAACTTTTGTGGGAAGTTATCCATGACAGGACGATCGTCGGAGACCCCGGGCATTCGGATCTGCCGTTGTCGGTCTGACGAAGGTTGGCGGCCGGCCTGACCGGGGTGTGCTGGGTTGTCATCTTGTTGCTGGCATGCATCAGTCTGACCGACGGTGCATCACCGGTCTGACTGACTGTACGCAGTCGGCCTGGGATATTTTCTTCTTTGGCCGCACAGTCTGACCGCCAGGTTAACGCCGGTCTGACTGACCATACTGTTTAGGTCCAACCGGCCCTAGTTTGGCCGGTTGGTTATTTTTTCTACCTTTTGGCTAATTGGATTGTAAATTTGTGATCTAATTGCCTGGCGACTCCACCCTGCCTTGTCACTATCAAGGGTCGTCGGAACGCGACGTCGGCGTTATATCACACCTAGGGTTGTTCCTAGGTATCCACTTGCTTTTGGATTGTCGAATCAGTGTCAGTGTGTTTCACGCTTGATCGTCAGGTTTCAGTGTCAACACACTTTTTGGCGACTCCGCTGGGGAGGAACATGCCAAGCACTACCACATCAGCGGCGAGTACATCGACTACATCTACATCAATGGGACCCTCGATGCCGATGGATCCGGTGGGGAGCGCGGAGATTGACGACAGCAACATCGTCCCTACCATCGACAACCTCTCTAAGGAAGATAGGGCAGAGCTCGAGACTAAGACGAGGGAGCTGCACGCTCTCTTACTCGGGCGTTTCACCAAGACCTGCGGGGGCTTCGTCAAGCGTGACATCGACGTCCCCAACCTCTCTGAGAGCAGGGTAACACCGTCGTCCCCTCGACTATCCTCTCAGGACATTGAGCAAAAGATAGCCACCACAGTAGATCAAGCCGTTAGCGCTACTGTTGAAAATATCGTAGAGGCCATAGTCAACTCTAGAATTGAGGTGATGTTTAGGAGATTCGGCTTTTCCGAGGCCGCTTCTCCAACTCCGATTGCCAGCGTACCCCTTGTTCATCGCATATACACTAGAATAGACGAGAGTACAAGAAAATTCGTCGCGTCTCTGGCCACACCATCCATGGTCGAGACCGCGTATGGCCCTGTTGGTTAGAACGACCATCAGGTCGGTCCGACCGGCTACTATACCCTCGGTCAGACCGGCCCCATGGCCGATCAAAACTCCCCTGCTACCTGTTATGCGCCATCGCCGCCCGTGCCTATGCTACCTTTTCCCGCGCTGCCCGTTGTAGGACCGAAAGTAGCGACCAGAGGGGGGGTGAATGGGCGCCTTAAAAATTCTTTCGAATATGTGGCCTGTTCCCAACACCCAACACACCTCAAAAAGACTACGCAACAGAAAATGAACAGATAGCCTAAGTCTAAAAGTATCTAGCCTAGAATCAACTAATGTTAAATAGAGAGCTACCAAAGTAGTGCAACTAGGCAGATAAACAAAATATGGCAGGCCTAAACTTCTCAACGAAATTATCTAAGTATATGTCAAGTGAGATGAGAAGTTACTGTTCAGGTTTGTCTCCTGTTCGGAACTCGGCGAAGCCTGCTTCGCCTGTCGGGGTCTGCTTCGGAGAAGATTGTCGAAGCCTGCTTCGGAGGTCGGTTGCGAGGTCTGCCGAAGGCAGTTGTAAATGCCGAAGGTGTTTCGATCTAGCCTAGTTCGAAGTGGTAGATGACGAAGTATGCTTCGAAGCGAAGTAGACAAAGTCGGAGCCTGCTTCGAAGTATGTACTTCGAAGGCAAGGCTTCGAACACAGCTTCGAACGCAGCTCTGAACCAAGTGCTTCGAAGTTAGACCTTCGAACAAAAAACTTCGAACGCAACACAAACGAACAACCTTCGAACAAAGAAGCGAAGCCTGTCACACGACAGAGACCAAACCGAAGGCTATACTCTACCTTCGAAAAGAGCAAGCTTCGAAAAGAGAAGCGAAGGCTGACACGCAGCAAAGAAACCAAAGCGAAGCCTAGCAAAAAGACAAGCTTCGAAGATAACTTCGAAACCTATCGAAGTGTGGACTTCGAACAGCTAGAGGCGGAGCACCTTCGAACACACAAAGCAAGGTTCGAAGTTCGAACGAAGCCTTTGAGTATGTCAGATCGAAGCCTGCCTCACGGAGCTGAGGGGCTTCGAACAGAGAGGATGACTTCGCCAGAAAATAGCCAGAAAAGTTTCTAGAGCCTGTCAACTTCGATCAAAAAGCTACGCAGTAGAAAGTAAAAAGCTGGCACAGAGTACTGTAGCTACAGTAGCAGTACTACTTGCAACAGAAAGAACTAGTACTACTTCTCACGAAGAACACATGCACAGAGAAGCTTCCGAAGCCTCAAAATCAATGGAAAAACTTGTTGAGTGAGTGAAATGATGCCAATAAAAAACTCTGCAGTTGCTGCACACGATTTGGAATTAGAACCTTCACTGAACAATAAATTCAAGGTAACAAAAACAGGGGCAAAAATTCCTGGCGGCGCAAGCAAGAACAGGAGAGGAGAGAGGCAAAGCAAGAGACAAAAAGTGACCCAAAGGAGTAGTATTGAATTCAGCCAAAAGGGTAGTCCAAACCCTAGGGATTGCGGTCCTATTTATAGGCTCCCAACACTAGGAACATTCCACCTGCCCTTTAGGGTTTTTACAGACGCAAGAATAAAGGAAAAGACTCTACTGCCCTTAGGTATTTTTACAGACACGACTGACTGACTGTGGGCCTAGAGTTACAGATGACTTATCCGGAAGCTAAGCTTTCGCAGCGACTACGGCTTCTCTTCAGGACAGTCGGATACAGAATCAACGGTTGTTAGTTTTGCGCCGAAACTGACAAAGCCTCCACCGACTTTGCACCAGGTACCCGGATTGGGCCGGCCCGACTCCGCAGCTCTCTTAGCCCGGCAATCGCTCGCCGCCCGTGTACCTGAGTCAATCCTGGTCAACATCCCAGTGGGTCTTCTACTGCTTCTAGCCCATGTACCCGGATTGGGCCAGCCCGACTTCGCAGCCTCCACTGCCCGACAGTCGCTCGCTGCCCGTGTACCTGAGTCACACGCGGCCCATGAAACAGCAGATCTCCTCTTTTCTTCTGTCCTCTTTGACTATCGTTGACAATGACTCATCACTTCTAGAGCCATGAGGCCCACGCTATTCAGCATGGCTCCTCAATCTCCCCCTTGATGAGTGCATTGTCAACATTCCTCTTCTTCAGCTCTTCAGCACCTGCGAACAAATGTGGAAACACGAAAACAAAACACAAGAAAACAAAGAAGAAGAAAAAATAAGGTAAAAGTTTAACCCTAATGACCGAAAGCCAAACAAAAGCAAGAAGTGGTCATTATGGTTAACCAAAACGTAAAAGCTCAAAAATGAGTGCGATTTCATAACAACAAGGATATCAACAGAGTAAAAACTCCCCCTTAAACTCTGATCCCAAATTTTCTCCCCCTTGTTGACAAGTGAACTCATCAAGCACTCAATAGAGACACAGACTCCCCCTGAAATGCAACTCCCCCTCAAAATATGCAGTGAATTCAACTGGAGTGCAGAAGGAGTGTAGAAAGCATGCTTCTCATATATGATTGACTGCAATTACAACATCTAACAGATACGGCAAAAGACATACTGTAACGATACATGGCATGATCAGTGCAACAGATGATATCTAAAGAAAGTCATTTGCACGCATTTTTCAGTTTTTGCAAACAAAAGCATCACCACATGTTCCAATAAACAAGCAAGGTAAATCATGAGATGCAAAAGCTAACCGATATCTACCAAGATAAGCATTGTCCAAAAACAAAGTGCTTCAGCAAACTTGTTATCATTTCAATTTTCAAGCTTTTTCTTTTCCCTTTTTCATTTTTGCCAGGGGTTATTTGCATGTCAAACCTTATGCTGACCGACCAAGTCAAGCCTAGGCCAGAACTGGACCATCAGAAGCTTAAGACATTGGTCTTGGCATACACTACAATGTCCTAGTTCATACCAAAGTGCTATGGTACGCAGTCCAGAACAATGCAATGCGACAAGACAAATCCACCTAGATCTTTTAAATTTTAAGCATAAAAAGGCATGGAATTTTCATTTTTCTGGTTTTTCATTATTTTATAGCACATTTCCATGTTTAAAGCATACAGATGTACAAGTTGCATATTTGCATCTAAGTCAGGAACTAGCTACAAGGCATGCAACAGATAGCAAGAGCATTCAGCCTACGCATGCTAGTTACCAGAAGCAATGGTGATCATTTTTCAATTGTAAAGCATAAAAGCCATGCATATGACAGATATCAGACTTATCAAGCGAACTGAGACAAGACATGATCATTGACAAGTAATCAAAAGCATGTACCAGCTAGAATAAGTAAAACAGTTCAATCATATAACAGAAGCAGCTTCAAAGTGTGATATGTGAATATGCAAAGTATGAACACACACAAAAAAAGACTCAAGAAAAGAGTAAAGAAAAAAAGAAAACTGACGCAAAATATCCTAAAAAGGATATACAACACCCAAATCCCCTCGTAAACGCTCAAATGTAGACTGATCTAGGGGTTTGGTGAAAATGTCAGCCAATTGATGATGGGTATCAACATGAACAAGGTCAATGACACCTTTCTCATATTGATCCCGCAGAAAGTGAAAGCGCACATCAATGTGTTTGGTTTTTGAATGGAGACATGGGTTTTTCCCTACACTAATTGCACTGGTGCTGTCGCAAAACAAGGGAACTCTGGTAGGAAAGAACAACCCAAAATCTCGCAGAGTGGAAATCATCCAAACCAACTGTGAGCAGCAGCTAGCAGCAGCTACGTACTCAGCCTCTGTGGTCGAAAGAGCAACTCCAGATTGCTTTCGAGAAGACCAAGAGACAAGAGAAGAACCGAGAAACTGGCAAGTACCGGAAGTCGACTTGCGATCCAACCGGCACCCACCAAAGTCGGCATCCGAAAAGCCAGATAAATCGAGAGAAGATGATGCTGAATAGAAAAGACCAAGATCGGGCGCATAAGTGAGATACCTGAAGATGCGCTTGATAGCCTGCCGGTGAGACGCGCGTGGTGAAGACTGGAAGCGCGCGCACAGTCCCACGGCGAACTGAATGTCCGGTCTGGTTGCCGTCAAGTATAACAGCGAACCGATCATCCCTCGAAACTCCCTTTCATTGACCTTGACACCGCTCTCATCCTTGTCCAGACCCCCAAAAGTGCCCATCGGGGTCATCTGCGGCTTCAATTCACCACCAAAGTCAAATTTCTTTAACATATCACGAGTGTACTTACCTTGGTGGATGAAGGTGCCGTCCTTGGTCTGCTTGATCTAGAGCCCTAAGAAATACTTGAGCTCACCCATGAGGCTCATCTCAAACTCACTGTGCATCTGCTCAGAAAACTTGGACACGAGAGAATCAGTAGTACCGCCAAAGAAAATATCGTCCACATAAATCTGAGCAACTAAGAAGTCTGAAGCGACTCTGAGCAAAAAGAGAGTTTTGTCCACAGAACCCATCACAAAGCCCTTCCCCAAGAAAAATTGCTTTAACCGGTCATACCAAGCCCTGGGGGCTTGCTTCAACCCGTATAAAGCTTTGTGCAACTTAAAAACATGTCGAGGAAACTTAGGGTTCTCAAAGCCGGGGGGCTGCCTAACATAAACTTCCTCCTCTATGAACCCGTTCAGAAAAGCACTCTTAACGTCCATTTGAAAAAGCTTAAAACCCTTCGAAGCGGCAAAAGCTAAAAGAATGCGAATGGACTCAAGACGGGCAACAGGGGCGAAGGTTTCTTCAAAGTCAATACCTTCCTTCTGGCAATAACCCTGGGCAACTAGTCGAGCTTTGTTGCGCACCACAACCCCATCTTCACCTTGTTTGTTCTTGAATACCCACTTGGTGCCTATGGGGTTGCATCCTGGTGGCGGCTCAACTAGTGTCCAAACCCGATTGCGGACAAAGTTCTCAAGCTCTTCTTGCATAGCATTAATCTAATTAGAATCAAAAAGAGCATGAGAAACATCTCTGGGCTCAAAAGATGCAACAAACGCAGATTCAGCAAACACAGCAAGAGAGGCAGAAGAACGCAAAGTTCTCTCAATCAAATCACCTATGATGAGCTCTGAGGGATGGTCACGCTGAACTGCTCGGGTTCCCTAGTGATCTGAAGTCACCTCACTGGAGTCATCAGCAGGCACCTCTGGACTCGACTGAGGGGGCTCGATCGAAGTGGAAGAAGTGATCAGAGGTCCGCCCTCATCCTTAGTCGAAGTCTCAGAAGGTGTGGGTCTGCGGGGGATGCAGAAGGCCCACCCTCGTCAGCAGCTGGAGTATCCTCATCTTCCTCGAAGATGGACTCTCCGAGCTCATCATCACCAGAAAGCTCAAAAGAAGGAGTCAAAGAAGGCAAGGACTCATCAAATGAAACCTCACAAGTCTCGACAAGCAGCTGGGATTCGAGGTTCCAAACACGGAAACCTCGAGAATGCAAAGCGTAGCCAAGAAAAACACCATCCCAGCAACGAGACTCAAACTTGTCCAAGTGCCCTCCCTTCTTGAGCACAAAGCACTTGCAGCCAAACGCTCGCAAGTGGCTCACCTTGGGCTGTCTGCCAAACCGCAATTCATATGATGTCTTACCAAGGTAAGCTCTAAGAAAGATGCGGTTGGCCAGATAGCAAGCCGTGTTCATGGCTTCAGCCCAAAAACTCCTAGGAGTCCTGTGCTCATCAAGCATCATCCTGACCATCTCGACTAGCGTGCGGTTCTTTCATTCCACAACGCCGTTCTGTGGGGGAGTGTAAGGAGAAGAAAACTGATGGTCCAGACCCTGATCACTACAAAAGCTGACGAACTGAGAGTTCTTGAACTCAGAGCCGTTGTCGGAGCGAATTGCTCGCATCCGACCATTGTTCTCATTCTTCAGCTTCAAAATCAGGTCATGAACAAATTGAAAAGTTTCATCCTTAGACTCCAAAAAGAAAATCCACGAGAATCGAGAAAAGTCATCAACAATGACAAGTGCGTACCACTTCCCACCGACTGAACGTACCCGAGCTGGACCAACAGTGTCCAAGTGTAAAAGCTCGCCTGGATACGAAGTCATCACCTGAGTCACAGGTGAGTGAGAAGCGGCAACCATTTTCCCATGACGACAGGGATGACAAACTAGATCCTTCTCCATCTTAAGCTTGGGCAATCCTCGGATGAGGTCCATAGAGCTTAACCTGACTAGCAGATCAAAACTCAAGTGACCTAACCTCCTATGCCACTTCCAGAGCTCAGAAGAAGATCCAGCAATCAAACAGCGAGAAGGGCCAAAAGAACTAGAGAAGTCAATTCGAAAAACTTTACCGAAAGGTAAAATCTGGCAAATCAAAGACCCTCTAGAATCAACCACAGAAGAATTTCCCTTCTTAAAACGCACTCCCAAACCATCCTCAAGAAGTTGCGAAACAGAAATCAAGTTGAAGTTCAAATTTTTAACCAAAGCAACATTCTTCAAAGAGAAATGATCTGAAATGCGAATTGAGCCTATGCCACTTACTTTCCCTTGACCGCTGTTCCCGAACGTGATGTATTCTTTGGAGCTCGGGGGAGTGAGACTGGAGAACCATCTGCGATGTCCCGTCATGTGGCGAGAGCATCCTGAGTCCATGATCCAAACATCCTCCAGTCCCCGGTCCTGCACAATCAATGGCTGTAAGTGGGAGCAAATGGTCCGGCACCAGGTTTAGCAAAAGAGCTAAACCAGTGTCGAGCCATCTGCTCAAAAGATGGAAATCGAAAACCATCAAGAAAGTTCGGACCAAAACGCGGCTCAAAGCGCGGTCCTCGGTTCTGCCTAACCCTGCGGCCACGAGGTCCAGAACCGTGGCCAACACGGCCTAGAACTCTGCCGGAACGAACACCACCAACTGGAGCACGGGCAAGAATGTCGTCTCCTCTACCACCACCTACACGACGCGGCCTGGCCTCCAGCCTCTCCCCGTGCCGAGGAACACGCAGTCTACCACCCTGCTGGTAGAACTGCTCCTGATCACCACGAGCCCTCTCTTCTCTCTCAACTCGCTTCCTCCTAAAGCAGAACTCCGCAAGATGCCCGTCTCTCTGACAGTACTCACAATGATAGGTGGGCTTCTTGGGATGTGGTTGAGGCTTGGGATGTTTGGGCTTGGTGGTGTTAGGTGTAGTCTTCTTGGGTTGAGAATGTCCAGGAAGAGAGTCTAGAGAAGAGTGGAGGTGTTCGGGCTTAGGAACCCAGATAGGTTTCTTGGGTGGAGCTTTAGGTGGTTCATGGATCACTCCATCCTTGGGCGGACAAGCCTGGGAAGACTTAGTGGAGTGAGTCTTGGGATACCTCTGCTCTGGAGTCATTTTACTCCACTCCACTGCTCGACTAATGGCACTCTCAAAGTCAGCCTTGGTGTAGGTGTAACCTACCCCAAACCCATCCTGCCTCTTGAACTGTTGGATCATCATGCCAAGCTGTGGCTCTCTGGCACTGATCCAACTCAGGATAGAACGGAGGTAAAAATTCTCATTCTGAGAGTCTGCTAACTCCTCTCTCAAGGAAGCTAGAACCTCCACCTGAGACAAGCAGGTCTCACACTCACTCTCTACTTGGACAGACTTTTCGGCTTTCAGCTTAATCAACTCCATTCTAAGAGACAGGCAGTTCTCACAGACAGTGGGTGGAACTGACAGTGTCTCAAGCTCTAGCCTAGTCTGGGCAAGCTCAGCTCTCAACCTCTCCAAATCACCCAAATGCTCATCGCCCTTGGATTTCAGCTCAGCTAAGGCAGCTAGATGAGTTGGGCAATGAACACAGGGTGTGACGACAGTGGCTTGAGCATCTTTCAGCTCCAGCTGAGCGCTTTCAAGCTCAGTGGCCAAAGCGTCCCTCTCATCAACCCTTTCTGTGTACCTGGACTTCAGAGTCGATAGGTCACACAGAAGCACCTCACACTTCGGGCACTCACTGCTATCACCCAAGCAAGGGGAAGAAGATAGACTCTCAATTCTGCCGTTGGCCACGGCAAGCTCACTCTCTAACTCATCTATCCTCTTCTTAGCCCCCCTAAGCAGTTTTTCCCGATATTTCAACTCCTGATGATTGCTCTCAAGTAAATCAACGATTTCGCGCTCATAGGATGATACCTTGTTGTCGTCGTCGTCGGAGTCATCGGAGGAGCTCTTCTCTTCCCTATCCCCAAGAGCCATTGAACAGAAGCTCTTGCGGGATCTTCGGCGCTGGTGAGAGCGGCTCTTCGGCTTGTCTCCGAAGGCCATGAAGCAGAGGCCCGCCGGATCGTCCTTGTCCTTCACCTTCCTGATGGCGATCTCCTCATCGCTTGAGCTCGATGAAGAGGAAGAAGATGTGGACCGCTTGGAGTAGCTCTTCTCCATCTCAGCGAAGAAGGCCTTGTCGCGCTTCTTGTTCTCTCGCCGGTAGTCCTTCAGGGCCTTCTTGAAGAAACGAGTCTTCGGCTTGCCCTTGTTGAAGGATGGGCTCTCGTGCTTGCCGGAGTCATGGAAGCTGCCACCGGTGCCCTTCTTGTATCCATTGCGCTTGGGGCAGTCAGCGATGAAGTGTCCTGGATCACCACATTCAAAGCATCCGGATTTTGTGCCGTGTCTTTTGAACATTCTTTTGTCATAGACACGACGCACCCGGTTGTTAAACAGACACAAATCATCATCTCCCAAAGACTCAAGCTGGTCCTCAGTGATAGACATCAAAGAGAACCCAGCACAGCTCACAGCAGAGGGATCAACAGAAGGTGTAGCAAGGGCCAGGGATTTTGATCCAGAACCAGTGAGATTTGATCTCAACTGGATATCTACCTCAGTGGCCTTCAGCTTGCTAAATAACTCAGAAATGGTCAAGGTATCGTAAGAAGTGCTCTCAACAATAGAGGATACCTTGATCTCCCAGATCTTTGGGTCCAAGGTATGGAGAACCTTGAGCGCCTGCTCGTGATCTGAGACTAACTGAGCACCCTCAGCCTTGTTGTCCCGAAGCTTGTTTATGATCGACTGAAAACGACCAAACAAAGCCTCAACAGATTCACCCGGCTTCGGTGTGAAATTTTCATATTCACGCCGGTAGGTCTGATAGAGCCGAGCCTTGACCTGTGCTATTCCCTCATGGTGTGCCTTGAGGGTAGCCCAGATCTCTCTCGAAGTGGAGAGATGACTCACATGCTCAAACTCAGTGGGACCTAAACCAGAAAAGAGTATGTTCACAGCCTTACTGTTGCTCAGATGCTGAGCAATGATACCAGCAGTACCATGCTCAGCGACTGGCAAAATGACAAACGTGGTGTGAACGCAAATGTCCCATATGTCCGAGCCCTGGCTCATGAGATAGGCTCGCATGCGAGTCTTCCAATAATTATAGCCATAGGCTTCCAAGGACGGGACCTTGCCAGGAGACGTCATGGTCACTACTGGGGTTTAGAACCGGTTAAGGTATGGAAAAACCCTAACCTCGCTCTGATACCACTTGTAGGACCGAAAGTAGCGACCAGAGGGGGGGTGAATGGGCGCCTTAAAAAATTCTTTCGAATCAATGGCCTGTTCCCAATACCCAACGCACCTCAAAAGACTAAACAGCAAAAAATAAACAGATAGCCTAAGTCTAAAGTTATCTAGCCTAGAAGCAACTGAGGTTTAAATAGAGAAATACCAAAATAGTACAACTAGGCAGATGAACAAAGCATACTAGACATGTCAGGCTAGACTTCTCAATGAAAATGATCTAAGTATATATAAAATGAGATGAGAAGTTACTGTTCAGATTTGTCTCCTGTTAGGAACTCGGCGAAGCCTTCTTCGGAGGTCGAGGTTTACTTCGCTGGTCGAAGTCTGGTTCGGAGGTGGTAGTCGAAGTCCGTCGAAGGTGTTGTGAAAATGCCGAAGGTAGGAATCGAAGTATGATTCGAAGCGAAGTATGAGAAAGTCGGAGTCTGCTTCGTAGTATGTACTCCGAAGGCAAGACTTCGAACGCAGCTTCGAACCAGGTACTTCGAAGCCAAACCTTCGAACAGAAAACTTCGAACGCAACACAACTTCAATGGTGACACGACAGAGGCCAGAGGCGTGTTGTCTCTGGAACTGACAGTAGGGAACAAGACACTACCTACCGCCTTCTTCGTCGTCGATGTGCAAGGTAATTATAATGTATTGCTTGGGCGTGATTGGATCCACGCAAACCAGTGTGTGCTGTCTACCCTGCACCAGCACCTAATACAATGGGATGGCGATGAAGTCGAGATAGTATACGCCGATACATCGGCCCATGTTAGTCTGGCCGATGCGTCCGGCGACGCCACCCATGATGAGATAGAGTGCTTATTATGATGGGACATCTCGGATTACGACTTTGTCAGTGTATCAGAGGGGAGGTTCGTTCCTATTTCCGTGAAGCTAGTCGGTGTGGCTCGGTTGTGTCGAAGATAGTAGAATGTCTAGCGCTAATCTTGATTGGCTAAAATCTCATGTGGAGCAATATCGGTCTTCTCAAGACGGTATCACTGAAGCCATTGAAGATTTTAGTGAGGTAGAAAAATTAGGTCAAGGCTTCTCGTCGGCCGACCCTTTGGAACAAGTATACATAGGAGTTGGTAGTATTCTAAGGCCAACGTGTGTAAATCAGAATTTGAATAATGATGTAAAGGCCGAAGTAATAAAATTGCTTCGATCGTATGTTGATTGCTTCGCATGGGACTACAGCGAGATGCCCGGGTTAAGACGAGAGCTTCTTGAACATCAGCTCCCCATCAAACTCAGGTTTAGGCCTTATAAGCAGCCACCGCGCCACTTCAATTCGGCCATTTATGACCGAGTTAAAGAGGAGGTTGAACGTCTATTAGCTACAAGTTTTATTAGGCCATGCAGGTACACGGAATGGGTCGCTAACATTGTGCCTGTCGAGAAGAAAGAGAGTGGCAAGATACGCATCTGCGTCGACTTCAGGGATTTGAACAAAGCCACTCCGAAAGGCGAGTATCCCATGCCAATAGCCGACATATTGATCAATGATGCCTCGGGACACAAGGTACTAAGTTTTCTTGACGGCAACGCTGGTTATAATAAAATCTTTATGGCCGAAGAAGATGTTTTTAGAACGTCTTTTCGCTGCCCGGGTTTTATCGGCTTGTTTGAGTGGATAGTAATGACATTTGGTTTAAAGAATGCTGGTGCCACAAATCAGCGTGCCATGAACTTAATCTTTCATGACTTGCTAGGGGTTATGTTAGAGGTTTATATAGATGATGTTGTGGTCAAATCGGACGCTATGGAGAATCACCTCGCCGATTTAAGAGTTGCTTTCGAAAGAATGCGCTAGTATGGCTTAAAAATGAACCCGCTCAAGTGTGCTTTCGGCGTGTCGGCGGGTAAGTTCTTGGGATTTATGATTCATGAAATAGGCATTGAAATTGATCCTAAGAGGCTTGAGAAAATTAGAGGATGTGTAGCGCCGACATGTAAGAAAGATGTTCAGAAACTGCTAGGCAAGGTTAACTATTTGCGACGCTTTATATCTAACTTGTCTGGCAAAATTGATGCTTTCGTCCTGATACTCCGGCTAAAAAATGAGGTCGAGTTCACTTAGGGGGCAAGCCAGCAACGCGCTTTTGAGAAAATCAAAGAGTGCTTATCGACGTCGCTAGTAGTAAGGGCGCCGAAGACCGGGATTCCGTTTCGGCTGTATATTGTCGTGGAGGAGAGTGGGATTGGAGCCGTGTTGACTCAAGACCTTGAAGGAAGAGAGTACATCATCACCTTCTTGAGTTGTCGACTTCTAGACGCTGAGACAAGGTATGTGTTTGTGGAGCGTTTGTGTTTATCCCTCTATTATGCGTGTACCAAATTACATCACTATCTTCTCTCTAGCACATGTGTTGTCACTTGCCAAACGGATATCATAAAGTACATGTTGCAAAAGCCGATTCTAAGTGGTAGAATCGGCAAGTGGGCGTATGCGTTAATTGAATATGATTTGGCTTATTAACCGTTGAGAGATATGAAAGGCCAAATCGTTGCTAATTTTATAGTGGATCACCATGTAGATGTCAATTGGGGCGAAAAAGTCGCTTTGATTGAAGTATCACCATGGAAACTTTATTTCAATGGTTTGGCTTGGAAAAATGGCCAAGGTGTTAGAGTGGTGTTCGTATCACCAAGTGGTATGCACTTTGAAACCTCGGCCCATTTGGAATTTCATTCTACTAATAATCAAGCCGAATATAAAGCCCTATTGCTAGGTCTTGAGTTGTTAAACTCCATGGGTGTGAAATATGTTCATGCATATGGTTATTCTTTATTAGTCATGCAACAAGTAGCCAAGCTTGCTCAATGTTTTAACGGTTTACTAAATAGCTACTTGGATAAGTGTTTATACTTAATTTCTAACTTTAATGATTTTGAGATTACTCATGTGTCTAGAGAGGCCAACTCACTTGCAAATGACATGGCTAACCAAGCATCAGGCTATCAAGTTAGGAGAGGTAAATTCTGCACACGGGAAAAGCCGTTGTTTGGAGACGATGTAGCACCCAAGGGTACTGATGTCGGTCTGACCGGCCTTGTAAGCTAGGTCAGACCATCCTTGTGTTCCTGGTCCGACTGACCATGTCAGGACGGTCAGACCGAACCGTGTCAAACGACCGACAATAGTCGGTTGAACCGGGCCAACATGGTCGGTCCGACCGACTGTTGTCAGGAAGGTTTAGCGCCGGGGGAGCAGATCCAAACGAAAAATTTTGAGGCCAGTTCTAGTGGGAATTTGGCCATTGCTCCTTTGATCAGTAAGGACGATTGGAGGATCCCAATCTTTCAATATTTGAGAAATCCAAGCCAAAGGGTTGATCGGAAGGTTCGGCGATAGGCTTTCAAATTTGTTTTGCTCGACGATGTGTTGTATCGTCGGACTATCGATGGAGTAATTTTGAAGTGTCTGGATCCCGATCAAGCTAGAGTTGCTGCAGGCGAAGTACATGAAGAGCTTTGCGGTACTCATCAGTCGGTCCCGAAGATGAGTTGGATGCTCAAAAGGGTGGGTTTTTACTGGACGAATATGACAGAAGACTGTTTTAGATACTATAGAGGATGTGAAGCTTGTCAAAAGTTTGGCAATATTCAGCTAGCACCCGCGTCGATGCTTAATCCTATTATCAAACCATGGCTGTTCCGAGGTTGGAGTTTAGACTTCATCGGCCAAATTCATCCTCCATCTTCGAAAGGGCATCGGTTCATGTTGATGGCAACAGATTACTTCACCAAATGGACCGAGGCCGTGCCGCTCAAGAACATGACTCACAACGAGGTAATTGATTTCATATTGAAACACATTATACACAGATTCGGCATTCCCCAAACTCTCACTACAGACAAAGTACTTCGTTTGTTGCTAAAGAGGTGAGGGACTTTGCCGAATACTATGGGATCAAATTGATAAACTCTTCCCCATATTATGCTCAGGCCAATGGTCTGGCCGAGTCTAGTAATAAAACTATGGTTAAACTAAGCAAGAAAAAGATTGAAGAGTTTCCAAAAAGGTGGCATGAGGTACTTTTCGAAGCTCTATGGGCTAGTAGAGTTGTGAGGCACGGTGCCACTAAAGTCAGTTCATATGAGTTAGTATATGGACAAGAAGTCGTTCTACCGGTAGAGGTGGATCTTGGATCACTTAGATTTCTTAAGCAAGATGGCTTATTGGTCGATGAATATGAGACACTTCTAAGGGAAAATTTCGAAGAAGTGACCAATAAGAGGTTGAAGGCTCTAGAGGCAATAGAGAAAGATAAAAGAAGAGTAGCTAGGGCCTACAACAAGAAGGTCAAGGCAAAATCGTTTCAAATCGACGACTTGGTGTGGAAGACGATTTTGCCATTAGGCACTAGGAGTTCAAAATGGGGTAAATGGTCACCTAGTTGGGAAGGACCTTTTAAGGTAGTCGAAATCGCTCCAGGCAATGCATATGTCCTAGAGTCTTTACAAGGAGAGTGATTTCGAAGGGCTCTGAATGGTAGATATTTGAAAAAAATACTTCCCGAGTGTGTGGCAAAACACTTGAAGTGTTAAAAGGCCGATATTGAAAGTATCGCCCAAGGCCCGTCATGCTTTTAGCTCACTAAGGTTGCTAAAAGGCAGGGGGACATGTGTTTATAGCAAAAAATGGCATTAAGGGTCAAACTAGGTAAATATTGAAAAATGGTATTTTTGACCGAAAATATGTCAAACCTGGCAAAGGCCGGTCTGACCGGCTATGGTAGGCTGGTCCAACCAGCCAGGTCCGGTCAGACCGGACCCATGGGCTCGGTCAGACCGGCCAGGGTCCAGAATATGGATCTGAGGAGGATTCGAGGTATTTTCACCAAATCTTATCTTAACAGGGTTTTGGCCGCATCTAACTCTATCTCTTGACAGAGATAACCAACCCACTCCCCTATAAATATTAGGGGCAAGGCCGATTCAAGCTCTCTCTCTCCAATCCAAAAATCCAAAGCCCTAGCTTTGAATCTGAGAAACAAAGGGTTGGTTTTGGAGTCTGTGATGAGTGATTGACAGATTTTACCCTCTGATTCGAAGGGGTCCCTCCGAAGGGGTTCAGAGGCTATTTCACTGAAGGTTCGGTGGGCTCTGGTTGCTGCAGCTGTTGCAGTGGAGTGTGCCTGTCAGAGGGGTCCGACGGTACACAATGACTTCGTTGTACCGAAGGGTTCGGTATTTTGGGCGGTACACCAGAGTGTGTATCAGAGGTTGCTTACTCAGAGAGGTCTCCGGGGTACTGGATACACTTGTCTGTTTGTCTGTGGTGCGTAGGGGACTTCGGAGGTGACGGACGGTTCATAGCAAGTGAACCTGGGTCAAGCGGGAGGCTTGATGCCAGGGGAGCAGGGAGCTCCGTCACGAAGGCTGCGAAGAGGTCGAGGTCGGACCTCGGGTCGAGGTGCGCCAGGAGAAGGCAGTAAGTGCGGAGTGTGACTCCGGGTGAAGGTACTCCGAGACGAAGTCCTCGGAGGCGAGGCACTTCGAAGGGTACTCCGAATGGAGTGACTTCGGAGTATGGTGGATCAAGTCCTCAGCAGAGGCAAGGTGTTCGAAGTGTGCTCCGGAGGGAGACACTCGAAGGTATACCCGACGAAGGTCTCAGAAGTCAAGGTGCATCGAAGGCATGGTCCGGGTGAGGATCGTCGAGGAGTGTGCTCGGGGAGAGACACTACGACGAAGTGCTCATGGAATGCTTCATGCGGAGGCCTTGGACGAAGGAGGGACTTCGAAGGGTGGTACTCCGAAGGTGGGGCTTCGAAGTGAAGCAGGCTTCGGAGCGAAGCTGGCTTCTCCGGAGTGAAGCAGGCTTCAGAGTGAAGCAGGCTTCGGAGCGAAGCTGGCTTCTCCGGAGTGAAGCAGGCTTCGGAGCGAGGCTAGCTCCGGAGCGAGGCTAGCTCCGGAGTGAGGTTGACTTGAGGTACTTCGGCCGTGCATGGCTTCGGTACACAGACTGATGGAGTTCGAGCTGGGAGAAGCTGCGAAGCCGTTGTGGTCCACTCCGAAGGTGTTGGTGCGAAGGCCCAAGGGCTTTGACGGCTTCGGCTCAAAACCGTCACTGTATCGAAGGCTGACTTCGGTGAAGCGAAGGCCGTCAGGCTCAAGGCTTCTCACCGAAGCTACCGCACCCCTCGCGTGCGAAGGGGGGCTTCAGAAGGGTCTAAAACTGCAAAGGCTAACAGCGTCTGCTCTGTAAAAGCTGGTGTTGTCCCCTCTGCGAAGCTGACAAAAGAAGCCTCCAAATAAAGTAGACTACCAGTTGTACCCCCTATTCTGATGAGACAAAAGTAGTGTAAACCCTAGGGGTAAAGTAGTCTATTCACAGGGCTGAATAGTGCCTATAAATAGTGGAGGCTGGCTAGGTCACATCAACACTTTGAGCATTCATTGTAGAACTCCTGTGCTAGCCACCACACTCTCTGTATTCATCTCGTGAGTTCATTTTGTGTTCCCTGTTCAAGCATTGAAGCTTTGACTCTGTGTTCATTTACTGCTTGAGCTTGTATGCATACTTCTCTGCATGCTTCGGTTTCTCTGTACTTCATTTTCTTGTGAGCTTTTCTGGAGAGGTGTGTGAGAAGCCTGTTCGAGCAAAGTGTGTGTTTCAGTGTTTGTTCGCTCTGTGCAAGCTGGAGGCTAGACCTCTCTGATTACTAGCGAAGCACTGTTTGACTTAGATCAAATCTCGTTTTTCTTCCCTTGTCGAAGTCCTCAGCGAAGTCTGTTTAGTGTGCATTTAGACCTTCGAAGTATGAAGCCAATCACCAGTTGCTGTCGCTGAGTATTTGGTCGAAGCCCGTAGAGGGAAGTCTGCTCTTGCGAAGGGTGTAGTGCGAAGCCTGCACTGCCTTAGCAGAGTTGATCGAAGTTCTCAAAGGGAGGTCCTCTCTTGTGAAGGGTGAAGTGCGAAGCCTCTGATTTTTCGGGGTTGTGGGTGGAGCGAAGTCTTCTTGGCTTCGAACTATTGCTCCTTGCGAAGCCTGTATTCGGAGCTGTAAAATACCTCTGAACCAGATCTTCGAAGGGTGTGTTCAAAGCTTGTTCCGCAGAAGACAGAATTAAAACAGAAGGCTATTTTGGTCTAAAATTTTAAAAGCTCTCATTCACCCCCCTCTGGTCGCCGTTTCTGGTCCAACAATTGGTATCAGAGCGGGTTAAGATCACCAGTTGACCTTAACCGGTTTTGTGATCTGTTGGCGACATGGACAGAGTTAGTAAAATTCCTCTGTTCGATGGGACTGATTTTGCATACTGGAAGGTGCGCATGGAGGCTTACTTTCTAAGCCAAGGAAATGCAATTTGGGAGATTGTGGACTCACAATACTCCATCCCTGAAACTCGCACCTCTCAAACAGAAAAGGATCAGTATAATGCCAACTCCAAGGCAAGAAATATACTGTTCATTGGTTTGAGCCGGAGTGAGTTTGATAGGGTGCAGCACCTTAGGACAGCTAGGGAAATTTGGACCACTCTCACTATTTTCATGAGGGCTCTACACAGATTAAGGCCAGACGCCAAAGCACATACAATCAACAGTATCAACTGTTTGTGCAAGCACCTGGTGAATCTATAGATGCCATGTTTTCTTGTTTTGATGCGATAGTGAGTAACTTGCGGTCCAACGGGACGCTTGCTTACAATGATCATGATAGGGCTATCAAGCTTCTCTATGCTCTTGATCGTAGCATATGGGAAGTGAAGATATCCAGCATTGAGGAGTCCGCAGGTTATGACACATTGACCTGTGATGAGCTCTTCAGCAAGATGAAGTCCACAGAGATTGCCAAGGCATCTCTTGCAGTGCACAGAAATTCTTTGCCACGGCCATTGGCATTGGTTTCTAGCACTAGCCGTTGCACCACTGCAGAACCAAGCACATCTGGCACTTGTGTTCTTGCAGATGGTTTTGCTTTGTCCTCCCTGGTCTCCGTCACTAAGGAGCAGGTGGATACTCTGGATGATGATGAGCTTGCTCTCATTGCCAGAAGGTTCACCCGTTTTCACCATGAGAGACGGGATCAGAGGAGAAGTGGTTTTAGTGGTTGTTTTGAGTGTGGCGACACTTCTCACATCAAGGCCAATTGCCCAAAACTCAAGAAGAAAGAAGAGAGTGAGCGCCCCAAATACCACAAAAAGGAGAGGAAACCCTTTGTGAAGGGCAAGCGCGGCAAGGTGGCTAAGAGGGTAGCCAAAGCCGCTTCCAGAGCATTTGTTGCTACTCTCAGCGACATCGACACTTCCTCAACTGAGGAGTCGAGCTCTAAGGAGGAGGAGTCTCCAAGGAAGGAGGAGAAGAAGGACAAGAAGGGACGAGATTTCACCGGCCTTTGCTTCATGGCCGATAGTGATCACAGTGGTGATGAGCTTGACTCATCTGAGGTACCTCTATCCTATGACCAGCTTTCAATTAAACTAGATGAACTGAATGAAGTAGTTCTTGGTCAGGATAGGTTACTTGTGCAAGCCGCTAGAGATAGAAAAGACCTTAGACTTAGGCTAGAAACTGTTTCTACTGATTATGCCATGCTTAAGTCTAGGATTAATGATGCTAAATGTGATTCTTGTACTGTTGTCATGGGTGAGCTTGCTCAGTTGCATTCTGTGCATGCTCAAACTCTTTCTGAGCTTGAGACTGCACAGAAGCAACTTTTGATGATGGATTCTAGTCATGATATAACTTAATGTATGAACTGCCCTTTATTACGTGAGAGCATTGATTTATGTGATAAGCATGTTCATGATTTAGAGGCTAGATTGGAGAGGGCCGGTAGTTCTAAGGATGTGCAGCTTGTGTGTGACACTTGCATAACCCTTAAGGACCAACTAGGCACTGTTAGAGAGCGAGCTGAAAACCTCATGACTGAAAATGAGTACCTTCTTTCTGTGGTTAACAAATGCACTGAGGGAAAGGGTAGGATGGACTTGCTCTTGGCCAAAACCAAGATGTGTGCTGACAGGGCACGGTTAGCTCTGGGATTGGTTTTTGAGAGGATTCCTTCAGACAGTGAGAACAAAACTGTTTTTACCTCACCCACTACCCTAGAGAAAGAGAGAGCTCTGTTAGACACTCCATCAGCCAAAAAGCCTACCCGGAATCCAAAGAAAACCACTCCTCCTGCCAAGAAAATCCCTCCCAAGAAAACCACTCAGCATAAGCCCAAGGAGCCTATGAGGATTGCTCCTATGACCCACGAGAGTGCCCCTAGGAGAATTTATCATTGTTCCTATTGTTAGCGGGTGGGTCATCTGGTTGGGTTCTATTTTCGTCGCATCAAGGATGAGCGACGCCCTCAGGCGATGAGGTTCCAGAACATGCACTACCCATCTTTAGGTATGCATGAGTCTGAATTTTACTCTCGTCCTGTTTTCGAGGCTCCTCGTGCTTCTCGTAGAGGTTTTGCTCCTTGAGGTGTTCACCATGTTCCATATGGTGGTAGACCCCGGGCGAGTAGCTTTGTACCTCATCAGAGTAGGAGACCTCGTCATGTTGTTAGATCACAGCATGTAGGTAGACCTCACACTTTGCATCATTCTGATTATCCTGTGCGTAGACAGTCTACTTTTACTATGCCTACTACTCGTATCACTCAGTGCTGGATGCCTCGTCATATTTTCACTCACCCCAGCACTGAGCGATCGAGATTTTCTTATCATGTGTAGGCGACAGACCGAGGCTTGGAGGGCACGTGGATCATGGACTCTGGTTGTTCGCGCCATATGATCGGAGATGCAGCATGGTTCTCCAACCTCACAACAACCAAGCAAAAGGAACATATCACCTTCGGCAACAATCAAAGGAGTAGAGTGAAAGGTAAAGGTGTGGTAAGAATCAACTCGAATTTCACTCTCAAAGATGTTGCTTTGGTTGAGAATTTAGGATACAATTTGCTTTTTGTATCTCAATTGCTTGATGAGGGCTTCGAAGTGCGATTCCATCGCGATACTTCGCAAGTACTCAATTCTGATGGCGTTGTGGTTTGTAAGATCTTTAAAGTGGGGAGAGTATTTGGAGCTTATTTTTCTGAGTCATCTGGTTCTTCTCATTGTCGTGTTGCACATTCTACTTTTGAGCTTTGGAAGTGGCATAGGAGACTAGGGCATATGAGCTTTGAGTTGCTCACTCGTCTGAGTGCCCTAGGTCTGATCCGAGGATTGCCCAAGCTCAAGTTTGAGAAGAATTTAGTTTGTGATCCTTATCGACATGGAAAAATGATTGCCGCTTCGCACTCGCCAGTCACCACAGTGATGACTGAACAACCCGGAGAACTTCTCCACATGGACACTGTAGGTCCTTCTCGGGTTAGTTCTTTAGGCGGCAAGTGGTATGTGTTAGTTATTGTCGACGATTTCTCTCGCTACTCTTGGGTCTTCTTTCTTGCCAGCAAGGATGAAGTGTTTTCACACTTTCAGAGCTTTTCTTTGAGACTTTTCACTGAACTCCCTGGTGCATTGAAATTCATTCGAAGTGATAATGGCACTGAGTTCAAGAACAGTCTCTTTGTTGACTTTTGCATGGAGCATGGCATAGAACATCAATTCTCTGCTCCGCGGGTTCCTCAACAAAACGGTGTTGTTGAGAGAAAGAACCGCACTTTGGTTGAGATGGCTAGGACGATGCTCGATGAGCACAGGACTCCTAGAAAATTCTGGGCTGAGGCCATGAACACTACACGTTACATCTCAAACCGAATCTTCTTGCGCTCAATTTTGAATGACATCTTATGAGCTACGTTTTGGGAGACAGCCCAAGGTTACTCATCTTAGAGTTTTTGGCTGTCGTTGCTTTATCCTAAAACGTGGTAATTTGGATAAATTTGAGCCGCGTTCTTCTGACGGGATCTTTTTGGGTTACACTACACATGGTCATTCTTATCGTGTTTATAATTTGGAGACTAACACTGTCATCGAGTCATGTGATGTGACTTTTGATGAATCAATCCCCTTTGTTAGTTCTGCTCTTGAACAGGCAAATGAACACGATATGGAACATACTATCTTCGAAGAAGAAGATCCCGGAGATTTTTAGGATGAACCCCTACTACCCTCGACATCAACCCCCAAAGCCGACCCCGCTACGACCACTTCGGCACAAGGTCCCAAAGCAACTACCTCGACATCGGTCATCTTGGACCACTCCAACGCACAAGTTGAGGGGGAGACTGCATCCCACCGCGAGGCTCCACATCATGTTCAAAGGATGCATCCTCCCGAGCAGATCATTGGTGAGCTTGATCAAAGGGTAACACGTTCTCATGCTCATTTCATTGATTCAGCTTTTGTTGCTTCTTTCGAGCCCTTAGATGTTAGTCATGCACTTTCTGATTCTGGTTGGATCAATGCCATGCATGAAGAGCTTGAAAATTTTGAGATAAATTAAGTCTGGACTTTAGTTGATCCTCCACCAAATGTTCATTTCATTGGAACAAAATGGATTTTCAAAACAAACAAGGGGAGGATGGGACTATAGTTAGAAACAAGGCTAGACTTGTAGCTCAGGGTTATTCTCAATTAGAAGGGATTGATTTTACTGAAACTTTTGCACCTGTTGCTCGTCTTGAGGCCATTAGAATTTTTCTTGCCTTTGCTACATCCTGGGGATTCAAACTCTATCAAATGGATGTCAAAAGTGCTTTTCTTAATGGTTTCATAGGCGAAGATGTTTATGTAAAACAACCCCCTGGTTTTGAAAACCCCAAATACCCACATAAAGTCCTTAAACTTCATAAGGCTCTTTATGGACTCAAGCAGGCCCCTCGGGCATGGTATGACAGACTTAAGTCTTTTCTGCTTGAGCGGGGGTATTTGATGGGATCTATTGATAAAACCCTGTTCACTCTCAAGCATGGCAAAGATTTCCTCCTAGTTCAGATTTATGTGGATGATATCATCTTTGGTGGCTCTTCTCATGCTTTGGTTGCCGAGTTTGCAGATGCCATGAGTAGGGAGTTCGAGATGTCCATGATGGGCGAACTCACTTTTTTCCTTGGTTTGCAAATCAAGCAAAGCAAACAAGGTACTTTCGTCCACCAGACAAAGTACACCAAGGACCTGCTCAAGAAGTTCGATATGGCTGATGCGAAGCCACTCGCCACTCCAATGGCTACATCTATAGCATTGGATCCTAACGAAGATGGAGAAGCCGTAGATCAGAAGGAGTTCCGAAGCATGATCGGCTCCCTCCTCTACTTGACTGCTACAAGGCCGGACATACACTTCGCAGTGTGTCCGTGCGCTCGTTTTTAGGCTTCACCACGAGCTTCGCACCGCCAAGCGGTAAAGCGCATTCTTAGGTATCTCAAACATACCCTTGAATTTGGCATTTGGTATTTGGCGTCTTCCTCTTTGTGTCTTCGAGGTTATTCCGATGCGGATTTTGCTGGGTGTAGGATTGATAGGAAAAGTACCTCTGTTACTTATCATTTTCTGGGTACTTCTCTGGTTTGCTGGTCTTCCCGCAAACAGTCTAGTGTTGCACAATCGACGGTTGAGGCCGAATATGTTGCTGCAGCTAGCTGTTACTCTCAGATTTTGTGGATGGTTTCCACTTTGCGGGATTTCAGGTTAGATTATAAGAGTGTTCCACTTTTCTGTGATAACACTAGTGCTATTTGTATTGCAAACAACCCAGTTCAGCACTCCAGAACCAAACACATTGATGTGCGATATCATTTTCTCAGAGATCATAATGAGAAGGGTGATATTGAACTTCAATATGTTGATACCCAACACCAGCAAGCCGATATTTTCACAAAACCCCTCGATGCTTCTCATTTTGCCTACTTGCGTGGAGAACTTGGTGTTTGTCACCCTTACGGCATTTTGTGAGGGGGAGCAGATTTTGATTGTTGTGCATATGCTCATTGTGTGTGAAATTGCATTTACATCTTTTGCACTTATATGCCTCATTTTAATTCATGAAATCATGTCAGCTCATCTCTATTTAATATATCTGAAACAGTATGTGCATGATTCTTCTTTTCAAAATCAAATCATGCTCACTGCTTAGTCTTGAATCTAGCATGTTTAGGCAGGATTGCTTTAGCTATCTTTTATCTGCTTGATAGCAAGACTCCGTTTCTCAGGATGTTAAACATTGCAACTTGAAAAATTGTTCTACTTACTCATGGATATTCATCAAATGCTAAACAAATTGTTCACTTAATTCAAATCCAAAACTCCATGATTTGCCTACTACAAGTGAAAAGATCCAGGTGGGTTTGTTTGTCACACTACTCTATTCTAGACTGCTTACCATTGCACATTGGTCTGAACTGGGATAGTGTAGTGTATGCCAAAATCACTGCCTTAAGCTTCTGATGGCTTTCATGCCTAGGCTTGGCCTGATTGGAAAGTATAAGGTGGACAAACAAATAACCCATGGCATTATGAAAAGATCAACAAAATTCATTGATCATCAAGTTTGCTTTCAATGCTCCATTTGAACTAGACTTGTTTGTCTAGAGTAGAAATTGACTAGCTTTGCGCAGTCCTTGCTTTTACTTGTCTAGTTACCTTGATTGAGTGGTGATGCTTTTATTTTAAAATGATAAAATCACATGTTGTCATCATGTTTTTAAAGAATGTTAAATTGAGCTGAGCACATGATAATTGGTATTAATATTGGCATATTTTTGCTTTATATGTCTTTGCAATTCTTCCCATTTCGAAGCTTTGCATCTTTTTAAAAAAATGCTCCTTGATGCTTGCATTGCCAAAGGGGGAGAAATTGTTGAGTTCTCTGCAGCAAAGGGGGAAAATTAACTTAGGGGGAGTTTTTATCTTGCAAAGGGAAGTTTTGCCGAAGGGGCTTTTACTCTTTTGGAAAGGGGGAGGAAAATTCTTTTGTCAAGTGACATGATTTGGCTCGGTTCTGAGTTTTTATGGTCACTTGTGTGCTGAAATTTTTCAAATTTTCTTGAACTTGAATTTGGTTGTCAATGCACTCATCAAGGGGGAGATTGAGAAACCAAGGGTTGGTTTCGGAGTCTGTGATGAGTGATTGACAGATTTTACCCTCTGATTCGAAGGGGACCCTCTGAAGGGGTTCTGAGGCTGTTTCACCGAAGGGTTCGGTGGGCTCTGGTTGCTGCAGCTGCTGCAGCGGAGTGTGCCTATCGGAGGGGTCCGACAGTACACAATGACTTGGCTGTACCGAAGGGTTTGGTATTTTGGGCGGTACACCAGAGTGTGTATCAGAGGTTGCTTACTCGGAGAGGTCTCCGGGGTACTGGATACACTTGTTTGTTTATCTGTGGTGCGCATGGGACTTCGGAGGTGATGGACGGTTCGTAGCAAGTGAACCTGGGTCAAGCGGGAGGCTTGATGCCAGGGGAGCAGGGAGCTCCGTCACGAAGGCTGCGAAGGGGTCGAGGTCGGACCTCAGGTCGAGGTGCGCCAGGAGAAGGCAGTAAGTTCGGAGGTGAGGCACTTCGAAGGGTACTCCGAATGGAGTGACTTCGGAGTATGGTGGATCAAGTCCTCAGCAGGGGCAAGGTGTTTGAAGTGTGCTCCGGAGGGAGACACTCGAAGGTATACCCGACGAAGGTCTCAGAAGTCAAGGTGCATCGAAGGCATGGTCCGGGTGAGGATCGTCGAGGAGTGTGCTCGTGGAGAGACACTACGACGAAGTGCTCATGGAATGCTTCATGCGGAGGCCTTGGATGAAGGAGGGACTTCGAAGGGTGGTACTCCGAAGGTGGGGCTTCGGAGTGAAGCAGGCTTCGGAGCGAAGCTGGCTTCTCCGGAGTGAAGCAGGCTTCAGAGCGAGGCTGGCTCCAGAGTGAGGTTGACTTGAGGTACTTCAGCCGTGCATGGCTTCGGTACACGGACTGACGGAGTTCGAGCTGGGAGAAGCTGCGAAGCCGTGGTGGTCCACTCCGAAGGTGTTGGTGCGAAGGCCCAAGGGCTTTGACGGATTCGGCTCAAAACTGTCACTATATCGAAGGCTAACTTCGGTGAAGCGAAGGCCGTCAGGCTCAAGGCTTCTCACCGAAGCTACCGCACCCCTCGCGTGCGAAGGGGGGCTTCAGAAGGGTCCAAAACTGCAAAGGCTGACAGCGTCTGCTCTACAAAAGCTGGTGCTATCCCCTTTGCGAAGCTGACAAAAGAAGCCTCCAAATAAAGTAGACTACCAGTTGTACCCCCTGTTCTGATGAGACAAAAACAGTGTAAACCCTAGGGGTAAAGTAGTCTATTCACATGGCTGAATAGTGCCTATAAATAGTGGAGGCTGGCTAGGTCACATCAACACTTTGAGCATTCATTGTAGAACTCATGTGCTAGCCACCACACTCTCTGTATTCATCCCGTGAGTTCATTTTGTGTTCCCTGTTCAAGCATTGAATCTTTGACTCTGTGTTCATTTACTGCTTGAGCTTGTATGCATACTTCTCTGCATGCTTCAGTTTCTCTGTACTTCATTTTCTTGTGAGCTTTTCTGGAGAGGTGTGTGAGAAGCCTGTTCGAGCGAAGTGTGTGTTTCAGTGTTTGTTCACTCTGTGTAAGCTGGAGGCTAGACTTCTCTGATTACTAGCGAAGCACTGTTTGACTTAGATCGAAGCCCATTTTTCTTCCCTTGTCGAAGTTCTCAGCGAAGTCTGTTTAGTGTGCGTTTAGACCTTCGAAGTACGAAGCCCAGCACCAGTTGCTATCGCTGAGTATTTGGTCGAAGCCCGTAGAGGGAAGTCTGCTCTTGCGAAGGGTGTAGTGCGAAGCCTGCTCGAAGGCACCTTGTGTGCGGAGCCTGCACTGCTATGCTCGAAGGCACCTTGTGTGCGGAGCCTGCACTGCCTTAGCAGAGTTGATCGAAGTCCTCAAAGGGAGGTCCTCTCTTGCGAAGGGTGAAGTGCGAAGCTTGCTCGGAGCACCCTGTGTGTGGAGCCTGCACTGACTTAGCAGAGCTGATTTTTCGGGGTTGTGGGTGGAGTGAAGTCTTCTTGGCTTCGAACTTTTGCTCCTTGCGAAGCCTGTATTCGGAGCTGTAAAATACCTCCGAACTAGATCTTCGAAGGGTGTGTTCGAAGCTTGTTCCGCAGAAGACAGAATTAAAACAGAAGGCTATTTTGGTCTAAAATTTTAAAAGCTCCCATTCACCCCCCCTCTGGTCGCAGTTTCCGGTCCAACAGAATCACATTTATTTCCTTTACTATCCGCATCTTCGTGGGTTTGCTTGAAAGCCCTCCATCTACCGCGTCCGTAATCACGGTAACCCTTACTGGTTCGCTTGTGAACCTCCCACTAATCCACGTAACGGATTGCTATCCTTTTTATCGGTTTTTATCGCCCTACTCGGCAATTTGGCCCTTTAGCCAAATTGTGTTTGATCTCTTATTGTTTTTGTAGATTAATTGCCTTCCTAAACACCTCCGCAAAGTTTGGAGGCGATTGAAGATTATTTGCTAAGGTTACCGAGGTTTAGCAGATCGGATCTATTTCTTCGGTCCGACCAGCGTTGAGATACCGATCAGACCGGACCTCGTCAGACCGTTGTCGGCAATAGCCAGTCAGACCAACGGCACTCCACCGGTCCAACCAGGACCCTCTACACCGGGAGCGCCAAAGCCAAAGCCCGAGCCCGTCGAAGCCCTAACGACCGAAGCCCTGCGCATCGGAGCTCCGCATGTTCGAAGGGCAACATCCAGAGATCCCTTCGCCCGGTGTGACCGAGTTAGCACGATCGGTATAACCGACGAAGCTTCACCGGTTAGACCGCCGGAGCCACACCTCACACCAACCTTCGGGACTTCACCCGGAGCCCCTTCGCAACCTCCGGTCCGACCGAGGTTGTACCTCCGGTCTGACCGGGCCTGAGGCCGAAGGTGCCCTAGGGACCCTTCGGACCAATATCTGTTGTAACTCCGAATTGGCCTCCGAATTGGCCGATTCCAGGTATTTTGGTCATTTTGTTAATGTTTACATTCTTACTAATACTTTTCGGCCAATTGGATTGAAATATCAATTATTTATCTGATTGTTGGGCGACTCCAAATCCCTTGTCACTATCCAGGGTAGTAGGAATGCGACGTCGGTATCGTTGTGATACTTTTGGACGTTGAACCAGCCCAAGTACGGGGGCACATTTCTATGTCAACACTATAGAAGGCTCTAGTTCAGGAAAGCTAAGACAAAAGCAGAAAATTCACTAAGACTTTTACGAAGTCTAAGGCCGAGGTGCACGTCATGGAGCACTCCGATGAGGAATCATTGGAGAGCGTGGATGACTCGGCCAATATGCACACCATAGAGTGGACTTGGTCTAGCAAGGCCCAACCCGTCACTTTCTCTAAGTTACGGCTGTCTCCCACTAAGAGTCGTCCCAACGAAGTAAAGTATGCCTTCGACGTGACCAAGTGCGACATAATATTTGATTTCTTGTTGAATAACAAGCTCATCCGATTGTCAAAGGGTCACGTCATCCCGATTGGCAACGACTTGAAGAAGCAAACTTACTATAAGTGGCATGATTCTCATTCCCATTCTACTAATGATTGCAATGTTTTTCTTTGATAGGTTCAATCGGCCATACAAGGACGATTAAAGTTGGATACAAATCATAAAATGAAGCTCGACCAAGACCCCTTTCCCATGAACACCATTGATCTCGATGAGAAGAAGGTTATGATTTAGCCTGAGCAGGCCGAGTCAGCTAAGGGGAATGAGGTCGTGATCGGAGAGCCTTCGCACGCACATACTCGTGTCAAAGAACCCTAAGGTAGGAGTGTGGAAAGTGAACACCAATCCGTCATCTTCGGCTGTGACCCACAAGACGCCGAAGGTGACGTATGACATGCTGCTACAAAAACACAAGAAGAGGGCCGAGAAGGCGAACACTCAGCCAGGACCTCTAGCGAAGTCGAACCCTCCTTAGAGGAGTAAGTTTGGGCCAAGATGGGCGAGACCACTGGAGCCACCTTTTCCTCCACCACAATATCACTTGAACATGGCACAATGGCCTCTGTGTTACTTTCCGCATCCCGGGTATCCTACCCCATACTATATTGCTCCATTTGTGTCCTTCGAGTTTTATAACCTACAGAATCAGATGAGCGCTACATGGGGCGACGTCTTCGACAGATTGTCCATCGCACCACAACGGCGTCCGGAGGAGGCATCCAAGGCCATCGTGGTCAAGGTGGGGTCCTAGGACGTCCCAATCCCTAAGAGGGCCTCCTCGGAGCAAGACGGAGGTGAACCATAGAAGGCACCCGAGGAGAAGACCATCGGTCTGACTGTAGCCCCGGGGCCAGTCAGACTGCCATCACCACTCTAGTTTGACTGGCCTACTATGGCCGGTCTAGTCGGCCCTTTTCATGCACCCGACACTAGTCGGTCCGATCGGCCCACCATTGTCGGTCCAACCGACAACACCCAGTTAGACTAGCCCAGTAAAGTCGGTCCAGCCGACAGTACACATGAAGATGTCTCCGCCAAGCGCAAAATTGTCGAGGCTGATCCGAGCAATTCTCATTCTACCAAGAGTTCCAGGAGCAAGTTTGTGGCGCCTGGCACTAAGCCACAACCTTCTTGGGCACCACCAGGTATGACTAAATCACAGAAAAGGTGGCTACAATGTCTTCAAGCCCAAGGGATGTGCGAGAAGAATGTCGAGGACAAGCGGGACATCATTTTCGAGGAGATTCATCCCTGACCAGTGACAAAGCAGGTTTGGAAGCCCAAGCTAGTTGTTGTAAACAACCTAGCTCCTACTCCAAGCGATGACGAGGATGATCTGATGGACGATGACTACACTCCCATCTCCGAGGGGCCCCCTCCTCAGGCGATGGACGTAAACGGTGTAATGCTTCCCGCTGAGTTTGCTCTTCCATAGGACGAGTCTGAGGTCGCTCAGTTAAACCTCGGGCCATGGGATGCCATTTTCAAGAAGCTTGAGGATAGTCTCTTCACTTGAAACCTCTCTACGTCAAGGGGCACATCAACGGGAAGCCAATATCGAGGATGCTTGTAGACGGAGGCGCCACCGTCAACCTGATGTTGTACTCTTTGTTGAAGAAGCTCGACAGAAGTGAAGATGACTTGATGAAGACTAACTTGACGCTGAATAGATTCAATGGCGAGAGCTCCAATGCCAAGGGTGTACTTTCTTTGGAACTTACGGTGGGCAAAAAGACATTGTCAACAACATTCTTCATCGTCGATGTGCAAGGTAATTACAATGTATTTCTTGGGCGTGATTGGATCCATGTCAATTGCTGCATTCCTTATACCTTGCACCAGTGTTTGATTCAGTGGGACGACGATGATGTAGAAGTCATACCAGTTGACACTTCGGCCTAGGTTGCTTTGGCCGATGTGTCTTTAAATTAGTTGTCATGTCTAGCAAGAGTAATCTTGATTGGCTAAAGTCTCGTGTAGAGCAATATCGGTCTTCTAAAGATGGTATTGCCGAAGCCATTGAAGATTTTAACAAAGTCGAAAAGTTAGGTCAGGGTTTTGTGTCGGCCGACCCTCTAGAAGAGGTCGATATAGGCGATGGTAGTATTCCAAGGCCGACTTTTGTAAATCACAATTTGCAAGCTGATGAAAAAGCCGAAGTAATAAAATTGCTTCGGTCGTATGTCGATTGTTTTGCATGGGAGTATAGTGAGATGCTCGGACTTAGCCGTGATCTCGTAGAGCATCGGCTGCATATCAAATCCGGGTTTAGGCCTTGTAAACAGCCCCATCGCCACTTTAATTCGGCCTTGTATGACCGAGTTAAGGAGGAAATAGAACGACTACTAAAGGCTGAGTTTATTAGGCCGTGTAGGTATGTTGAATGAGTTGCTAACATTGTGCCTATAGAGAATAAAGGGAGTGGAAAGATTCGTGCATGCATTGATTTCAGGGATTTGAACAAGGCCACTCCAAAGGACGAGTATCCCATGCCGATAGCCGACATGTTGATCAATGATGCTTCAAGACACAAGGTACTAAGTTTTCTTAATGAAAACACTGGTTATAATTAGATCTTTATAGTCGAAGAGGATGTTTACAAAACGACCTTTAGATGCCCTTGTTTTGCCGGCTTGTTTGAGTGGGTTGTGATGACTTTTGGTTTAAAGAATGTTGGCGCTACATATCAACATGCTATGAAATTGATCTTTCATAACTTGCTAGGAGTTATGCTAGAGGTCTATATAGATGATGTTGTAGTCAAATTGGATGCTATAGGAAACCATTTAGCAGATTTGAACCCACTCAAGTGTGCTTTTGGCATGTTGGCGGGCAAGTTCTTAGGATTCATATTCATGAAAGAGGTATTGAGATTGATCCTAAGAGGCTTGAGAAGATTAAGAATTTTGAAGTGTCGACATGCAAGAGAGATGTGCAAAAGTTTCTAAGCAAGGTAAATTATTTACGCTGCTTTATATCTAACTTGTCTGGCAAGATTGATGCTATTGTCCCCATACTTTGGCTAAAGAACGAAGCCGAATTCACTTGGGGGGCAAGTCAACAACATGCTTTTGAGCGAATTAAATAGTGCTTGTCATCACTGCCTATGGTAAGAGCACTGAAAGTCAGGATTCCGTTTCGGCTATATGTTGCTATAGAAGATAATGTGATAGGAGTTGTGTTGACTTAGGAGGTGGAGGGAAAGGAGTACATCATCACATTCTTGAGTCGCCGCCTATTAGATGCCGAGATGAGGTACATGTTCTTATAGCACTTATGTTTATCACTTTATTATGCATGTACCAAACTTTGCCATTATCTGGAACATGTATTGTTACTTGCCAAACTGATGTTATAAAATACATGTTGCAAAAGCCGATTCTAAGTGGGAGAATCATAAAGCGGGCTTACGCTTTAATTGAGTATGATTTGGCTTATGAACCTTTGAAAACTATGAAAGGCCAGGTCATCGCAGACTTTATAGTTGATCACCATGTTGATGTCAATTAGAGTAGTGATACTGCTTTGATTGAAGTAGTGCCATGGAAACTTTACTTTGATGGTTCGGCTTTCAGGAATGGCCAAGGTGTTGGAGTTGTGCTCATATCACCTAGTGGTATGAGTTTTGAGACCTCGACCCGATTAGAATTTCCTTGTACTAACAACCAAGCCGAATATGAAGCTCTATTATTAGGACTTGAATTGTTAAGCTCCATGAGTGTTAAATATGTTCATGCATATGGTGATTCACTATTAGTCATTCAACAAGTAGCTAGAAGTGCTCAATATTTTAATGGTTTGCTAAATAGTTACATGGATAAATGTCTAGACATAATTGCTACATTTGATGATTTTGAGATTTCTCATGTGTCTAGAGAAGCCAACTCAGCAACAAATAATTTGGCTCAGCAAGCATCTAGTTACCAAATTAAAAAAGGTAAATTTTTCGCATAAGAAAAACCGATGCTTGACTTTATTTTACCACACGAGTCAGAACACATCGGTCTGACCGGCCTAACATTGCCGGCCCAACCGTAGGTATGCAGTCGGTCTGACCGACCATGCTAGGCTGGTCTGACCGCCCTGTGTTAGGATGGTTTGGGACATGGGGGGCAACTCCAAATTTTTGATTTGAATGTCAATTCAAATTAGGATTTGGCGAGTACTTCAGAAAATCATGAGGATGATTGGAAGACTTCAATTATTCAATATTTGAGAGATCCTAGTAAGCGGGTTGATCAGAAAGTTCGGCGACAAGCGTTTAAGTTTGTATTGCTTGATGATGAGTTGTATCGCTGAACAATTGTTGGAGTACTTTTGAAATGTTTGAATGTCGATCAGTCTAGACTTGTTGTGGGTGAGGTACATAAAGGTCTTTGTGGTACTCATCAGTCGACCAAAAAAATAAGTTGGATGCTCAAAAGTGTGTATTTTTATTGGCCGACTATGACTGAGGATTGTTTTAAGTACTATAGAGCGGGTTTAGTAATATTCAGCTTGCTCCTGCATCTTTACTTAATCCTATTATCAAACAATGGAATTGCGAGTTCGTCAGGCTTTAATGGAATGAGGGGCTGCGTCTACCATCCTTGGACGACTACCCTGAGTGTGGTGCTCAAGGAAGAATGCAAGACGGTCATTGGCCACGCAACATCAATCTCGGGCTGCATGACCGGGAGACAGTGCACCAAAGGTTGCCATCTCCACGGGTACCGACGCTGGAAAGACTCGGTCCTCTCAATCCCGAAGGAATCGGCCAGATGGCCGATAAAAGACGAAAACACAATAAAGAAACCACAGTGGTGTCCCCCGGGATCTTCACAAGGAGCCAGAAGAGAAGGGTGTAGCGTCTGCGGCAGAGAGAAGGGAAGGCATGGGTGGGCGAAGAGGAGACTGATTGGCCACGAAGAATTAAGAGTGAATGGTGACCAAAGGATAAGTCTGATCAGGACGACGAAAAGAAGGGTGCGGAGGTAAACATGGTTTTCTTCCTCCCTACGGAGTATCAGACAACCCATGAAGACGACGTGGATCACGCTGATACAATGGCTCAGTTAGTGTTGGCTCCTCAGCCAACAATCTTTGATAAGCCAGAATATCTTGATCATCGGCACCTAAGACCTCTCTACATCAAGGGGTTAGTTAATGGAAAGCCGATGTCCAAAATGATGATAGACGGAGGGGCGGCTGTCAATTTGATGCCTTATGCCACCCTCCGCAAGCTTGGGAAGGCACCAGAATACCTCATCAGGACTAACATGGTATTAAGGGATTTTAGCGACAACTCGTTAGACACAATGGGAGTACTAAACGCATATATGACAGTTGGAAGCAAGACAATGCCGACTACATTCTTCATGATAGAGGGGAAAAGATCCTACAACTTGTTATTGGGACGTGATTGGATACACGCAAACTGTTGTGTCCCCTCGACAATGCATTCGAACCACATACAGTGGATCGATGATCATGTGAAAATAGTTCCCGTCGACAAATCGGTTAACATAGCTACAGTCGATTTATCGGTATGGGAAGTACAAGGAGTCATCTGTTTTTCAGGAGAAGCCTGGGACGTTAATTTTCTCGAAGTATCATATAACGGTATCAAGCTGATCACTGAAGAACTGCCTAGGTTCATCCTGTAAAAGATGACGCCAAAGAGAGCAAAAGGCCCCTGACGGAAGAGGAGTGGACTAAAGGTTACTTTAGAGGACCTGAGAAAAGGCCGAACAGATACACTGAGGGAAGTTTATCGACCGTTCGGCCAGAGCCCAAACAGCTGATGCCGATGGCATCATCTTGAGACGGCCAATGCAAATGCATCTCTCTTAGACCAAACCACAAAACGACGGATTCGACGAAGGCCAAGGCGAATCTAAGGCATGGAAAGAGGTCGGACGAGGAACAATGAATGAAAATTTCTCGATCGGACGGAACCTAGAAGTCTATACGCATAAAAGCCGATGGCATCACCTTGAAATAGCTAATGCAAGAGTATCGCCTTTAGAAGATCATAAGGGGATAAGACAAGAAGTACTTAAGGGAAGTCGTCGGTTGAAATATGAAGGACTAACGCATGAGTTAGCCGATGCCAACGGTATCGCCTTCAGACGACTGATGTAGGAGCATCATACGCCATAGAAAAGTTTGAAGTTGAAAATTGAAATTAAGAAAATATATTCAAACTCCCAAATTACAAGGCAAATAATGTTACACGAAGTTTACAAAAGAGAAGGAAACTACACAAAGGGCTCCCATCAGTTTTGCTCTTGAATCAGCTTCTCCCCCTAGGCAGCCGGTCGAAGTTCATCTGCCTAATCAACGATCTAGGTCTGTCTCTCACTCACCCACGCTCTGCATCGACATCATCTAGGTGAAGACGCTCCAGGTAGAACAAGGAAGAACGGTTGAAGACGTGTTTCTTCAACTCATCCCACCATCGATAGAAGTCGTGGGAGGTCGCTCGATAGGTCACCTAGGTGGCGAGGCACCCAAAAGGGATCCCATCGGTCATATGGGAAAGTTGGTCCCACTCCAACGCAATCGTGACCCTCCCGCGAGTTTGGATCTAGCCAACGAAAAAGAGATGGGGTGGGAGCTAACCAAAGCCTAGTTGCCTCGAAGAAACCAAAGGATGATAGAATTCATAAGAGCACCGACAAGGATACCCATCTGTAAAATCAACGGGGACCAAACAAGGAAAGGTGGCCGCTGCGAATATATGAAAGGATTTCGTGTCCTAGGACACATCGAGCAGAACAAGATGACGAGGGCGCTCATACTCCGAATGGTATCCAAAACAAAACCAGACAGTCCGATCAGAGAATCCGAGATAAAAACTCTTAAAGAAAATGGCCAAGGTCATGGAAGACAAAGGAAAAGGAGGAAAGAATGTTCCCGCTTCCCCTAGAGAAGATCAACGACGATAGGTAGGAACGGTCGATTTTGGAAAATCGACAGGGTAGCGTGAATGAGTGAGAGGGGTTCCTCCAACGCGATCAACATTATAAACATTGAGCCAAAGTTGGAGGAACCACTAAGAACCCTTGGGCCGGCCAATGAAGTTGCCAACCGATAGGTTGGCCGACACCAGGTGAAGGGAACAATATATGGCTCCAAGGAGATAACGGTCGAGGGGAACTCGCACATAGGTGGTGAGTCGTTCGGTTAAAAACTAAAACTGAAGGATCGAGACCAGAGCCGACACACAGAAAAAAATTCCTCCAACCAGAGGTTGAGGAAAGCAACGAGTTCGTGAGCACTCACACGGTCGGTCTTCCTATTGTGTCTGGCAATATATTAGCTCCAGTCATCAGACGAGTTAATGTTGAGGTCATGGGATGCTGAAAATGAAGAAGGATGGGGTTGGCCGGTGAAGCAATATCAATACTAGATAAGAAGAAGACATCAAGAAGAGTGGGACTCATCGACCCATGACCAAAAGTGAAGGCATTTAAGACATCAGACCAAAAATAACAAGATACAGCCAACATTGGCACGTTCAGGTATGGCTCAGCCAAAGAAAAGCCTTTGTATTGACCAATGTCAATCTTTTACCAAAATGGGAGATAAGTGGTTGACACCCTAAGGTACTAGTCACATCAGCTAGGGATGAAAGGAGGAAAAGATTCGAAGCCCAAATCCTAGTCCGAGGAACGCATAGGTGAGCATTTGAAGGGTATCCGACAAATTTCGGCGTTGATGAAATATGTGGGGTCAGGGTTGCCTAAAGGACCCAGAAAGAAGCTAAAGAGATGAGTAGCTATTATAATGAAAACATGGCTGCACAAGCCCTACCAAAACAAAGATGAAATCAGAAGATAAGGAATGATGAATGAGTCGAGACTAAAAGGTTGGAGACTTACTCGGGAGATCGCCTCAATAGTGGCCATCCTTGCACTAATGAGAAGAGAGATGGCGAGTAACAGCTGGCACCGAAAGGAACGGTGAAAAGTTGGATGGTCAGATGCAGGTGGTGAGTCAAAAGAGTGAAGGAGGAAGAGCGGCCGGTGCTTATAAACTAATCCAGTGCAGTTATGAATGGCTGGAAGAAGAAGAGATAGAGTCAGAACTCTAGGAGAATGTGAAAGCATTGGAAGGCAAAGGGTTTCAGCAATTAAATTATGAAGCTGGAATACTAAGCGAAGTAATAGAGGCATCAGAAGATGAAAAGTTTTGGTTAGCAATTAAAGTGAAAAGATCGTGCGGATAGACATTCGAAAAGACGTGGCAACAGGGATAATAAACGTTGTTAATTTCGAAGCATCAACAGCCACTTAATGCTCCAAAACTGGGGGGCATGTGTTGATGTCAAGATTTGGTAAAGCCCAGGCCCACTAAAGATGTCGCATGGTCAATAGAAGTCAAAGAGGTCCGGTCAAGGAAAGTCAAAGAAGCTCGTCCATGCTGTTACAAGACGATCAGTCGCAGAAGAAGCCGACAGAGATAATACATAGAAAATAAGATGAAGATTATCCGGAATTGGTTAAGATAGAGTGCTTGGATGGCAAGTCTCTGGACTATAAATATGTACCCCTAGTTAGCTTAGAAAAACACATCTCTGTCAATCAACTACTCGATGCATCGCTACCCTTGGCTTCCAAGGTTTATCTGGTGGGGTTCGGCACTCAGAGTTGGGTTGCATCATTTCGATCTCCGGTGAAGAGGTGAGTACTGCCACCCCCGACATCCATACTGATTAGATCAGTATCCTCACGGCTGCATCAGATTGATCTCTTGAGGTGAACGTTGAAACAGTACGGTCACCGGTTGTTCTCGGTGTATTAGCTAGGTCTAAGGTTGCATTAATTCAGTTTGATCTCTTAGATTAATGTGATCTAGGTGTGATAGTTTGAGGCTTCATCGGTTAAGTATGACATCTCTTGCTATTGTATCTCTTCCATGTTGTATACCATTCATCTAAATAAAGTATGTCCGATTCTTTGATATATTATTAAGATCATCGTGACTAGCTACTATCTTGGTTAGGTCCGATCTAATTATTGTGATGATTTTCATGATATAAACATGTTATCTAGCACATGTTATTTATTTCTGTCGGAGTACAAGCCGATGGGTTATCCTCAATTCCACGCTACATCTTATAAGTCATCGGAAAAGGACTCATTGGCCTATGCGGTTGATTGTTCATCTTATCGGTCGATGGCACGCTCGTACGATTGCTTCATCCTAGGTCATCAGCCTTATGGTCTATCGGCATGATATTCCACAAATATCTCATCTTTGTCGTGGCCATCGGCTTGATAGCCGATAGGCCATGCTACTAATGTCATATTTTCTGTTCACTTATCAGTTGCATGGTCAAACTGATTGGCACACCTTGAACCCTTTTTCTAAAAACGTAGGACCTGCACTAGAGTAAGCAGATCTCCCAGACCACGTGTGTGTCAAAGTATGACCAAAAAACGCACCAACAAAACCATAAATACCATGTCATTCTGCTGATATTCAGGGTTGGTGATCTTGATATTTCATCTGTGGTTTTGCCTTTTTTCACAATGAGTACATGATAACAATGCAATTGTTTATCCCAAAATAGGATTAAAAGGTACAGCCAAACACCAATGCTTGTGCAAAGTTTTCGTTTTGCTGAGTCTAGCTTGTTTAGAGTATAGTGAAGCCAATATCGTGTATTTATTGTTGAATTCTTGCCTCATTTCTCTTATAATTTTGTTTATTTTTTCTGACAGGTTGAGTCCCTAACGAATATTAGAAACCCTATCCAGGCAGGGCAAAAGTTGCTAAAGAGAGGAATTCGCACAAGGTGGGTTGTCATCAAAATGGGCTCCAAGGGATCTATCATGGTTACTAAGAGTGTTGTCTCCTATGCACAGTGGCAAATGCAGTAGGTGTGGCAACTGCCACCGGCTGTGGAGCAGGTCGGAATGTTGCTTACTTAGATAGTGTTACAACTCTTGAGAGAATCTGATCTCAATGAGGATGGTATGACATGTAGCGAGTTGATTGAAGGAAGCTCACTCTATTGTGAAGTTTCTGTGCTGTGCTGTTAGAGCATCTCCAAAAGACTCTCCAAATCACTCTCCAAGTTAAATTTTGGCAATCTAGATCAGAAAAAAGACTCCAAAAAACTCTCCAACTGAATGGCTAAGCTATATGGCTGGCTAAATCCCTCCACTCGCTAGCCAAACTTGGCGAGCCAACTAGGTTGGCTATCCACGCCCAGCCTCCCTCGCATGCACGAACCACCGCAGGAAAAAAACAAACGGAAGAATGAAAGGGGAGGAAAGATATATAAAGAAAGCAGAAGAGACGAATGGAGAAAATAAAAAAGAATAAAAATATTGTTTTTAAATTTTTTTAAATATGAAAATTTTAAAATTTTATAACTAGAGATTTCAAAAATAAGTCAAATATTTAAAAATATTTTCATATTTATAAAATTAGAATTTAAGATTTCGAAAAGAAACTAAATCTTTCAAAAAGAAGAGAAAAAAATAATTTTAAAAAAATTGAAAATTTATAGCTTGGGGATTTCAAAAAGAGGTCAAATATTTAACAATCAAATATTTCAAAATATTTTAGTATTTTAAAAGTGATGAGTAATTTTTTAGAGAGTTGAAAATAGAGAGTCTGTTGGAGTGTATAGTAGATTTGGAGAAGAATTTTTTGGAGAGTTAGCTAAAAATGGATAAATGGAGAGTCAAAAATAAAAAGGCTTTTGGAAATGCTCTAAGACAACCGCTAATGGTTTCAGTGACGGCCTTCTGCATGTTCCTGTTTGTTGTGTGGTTTCCAACCTTCTTTCTATGTTCGAGGCAGTGCGACAGCGAAGCACTGTCCAGGTTTAATCCCGTGTTGAATAGTAGATGGGGTTCCTTTTTGCCACGGATAAGAGAGTGAATTTTAGACTTATTACATTGAATGTTTGTATATCAATTTAAAGGATTAAACGTAAAATAAATATAAAAATAATTGTAGAATCGGAGGATAATTAGCGAGATGAATTTATTAAACCTAATTAATTCATAATTAGCAAATATTTACTGTAGCATCACATTGTCAAATCATAATATAATTAGTATAATTAGATTCGTCTCGCAAATAATTCACCGATTATAAATAGGTTTTATAAATAATATATATTTAATACTCTAAAATAATATCTAAACATTAAATGTGATGGGACTAAAAAAAATTTAGCATCCAATCCAAACACCCCTAAATCGTTATTACAGAGATTCTTCTTTTTTACTAGATCGTCCCACTGTTTTCAGGTGACGAGTGATAGTTGGAGGCTGGCAACCAGGAAAAGCTACTCGTTGAAATGAATGTTATTTTTTAAAGCTATTAGTAGATGTGCCGCACTTATCTCACTAGAAACTTATCTTAGCCGCTATAGAAATTTCTATATTTTAGCTTTTAGGTACAAGTTTATTTTTAAAATTTCGTAGCTATTGAGTTTTAACTGTAGCAAAAATATAGACTATTTAGGGTACATTTGGTTAAGCTGTATATTCTAAAAAAATTGTTGTGAGTTATGAAAAAACTAAGAAATTGTTTGATTGAAATAGTTGTGGATTTATACTTTGGTAGCTTATGATGTTTGGTTACAATATTAATATGCAATTTTGAATGTAAATTATTATAATCATGAAATAGTTTATCATATTTATATTAAAATTATATATTTTAAATTATACTAAAATGATATATTTTACTAAAATTTATTTTTTTCAAATTTTACATGTATTGGTATGTTATAATAGCATGATAGATAATTTTTGTTTAAAGTTGAAAAAGCTAGGATCCCTTAGCTTTTACTTTGCTTTTACTTTGTACTACAAAAAAACTATAGTTTTTTTTAAAAAAATTGTTTAATTCTTGGACTTGTTTAATTCAGCTTTTAGCATTCAAACCAAAATGGTTGGCGGAGTAGTTGTAGCTAATAGAATATCCTCTAAATAGAACCTAATTTCCAAACTTTAGCACGATTTGATGACTCATGGTGTCCCTTTTATCTAACCAAGTTATGTTTATCTGATCATTTGGTTGTGCCTTTGAGGTCATAGTGAATCTAAGCTCGCTTTGCTCCTCCTGGGCTTGCAAAACATGCATGATGCATCCTAGTTTACGCGCAAGATCCCCTCGAAAAAATAATGAACTCAACATGCCATGAACAACAGCTGATTTACTGAGTGAACTCCTTGATCTCGGCAACTTACTCCTAACAAAAACAACAATATCCATTGCAATGCACAAAAAGATCTCATCCAGCATGTTATGTGTGTATATGTTGAGCGAGATGCAAGGTATCAATATCAACGGCAGAAACTCCAGTTCTGAAAAAGATGTTGGAACGGAATCTCTTGATTGAAAAGGTGATATATGTGAATAACAATAAGGTTTGGACATTTTCAACAAGGAAAATATGAAAAAAGCTTAAATAACTCTAGTCATATGAAGATGATGAGGTTGCTACTTGCTAGTGCAGATTCAGAAGACAAACCAACGAGACTCCAACACTGCTTTGTACTGCCACAGTCCAAGCAAATATTTGCAATACACAAGAGTCACCTATATATTGCATGCATAATCTATATAAAATCGTGTACTTTTTGGGCAGCACATCATGGAAGCAATATTCACATGAACTACAACTATATATGGTCTGTTTACCTTGAGAGAGATTATGTAACTGCCGTCTCTCTTTGCTCAGTCATGATTCTTCGCAACTCTCTCAAATGGCTTGTGATCTCTTGAACATAATGCACCCCGTCATTACTACATTTAAGAGAGCTTAATATCTGCTTGAGAAACTTCTGGTCTGCTTCTAGTGCCTTGAATCTAGTATTTAGAAGTGAAATCTCATGTTTAACGCTCGTCATACAACTGATTCTGTCATTATCTAGGTGAGAACATGAACCGAAATCAACATGCTGATTTTCATCCGTTTGTTGAGAAGAATACAGATCACCGTTCAAGTGTTCCGATGGCAATACTGACCTATTCTGAATATTGTCATCATTTGTGCCATCAAAATGATGCCTGTTTGTGCAAGACATGTCCAGTGTCTCCTCCAATCTACACAAAGATTCCAAAATGTTTGCCTTTTCCTCTTCAAAATCGAGCATGGTATCCCTCATGAAATCAGAGCCATCAAAGACTCCGAATGCCATATCCAAATTAGTAGTATCATCAAACTTGCCAACATCGAATGGTTCATGAAGCCTGCTCCGATAGTGCTCAAATTCAGCTTCCAGGTCAAGCATTTCTTTCTCCCTCTCCGTAAGCAGGTCATTTAGCCTTTCAATTGCTTCTTGGTCATGATCAGCTTGCTCTTCCATCATCCTGAGGTACTGAAGTGCCTCCATGTGCATCGAAGCCTTTTCTTCCTGCAATCTGTTGATCATAGCCATTGCTTCGCTCGCTGCCACCGCTGAAGCACTCCGCTCTGCCTCGAGCTCCTTGTAAAGGATACTCATTTTTTTCTTGCCGAGCTCAACCTGCTTCTTCAGACATTCGACTGAGCTTTCACCTTCATCTTCACTAGTAACATGGACATCAAATGGCTCCAGATTCGAGTAGCTAGTCTCAAGGAATGGTCTGCTCCCAGTGGCGCCATATTGTTTATCATCAATCTGTGTGATTCTGGGGCTAGTGGGCACCCCACTCCAAGGACCATCAAAGCCTCGAACAGAAGATATCTGGGACAGGAATGTCTTCACTTCTTCTTGAGTTCTTGAATTGGTATCCTTAGCAGAGATTATTTCAGACCATCGAGGAGATGGAAGGTTGCTTCTACCACCAGAACCATTCTTCATGCTGTTGTTGCGGTTGGTATGGACATCTAAAGCTGAACTCATTCCAGCATCTGCGGAAGCAACAAAACTCTTAGCTGAACCCGTTTCAAGGCTTCCTGAAACACCCTTGGAATCGCCAACCTCCTCAATACCAACCAGAAAAGCTACAGCACAAATTTGACATACTCAGAAATAGTTCAAATTACGTAAGGATTTCAGCATTTCGGATAAAGATACATACTTTTCTCTTTCGGAAGCTCTGCATAAACTTGTCCAGGCACAATCTTCGACTGCACGCCATGACTGTTGCCACATACATTGACCTTACTCCAGTTAATTTCCTCCAAACCATGCCCGATAGCATGCTCTGAAGATTCTGCTGCACTAACAAGGTTGGTGCCAGTAACTGTTTCAGTATTCACTGGCACAAGAGGAGTGGTATTCATCAGGCCTTTGCTTCTCTGTGTAGCTTCATGAAGCATTGCACTGCCATCATCATCATGGTCATCCAAGATGCGGATGTCAGACTCAGAATCACGGCAGTCATTCAGCTTCGTATAGCCTCCGTAAGAGAACTCATCAGAACCGTCATCTGAAGAATGCTCTACACTAGCCATGGTTATGCTTCTCTCCTTCACTGTGCTCACATCATCATCTGGAGCCATGCAATTTGCAAGCTCAGATGGCTTGCGTGCATGGCATGCCTTCTTGAACGGCTCTGAACAACAAGAACATAAATGTGTGTGCCTAGTAGACCTTGGTCGAGATTTCACCTTGTCCTTATTTCTCATGTCTGTCAGTTTACTGGGCTTACCAACCAAACCAGCACATGAAAGTAGGCACCTTTCACATAGATCATCGGAATGCCCAAGCTTGCTGTGACTCTGGCAATACGCCAACTGAGCGATTTCCAACCTGTGTGCGGCACAGACCAGATCTTCAGAGAACCAAGCCTTGCCATGTAGCAGCCGATCCAACCTGGAGCACAGAATGCATGGTGACCGTAGCCTGCAGACGCGTGCAAACCTTGTAGCCGTAAATGACACCACGGCGGTCACAAAGAGCATTATGATCAAGCAGCATTCGCTTAAGGCGTGGCACAGCACGGGCCACAACTGCCGCGCAAAGTCCGGCGACCTTGCACCAGCCTTCGCTGCCATGAACGGATTAATGCGCCCCTAATTTGCATGTAGATTGCTTAAAAATCCAATCTTTCCAACGAAATTCCCATCAGTGCGGCACAAAGATCATCAAATCACACCACATTGTTGAGGAGGAAACGATGTTTGTACAATCCTGGTCACTCATGCCAACGTGCGGTTCCAGAAGACGTGGTTTTTCACCTAAAAAATTTCACTAATGCAGCAGGAGCCTCAAGTTGCTCTAAGCCAAGACAGGATCTGTTTTTCCGCACTCCGATGTTCATACGGGTGACAGATCACAAGAAACCAAAATTTTAACCGGTTTGGGATCAGGATCCAATCTTCCCTGCAGAAGGATTGCTCGAATTAACATTCACGGTTTCGTATGCACACCAGATTGTTCAGATTAAAAGAAGAGATTGTTTGGAACATACCAATGCGGCAAATCTCCAATCAAGAAGCTGCAATTCTCAAAATCATCAGATTAGGAACATATTGGGGAAACAAATTCCATGTAGTAAAATCAACGAAAAAGATCCAGGTAAGTTAAAAAATATTCCCCAAAAAATGGAAAAAAAATGGTTCTTGGCCGCAAAAGGCAAAACGATTCTTTGTCTGTTCGATTGGAGAGGAGAGAGAATGGAGAACAGATGTCCGCCGTCTCTTCCCAAAACCCCGCATTTCTCTCTCTAACCTTTGCATGTGATGTGAGGTTGAGAGATTCAAGCATAGCCTCACGTTATTGTGAAGAGAACCCATCTAATGCAGAAAAGGAACGAGAAGAACTGAAGTACTCAAGAATGACACGTTCATTTTCTTCTATTTAGTTCTAAAAAATCCTCTCCATTTTTTCTCTGAAAAATCGAAGTAGCAGTAAGAATAAAATAGCTGTGCATTGATGTCCTGAAATTTGAGACGATGAACCAAAGACGCTACATCGGATACTCCATCTTCTGCAATTCTGAAAAGATGTAAGAGCTAACATCTTCTGCTACTATCCAAGAAAAAAATGGTTTGGTTTCTCCTCGTCTGCGAGACACAGTTACACGGCGATAGGGGAATTCGCCATGGAAACCAGAGTTTTCAAAGATCTCGACCTTGTGTGGTCTGATCAGTGGCAAACCAATCAGCTTATCCTTCGCAACAATGTGAGTAATTGATCACCTGCGCCCATACAGAATATACCATATGCAACATGAACCCTCTCTACAATCTTCCGATGGAAATTCCTGTACTGCAATCAATCAAGAACTCTCCCGTGAGTCACTGCCATAAAAAGAGGCAGCCAAAGCCTGCAATTACCATGATATTATTGCATGGTTCACACGGCCATCTCTGACCGGCACAATGGTATAACAGGAAAAGGATTAGTGCCGGTTTTACACCTGCACAGAATTAACTATTGGATTCAGTCGCTTGTTATTTTTCTCAATCTCCCAGGCCACCACATCATTTTTCCCTAGCTCGATCTCTTTCACATCCCCACAGAAAAAAAAAAGCTCTCTTTGTTGTTGCAGAGCTGCAGGTTGTCCCATGGATCAGTTTCTTAAGTGCTAAGCTTGGAATCAAAACAACTTGGCATTGCAACGCAGTACGTGCAAAGCAAAAGAAATCCTTTGCTTGCGAATAAAATCATGCAGCACGTACGCATGCAATGCCACAACAATAGCTAGGGCTACCGAAAGGAAATAACTCCTTTTAATTTCAGAAGCTTAGCTTAATATGGTCCTGCATTGCATACACTTGGTTAAATAAATAGCTTGCTAATGGACTCTTGTCTTCGACTACTATACCCTATGAAATCTAGCTGACTAATTCAGTGGTTGTCCTTAATGGCAGCTCAGAACATGATCGATCATCAAGCATTCAAGCTAAGGTAGCACAATTGGTCATGAGGTCATGATTAGCTCTAGACGTGCCCGCGTTGGACTACATGGTTATATGTCACATCGTACAAGCTTAGCTAGTTTGACTTGGACTAGTTAGCATCATCAGTGTAAGTGTGCTAGCTAGTATAGTGGTAAAGATCAAGTAGTACGGTTTAGGTCGGTGATGAATCGATGTTCATGCAAGCTGTAATGTGAAAGCAACAAGGTGCCAAAAGAAACATGTGGACCGGTATGCCATAAAGCTGATGAAAGCAGTGTCATTTGCTGTGAGCTAATTAACAAGCTGGCAGGCCTGGCCCTCCGTTTATATAAGTGCCCAGCTTATACATGGCCATCTCTCTCTCTCTCTCTCTTTCATTTTTATGGCAGTTGAGGGGAATGTTGTCTGGTCCGAGACCTAACACAGGGCGGATTCAGATGCGGCAAGGTGGAGGGTTTCGGACCAGGCTTCATTCCCCCCAACTCAACTGTTATCTCTTCGGCTGGCGGCATGAAGAAGCTTGTGCAGGTAGGACGTTTCGCCCTGCGCCCCTGCAACCTGCATGCAGCCAAGCAGCAGCCACCATTGCATTGATTTGTTTCCGCGCCCTCACTGGTAAGTTATCTCCTGTTCCAACATGTGCTATTCTCCATCTCGGAGACTCGGACTCGATTGCATGCACCAAGGCCAAGCAAGTGATGATGCTGCCATGGTTCGATCTATAGCAAATAGCAATGGTCTTCCGATCAGCTGCTAGCTTGTAGTCAACAGTTTTCTTGGTGGCTAGCTTATTGCATTGGTGGTTAAGTTTTTACTCACTCGGATTTTTCAAAAAGTTTTGAGGAACTCACATTTAGCACATTTTTTCTCTTAGCGATCGAGAGGGAAACGATCGAGGGGAGAGAGATTACAGCATAATTAGCAAACTAAAGCCCCTTTTGACACACATAATGGCAGCAGCATATATGCTATCAGTTCAAGGTGGGCATGGGCAATGATGGTGAACAAAGGCTTGATCGGTTCGTGTCGTCCTCGTTACGAATCTTTCCGATCATGGAAAGATCGCTTCCAAGATTTTCAGTAGACTGACTGAACGTGTGGCAACGGAACCATCTCTGCAAAGATATGCCGTTGCCGACACCGTTAGGTGGAACCGAATCACCACAGCATGCAAAGCCCCTGAGGTATATAATCATTCCTCTTGTACCCTAGCTAGTTTAAGCAAAAGCTTAGTTAAGGGCAAAGGTTGTTGAAAAGGGGGCTAGTTTGATATAGGTGTTAAAACTGATGAGATCGATCACACCAGAATGATTTAAGTATTCAACCCATAAACGAAAATGCTCGTCTTTTACCTTGATCTTATCAACCCATTTTTTAGCATTTGCTTTATTCCTGCCACTGATGTTTCATGCTTGTACAGGGTAGAGCCATGATAACTATGTGATCGACGGTAACAAAGAGCAGATAACCATAGCATGTAGAGAAAAGCACTCGTCATATATCTATAAAGTGACCTGACGAAACAAACAGAGGGTTGATGGTAATAGGGCGAAGAAAAGACTGAAGGCATGATCCATTTTTTCCGCTCAACTTTTGACTAAAAAGTTTCGGTGAGTGATAAAATCTCAGGGGCAATGAGGGTTGGGGACTGTTTGGAAGAACTTTTACAAGGATGCGTACGTGCATCGCTGCCCACCATGGGTACGTTTCGAAGGTAACATCATTTGATCATCTCATAAAGCTTTCGGTTTGTAGCATTTTTCAACTTCAAGCTTGAGCAAGTGCCTTTCCCTCTCGCATCATGACCCCAGCACGTGTTTGCAAGTCTAGGTACAGGTCCTGCTTGACATTGCCTTATGACATTGTCAAAGTTATCCAGAGGATCACTGACATGTTTTACCATAACAAGTCGTAAACTCATAATGAATAAAGGAAATTGATTTACCTTGCCAACGCCGTTACTCTGCCAATCTGTACAGGCATCGCGAGTAACACGGTTTAGAGCTATCTCCCGCGGTTGGGGCAGGCGTTGGCGAAGTGGGTAGGGTCGCCGCAGACGAAGCAGCTGCCCTGCCCGGGCTCACCCGTAGCCGCAACGAACATCATGCCGTCGGCGTTCCGGCCCCTGCCCCTCCTGCCTCGCCCTTGGCTGCCGCCTCTCCGTCCTGCAGATGCGGATGCTTGCCTGCTGCTACTGCGCCCGCGCCCGCGCCCGCCACGGCCTCTCGGTGCAGAATTTTCCACTTCGTCTTCCCATCTGAGTTGAACACAGGAGCATCAGGCGAGGCAATGCATGTACAACTACGACAAATTGACAAGCCCCTATATAATCCACAACTTCTCTTTTCTCACTAGATTTAAGCTATTAACTTGACACAAGCCCTTTTATCGGCTAAGCTAAACATAACATTAAAAAAAGTCAAGACAAATATTAGCAGGACAAAGGCAGGATACACCAAATAAGCTACTAGCTAGCACGAAATACCAACACCATGAGAAAAGCTAAAGATAAATCTGTACAAATTTTTGCTTTCTTGTTTTCATAATGGAAATATGGAACTGAGGCTTGTCCCTGTGGTTCTAAAATGCTACGAAAAATCTGTTTATTGTCTTATTCAATTTGGAATATATGGAAAGAAGGTTTAAGGAAGACGTAATTAGCCATTAGTAATAACTGAGCTAGTAGTATAACTCGTGCTATTCTGCAAGCATATACAGCTTTAACTAGATGGATCAGCAAGTTTTTTTAATATATATGTATATATATATATATATAATGTGAGATGCATATGAATGATGCAAATCAATATTCTACGATAAAAAATATTAACAAAGGGGTTCACATACGCAAAAAAACCACATGCAGGATTTTGGCATTTATAAAACTTCCTCCCCCTGTTAGCCTCTGTATTAGCAGTTCGCAATATGCAAGGTTCTCCGCATGAAGTACAACATACTTGATCTGCATCCAAAAATAGCTCAGGTCATGGTCCCATGGCTTGTATAACAATAAGGAGCACTGAGTAGTGAGTAGTACAGGGCCTACAGGCACCTGATGCATCTCCTGAGCTTTGGGTGTGGGTTGAACGGAAAACATGAGGATTCACAGCAGGTGAATGCCCGTTAGTAAATTCCCCTGCTGGACGAAAACCAGTATGTAAATCCTGCCTTGAAGGCTGCCTTGCACTGCTTGGAGTCTGGTTTTGATTTCTTGCTGTGAAAAATATATCATAAATAAGTGCTTTTAAGGAAATGACTAACTATGGCAATTCTGTATGGAAATCAAAACATGGAGATAAATAAGGTGGGCCAACAAAACAAGTCTGCTTTAAGTTTTATATATTTTGAGGGGGCATGCTGTTAACAAATGAAGAGATGATTATGATCACCCCAGTAACGTATGTGCTCTAAAACCACACTAGGAGGCAGGAGCTTCTCCTGCTGGTTTTCTTCAAAAAAATGTATGTGTTCTACAGCTTGAGCTGTTAACAAATGAAGAGATGATTGTGATCACCCCAATAACGTATGTGCTCTAAAACCACACTAGGAGGCAGGAGCCTCTCCTGCTGGTTTTCTTCAAAAAATGTATGTGTTCTACAGCTTGACATGTAACAGTTAAAAAGATGGGAACAACATTTTGGCCATACCTGGTGTTGCATTCTGGTTATGACTTCCAAATCTACTTATTTCTGTAAGCTCTTTGAGTATATCATCACATCCACCAATACAACCTAAAATAGTAAGAAAAATGTGTCCCAAATCACGTCAAGTATGTAATTAAACAAAATATACTCCCAAATACATCTCAAGAGAAACAAGTGATAGTTGATCATAGAGGTGTTAAATGAATAACAAAAACAAGTACTCCCTCCATAGAAAATTATAAGGCATATAATATTTTGAAAAAGTCAAACTTTATAAATTTTGACCAATAATTACTCAAATTAAAAATACCTTTAGTGTATAAAAGTTATATCAAGTATCAATAGATTCATATTTCAAATGGCTTTCATAAAATGTTAGTTCTATAGACATTAAGAATATATTTTGTGAGCAATCAATAGTCAAAGTTTTATCCTAAGGACTTTTCAAAATAAAATATGCTAGGAGGGAGTATGTAACTTCAATTGGAATTAGGACAGTATACCTAGGTGATCAACATCAAAATTTGGTGGAATATCCCTTCGGCGAAACTTGAATTGAATTTTATAAACCGGACCTGTAAATGTGACAGATTATCATAATATTTGAGGCAGAAACAGTCAATTAATAGTCTAGCAATGAAGAATATTGATCATACTAGTTGCACAATATCAGTAAATAAATAGGAAACCAAATAATCACCTGGAGTACAGGTAGGACAAACTTGATTAGTCACCGTTGCTTCTGAAAGAGATCCTGGGAGCCAAACTACATTCCTACACTGAAATTTTAGGAAGACTATTATAATCAAATTTCAAATATTTAGGTTTTTAGTTCTATATGCCCTTTTCTGGCAAGATTGATGAGTTATTTTTTGTTTTCTTTCTACTAATAAAAGGATTGTTAACTAAGAAAATACATGTTACTCACTTGAGGAAAGCCCCGACACCCGACCATAAATTCACCAGTCTGAGGAAAGAAAAGAAAAGTCCAATCATGAAAGCAGTGTCCAATTTGCCCAACGAAAAAAAAGGATGCATGGGGAGATAGTTTACCGGCCTTCGCTTCAGAACCATTTCGGATTCGTTGCATGCAGAACATGGCCTCACAGCTTCTATGGAGTTTTGTATCTCATTGATTGGTCTACTTGATCTAGTAAAACGGCTAAAGTGAAGCAAGAAATATGTAGCAATAAAAGAAGAAAACCAAAGGGATCTCATCAAACCTAGCAAAGAATGTTCCCATTGCGTCAAGGAGCTTCACCTTGTTTGCCTTTGCCTTCATTATACCAATGTTTATGGTTAACCACATGATATAAATTCATAGAAATTCAATACATGACGAGCCATTTCTGTGACATCATTACTTTATTTTTTACTATGTGTATATCATCACATAAGGAATATACAACTTACATCAAGAAAACAAGCCTTCATCTGTTGCAAACAATTCTCAAGTACTTCCGATTTCCTCTTTGTACCCATGCTAACTGATTTCATATCAGCTTCCATCATTGATCTTAAATAAGGCTTCCAAAGCTCATACCTAAAATTAGTTATTTTGTTTTGAGAAACTAAGCATATTTCTTTTGAAATATATTCAACAAGTGCAAAGATTTAAGAATCAACTCACCCCATTTCATCATAACCCATTACCAATGCCTCTCCCTACATTTAAAAAGAGAAATGTAAATGGATAGATAGATACACAATTATGGTGTGAGCGGATGAACTGCATTTTCAATACACTAGAGAAAAAACTAACTTTGTGAACGTGCTATATTTTCTATACTACAACAACAACAAAGTCTTTCAATCCCAAGCAAGTTAGAGTAGGCTAATGCTATATTTTACGTACTGAAGAACATACTTATCAAGGTGTCGCTAAAGCGTCGCTTTAGCGGTAGAATGCTCGGCGAGGGTAAGGCATCCCGACGCCTTACCCTCCAACGTTGCCCCCGCGCACGAAGAGGCTTGCCGTGGTGCAGATCTGGCACGTAGAGGCCGGGCATGACCAGATCGAGCACGAAGAGGCCAGGCGCGGCGCAGCCCTACGCAAGCGGGGCGCGGCTTGGCGTGAGCGGGGCACGGCTTGGCGTGAGCAGGGCACGACCCGGCGCGTGGCCCGACACGAGCAGGGCATGAGCATCGCACGGCCATGCGTGAGCGTGGCAAGGTCCGGTGGAGAGGCAGAAGAGAGCAAGAGGAGAGAGAGAAGAGGGGAAGTCGGGACATCTGGCGGCTGGACTGAGGGGAGGAGGGAACTGTGCAGAGAGTAGAGTGGGAGAGAGAGAGTTTAGGGTTTGTAACTAGGCATGGTTTGTAACTGGGCTGAGTTTGACTAGAATTATATGAATAAGCTGAATTGGGCTTTAAATATATTATTATACATACTTTTATATTTGTTATTGTAATTTCAACTATATATATATTTAGTTTTTAGTTTTGTAAGTTATATAAAGTGATAACATTGCAATTTGTTATTATATCATTATTTCTATGATGCTATATTGCTATTACTATTTAAAATTTACGACTTATCTATCAATATTTAGTCATAAATACTATTTTTATATGGGCATAAGGCATCGCCTTACGCCTTACCGCTTAAGCGGTAAGGCAGCAGTCTACCGCCTCGCCTCGCCTTACCGCCTTAATAACTATGCTGAAGAAAATAATATCTTATGGTGAACTGTGCTTCCAATGCACTGGACAAAAATTATTATACAGGCGGCTAAGCTGTCTTATCAGGACTTGTCAGATAGAACTCCCAGAAGGTAAATCTATCCTACTATATAATTAGCGAAGTTGAGTGACCATTTACTCACTCATCTGGAATATCCTAGCCTTTCATTCACTAATCTAGATTGTCAGTCGTTAGATCTGTGCTGTCGTGAGCCCCGCCTGTTTTATTATATGGAAGTTGATCTGATTTATATAACAATTATTAATATATGAAAGTTGATCTGTTTTATATGAAAAATATTAATATATAGAAATCATCAATATATGGAAGTTGTTCTGTTTTATATGGAAATTATTAATATATGGAAATCATCAATATATGGAAGTTGTTCTGTTTTATATAGAAATCATTAATATATGGAATATTGATCATATATATAGAAATCTAATTAGTCTTATATAGAAATAATAAATAAATAAATGGAAAACGTATTCATGGCACAATATTGTTTTTGGAAGCCTCAGAATCCCCTTCCATACCCGCCCCCTTTCCTTCTTCGGCGCCTCCCAATAAAACCCGGAGTCCATGGCTGAATCCCACCATCAATTCCAACCCTAGCCTCGTGAACCCGAGCATGCGCCATGCGTTTTTGCTCCGCCATTGCTCGCCCTCATTGCCAGCAGACGCATCCATCTTCACTGTCGACTCCGTTGAGTCCGTCGTCCCCTCCCCATCTCCGGCTACCACTCCGATCAGATCCCCGACCATCGGATCATAGTGCACAACTACTTTTTAGACGCTGATCATGATGCACAACTACTGTCATGAGTTCAAAGGATTCGTCAAAGAGCTTTGCCACCTAACAAAGTTCCTTGATTTCACGCAAGAGCCGGAATTTCAAGACGAGTTCTCGGAAGGAGACGACACCTGCAAAGCGTTGCTAATATAATTGTTTTTTGTATTTTTAACGTTGTGTAGCACAGGTATGATACTAGTATAAAGGACAACACAAAAAAATCCCATTTGCAGTACCATGAAATGATCAAATGAATAAAAATTGTACCTTCAGCTATTTTCTCCAAAAGTATGTATGCGTTACAACAGAGCCCTCATTATAATAAGAGCAGTTTCTTTACAAAAAGAAATACAAATACCATTGTAAGAATGCATATGGGTGACATGCTACAAAGTACAAAGTATCCTATTTGGAATGAGAACTGTTTGTTTATTTAACATCTGAGCTATGGTTGTATCTTAAAAAATGGAAAACACAGAACAGCTTAAACAGTTAACAGAATGTCCACAAAAGTTCTTATTCAAACAAATTCTGGGTAAGCAAAGTGTATTATCAAAAGATGAGATGAGAGTATGAGACTATCTAGCTTAAGCTTCAGCATGTGCCATGAAACATTCAGTTGTGAATAATTGCAACCAACCAACCATATCCATGATTCAAATATGACACTACGAAACATCATATTGTGCTACATGAGAATATGCAATGATTTAAATGAAAATTCAATTGCCATGATACATACTAGATTTGTTGGGGAGAAACGTGTGTTTGCATCTTTGGTTGCATAAGAACGGTCAAGTAACTTTTTTATGTGATCATGCATTGTTGCATCAGTGCCGATTCCTGCCTGGAAATAGAAGCAAAAGGAGTGTGATAGTCAAATATTTTAGTGGAACAGCTCAACAATTAGATATATGTGATATTGCCACATGAAAATACTATGATTCAGATTGACAGGTAGTCAGGTAGTGTACTTTATCCATACAGCTAAGGAGGTCAGCTTCAGCAAGCAGAGGAGGTGGTCGAGTCACTCCAGAATCAAGTGTTAAAGTTGTCGGAACAAACTGCAAGGTTTCGAATTGATGTTAAACATTAATGTCCTATTAGATTACAAGGATTATTTCTACTCCTTTAATGCATTAGATAGAGCTCCTGCCCTTTTCACTTGAAAAAAGATTAGAATGATTACAAAAATCAAGACCAGGGTTATTTAAAAAATGATGCTGACAAACTGATCCATCTAATTCATACACATTGTGATGACTAACACGCTGCTGTAAAGAATTACAAAATTGATATATAAATCATCAAAAGTTCAAACATATTAAAAAGATCAAGTTTTTAATTGGGAATATCAAATATCAATTACAGTAGTCCTTAAAATGGCAGAATTCTAGAAGAATAGTCTGATCATGTAATTTTACTCGGTCTGTGGAGAAGGTGCAATAAAATTAACGAATAAACATATGGTGTGAATGAAGCAAACCTGCTGTCCAATAGTGTATGTCGGAAGTAATGCACCACCCCATGAGTCAAATCGATAAATGTCCAAATAATTTTTCTACAAAAGAGTATAAAGCACCTTTTATATGAGAAAATGGAATTTTTCCATAAGTAGCCCAGACAGAGACATCTATTGCACCAGAATTATTGTTAAAATAATTCTTAAACTAAATAAATTTTCCTTCCCATACTTCTGGGCTCAGCATCTCCACATGTACCAGACAAAAGGCTAGTATGCTAATATGCTGCCTAAGTATCAGGCAAACAAGCACAATATGTTATATTTACAATTGAATTGCATATCACTAGTATAATTCGATTTCCTTTCATAAATATTGAAGTGGTTGAAGTACACCATTTGGCATATGTGAAGATTCTGGGACTACATCACCTTTGTACATTAGACAAACTTTTACTTCCTGTTTGCTGGATATATAGTTTCTTGTCCTTTCTTTCCCCTTCCCAATAAATATTAATTTTATTTCACCAAAAATGGCAAAGTTGGTTTTTTTTCATGAGATTTCCTAGCAATATGCTCTAGAAGGAATTACTGTAACCTAAAAGGAGAAATGACAAGCCAAAACTCACATTGAGCATCAAGCCATCAACATAAAGTAATGCATCTAAGAACTTAAGACTATGTCACCAGTGTATATTAAATACACTTGCTTCATTACTGATTAAATTGCACCTTTATCCTACTCATATTTGCCATATTTATCTGTGGTACAAAGTTTTTAATAGAATTACAAAGCATGAAGGACCAGAGGGTTAGAATATGTCACTATTCATGTGTCTGATGCACGGACAGCAGTCACAGCACTCTATTACATGTTATACAAGAACTATGAACCAACAGAAAATCCCAACAAGATTTGAGGATGCTCACAGCAAGTATGACACGTCCTGATGCATTGAACTGTTCACCAGCAATATCAATTTCCACAGTTGTTTCAGCTCCAACTGCTGGCTGGGAGCAACAAGCAAGGAAATGGCGAACAACAAGCTCATACAATTTCTGGACATCAGAAGACATATGTGTAGAACTTTATTACACACTTATACAGCATAAGAAACATTGTTTGAAAACAAATGCTAAAATATGTAGTGGTTGATTGATAATTATCTGCTATCCAGGAACACCACGTACTTTATGATTATCGGACCAATTGGATTCACCAGCCGAAAATTTTGTTGGATGAATAGGAGGATGTGCCTTGTCATCATGACCACCATTGCTGGGGTTTCTCCATAGTCTTGCTTCAGGATCCAAAAGTCGCTGAGCATATGTTCCCCAATTTGGATGAGCCACTTGTTCATGTGCAATTGTCTACATCAAAGGGGCCCAGACATTCAGAGGGAAAATGGATGGATTAGAACATTAAAGAAAAAACAAATAGGGGAAAGTAGAAATAGTCAAATAGGTATAAGTTGTATTGTAGAAAATGCTTTTAAAATTTTCAGTTGCACACTTGTATTGAATTAAATGCAATGAACGCCACCATAGAACTCCACCGTTACGCCTACTTGTTCAACACTATATTTGGATTTTAATCATGTGTTAACATATACATGCCAAATGAAAAGAGGAGCGTAATGTGATAATTGCCAAAAAAATAGTTAATATTCAAATTTCAAAACAAACCAATTGTTTTACTTTGAGAACATGCCCATTGTCATTTGTGTCTTGGAATAAGATTGTATCATGTAAACCATGAAAAAAAAGTAAAGTCTTAGGTGTAAATATACAGAACATGCAATCAGAATCACCAAGCCACGAAATAAGAATATGGACAAGACGAACTGGTAAATTTAAGAACTGACATGTAGGTCAGTGTTTGGAGAGAAGTTATCAGTCTCTGTCCTCGGATAACTAATAAATCCAGCTTGATACAGTTCTTCAGCCACCTGATATAGAGAGGACAAGAGAGCAACAAACAAAAAAAATCAGGTCACTGAGATGTGCCCATACTTAGCTAGCAAAACTGTTTGGAGTATAATGCATCCAAGAGAAATTTTCTAATACCTTCATTGTATGCTCTGAACTCATTCTGAAGTACCTAGAAGCACGTTTCTGAAGCTCTATGGTACTTAATGGATATGGGGGATATTTTAGTTTCTCTTGATTCCTCACATTTTGCACCTGGATGGAAAATATATATAAGCAACTAAAGTGGTGATTTTTTTGCTCTGTCGTTAAATATGTCCCTCGTTATTAATTATGTAACTACTGATGTTGAAATAAAAGATGGGAAGGCTCACTGTTGCCATTGGTTCTTCAACACACATTTCATAGATCACAACAGCAGATGAGTAATCAAACAGATGACCACGTCTGCAAAACAAGAATATGTCACATGACAATGTAAAGAAAGTATCAAGGCAACATTTAAGTGTATCTTACATCCAACTAAAAGACGCAGTGCCTTCATCGGAAGTATGGGAACAATTGATCATCCAGAACTCCTCAGGTTCATGAGCTTGTATCTCCCAGAAACGCTCAACAATAAATCCTAGTGTTGGAAACTGCCATGCAAAGAATATGTTAGACCAAGATGAAAAGCAGGCACATATTCAGTACATTCCTTCTATACTCAATAGTGAATTACCTGACAAGGACCATAGCTCAGAATTATATTCCTATCATCCCCAGTGACATCAAGAACAAATGCATCTTTTAGCAGCATTGTCTGGAACCTCGTGAAGGAGGCACCGATGCGTAGATCAATTTCCTGCACAAAATTCTTAATATTTATCTGAGATTTTCAAGCCAGCAAGAATATTCAATCAAATGCTTAATCATTCGAGAAGAATAGAAGAAGGAAAAAATACTGCCATACCATTTTATCCCAAAACCAGTAATAAACTACAATGTTAGTCAAAACATGTGGCAGAAGCTATTCATGGACCTCAGTTTCCAAGAGTTTTTGCGTTACTTTTTTAGTAGACGTCACGCAAAAGCATGCAACATCTACAAAAGTCAGAACAATCATTGAAATTACCTGTCTTGCATCCACAGCATCAGCAAAGAGCTTGTTGGGTCTGCCAAGATGTTGCACAGCTTCATGTATTTCCCTGCAGTTTCAATATTTGAAGACATTAACAGGAAATTCAGGATGACAGTGGTTGAGTCAGCCCACCGGCGCATCATAGTTCATTTCCATGAAACTAACTCAAAAAGTCAAAGCACCAGCAAGTTTGGGCCAAATGTGAAGTGAATGGGGTACAACATGCTCATTTCTCCAGGAGATGGATACACTATCTTTGCAATCAAGGAAAGAAATCAATCAGCAGCATTGTAGCAACTAATACCTGTCAATCAAAGCTGAGAAACGGGCTCTCCAAATGTCAAGGCGGCTGTTGGCAGCTGTGCAAACCTCGATCACTTCATATGCGATATTCTCACCCTCTCTATCACAATCAAGCCATAGCACAAGCCACTGACACTTTCTAGCTTCCTCTTCCAATGTTCTTTTTATATCCTGCTTATCCTGCACTAACAAAGAAAACAATGATCAGACCTCAAGTCCTCAACTGAAAGAAAAGAGCAGTTATACTAACATTAACATATGTGACCACCAGACCATACCATCAATCATACATATGCAGAAAAACAAAAAAAGATACACAACATGTTTGGACACAGACAATTGGGCATGATAATTGCCGGCAAGTAATGCATGCTTTCACGTTCCTCAACAAATTTATTGAGACAGAAGATTCTAAAAGGAGAAAAATCACATAGGTAATCAATTAGATCAATCATGAGTAAAGAAAAATCATACTCCTGAAATCCAAGTTTTAATAATTTAGAATTTATAACTTTAGACATGACTCTATTTCCTTTCTTTGGATATATGAAGCAACAGAAAATCACATCAACAAGAAAGTTTCAGCATGGTTGCTGAAGTGCACACCAACAAAAGGGTAGCATCTGACTCTCCTGATGCTGGAGTGGAAGGGGAAGAATGTGGAGAAAAGGATACTTGGGCAGCTGCTGAACGTCGTGTTTCTGTTTCTTCCTTTCTATTATAATTTATAGCTCCTGTATTATGTTGCAAGTTAAATGATATTATGCTGTAGGATAAACGTTAAACTTTTATTTCCTCATGACCTATATCCCATCAAAAGCCCAATTGCCTGAGCATATTATCTAACAGGTGGTCATACAATCATATTATACAACTACCCTGTTATGTCTGCAGTAGCAGGTTTAGCCTTTGGTTTTTGAAAATAAGAACCTTTTGCATTACAGTGCTTCTCATAATTCCTATTGTGATAACAGCTTCACAAGCCACACCCCGTATAGTACGACACTCAGATCTGTATGATTGGAAACAGATTGCTGACAAGCAATTGCGCATGTGACCAGCAACGCTAGTGATTCCCAATTCAAAAATAAGTTGAAATCATGTAATGTCCCAAAACAAGCTCCTGAAAAGCCCTACCTTGAGTAGATTCCTAGAGGGCAGTAACTAAAACAGAACTAACAGATCCATTCATTGCAAATATAAATCAGGCAAAATCTTCTAATAGAACGCCGCATCAACTGCTTAAGGAAATCAAGGCATAACACTCAGCAACACGGACGCACATAAACCAGTCGACCAAATTGCAGTGTGGCACATTGCACCATGAGTTGAACGCGATCAATTACCAACTCCATGGACGCGAGACACTACGAAACCACACCATGCGCCAACCAATAAAAACCAACGCGTCAGGACACCATTCACACAGGCCACAACGCAGTGCGCACAGACTGTTCGGAGAAATGTGCGAACAGGACGGAGAGCCGTACCTGGGGGACGGACTTGTGAACAGGAGCTTGGAAGAGATCAGCGGGGTCGCAGGAGTGCCAGCGGCGGAATCGATCGTCGAATTCGAGCTCCATGAGATGTCCCGTGACGGAGGTGACGAGCATGTGGCAGGCGCGGCCGCCGATGGTGTAGGCGAACTCGAAGACGCGGTTGTACCGTGACCGCCCCTCCCGCGACCGCATCCCGCCGGATGACCGCGATAGGATCTCCGACACGGACTTCGCCACCGACGGCTTCTCCGCCACATTCAGCACGCGGACCGCGCCGCCTCCAGGGTGCATCCCGATTCCCGAGAGGTGGGAGAATCAGAGAAGGGGCGGGAGGTTTCGGCGGTCGTCCGAGATGGTTTTTGAAATTTCTGGTTCCGAGGAGCGCCCTCTAGTGCGAGGCTGTTTTACGGGACAGGAGCACTAGGCTGATTTTTTAAAAAGATAATATAATTTTTAAAACAAATTTTAAAGTTAGTTAAAAAATAGCAAAATTAACCCTCTGTCGGTTATTCAATCGCAGGTTACGTGGCCCTAGATTGACAATTCATCTGTTGATCACAATTATTCAAGCTATATTGAACGGTGTAGAATCACTTTGACACCTGATCGATCGATCTAGGCCACGTGGCTCTAGATCGACAAACTATGTGTCGATCTAGGTGGCCTAGATTGATCAATCAATTATCGAGAGGCCTTTATAAAAGGGGACCGAACTCCTACTCGCAATCACCCCATGCCCAAGTCTCCAAACTGCTAAGGTTACTATCCTCCTGAGTCACTCCTCCCTCTCTTTTGTTATTTAGTTAGGAGTTTATGGTAGTTTAGTACTAGATTAGGGGTAATTTAGAAGTAGATTAGGGATAATTTAGGAGTAATTTAAGGGTACTTTAGAGTTAATTTAGCGAAAATTTAAGGTTAATTTGTGAGTAGTTTAAACATAATTTATAGATTATTAGGAGGTATATTAAATATACTTTAGTGATAATTTAGGGATACTTTAGCGATAATTTAGAGGTACTTTCAACATACTTTACATATAGTTAGATTTATTTTAAACATGGTTTAGAGATAATTTAAATGTACTTTAAGCATACTAAATTTATATATGTGTATCATGGTAGATGGTGCAAAAGGACAAATCTGAATACGGATATGATCCTGATCACTGTTCGTCGGAAGGTGTTGAACCTCCTATGTGTTTTTGTGAAGACAAATATAAATTCATAAAAAGTATGAATGACCTCACATATGAGATGAGGTATTGGAAGTATGGCAACTACTCTTGCACTCCTAAAAAACCAAAGTCAAGGCCAAAACGTATTTGTTTAGCTATATCTTGTTCTCAAATAAATCACTTATAATATGTCTATTAATATTTGTGTGTATAAGTAACTCCTCCATCGTCGCCACCTCTGATGTGTGACTTTGTCAAATGGATCGAAAAATAGATGCATCCAGAGGACTAGGCAGATCTTATGAGGCACAAAGAGTTCAATCGGGAGCTCTTTGAGATTAGAACAAGTGGGAATGTGGACATGAGGAAGAAGAGAAGAGGAGGGAGAAGGTGGAGCACAAGACAAGAGGGGAGCATGAGGTTGATAAAGAGAGAAAGCCTGAGAGTGCTCATCATGCTAAAGAAATCGGACCGGAAGCCATAAGAAAGAAAAAGTACGCTCACTGCACTCAGTAGTCACGTTGTCACATTTGCATGTGCCATTGTAATATACCATGTTATGTCATGTATTTTGTTAGCTATTTTTGATGTTGGACTATTTTAATTAGTAAGTATTTGTCAATTTGGCATGCTACAGGTTTGTGATAAAATTGCGAGGAAATTTTTTATTGAATCAATCAAAAAGCTATCAAATTATGAGCAAATTTAGAAGTAGACAAATAGAGATGTTCCAATGCACGTAACATAATTTTGAAGTTGTTCGAAAGAAAAACAACAGAAACTAGGCATACTAAATAGTTAATCAGAATGCTATAGTCAAATACATCTCATCGTAATGTAGAAGTAGAAGAAAAAGCAATACATAGAAGCAAGGATATAACCAAGTGCATAATAATAATATTATGTGCATGATGACATAGGACATACAATACTAAACGGTTCAGTACAAACCATCCGTACCTATGCTAACAACTACACACCGAACTAAGCACCACACCTACCCCAAGTGTGTCTCTATCGCTGCTCGGAGAATGTAAACCTATCTGATGAACGACGCACCCTAGGCGGCCTAGCGGGCTAGTCATCTGGCTATGTGGGTGGTGGGGCTCCCTAAAGCTGTGAAGGCTCGAACACCTCAGTGGTGCCATGCTCCCAAGCATTGTAACCTATTGAGTCATGTTGAGTACCAGCATCAGAGTCAATCGATCCAAACAAACTATGATACGTAGGGTCCACACCAGCTTGCTAGAATAGATATGGATATGACGTTGTACAAACAATAAGTTATTAATGACATAAGGTAGATTACAATAAAAATCAGTGCAAGATTGTAGAATACTCACTAGGTGTCGCATGTGCTCCATATCCCAATGGTGGAGTTGAGGCATGTCACAAGGGTACCTTGTCGATGGTAGTCCTGGACCATATAAGTATTAGTGTGGGGGATACCAATATTACGGCAGCCGTATCGGAGGTAGTGTCGTCCTCATATGGACTGCCTATGGATGAGGTGGCTAAGGGGCAACAACTAGAGGTGGCTAAGGCACAACAAGAGGAGGTGGTCATGCAAATGTGAGCCTAATAGAAAAGTTGATCGCGTCGAGAGCCCCATACTAACGTTCAGTCCATCAGGTTGTGCACCACACTAGTCTCACCGACCCACCATTGAATCATGTCATCGATATGGTTTTGTGCTTTCCACATGGCATCGGACTTCAAATAAGCACATGTCAAATAGCCACGTAGTATTAATCAGTGTAGATTAGACAATTCATGTACTTACCGACTCATGCTGGGCAACGACTATTTGAGAAGGATATTCATGCATCATACCAGGAGCAGGTGGAGGACAAGTTCCCCATCCTCTGACGATATGAACCCTAGTGCAAATGGAGTACCATCAAAGGTAATCATGATATGTCATAGGGTCGTAGTCGTCCTCCTCGTTGTCTAGGTCATCCAGTGCACCCTGCCACTAGGCGACCCATGGCTGCATCCTAACCTCCCATGAAGTGTCAATAGGTACTCCCTTCCGCGTGTTCCTATAGCAAACAAGTGTAAATTATGGTACATAATATAATTTATAACGTCATAACAAGTTCATATGTACGTATGTATGAGCTCATCTATGCATTTGTGCACTCGTCCAAATTGTTGAGTGACACGGTGGACGATGTATCCCTCGATCATGACATCGAATATGATACATCGATGTGTCCTCTAGTACACTGAGTCTCGTAGGCACAAGACAGAGAGCCCATGTGGCGCGCACCGAATGACATCGCCTAGCAGGTAAGGTCTCCAATGAAAGTTGTGGCACCCTAATGTTGTTGAGTTGTGCCATATAGTCTGGGTACGAGAGGTGTGTTTGGGAGTGTGCCCAAGACAACTACAAAATAAGACATGTCAGTCAATACATAATCAATTTTAGTGAACAGTTAAATACAACAAATATGTACATGTCATTGATACCAAAGGGTTCCCATCGTCAAGAGGTCGATGTCATCGCCTAGCAGGCCCCTGTGTATGGTGTCATGTCAATCTGGTGCCGATCAATCTACACCCTCTAGTATGACTAGATCTGTATCAATTGTCCATCATCGACATCTATCGCAAAGAGAATGATACGTAGGACAAAGGATGATAGATCCCCATTAGTACTATGACATGCCATCATCGGTCGAATCGATGATGGCTTAAGCAAACTACACCAGGTGCCTATAAATGGTGTCATGGTACATGCTAGTGAACATTACCCAACCGAAAAGACAAAGGAGGTAGGCCTCTATGTGCCGACTAATATTGTAATCGTCAGCCTTGGGGTGTAGGTACTCCGCCTAATAAAGGGAAAACATCAGTATACAACCACTATGAATAAACTATTGTTTAATTTTATTACCATGTTAAAATGACATACCTGATACTGACACAACCAACTCTATGTCAGTCCATGTATTGATGTGAACTCTTGGTCTGCCTCGCCATTAGGCAGGATGGGATGGACGCTCACGAAGCATGCAAGCATGTCATCGCGCCACTCTAGCTGAACATCGACTGAGACAATTTCTAGTCCCGGTATTGGAAGTCCTAGCAAGAAAGATACATCCTCAAGTGTAATCGTCACCTCTCCCTAAAGGCAGGTAGAATGTGTGTGTCTTCAGCCTCCATCTGTCGGCCCATGCTATGATAAGAGCTCAATCGAATAGAAATCTAGTGGATGCATCAACCAATCGAGCCAGAGGGAGTAATCTAGAACTGTGTAACCTGCATTGAATAAGATGTTAGTCATGTAACGAGATAAAAATAAAACATGAACGACCACTATGATTGCTTAACTAACCTGCCAAACCATCGAGGATGGATGCTCTAGAGATAATGAGGTGTCCAGACTTTGAGCGACACGAGATCATCCTGATCTAGATCGGTGGATGTGAGTGCTCATGCCCAGTGGTGGCCACCGATAGTAAGGGAGAGAAGTTCATATGGGAAATCATCATTACCTACCATCTATAGGTTGCAAAATAGACAAATCTTGTTAGCGACGAAGATATAACATGTGACAATTGAAGTAAAGTATCTACCATACGTACATTTTGCGGACTATGTACATTGTGTGTTGTGCGCTGATTTGTATGTAAGGTGGGAACTTGACTAGACTTGTGCCAGCTTGAGTGCAATTCTTGTATGTGTGTTCAATCATGTTGTACAAAGATCACTTCTTTTTTTTGCCTACTTCGGATTCATCCATGTCATTCTGAATGCGTCATGTCTATCTTCTTCCCACCTTTGAGTTGACACATTAGAAATCTAGTACCCAACGATGTGTGCCATCTAGTAAAGATGTGAATGAGATGACAACTCCATACCCTTGGAGTTCACCGCTCCAAGTATGTAGAACCTTCTCTTTTGTGAAGTATTCAGACAAGTACACCCTAGCATTCATATCAAATATGGCGCATGCTGCCATGACATGGCTACATGGCTTGTGGTATAGAGATGGTTTGTTCTAGCTACACTGACAAGTGTCAGTAACAGTGCACTCATAAATAATAACATCCTGATTTGTTCCTCTCCGACCGTTATCTCGACATGTTACCTTGAAACGGAGTTCTAAGAAACTTGTTTTGATGGCACGATATTGGGTTGCCTTCTTACTTTTCTCTATGAAGTACTCCATAATTTTTCTGCAATACAAAAGGTGGTTGTCCCTGTGCACCACAAAGCAATAGTGTGTTGGCCCACAAAGTATCGGGTGCTTCCATGGATGATGCCCTTCACAATACCAACAAAATGCAAGCATGGCATACCCTCGCATCACCCAATTGTATACCTCCACAAGGTTGGTGGTCATGATGTCATACCTTGTGTCATGAGTGTCATAGAGTAGAGACCAATGATCCCTGCTCTTGAATTTTATCCAATCTGAAAAGCAGCGAACTTTCCTCCTTTGCCATGTGTGGATTGTCTGTTGTTCATCAATGGGCAGAGAACAAAGTGACTCTAGATATGTCTCTGGATAGGTCGCGTTGAAGCAACCTCTCGGGAACCCTAATCCTCTCTCAGGAACACCCGTAGAGTACTATCGCGTGATATGCAACGAAAGTTGGCACGCTAGGTAGGGAAGCACTCTATGTTTATGTTTGATCTGATAGCTTTTGTTTCCAAGGTTAACACCCAAGTTCTTGTCAGTGCCATGATCACTTTTGAAAAACTGATTTTTGTTAGTGAATGTATGCACCAACTGGTACTCACCACCGCCTAGACAAGGGTGAAAGCTTCACGCACATCGGTATCACTCCCATCAATTCCCTGGAAGTCAGAGCAATCAGCTCCGCCTAGGGAACTCTCCTCGTCTCTCTAGGTGTTTGAGAAACTAGCTCCGGCTAAGGCTCGCCCACATGTCACTACCGAATCGCCCACCGACTATGTCATCCTTGCCTACTCGGGCGGGCATACAGTCCAACGGCGTAAATTCACCAAGGTTTCTTCAACGCGACCTCGCCAGCCAGCTATCACGGCTAAATTGGTATCATCTCCAAACGTCGTCATGATGGTGACGGGGGATGTTTTAGACGATGAGCCATCCAATGCTGCCAAGTCCAGCACTCAGCGGCTTCCCAATATGATCGCCATGTGAGGGCTCGCACGAATGCCAACACCTTTGTTGACGCCAAGATTTAGTAGAGCCCAAGCACACCAAGGATGTCGCACGGTCAATAGAAGTCGAAAAGGGGTCCGGTCAAAGGTGGTCAAAGAAGCTCATCCATATTACAATATTACCGGACATGCAGGAGCTGATGAAGGTGAGAGAAGATAAAGATGATCTAGAATCGGTTACAAGATAGATTACTTGGACGGCAAGTATCCAGACTATAAATATGTATCTAATTAGATAGGCTTAAAAACACAAAATCAACCACAACAAACTACTACTTCCAGCGCATCGCCACCCTTGGATTCCCAAGGTTAATCTCGGTAGGACTTGGCACTTGGAACTGGGCTGCATCGTCTCGATCTCCGGTGAAGAGGTGAGACCCACCACCCCGACGGTCACATCAATTAAGGTTTGGTCTTCGAGGCTGCATCATATCGATCTCTTGAGGTATCGGCCTAATCGGTGTGATTGCCGAGTTTATCTTGGTATATTTTGCTAGGTCTAAGGCTATATCATTTCGATCGCTTTAATTGATGTGAATTAGGTGCAATAGTTTAAGGCTTCATCGGTTAAGTCTGACATCTTGATCTATTGTATCATGTTCATGCTATGTACCATTCATCTAAATAAAGTATGTGATGGACACGGGGGGTGCCCGATCTTCTGTTAGGTGGGGGATAAACAACAATTTGTGGAGAACTCGATATTGACAATCCGACTTCTGAACCACGAGATCGGCCCTTACAATCACTACACGACTGCTCCGTTGGTTATCAACCAAGCACAACTTGATTGACCTCACCAAGAAGGCTAATCCTTGCCTGTGAATCGAAGAACGCAAGCAAGAACGTAGAAAACACAATCAAACTGAAAAGTCTATTAGAATATGCGAATTGGGTTCACTTAAAAACCCGCCGAAGCGACAACTATCAAAGCAACGTGCAAACTAAAACTAAAAACCCTAGATGGTTGTAGAAACACCTTATATAGTAGTTCAGGACGAACCCCTAATGGGATCATTCAGAAATAAATTTCAATTAGCCGAAGTGTTGTAGAAAATAATTAAACTGACCTAAATAGGGCCGGTTGGACCGAATGGGGTCCGGCGGTTAGACCGGCCAAGGTGGGCCGGTCGGACCGAAGATATTGCATCAGTTAGACCGACGGTGCGAAGTATGTCGCCGAAGGGTGCTTCGGCGATGTGTGCGAAGGCGATTCCGAGAGGTCCGAAGGTGGCTTTGGATGTCTCGAGCGGTCAGACCGGTCATGGGGCCCGATCGGACCGAAAGCACGTGAAGGGATTTGGTTGAACCGAGGGGGTCCCGAAGTCTTTAGCATGAAGGGGATCAGTCGGAGGGGTCAAAGCATAGGGCTCTGGCATGGCACGTCCCTATAGTGCGAAGGCGTTAGTTAGACCGACTCGGCACCGTCGGTCAGACCGAGGGTTGCCAACAACGGCCTTACAGGTCCGACACGACACACGATGGTCAAACTGGCGGGTGACCTCCGATCGGACCAGCAGGTCCAATAAGAAGGTCTCCGGACTCTGGTGATTGCCTTGAGGTTAGTAGATTGAAACCAAAGTTCTTGGCGACGAGAGTAGAGATGGACACCTGCAATAAATACCAAAATCAAGTATCAATTCGGCCTAGAGACCAAATTTCCAAGCATGGCCCAAAAAACTGATAAAATGGTAAGAATCTGTTACGTGGATTAAACAGGTGATTCATAAGCGAATTAACAAGGCTTACCACGGTTACGACGTGATGCACGGAGGGCTTTCAACGCAAACCCACGAAGATGTACTGAACTAAGGCACAAAAGTAGATGAAAAGTAAAAGTACGATTCAAAACTAGGGTTTTGAAGTGTTGATCTGTGGAGATTGATTCATGAATCGGCCTTCCCCCTATATTTATAGGGGTTGGACTTAGACTCCCTGGCGTCTACATCAAGTAGGATTCGGCCAAAAGCTATTAAAATTTAATTAGAGATCAAAACATCCTGAAACCAACTCTTATCTCTAATTTTCATATTGGGCCAGTCTGACCGGACCCATTGGGCCGGTCTGACCAAGCCTACAAGGCCGGTCCGACTAGGCCTACTATGGCCAGTTGGACCAGCCTTTGCTAGGACACAACATATTTTCAGCCAAAATTACCTAAATTGACTTTTTGATAATTTCGAGCATTAATGTCATTTTTGCTATCAACAGAAAGGTTCTGAAGTTATCTTTCCGTGGCTGGGTGGAATGTCAAAAACGGAGTTCATATGCGACCTAGGCGACGATTTTAGTGCACACTGCTCCTGGAATCCTAGTTGTACACGAATTGTTGTTGGATTGGACTCTCAAACTGGCTTGGATGTCCTTCCTGGTGCTTCTCCAACTCTTTGCTTATCTCCAAGTGATTTTCATCATCTCCATGGTTCCTAACAATAATAATAATATTAGGTAGTATTTTATTCCCAAGATTATATAATAAGGTACTTAGAAACGAGTTGACCTGGAGATTTAATCGTCGTGCTCGAACTCGAATAATTGGATCTTGGTATTCTTGTATGGTTGTATCATTGGTAGGGATGTCCTCATCATCTTCCCCTACTTGATTTGGAGTCGTCCTCGACTCAACGTCTATTGGTCTCAATCAACTTCCATGATAATAAAAGAGTTTCATATACATGCATCTCTTCTATTGATCCACGAAAGTATTTCTGAAATTGAAAATGAATGCATATCATGGTGTAGCATCTGAGGTTCAAATATATAAAAATTAAATCTAACATAGAAAGCATGCACCTTAACTTATTTCCTCACATTCACGATCCTATCCCAATTGATGATGTTCTCATCATTCTCCCCCTCTTGAAATAGAGTCATCCTCGACTCACACTCATGTTTTGATCCCAAGGTTGGCTTCAATTATGCAACGTTAAATGTGGAACTATCCCAAAACTTGGGAGGCAAGACAAGTTTATAGTTATGTAACTCAACAGAAGAGAAAAACTTGGGATGCATATGAAAATTACAGTTATGTAGCTCAATATGAGATAAATACTTAGTGATAACAGGAGGCAAAGTATAAACTATATTAGTAATATAATAAAAAGAAGTTTCACAAATCATAGCATAGCACACATTTTGATTATTAATTTTAGCATGATCAATTTTATGTGCAAGAATAGTATAATATTTTAATTTGATTTCATACTGAATTTCAGATCTAATGTCAAGTTGTTTGGTCTCATTATCAGCCATCTTGATATCATATTTATCAATTTCATCAAGTTGTTTACTCTCATTAGCTGACGTCTCGATATCATGTTTAACAATTTCATTAGAAATTGAAAGTAATAAAGTAGCTTTCACATCCTCATTCACAATGGTATAGTTGTTAGTCCTATCATGGTGAAGTGCATCATTATCAAATTGCAAAGCATGTTCCATGATTTCAACTGATGAAGCAACCTCAACGGGTACCTGTAAGGACTTTTTACTTGACACCTCAACTCGTGTAGAGATAGAAGGCCATATGCTTGTTGATATTGATGTAGGTACATGTGTAGGCGCATGACGAACACTTGAAGAGGAGAAAAGGCTTATTCAGTGCCGGTGTGCTCGTCACTCGTGGTGGATAGGAGTTTCTTGCCTTGTATTGTCGTTCCTGCAATTCTTTCTCTGCAATGATAGCAAGATGGAACAAACGGCTAAGAGTATAAAATTCTTTATAATAAATGACATCTTGAATCTCATGCCTCAATCCATCATAGAAGTGCCACATTGTGTCCTATGAGTGCTCCACAACACCACAATGGGTCATACTCTCTCAAAGCTTAGCATAATACTCTCTCACAGACATGTTATCTTGAACTAAAGATTGCAGTTTCTTACACATGTTGATAACAAGGAGAGACAAATTTAATATGCATAGCTCTTTTTAAATGACCCCATGTATCAGGCTTCAATTGAAGTTCACATATATCTTTCCACCCGATTAAAGCATGATTTTTAAACTTACTAGTTGCTTGTTTAACTCTATGTTGTTCAAGAACTAGATATAAGTTAAATTTATGCTCTACGGTCATCTCCAAATCTAGGTATTCTTCAGCATCATATTCACCATGAAAATATGGGATGTTAAACTTACTTTTGATAGAAGAAACATTGTTACCATGATTATGATTTGTCGTACCTCCCATACCTTCCATGGTTAGTAGAAAAGGAAAAAAACACTAGAAAAAAATATTAGCGCTATCAACTATTAGGTCGTGGAAGGTGCTCTCGCTCACACTCAAGCGTCTTACCACAATCTTACAAGGTTCTTACCATCGCAGTGCAGTGGATGACACAATCTTGGTCGTGGCACAATTCTTGACTAGTTGGTGACTTCCAAAGAGAGTGGTATACGATTGCAAAGACTCAAGCTGCACCGATCAGAAGTATATTTTTGGAGTCTAGGTGGTTAAACAAGAGTAATCTACATGGTGGAACACGATTCAGAAACATATAGTAATATTAAATAAGTGTCGAGAGTACTCGTACTAATTGCTGGTCTGAATGTGATCCCTATGACAACAAGGCTTATATGAGAGAGTGGTTGAGGCTCAAATGATGGCTTATGTATTAACAAAATTAGCACAAAACAGTACCAAAAACAACACCATACAAAACTAATATCATCCAAACTTGTCCCTAAGTGCTCCCTTTTTTCGATATTTTTCTTTTTTCGATATTTTTAACTCTTTTTTTACACTTCTTTTTTTGACTAGGAGCACAAATAAGACAAACCAAGAAGATGTGATATAATTTTGTTGCAATGTTTGGAGCCACCTTTTCCTCCACCGCCATATCACCTGCCCATGGCATGGTGGCCTCCGTGTTACTTTCCGCCTCCCAGGTACCCTGCCCCATATTATATTGCTCTGTTCGTGCCCTCCGAATTTCATAATGTGCAGAATCAGATGAATGCGGCAAGGAGCGACGTCTTCGACAAACTATCTGTCGCGCCACGAGGACGTCCAAAGGAGGTGTCTGAGGCCATCATCGTCAAGGTGGGGTCCCAGGACGTCCCAATCCCTAAAGGGCCCCTCGGAGCAAGACAGAGGCGAACTACAGAAGAAACCCGAGGAGGAGACCGTTGTTCTGAACGCAGCACTTGGGCCGGTTAGACCACCCTCACCACCCTAGTCTGACCGGTCTACAGTGGTCGATCCAACTAGCATTTTGCAGGCACCCAGTACTAGTCGGTCCGACCAGCCCACCATGGTCGGTCCGATCGACAGCACCCGATCAGACTAGCCTAGTAAGGCCGGTCCAAGCGATAGTACACAGGAGCAAGATTCCGCTAAACGCAAAAATATCGAGGCTGATTCGAGCAATTCCTGTTCGGCCAAAAATTCTATAAGCAAGTTTGTGGCGCCCGACACTAATCTGTAGCCTTCGTGTGCACCTCTAGGTATGACCAAGTCTCAAAAGAGGCGACTACAACATCTTCGAGCCCATGAGATGCGCGAGAAGAAGGCTGAGGACGAGTGGGACACCGTTTTTGAGGAGATCCGTCCCTGACCAGTGACAAAGCAGGTTTGGAAGCCGAAGTAAGTTGCCGTAAACAACCCGACTCCTACTCCAAGCAGCGACGAGGATGATCCGATGGACGACGACTACATGTGTCACGCCCCGATTTAATAAATCAGGACCTTTATTGAAATTCCATAGAAAATCAATAAACCAAGACGTTCATCATGCGACCACGTACAAATACGAGAATTCATTCACGGTTCGTTGACCATATTAATACAAAAGTGAATAAAAGTGAAGAGAAACTAATAAATCAAAGGGTCCTAGATGAACGCCTTCTTCCAGTCTCACATTGACAGGGTCGCTACTCCAGACCTTCATCCTCCTCGTAGTAGACGGGCTCTAGTGGTGTAAGTCAACGGGGGTGAGTACAAACGTACTCAGCAAGCCACCGAATGCAAATATAATGCAAAGTAATAACAAGGGGGATAGTGGCTAATTTTGCGGAAAAGCGTAATTGGTAAAGCAATTAAATGTGATCAATTTATTAGTACTGAAAGGTAAACATGTGTATGCATCATCATCTTCTAACTCGAGGAGTACAATCAGCCCCACCTCGCTCAACAGTCCTTACATGCCATGAAAAACTCAACCATTCAACCAATAGTAAACTAACTGCGAGTAGTCACACAACCCGCCCTTGACCGTGGGCTCGGCTTTTCGAAAAGATTAAATACTCTGATCAGAGATGTACCACTGTACCCACTAGGCACGCACTCACCACTTACACCAAAGTGTAACGAGATGACCCATACCACGGGAACTCGTGCCAAAACCTTCCATATGGTCCTCCTCGACCCGACAGCACCCTCTTATGGGTTTCGTATCGTGTCTCGACACGTCGAGCCTCACCATACCCCCCTTGAGCCACGTCGGTACAAGTCACCCGCAGGTTGCCCCTTGCCCCTCCACTATGGTGCATCGAGTCGGGTTATTCCATACTTTTAGTTAGGACTTACCCATTAGACTTGTGGTTGGTACGGAATTGCTTTGCAATAGATCCCGCAGACCGGTCCTTATAGTGCCCCGGGTGCGACCAACCAATGCCCTAGCTTGCACCCGGAACCCACCATACTTATAACATAGCCAACTCCAACAGAGTCCAGAGATAAGAATAACAGGGAAATTTCATATAGTAGAATCCATCTATCTATGACTCATTCTTTTTATCCTATATCAGTTGTGCCGGTACATTGGGCACTAGATAATAATTTTATAGTAGAGTGACAAGGAGTTAAGGCTCAATAAGCATGGCTTGTGTTTGCACACAAGGACAGGAATCTAATAAATATAATGTAGGGCTTGATGTTTGACTAATGCAATATTATCCTATGAGTTATAGCGATAATTTATTAAAACATGGGCTCAATGATGATCAACTATTTCCACAGGAGTGGGTCGATGACTTGCCTTGCTCAGCAAATGGTGATGGAAGAACCTCGGGATAAAACTCCGGCTCCTCGACGAACTCGTAGTCTTCTCGATACGGAAAAATAAACAATACATTCAATAAACATATAAAAACCCACCAAATAATAGACATACATGTTTATGGGTTTTATTATGTGAAGTAAAGTTTTAATATTCTGAAGTTTGGTGAGAAACAGTAAAACTTATATTTTAATGTTTTTCCTAATTTATTTTCTGAATTTACTATTTTATCCCTAATGGATTTTTATTCCTTTAATTAATAAGTTTATTTTGGGCAATATTAACATACTGTTTTTATGGGATTAATGTGTAGAGAATAAAATTCTGAATTTAACAAAATTTGAATGGTGAAATTTGGAGTTAAAATGAGCAAGTTATGAATTTTCAAAGTTTAAACAATTTTCTGGAATTTTATTTAAACTGGAAAATGGGCTTTGGTCCACGGTGAGCCAGGCCCACGATGGACCAGCGACTGTGCGCGTGGACCCGAGTGGTCTGGACCGTTGGATCTGGATCCAGCGGCCAGATGCGAGGCGGGTGGGTTTAATGAGATTGAGCGGCTGAGATTAAAACGGGCGAGGGGGTACGCGTGGACGCACGAGATCGATCCAAGGGTTTAAGTAGCGATCGACGGCTGTTATCGCCCCTTACCCCTTTGACCAGATCTACGACTGTGATTAAATCCCGAATGGATTAAACCTGTGCGCTCTGATCGCGATCGTGCAGCCAGGATTCAATCCGGCACGCCACGCGCGTAAGGGGCCACGTACCCTTCGTCTCCGGTGACGGCGGGGCTCGGTTGCGGTGGCGACGGCGGAGGCTTTATGGGTGCCCGACGGCGATGACGATCCGGCGATCTCCTCGGCCGATGGAGGCGTGGCCGAGGACGGGCGAACAACCGCGGTCTCGACGGTGGCGGTGGCTAGGACAGAGATGGCCGGAATCGACGGTGAACGACGGCCGGAGACGGGGGAGGGGAGAAGAGCCGAAAGCTGAAGGGGGCGCTCTGGAGTGCTCAGCTCGGGCTTAGGCGGTGTAGGCTGAGTGCGGCGAGGGGAGAGGTACTTATAGGCTCACTAGCGGCGGCCATATGGAAGGAAACTGAACCCTTCTCCGGCGAGAGTTCCATTCCCTGTGCCAAGCTTCCATACTTGCCAAAACGCGTGAGCTATAAGAAGGAAAGTGATCGCGGGGGTTCGAGGAAGGGGGTCCGGGGTGTATCCTGGCGGATAGAGCGGCCGGCGGCGAGGAATCAGAAAGGTGGTCGCCGAAAGGAAAGGGGAGCGATCCCCTTCCATCGGGGACGAAGGTCCTGATAGGTGGCCCCCACCTGTCAGTGGCCGAAATGAAAAAGGAAGGGGCCGACAGGCGGGCCACGGCTGCTAGAGGGAGAAAGGGGGCGCGACGGAGGCTGACGGGTGGGGCCAAGCGGGGCGCGGGCGGGAGAGAGGGGCGGGGGAGTGCGCCGACAGGGGGACCCCACCTGTCGGTGGCTGTCGGTCGGGCTGGGCCGAGCTTGGGGTACTTTGAGGGTTGAGGCCCATTAGGATTATAAATTGTTTTCTGATTTAAAATAATTTCAATAATTCATTTATTTGATTAAGGTTTGAATCCCTGTTAATAAAAATTTGTAAAAATTCCTGAAATTATGTTTTGGCCTCTAGTTTATCTCATAAAATTTTCAAGTTCAGATTTTGAATATTTCTCCCTGTTTGGCTTTAATAGGACTCCTTTAGGATTTTCTTTAATAATAAATCCAGAAATTTCTTTAATAATAATTTTCTTTTATTTTATTTCCTTTTAATTCTTGGGGTGTTACAATCCTATCCCCCTTACAGAGAATCTCGTCCTCGAGATTCGGATCAATCCTCGAATAACTCCAGATGTTGTGCCTTGAGTTCTTCCTCTTTTTCTCATGTAGCTTTCTCTACGGGATGGTTGCTCCACTGAACCTTACAGAAGCGGATGACGCGACTTCTGGTGGTCCTTTCTTTGACTTCCAAGATCTTGACTGGCTTTTCCACATAAGTCAGCTCCTCTTGAACATCCAACTGTTGTAGGTCCACTTGCTCTGTTGGGACTCGGAGACACTTCTTGAGTTAGGACACACGGAACACGTCATGTACCCCGGCCAGTGTGGGCGGTAGTTCCAACTGATAAGCGACTTCGCCTTGGCGTCGAATAATGGGAAATGGTGCAACATATCGAGGTGCCAACTTTCCTCTCATGTTAAACCATTGAGTGCCACGGAGAGGTGTGACACGGAGGTAGACATGATCTCTTTCTTCGAAGGCTAAATCTCGGCGACGATTATCCGCATAGCTCTTTTGTCGTGATTGGGCTGTCTTGAGTCGGTATCTGATGATCCGTACCTTCTCTTCAGCTTCCCGAAGGATGTCTATTCCAAACACTTGGGATTCACCAGTTTGATCCCATAGTAGAGGCGTCCTACACTTACGTCCATATAGGGCTTCGAACAGGGACATCTGAAGGCTAGCTTGATAACTGTTGTTGTATGAAAACTCGGCGTATGGTAAACTCTTGTCCCAAGTTGCTCCAAAATCTAAAACGCATGCCTGTAGCATATCCTCTAATATCTGAATCACTCTTTTTGTTTGTCCATCTGTCTAAGGGTGGTAAGCAGTACTGAAGTTCAATCTTGTTCCCATCTCCTCCTAAAGGTTCTTCCAAAAACGAGAGGTAAACTGACTTCCTCTGTCGGACACTATCTTCTTGGGCACTCCATGAAGACACACAATGCGGGCCATGTACAACTCTGCGAGCTTAGGGCCATTGAAGGTTGTCTTAACAGCTATGAAGTGTGCTACTTTCGTTAGCCGGTCAATGATTACCCAAATAGAATCGTATCCAAGCTGGGTGTTTGGGAGTTTGGTGATGAAATCCATACCGATCTCTTCCCATTTCCATTCAGGCACTTTAAGTGGCTGTAACAGTCCTGCAGGTCTCTGATGTTCTGCCTTTACTCATCTGCAGGTGTCACATTCTGCGACGAACTGAGCAATCTCTTTCTTCATGCTAACCCACTAATAGCGTTCCTTCATATCCTGGTACATCTTGGTACTTCCGGGATGGATGGAGTATAAAGTATCATGGGCTTCCCTTAGAATAAGGGTCTTTATCTCCGGTTTATCGGCACACATATCCGGGTTCCAAACCATACGGTGCCATTCTCGTCTTCTGAAAATCTTGGGGTTTTTCCTTGTCTCATGTTCTTTTCAATGGCAGCTATATCCGGGTCTTCCAACTGGGCCTCACGGATCTGCTCAAATAGAACTGGTTGGGTCTCCAAGGTGGCTAGATATGCTCCTATGGTTAACCCAAGGTTTAGCTTTTCCATCTCCTTATAAAGTAAGGGCGCGTGATCCTGAATCACGATGGCGGTGCAATATCCCTTACGACTTAATGCATCAGCTACCACATTTGCTTTTCCGGGGTGGTAGTGAATACCTAAGTCATAATCCTTTATTAATTCCAACCATCGTCTTTGCCTTAGGTTGAGGTCCGGCTGCGTGAAGATGTACTTCAAACTCTTGTGATCCGTAAAGACTTCGCAGTGATTTTCGACCAAATAATGCCTCCATATCTTAAGGGCGTGCACAACAGCGGCCAATTCCAAGTCATGTGTCGGGTAGTTCAACTCATGGGGTCTCAACTGACGAGAGGCGTATGAAATTACCTTTCCGTCTTGCATGAGAACACACCCCAATCCTTGACGAGATGCGTCGCAATAAACGTGGAAATCCTTCCTGATATCTGGTAGGGTCAGTATGGGTGCAGACACCAGCCGGGTCTTGAGGGTGCGGAAACTTTCCCCGCATTCAGGAGTCCATTCAAACTTCTCTCCCTTCTGTAATAACTTGGTCATCGGCTTGGCTATCTTGAAAAAATTCTCGATAAACCTCCGATAATACCCGGCCAAACCCAGAAAACTTCGTATATCAGATACATTCATGGGTGGCAGCCAATCCGTAACTGCTTCTACAGTGGCAGGGTCTACTGCGATACCTTGCGCAGAAATGATGTGTCCAAGGAACTTTACTTCTGTCATCCAAAATTTACACTTGCTGTACTTGGCGTATAACTGGTGTTCTCTTAGCTTTCCTAAAGTTAACCAGATGTGAGTCTCGTGCTCCTTCTGATCCTTGGAATAGATGAGGATGTCGTCTATAAAAACCACGATGAATTTGTCCAAATACTCCATGAACACCTTATTCATCATATTCATGAAGAAGGCAGGGGCGTTGGTCAATCCAAAAGACATAACCGTGCACTCATATAATCCATAGCGAGAGGTAAAAGCCGTCTTGGGTATATCCTCCTCTCGAATCCTCAGCTGATGATATCCGGATCGCAGGTCGATCTTGGAAAATACCGTAGCTCCTTTCAGCTGGTCAAATAGATCATCAATCCTAGGTAACAGGTACTTGTTCTTGATGGTCACCTCATTCAAGGCTCGGTAATCCACACATATACGCTTAGCCTTGTCCTCTTTCTTCTCAACGAAGATGACGGGGACTCCCCACGGAGATGTGCTAGGTCTGATGTAGCCTTTCTTCTCAAGATCTTCCAGTTGCTGCTTCATTTCAGCTAGCTCATTGGCGGCCATCCGGTATGGTCGCTTGTAAATGGGAGTGGTTCCAGGTACTAAGTCAATCAGGAACTCGATGTCCCTCTTGGGTGGCATCCCTGGTAAATCCTCCAGAAACACGTTCGGGTACTCGCAAACTACCGGTATCTCCTCCAAGGTAATCTGGTGCAGCCTCGGTTTTCCGAACTTCAGGCTTGGCATCTGAAATGTGACGGCAAGTCCCTTCTTCACTGGTCACAGTTACTTGTCTCCGGGCACATCTTATCACTCCTTGGTGTTTATTGAGCCAGTCCATTCCTAGAATGAGGTCCAAGCCTTGGCATTCTATTAGGATGGGGTCGGCCCAAAATATTATGCTGTGGATATCTACCCATACCCTTGGACTATAGGATTGGGCTAGAGTTTGTTTCCCAGGGGTGACTATTAGCATGGCTCTCGGTAGTTCATTTATGTTTAGGTTGTTCTTTTCCACAAAAGAAGTTGATATGAAGGAGTGCGTAGCTCTAGTGTCGAATAAAACCACTGCAAGGGCTGAATGTACCATGAACTTACTCATTACAATCTCGGGTGCAGCCTGGGCTTCTTCAGCAGTGACGTGGTTGACGCGGGCGCGAATGGCGGGGTTCGTCGTGACTCCTTGTGCGCACTTGGGGTGGGGGCACTGGTGGGAATAATGCCCCTCCTGGCGGCAGTTGAAGCAGATCACGGGCTTGCCGTGCTTGTCGCGCAGAATCTCTGCCTTCTTTGCCGGGGTGGTTGGGGCGGCAGGTGTGGCGGTAGCGGGGCGAGGCTGTCCGGCTCCGGCATTGGCGGCGGGTGGCACCGGACGATACACCGGGTGGGGGTGGTATTGTGGCGCCGGTGGAGGAGGGGTGAAATGAGGCTTCTGTGCCATGCCTTGGTTCTGCCTGAAGGCAATTATTCTCTTCTTCTTCAGGTCAACCTTGTTTTGCTGGGTTTCCTGAATGATAGCTTTGTTTACCAACTTTTGGAAGTTGGCATAATCTCCGGAAATGAGCTGAAGGGACAGCTCATCCTTCAGTCCTCGGAGGAACTTGGACTGTCTGGCCGTATCGGTACGGACCTTCTCGGGTGCATACTGGGCCAACCTATTGAATTCATGCAGGTATTCGGCGACGGTCCTGCTCCCTTGTTGCAGGTCCCGAAATTCCTGCTGTTTTTGGGCAATAATGCCGTCCGGGACATGGGCTGCACGGAAAGCAGCCGAGAACTCCGCCCAAGTGTGGACGTGTCCCTCGGGCAAGGTCTCGCGCAAGTTGTCCCACCATTCTGTGGTGGGACCCTGAAGCTGGTGGGCGGCGAAAGCCACCCTCTCCTGCTCAGTGCAGGTCAGCAGGTCTAGCTTCTTTCCGATTGTCCTCAACCAATCACCAGCCTCCATAGGGTTGGTGGTGCTTGAGAATGTGGGAGGGCGGACTCAGAGGAATTCCGAGAGCTGAGAGGCGGGGGCGGGAGCGGGAGTGGCAGGGCGAGGTAGCTCGGGCTGTTGGTGGAGGCGGAAGAATTGAGCCTGCTGCTCTTGCATCTGCTGTTGCTGCTGTTGCATCTGGTTCAGTAGGGCAGTCATCAACTGATTCTAAGTGGCCATCATCTCGGCCAGGGTGGGGTGGTTGGCGACCGAGGCTTGCCTTTGCCCGGTTGCTCCCCACTGGGGAAAATTGTTGTTCCCTCCTCCGTTCTGGGGAGCGTCGGAGCCTTGAGTGTTAGTCATCCTGAAGTTTCCAAAATGGATAACATCTTCTTAGGGGAAATAATACTAAGCTTTATTTCAAAATGTCGTTCTTGCGATTACATTTATTCATTTAATTCTTCACTCATGCCTTATATTTGACATGAGTGGCAATACAATCCAAAACAATAAAAGGAAACAACCAATCGAAAAAAAACTACGTCTAAGGCAACTTAGGGGACGGCTCGATCACGGGCTCGATGGAGACGGTCGGGGTCGTGGAGCTGGAGGGTCCGGCGGGAGGTGCACTACGGGAAATCCTCTTAGGCCTCACGGTGGGGATCCTAAGCGATTTCCGCTTGCGAGGCGAAAGGGGTGCAATATCCTCAATGTCCTTCTTCAACTCCTTGAGCTGATGGCTGAGCTGGGTGGTGACGAGGGCGTCCTGTCGTAGAAGCTCGTTCTGGCGTCTCAACTCTTCTACCTCGAGGGTCAACTGAGGGTTCTGCTTGACCTGTCGACGAAGCTCAGAATTCTCGCGGTTCAGGTTCTCCGAGGTATGGCGGTAGAAGTCGATGGTGTCATGCTGGCTGTCTGCGTCAAGAACGGCCTCTGTGTCGAGGTTGTCCATGGCCTCCAATAGTCTCATGGTGCGGGCGATGGCGGAGTTGCTTTGTGTGAGGGGGTTGATGTAGATGCCGCGGTGACTCCCGGGTGTGCGCATGGGCATGAAGCGGTAGACGGTGTCGCGGAGGTGGCAGTCGTGGACCAGTCGAAGCTCGGCGAGGGCCTGAAGTGCGGCGCGCTGGCTGGCCACCACGAACGAGGGTCCTCCAACTCCATGGGTTTAAAAAGGTGGCTGCGTGAACGAGGAGCGGATGACAACCGTGACCTCGCAATAGCTCTCGCTCGCATCGGGAAAGATCTCGTGGAACGCGGGCTCATGGGAGAATCCCAAGAAGTCGACGAGCACGCGAAGCTCACGGATGAATCCAGCCTCGTCGCGAAGAGTGCTGCTCATGGTATGGACCGGCATCTACAAAAGAGAGAAAGTTTTTGTGAAAACCTCGGAAGATGAGAGGATAAGTAATTTTGTAAGAAAAATATAGTTATTATATGTCCTAGGGTCAGGTCTGTTTGGCTTCCTACAGTCAAGTCGGCTCTGATACCATCTTGTCACGCCCCGATTTAATAAATCAGGACCTTTATTGAAATTCCATAGAAAATCAATAAACCAAGACGTTCATCATGCGACCACGTACAAATACGAGCAATCATTCATGGTTCGTAGACCGTATTAATACAAAAGTGAATAAAGGTGAAGAGAAACTAATAAATCAAAGGGTCCTAGATGAATGCCTCCTTCCAGTCTCGCCTTGACTGGGTCGCTACTCCAGACCTTCATCCTCCTCGTAGTAGACGGGCTCTGGTGGTGTAAGTCAACGAGGGTGAGTACAAACATACTCAACAAGCCACCGAATGCAAATATAATGCAAAGTAATAACAAGGGGGATAGTGGCTAATTTTGCGGAAAAGCGTAATTGGTAAAGCAATTAAATGTGATCAATTTATTAGTACTGAAAGGTAAACATGTGTATGCATCATCATCTTCTAACTCGAGGAGTACAGTCAACCCCACCTCGCTCAACAGTCCTTACATGCCATGAATAACTCAACCATTCAACCAATAGTAAACTAACTGTGAGTAGTCACACAACCCACCCTTGACCGTGGGCTCGGCTTTTCGAAAAGATTAAATACTCTGATCAGAGATGTACCACTGTACCCACAAGGCACGCACTCACCACTTACACTAAAGTGTAACGAGATGACCCATACCACGGGAACTCGTGCCAAAACCTTCCATATGGTCATCCTCGACCCGACAACACCCTCTTATGGGTTTCGTATCGTGTCTCGACGCGTCGATCCTCACCATACCCCCCTTGAGCCACGTCGGTACAAGTCACCCGCAGGTTGCCCCTTGCCCCCTCCACTATGGTGCATCGAGTCGGATTGTTCCATACTTTCAGTTAGGACTTACCCATTAGACTTGTGGTTGGTACGGAATTGCTTTGCAACAGATCCCGTAGACCGGTCCTTATAGTGCCCCGGGTGCGACCAACCAATGGCCTAGCTTGCACCCGGAACCCACCATACTTATAACATAGCCAACTCCAACAGAGTCCAGAGATAAGAATAACAGGGAAATTTCATATAGTAGAATCTATCTATCTACGACTCATTCTTTTTATCCTATAGCAGTTGTTCCGGTACATTGGGCACTAGCTAATAATTTTATAGTAGAGTGACAAGGAGTTAAGGCTCAATAAGCATGGCTTGGGTTTGCACACAAGGACATGGATCTAATAAATATAATGTAGGGCTTGATGTTTGACTAATGCAATATTATCCTATGAGTTATAGCGATAATTTATTAAAACATGGGCTCAATGATGATCAACTATTTCCACAGGAGTGGGTTGATGACTTGCCTTGCTCAGCAAATGGTGATGGAGGAACCTCGGGATAAAACTCCGGCTCCTCGACGAACTCGTAGTATTCTCGATACGGAAAAATAAACAATACATTAAATAAACAGATAAAAACCCACCAAATAATAGACATACATGTTTATGGGTTTTATTATGTGAAGTAAAATTTTAATATTCTGAAGTTTGGTGAGAAACAATAAAACTTATATTTTAAGGTTTTTCCTAATTTATTTTCTAAATTTACTATTTTATACCTAAGGGATTTTTATTCCTTTAATTAATAAGTTTATTTTGGACAATAGTAACATACTGTTTTTATGGCATTAATGTGTAGAGAATAAAATGCTGAATTTAACAAAATTTGAATGGTGAAATTTGGAGTTAAAATGAGCAAGTTATGAATTTTCAAAGTTTAAACAATTTTCTGGAATTTTATTTAAACTGGAAAATGGGCTCTGGTCCACGGTGAGCCAGGCCCACGATGGACCAGCGACTGTGCGCGTGGACCCGAGTGGTCTAGACTGTTGGATCTGGATCCAGCGGCCAGATGCGAGGCGGGTGGGTTTAATGAGATTGAACGGCTGAGATTAAAACGGGCGAAGGGGTACGAGTGGACGCACGAGATCGATCCAAGGGTTTAAGTAGCGATCGACGACTGTGATCGCCCCGTACCCCTTTGACCAGATCTACGGCTGTGATTAAATCCAGAAGGGATTAAACCTGTGCGCTCTGATCGCGATCGTGCGGCCAGGATTCAATCCGGCACGGCACGCGCGTAAGGGGCCACATACCCTTCGTCTTCGGTGACGGCGAGGCTCAGTTGCGGTGGCGACGGCGGAGGCTTTACGGGTGCCCGACGGCGACGACAATCCGACGATCTCCTCGGCCGACGGAGGCGTGGCCGAGGACGGGCGAACACCGGCGGTCTCGATGGTGGCGGTGGCTAGGACAGAGGGGGCCGGAATCGACGGTGAACGGCGGCCGGTGACGGGGGAGGGGAGAAGAGCCGAAAGCCGAAGGGGGCGCTCTGGAGTGCTCAGCTCGGGCTTAGGCGGTGTAGGCTGAGTGCGGCGAGGGGAGAGGTACTTATAGGCTCACCGACGGTGACCATATGGAAGGAAACTGAAGGTTTCCTTCCTTCTCCGGCGAGGGTTCCATTCCCTCTGCCAAGCTTCCATACTTGCCAAAACGCGTGAGCTATAGAAGGAAAGTGATCGCGGGATTTCGAGGAAGGGGGTCCGGGGTGTATCCGAGCGGATAGAGCGGCCGGCGGAGAGGAATCGGAAAGGTGGTCGCCGAAAGGAAAGGGGAGCGATCCCCTTCCATCGGGTATGAAGGTCCTGACAGGTGGCCCCCACCTGTCAGTGGTCGGAACGAAAAAGGAAGGGGCCGACAGGCGGGCCACGGCTGCCAGAGGGAGAAAGGGGGCGCGATGGAGGCTGACGGGTGGGGTGAGGAGCCATGCTGAATAGCGTGGGCCTCATGGCTCTAGAAGTGATGAGTCATTGTCAACGATAGTCAAAGAGGACAGAAGAAGAGAGGAGATCTGCTGTTTCATGGGCCGCGTGTGACTCAGGTACACGGGCAGCGAGCGACTGTCGGACAGAGGAGGCTGCGAAGTCGGGCTGGCCCAATCCGGGTACATGGGACAGAAGCAGTAGAAGACCCACTGGGCTGTTGACCAGGATTGACTCAGGTACACGGGCGGTGAGCGATTGCCGGGCTGAGAGAGCTGCGGAGTCGGGCCAGCCCAATCCGGGTACCTGGTGCAAAGTCGGTGGAGGCTTTGTCAGTTTCGGCGCAAAACTGACAACCGTCGATCTTGTATCCGACTGTCCAGAAGAGAAGCCGTAGTCGCTACGAAAGTTTAGCTTCCGGATAAGTCATCTGTATCTCTAGGCCCACAGTCAGTCAGTCGTGTCTGTAAAAATACCTAAGGGCAGGTGGAATGTTCCTAGTGTTGGGAGCCTATAAATAGGACCCCAATCCCTAGGGTTTGGACTACCCTTTTGGCTGAATTCAATACTACTCCTTTGGGTCACTTTTTGTCTCTTGCCTTGCCTCTCTCCTCTCCTATTCTTGCTTGCGCCGCCAGGGAGATTTGCCCCTGTTCTTGTTGTTTTGCATTTATTGTTGAAGTGAAGTTTCCATTCTCAAATCAATTGCAGCAACATCAGAGTTTTACAGGCTTCATTTCATTTGCACAGCAAGTTTTCCCATGATTTTTGAGGCTTCGGTAGCTTCGACTGGGTGTGTTCTTCATGCCAGTAGTACTAGTTCTTGCTGTTGCAAGTAGTACTGCTATACTGTAGCTACAGTGCTATGTGCCAGCTTTTCAGTTTCTACTGCATAGCTTTTTGATCGAAGTTGACAGGCTCTAGAAACTTTTCTGTCTGCTTTCTGGCGAAGCCATCCTCTCTGTTCGAAGCCCCTCAGCTCCGTGAGGCAGGCTTCGATCCGACTTACTCGAAGGCTTCGTTTCGATCTTCGAACCTTATTTTGTGTTCTATGTTGCTAAGCTTCGAAGTTCTCTTTGAACGGACAGCATCGCATACTTCGAACGACAGTGCGAAGGTACTTCGGCTCTAGCTGTTCGAAGTCCCCACTTCGATAGGTTTCAAAGTTGACTTCGAAGCTTATCGTTCTGCTAGGCTTCGCGTTGTTTTCTGTGTGGCGTGTCAGCCTTCACTTCTCTTTTCGAAGGTAGAGTGTAGGCTTCGAATTTGGTGCCTCTGTCGCGTTACAGGCCTCACTTCTTTGTTCGAAGGTAGTCCGTCAGTGTGTTGCATTCGAAGCTCTCTGTTCGAAGGTATAAGTTCGAAGCACTCGGTTCGTAGCTGTGTCCGAAGCCTTGCCTTCGAAGTACATACTTCGAAGCAGGCTCTGGAGTTGTCATACTTCGCTCCGAATCATACTTCGCTTCTTTCCACTTCGAACTAGACTAGACCCAAACACCTTCGGCATCTTCACACCACCTTCGACCGACTTCGACTACCACCTCCGAACCAGTGTTTGACCTGCGAAGTAGGCCTCGTCCTCCGAAGCAGGCTTCGGCCAGCGAAGCAGGCTTTGATCTGCGAAGCAGGCTTCGGCGAGTTTCGAACAGGAGACAGATTTGAAAAGGTAACTTCTCTTCTCACTCGTAGTGCACCGTTATTGCTTTACTGAGAAGTTTGTCTTGCCTAGTCTAGTGTATACTGTTTATCCATCTATTAGGACTGCGTTGATAGTCTTCTGTTTGTCATCAGATGCTTCTAGGCTAGATACCTTTTAGACTTAGGCTATCTGTTTATTTTCTGCTGCTTGGTCTTTTGAGGTGCGTTGGGTATTGGGAACAGGCCATAGATTCGAAAGAATTTTTAAGGCGCCCATTCACCCCCCCTCTGGTCGCTACTTTCGGTCCTACAAGTGGTATCAGAGCTTGGTTAGGGTTTTTCCATACCTTAACCGGTTCTAAACCCCAGTAGTGACCATGACGTCTCCTGGCAAGGTCCCGTCCTTGGAAGCCTATGGCTATAACTATTGGAAGACTCGCATGCGAGCCTATCTCATGAGCCAGGGTTCGGACATTTGGGACATTTGCGTTCACACCACGTTTGTCATATTGCCAGTCACTGAGCAGGGTACTGCTGGTATCATTGCTCAGCATCTAAGCAACAGTAAGGCTATGAACATTCTGTTTTCTGGTTTAGGTCCCACTGAGTTTGAGCGTGTGAGTCATCTCTCCACTGCGAGAGAGATCTGGGCAACCCTCAAGGCACACCATGAGGGAACAGCCCAGGTCAAGGCTCGGCTCTATCAGACCTACCGGCGTGAGTATGAGAACTTCACACAGAAGCCGGGTGAATCTGTTGAAGCCTTGTTTGGTCGTTTTCAATCGATCATTAACAAGCTTCGGGACAACAAGGCTGAGGGTGCTCAGTTAGTCTCAGATCACGAGCAGGCGCTCAAGGTTCTCCATACCTTGGACCCAAAGATCTGGGAGATCAAGGTATCCTCTATCGTTGAGAGCACTTCTTACGATACCTTGACCATTTCTGAGTTATTTAGCAAGCTGAAGGCCACTGAGGTAGATATCCAGCTGAGATCAAATCTCACTGGTTCTGGATCAAAATCCCTGGCCCTTGCTACACCTTCTGTTGATCCCTCTGTTGTGAGCTGTGTTGGGTTCTCCTTGATGTCTATCACTGAGGACCAGCTTGAGTTGTTGGGAGATGATGATTTGTGTCTTTTTAACAACCGAGTGCGTCGTGTCTATGATAAGAGAATGTTCAAAAGACACGGCACAAAATCCGGATGCTTTGAGTGTGGTGATCCAGGACACTTCATCGCCGACTGCCCCAAGCGCAATGGACACAAGAGGGGCACCGGTGGCAGCTTCCATGACTCCGGCAAGCACGAGAGCTCATCCTTCAACAAGGGCAAGCCGAAGACCCGATTCTTCAAGAAGGCCCTGAAGGACTACCGGCGAGAGAACAAGAAGAGCGACAAGGCCTTCTTCGCCGAGATGGAGAAGAGCTACTCCAAGCGGTCCATGTCTTCTTCCTCTTCATCGAGCTCAAGCGATGAGGAGATCGCCATCAGGAAGGGGAAGGACAAGGACGATCCGGCGGGCCTCTGCTTCATGGCATTCGGAGACAAGCCGAAGAGCCCGCTCACACCAGCGCCGAAGATCCCGCAAGAGCTTCTACTCAATGGCTCTTGGGGATAAGGAAGAAAAGAGCTCCTCCGACGACTCCGACGACGACGACAACAAGGTATCATCCTACGAACGCGAAATAGTTGATTTACTTGAGAGCAATCGTCAGGAGTTGAAATATCGGGAAAAACTGCTTAGGGGGGCTAAGAAGAGGATAGATGAGTTAGAGAGTGAGCTTGCCATGGCCAACGGCAGAATTGAGAGTCTATCTTCTTCCCCTTGCTTGGGTGATAGCAGTGAGTGCCCGAAGTGTGAGGTGCTTCTGTGTGACCTGTCGACTCTGAAGTCCAGGTACACAGAAACGGTTGATGAGAGGGACGCTTTGGCCACTGAGCTTGAAAGCGCTCAGCTGGAGCTGAAATATGCTCAAGCCACTGCCGTCGCACCCTGTGTTGATTGCCCATCTCATCTAGATGTCTTAGCTGAGCTGAAATCCAAGGGCGATGAACAGTTGGGTGATTTGGAGAGGTTGAGAGCTGAGCTTGCGCAGACTAGGCTAGAGCTTGAGACATTGTCAGTTCCACCCACTGTCTGTGAGAACTGCCTGTCTCTTAGAATGGAATTGATTAAGCTAAAAGCCGGGAAGTCTGTCCAAGTAGAGAGTGAGTGTGAGACCTGCTTGTCTCAGGTGGAGGTTCTAGCTTCCTTGAGAGAGGAGCTAGCAGATTCTCAGAATGAGAACTTTTACCTCCGTTCTATCCTGAGTTGGATCAGTGCCAGAGAGCCACAGCTTGGCATGATGATCCAGCAGTTCAAGAGGCAGGATGGGTTTGGGGTAGGTTACACCTACACCAAGGCTGACTTTGAGAGTGCCATTAGCCGGGCAGTGGAGTGGAGCAAAATGACCCCAGAGTAGAGGTATCCCAAGACTCACTCCACTAAGACCTCCCAGGCTTGTCAGCCCAAGGATGGAGTGATTCATGAACCACCAAAAGCTCCACCCAAGAAGCCTATCTGGGTTCCTAAGCCCAAACACCTCCACTCTTCTCTAGACTCTCTTCCTGGACCCTCTCAACCCAAGAAGACCACACCAAACACTACCAAGCCCAAACATCCCAAGCCTCAACCACATCCCAAGAAGCCCACCTATCATTGTGAGTACTGTCAGAGAGACGGGCATCTTGCGGAGTTCTGCTTCAGGAGGAAGCGAGTTGAGAGAGCAGAGAGGGCTCGTGGTGATCAGGAGCAGTTCTACCAGCAGGGTGGTAGACTACGTGTTCCTCGGCGCGGGGAGAGGCTGGAGGCCAGGCCGCGTCGTGTAGGTGGTGGTAGAGGAGACGGCGTTCTTGCCCGTGCTCTAGTTGGTGGTGTTCATTCCGGCAGAGTTCCAGGCCGTGTTGGCTACGGTCCTGGACCTCGTGGCCGCAGGGTTAGGCAGAACCGAGGACCGCGCTTTGAGCCGCGTTTTGGTCTGAACTTTCTTGATGGTTTTCGCTTTCCATCTTTTGAGCAGATGGCTCGACACTGGTTTAGCTCTTTTGCTAAACCTGGTGCCGGACCATTTGCTCCCACTTACAGCCACTGATTGTGCAGGACCGGGGACTGGAGGATGTTTGGATCATGGACTCAGGATGCTCTCGCCACATGACGGGACATCGCAGATGGTTCTCCAGTCTCACTCCCCCGAGCTCCAAAGAGTACATCACCTTCGGGAACAGTGGTCAAGGGAAAGTAAGTGGCATTGGCTCAATTCGCATTTCAGACCATTTTTCTTTGAAGAACATTGCTTTGGTTGGAAACTTGAACTTCAATTTGATCTCTGTTTCGCAACTTCTTGAGGATGGTTTGGAGGTGCGTTTTAAGAAGGGCAATTCTTCTGTGTTTGATTCTAGAGGATCTTTGATTTGCCAGATCTTACCTTTCGGTAAAGTTTTTCGAATTGACTTCTCTAGTTCTTTTGGCCCTTCTCGCTGTTTGATTGCTGGATCTTCTTCTGAGCTCTGGAAGTGGCATAGGAGGTTAGGTCATTTGAGTTTTGATCTGCTAGTCAGGTTAAGCTCTATGGACCTCATCCGAGGATTGCCCAAGCTTAAAATGGAGAAAGATCTGGTTTGCCATCCCTGTCGTCACGGGAAAATGGTTGTCGCTTCTCACGCACCTGTGACTAAGGTGATGACTTCGTATCCGGGCGAGCTATTACATATGGACACTGTCGGTCCAGCTCGAGTACGCTCAGTCGGTGGGAAGTGGTACACACTTGTGATTGTTGACGACTTTTCTCGATTCTCGTGGGTTTTCTTTTTGGAGTCTAAGGATGAAACTTTTCATTTTGTTCATGACCTGATTTTGAAGCTGAAGAATGAGAACAATGGTCGTATGCGAGCAATTCGCTCCGACAACGGCTCTGAGTTCAAGAACTCTCAGTTCGTCAGCTTTTGTAGTGATCAGGGTCTTGACCATCAGTTTTCTGCTCCTTACACTCCCCCACAGAATGGCGTTGTGGAACGAAAGAACCGCACGCTAGTCGAGATGGCCAGGACGATGCTCGATGAGCATAGGACTCCTAGGCGCTTTTGGGCTGAAGCCATGAACACGGCTTGCTATCTGGCCAACCACATTTTTCTTAGAGCTTACCTAGGTAAGACCTCATACGAGTTGCGGTTTGGCAGACAGCCCAAGGTGAGCCACTTGCGAGCATTTGGATGCAAGTGCTTTGTGCTCAAGAAGGGAGGGCATTTGGACAAGTTTGAGTCTCGTTGCTGGGATGGTGTTTTTCTTGGCTACGCTTTGCATTCTCGAGGTTTTCGTGTTTGGAACCTCGAATCCCAGTTGCTTGTCGAGACTTGTGAGGTTTCATTTGATGAGTCCTTGCCGTCTTTGACTCCTTCTTTTGAGCTTTCTGGTGATGATGAGCTCGGAGAGTCCATCTTCGAGGAAGATGAGGATACTCCAGCTGCTGATGAGGGTGGGCCTTCTGCATCCCCCGCAGAACCCACACCTTCTGAGACTTCGACTGAGGATGAGGGCGGACCTCTGATCACTTCTTCCACTACGATCGAGCCCCCTCAGTCGAGTCCAGAGGTGCCAGCTGCTGACTCCGGTGAGGTGACTTCAAATCACCAGGGAACCCGAGCAGTACAGCGTGATCACCCCTCAGAGCTCATCATTGGTGATTTGACTAAGAGAACTTTGCGTTCTTCTGCCTCTCTTGCTGTGTTTGCTGAATCTGCGTTTGTTGCATCCTTTGAGCCCAGAGACGTTTCTCATGCTCTTTCTGATTCTAATTGGATTAATGCTATGCAAGAAGAGCTTGAGAATTTTGTCCGCAATCGGGTTTGGACATTAGTTGAGTCGCCACCAGGATGCAACCCCATAGGCACCAAGTGGGTATTCAAGAACAAACAAGGTGAAGATGGGGTTGTGGTGCGCAACAAGGCTCGACTAGTTGCCCAGGGTTATTGCCAGAAGGAAGGTATTGATTTTGAAGAAACCTTCGCCCATGTTGCCCGTCTTGAGTCCATTCGTATTCTTCTAGCTTTTGCCGTTTCGAAGGGTTTTAAGCTTTTTCAAATGGATGTTAAGAGTGCTTTTCTGAACGGGTACATAGAAGAGGAGGTTTATGTTAGGCAACCCCCCGGTTTTAAGAACCCTAAGTTTCCTCGACATGTTTTTAAGTTGCACAAAGCTTTATACGGGTTGAAGCAAGCCCCCAGGGCTTGGTATGACCGGTTAAAGCAATTTTTGTTGGGGAAGGGCTTTGTGATGGGTTCTATGGATAAAACTCTTTTCTTGCTCAAAGATGTTTCAGATTTCTTAGTCACTCAGATTTACGTGGACGATATTATCTTTGGCGGTACTACTAATGATCTTGTGTCCAAGTTTTCTGAGCAGATGCACAATGAGTTTGAGATGAGCCTCATGGGTGAGCTCAAGTACTTCTTAGGGCTCCAGATCAAGCAGACCAAGGACGGCACCTTCATCCACCAAGGTAAGTACACTCGCGACATGTTAAAGAAATTTGACTTTGGTGGTGAATTGAAGCCGCAGATGACCCCTATGGGCACTTCTGGGGGTCTGGACAAGGATGAGAGCGGTGTCAAGGTCAATGAAAGGGAGTTTCGAGGGATGATCGGTTCGCTACTGTACTTGACGGCGACAAGGCCGGACATACAGTTCGTCGTGGGACTTTGCGCGCGTTTCCAGTCTTCACCACGCGCGTCTCATCGGCAGGCTATCAAGCGCATCTTCAGGTATCTCACTTATGCGCCCGATCTCGGTCTTTACTATTCAGCATCATCATCTTTTGATTTATCTGGCTTTTCGGATGCCGACTTCGGTGGGTGCCGGTTGGATCGCAAGTCGACTTCCGGTACTTGCCAGTTTCTTGGTTCTTCTCTTGTCTCTTGGTCTTCTCGAAAGCAATCTGGAGTTGCTCTTTCGACCACAGAGGCTGAGTACGTAGCTGCTGCTAGCTGCTGCTCACAGTTGGTTTGGATGATTTCCACTCTACGAGATTTTGGGTTGTTCTTTCCTACCAGAGTTCCTTTGTTTTGCGACAGCACCAGTGCAATTAGTGTAGGGAAAAACCCATGTCTCCATTCAAAAACCAAACACATTGATGTGCGTTTTCACTTCTTGCGGGATCAATATGAGACAGGTGTCATTGACATTGTTCATGTTGATACCCATCATCAGTTGGCTGACATTTTCACCAAACCCCTAGATCAGTCTACCTTTGAGCGTTTACGAGGGGATTTCGGTGTTGTGTATCCTTTTTAGGATATTTTGCGTCAGTTTTCTTTCTTCTTTACTCTTTTCTTGAGTCTTTCTGTGTGTGTTCATATCTTGCATATTCACATATCACACTGTTGAGCTTGCTTCTGTTATATGATTGAACTGCTTTACTTATTCTAGCTGGTACATGCTTTTGATTACTTGTCGATGATCATGCTTTGCTTCAGTTCAAATGATATGCTGATATCTGTCATATGCATGGCTTTTATGCTTTAAAATTAAAAAATGATCACCATTGCTTCTGGTAACTAGCATGCGTAGGCTGAATGTTCTTGCTATCTGTTACATGCCTTGTAGCTAGTTTCTGACTTAGATGCAAATATGCAACTTGGACATCTGTATGCTTTAAACATGGAAATGTGCTATAAAAATGATGAAAATTCGAGAACAATGAAAATTCCATGCCTTTTTGTGCATAACTTGAAAAGATCCAGGTGGGTTTGTCTTGTCGCATTGCACTGTTCTGGACTGCGTACCATAGCACTTTGGTATGAACTAGGACACTGTAGTGTATGCCAAGACCAATGTCTTAAGCTTCTGATGGTCCAGTTCTAGCCTAGGCTTGACTTGGTCGGTCAGCATAAGGTTTGACATGCAAATAACCCCTGGCAAAAATGAAAAAGGGAAAAGAAAAAGCTTGAAAATTGAAATAATAACAAGTTTGCTGAAGCACTTTGTTTTGGACAATGCTTATCTTGGTAGATATCAGTTAGCGTTTGCATCTCATGCTTTACCTTGCTTGTTTATTGGAACATGTGGTGATGTCTTTGTTTGCAAAAACTGAAAAATGCGTGCAAATGACTTTCTTTAGATATCATCTGTTGCACTGATCATGCCATGTATCGTTACAGTATGTCTTTTGATGTATCTGTTAGATGATGTAATTGTAGTCAATCATATCTGAGAAGCATGCTTTCTACACTCCTTATGCACTCCAGTTGAATTCACTGCATATTTTGAGGGGGAGTTGCATTTCAGGGGGAGTCTGTGTCTCTATTGAGTGCTTGATGAGTTCACTTGTCAACAAGGAGGAGAAAATTTGGGATCAGAGTTTAAGGGGGAGTTCTTACTCTGAGATATCCTTGTTGTTCTGGAATCGCACTCATTTTGAGCTTTTTCGTTTTGGTTAACCATAATGACCGCTTCTTGCTTTTGTTCGGCTTTTGGTCATTAGGGATAAACTTTTTACCTTATTTTTCTTCTTCTTTGTTTTCTTGTGTTTTCTTTTCGTGTTTCCACATTTGTTCGCAGGTGCTAAAGAGCTGAAGAAGAGGAATGTTGACAATGCACTCATCAAGGGGGAGATTGAGGAGCCATGCTGAATAGCGTGGGCCTCATGGCTCTAGAAGTGATGAGTCATTGTCAACGATAGTCAAAGAGGACAGAAGAAGAGAGGAGATCTGCTGTTTCATGGGCCGCGTGTGACTCAGGTACACGGGCAGCGAGCGACTGTCGGACAGAGGAGGCTGTTGAATCAGGTACATGGGCCAGAAGCAGTAGAAGACCCACTGGGCTGTTGACCAGGATTGACTCAGGTACACGGGCGGTGAGCGATTGCCGGGCTGAGAGAGCTGCGGAGTTGGGCCGGCCCAATCCGGGTACCTGGTGCAAAGTCGGTGGAGGCTTTGTCAGTTTCGGCGCAAAACTGACAACCGTCGATCTTGTATCCGACTGTCCAGAAGAGAAGCCGTAGTCGCTACGAAAGTTTAGCTTCCGGATAAGTCATCTGTATCTCTAGGCCCACAGTCAGTCAGTCGTGTCTGTAAAAATACCTAAGGGCAGGTGGAATGTTCCTAGTGTTGGGAGCCTATAAATAGGACCCCAATCCCTAGGGTTTGGACTACCCTTTTGGCTGAATTCAATACTACTCCTTTGGATCACTTTTTGTCTCTTGCCTTGCCTCTCTCCTCTCCTATTCTTGCTTGCGCCGCCAGGGAGATTTGCCCTTGTTCTTGTTGTTTTGCATTTATTGTTGAAGTGAAGTTTCCATTCTCAAATCAATTGCAGCAACATCAAAGTTTTACAGGCTTCATTTCATTTGCACAGCAAGTTTTCCCATGATTTTTGAGGCTTCGGTAGCTTCGACTGGGTGTGTTCTTCATGCCAGTAGTACTAGTTCTTGCTGTTGCAAGTAGTACTGCTATACTGTAGCTACAGTGCTCTGTGCCAGCTTTTCAGTTTCTACTGCACAGCTTTTTGATCGAAGTTGACAGGCTCTAGAAACTTTTCTGTCTGCTTTCTGGCGAAGCCATCCTCTCTGTTCGAAGCCCCTCAGCTCCGTGAGGCAGGCTTCGATCCGACTTACTCGAAGGCTTCGTTTCGATCTTCGAACCTTATTTTGTGTTCTGTGTTGCTAAGCTTCGAAGTTCTCTTTGAACGGACAGCATCGCATACTTCGAACGACAGTGCGAAGGTACTTCGGCTCTAGCTGTTCGAAGTCCCCACTTCGATAGGTTTCAAAGTTGACTTCGAAGCTTGTCTTTCTGCTAGGCTTCGCGTTGTTTTCTGTGTGGCGTGTCAGCCTTCACTTCTCTTTTCGAAGATAGAGTGTAGGCTTCGAATTTGGTGCCTCTGTCGTGTTACAGGCCTCGCTTCTTTGTTCGAAGGTAGTCCGTCAGTGTGTTGCATTCGAAGCTCTCTGTTCGAAGGTATAAGTTCGAAGCACTCGGTTCGTAGCTGTGTCCGAAGCCTTGCCTTCGAAGTACATACTTCGAAGCAGGCTCCGGAGTTGTCATACTTCGCTCCGAATCATACTTCGCTTCTTTCCACTTCGAACTAGACTAGACCCAAACACCTTCGGCATCTTCACACCACCTTCGACCGACTTCGACTACCACCTCCGAACCAGTCTTTGACCTGCGAAGTAGGCCTCGTCCTCCGAAGCAGGCTTCGGCCAGCGAAGCAGGCTTCGATCTGCGAAGCAGGCTTCGGCGAGTTTCGAACAGGAGACAGATTTGAAAAGGTAACTTCTCTTCTCACTTGTAGTGCACCGTTATTGCTTTACTGAGAAGTTTGTCTTGCCTAGTCTAGTGTATACTGTTTATCCATCTATTAGGACTACGTTGATAGTCTTCTGTTTGTCATCAGATGCTTCTAGGCTAGATACCTTTTAGACTTAGGCTATCTGTTTATTTTCTGCTGCTTGGTCTTTTTAGGTGCGTTGGGTATTGGGAACAGGCCATAGATTCGAAAGAATTTTTAAGGCGCCCATTCACCCCCCCTCTGGTCGCTGCTTTCGGTCCTACATGGGGCCAAGCGGGGCGCGGGCGGGAGAGAGAGGATTACTTCTATGACCCATGTGAGTACCCCTAAGAGAGTCTTTCATTGCTCATATTGCTAGCGGGTGGGTCATTTGGTTGGGTTTTGCTTTTGTCGCATAAAAGATGAGCGACGTTCATAGGCGTTGAGTTTTCAGGACATGCATTACCATTCTCTAGGTATGCATGAACTTGACTATTACTCACGACCTAGATTTGAGGCTCCCCATGCTTCCCGGAGAGGTTATGTCCCTCGTGGTGTACACCATGTCTCATATGGTGCTAGACTACGTGTAGGTGGCTTTGTACCTCGACAGGTTGGGAGACCTCATCGTGTATCTGGATTGCATCATGTAGGTAGACCTCACACTTTGCATCACCCTACTTTACCTGTGCATAGGCAGTCTACTTTTACTTTGCCTACTGCTCGTATCTCTCAGTGCTGGATGCCTTGTCAGATTTTCACTCACCCTAGCACTGAGCGGTCGAGGTTTTCTCATTTTGTGTAGGCGTCAGACCGAGGCTTGGAGGGCACGTGGATCATGGACTCCAGTTGTTCGCACCATATGACTGGGAATGCAACATGGTTCTCCAGCCTCACCACAACCAAGCAAAAAGGAGCAAATCACCTTCGGCAACAACCAAAGAAGCAGAGTGAAAGGTAAAGATGTGGTAAGAATCAACTCAAATTTCACTCTCAAAGATGTTGCTTTGTTTAAAATTTGGTATACAATTTGCTATCTATGTCCTAGTTGCTTGATGAGGGCTTCGAAGTGCGATTTCATCGCGATACTTCGCAAGTACTCAATTCTAATGGCGTTTTGGTTTGTAAGATCTTTAGAGTTGGGAGAGTTTTTGGAACTGATTTTTTTGAGTCATTTGGTTCTTCTCACTGCTTAGTTTCACATTCTACATCTGAGCTCTAGAAGTGGCATAGGAGACTAGGGCATATGAGCTTGGGTTAATTGCTTCTGTGCCGCCGTTATTTTCCGAAATGCTAAAAATGCCATTAAAATTTCAGTATTTGCTCATATGCCATTACTATTTCAAATTCACTCTTTTATGCCATTTGGGCCCAAATATTCATAAAAAAGTGATGGCATAAAATGGAAAATTAGAAATATTAATGGCATATGAGCAAATATTCAGAGTCTGCAGGTGGGTCCAAATGACATAAAGGAGTAAATTTGAAATAGTAATGGCATAAGAGCTAATACCGAAATTTTAATGGCATTTCTGGTGTTTCGGAAAATAACAGTGGCACTGAAGCAACTAACCCGATGAGCTTTGAGTTGCTAGCTCGCTCAAGTGCCCTAGGTCTGATTAGAGGATTGCCCAACCTCAAATTTGAGAAGAACTTAGTTTGCACTCCTTGTCAACATGGGAAATTGTTGCTGCTTCACACTCACTAGTAACTATGGTGATGACTGAACAACCCAGAGAGCTTCTCCATATGGACACTATAGGTCCTTATCGAGTTAGTTATTTAGGCGGCACATGGTATGTTCTTGTCATTGTCGATGGTTACTCTCGCTACTCTTGGACCTTCTTGTTAGCTAGAAAGGATGAAGTGTTTTCACACTTTCGGAGTTTAGCTTTGAGACTGTTCACTGAAATCCCTAGTGCATTGAAGTTCATTCGAATTGATAATGGCACCGAGTTTAAGAATAGTCTCTTTGTTGACTTTTAAATGGAGCTTGACATAGAACATCAATTCTATGCACTACAGGTTCCTCAATAGAATGGTGTTGTTGAGAGAAAGAACCGCACTTTGGTTGAGATGGCTAGGACAATGCTCGATGAGCACAGGACTCCTAGAAAGTTTTGGGCTGAGGCCATGAACACCGCTTGTTACATCTCAAACCGAATTTTCTTGCGCTCAATCTTGAACTTGACTTCATATGAGCTACGTTTTGGGAGACAACCCAAAATTACTCATCTTCGAGTATTTGGCTGTCGTTGTTTTATCCTAAAACATGGAAATTTGTAAAAGTTTGAGTTGTGTTCTTCTGACGGGATATTTTTAGGTTACACTACCCATGGCCATTCCTATCGTGTTTTCAATTTGGAAACTAACACTGTCATTGAGTCATGTGATGTGACTTTTGATGAATCAACCCCCTGTATTAGCTCTTCTTTTGAACAGGCAAGTGAACACGATATGTAACAGACTATCTTTGAAGATGAAGATCAAAAAGACTTCGAGGATGATCCCCTAATACCCTCGACATCAACCCCTAAAGCTGGCCCCGCTACGACCACTTTGGCAAGAGGCCTCGAAGCTACTACCTCAACATCGGTCATCTTCGACCACTCACCGGCACAAGTTGAGGGGGAGACTGCATCCCGCCACGACGCTCCTCATCACAAAGCTAGACTTGTGGCTCAGGGTTTTTCACAATTAGAAGGGATTGATTTTACTGAAACTTTTGCTCATGTTGCCCGTCTTGAGGCCATTAGAATTTTACTTGCAATTACGGCATCTCGTGGTTTCAAACTTTGTCAAATGGATGTCAAAAATGCTTTTCTAAATGGCTTCATAGGCGAAGACGTTTATGTAAAACAACCCCTAGTTTTGAAAACCCCAAATACCCCCATAAAGTCCTTAAACTTCATAAGGCTCTTTATGGACCCAAGCAGGCCTCTCAGGCTTGGTATGATAGACTTAAGTCTTTTCTACTTGAGCGAGGGTATTTGATGGGATCTATAGATAAAACCCTTTTTACTCTCAACATGGCAAATATTTCATCCTAGTTCAGATTTACGTTGACGATATCATATTTGGTGGTTCTTATCATGCTTTGGTTGTCGAGTTTGCAGAGACTATGAGCAAGGAGTTCAAGATGTCTATGATGGGTGAACTCACATTTTTCCTTGGTTTGCAAATCAAGCAAAGAAAACAAGGTATCTTCATCCACTAGACGAACTACACCAAGGACATGCTCAAGAAGTTTGATATGGCTAATGTGAAGTCCCTCGCCACTCCAATGGCTACTTCGATAGCATTGGACCCTGACTAGGATGGAGAAGTCATAGATCAGAAGGAGTTCTGAAGCATGATCAACTCCCTCCTCTACTTTACTGCTACGAGGCCAGACATACAATTCATTGTGTGTATGTGCACCCGTTTTTAGGCTTCGTCTAGAGCTTCGCACCGCCAAGAGGTAAAGCACATTCTTAGGTATCTCAAACATACTTTCAAATTTGGCATTTGGTATTCTACATCTTCCTCTTTGTGTCTTCGTGGTTATTCATATGCGGATTTTGCGGGGTGTAGAATTGATAGGAAGAGTACCTCCGGTACTTGTCATTTTCTGGGTACTTCTCTTGTTTGCTGGTCTACCCGCAAATAGTCTAGTGTTGCATAATCTAGGACTAAGGCCGAATATGTTGCTGCAGCTAGCTGTTGCTCAAAGATTTTGTGGATGGTTTCCACTTTGCGGGATTTCGGGTTAAATTATAAGAGTGTTCCATTGTTTTGGTTGCTGAGTTTGCAGATGCCATGAGCAGGGAGTTTGAGATGTCCATGATGGGTGAACTCACATTCTTCCTTGGTTTGCAAATCAAGCAAAGCAAACAAGGTACCTTCGTCCACCAGATGAAGTACACCAAGGATCTGCTCAAGAAGTTCAACATGGCTGATGTGAAGCCCCTCGCCACTCCAATGGCTACATTTATAGCATTGGACCCTGATGAGGATGGAGAAGCCATAGATCAGAAGGAGCTTCGAAACATGATCGGCTCACTCCTCTACTTGACTGCTACGAGGCCGGACATACACTTCGTTGTATGTATGTGAGCTCATTTTTAGGCTTCCCCACGTGCTTCGTACCGCTAAGCATTAAAGCACATTCTCAGGTATCTCAAGCATACCCTAGAGTTTAGTATTTGGTATTCTGCATCTTTCTCTTTGTGTCTTCGTGGTTATTCATATGCGGATTTTGCTGGGTGTAGAATTGATAGGAAGAGCACCTCTGGTACTTGTCATTTTCTGGGTACTTCTCTTGTTTGCTGGTCTTCCCGCAAATAGTCTAGCGTTGCGCAATCTATGGCTAAGGCCAAATATGTTGCTACAGCTAGCTGTTGCTCATAGATTTTGTGGATGGTTTCCACTTTGCGGGATTTCAAGTTAGATTATAAGAGTGTTCCACTGTTTTGTGATAACACTAGTGTCATTTGCATTGCAAACAACCCGGTTCAGCACTCAAGAACCAAACACATTGATGTGAGATATCATTTTCTCAGAGATCACTATGAGAATGGTGATATTGAGCTTCAATATGTTGATACTCAGAACTAGCTTGCCAACATTTTTACCAAACCCCTTGATGCATCTCGATTTGCTTATTTGCGTGGGGAACTTGGTATTTGTCATCCTTTCGACATTTTGTGAGGGGGAGCTTGCTTTAATTGTTTTGTATTGACTTCGTTATGATTAATTGTTGATGCATTTAGTTACTTTTATATGCCTTTGCATAATTGTCATTATCATGGTGCATTAAGCTTTGATTAACATATATATTTTCATTATGAGCATGATTTTAATTTACAAAATTCCAAACTTGATCACTGCTTAGTCTTGTATCTAGCATGTGTTATGCAGAGTTGCTTTAGCTATCGTTTATCTACCTGGTAGCTAGAATCCTTTACTTTGGATGCAAAACTGCAACTTAAAATAATACTGCTTTTCATGGAATTATACAACAATTGACACTCAACAAAATCAATATCCATTATTTATGTGCTAAAAATGAAAAGATTTAGGTGGGTTTGATTGTCGCACTATCTTATTCTAGACTGCTGTTGTAGCAATTCTGTTAGCTACAAAACCGGTTTTGTATGTGTGTATATGGTGTGTAAAATGAACCTCGAAGGGTTCTCTCATAGGGAGAAAGGATTTATACTGGTTCGGACCTCCCCTAGGAGATAATAGTCCTACGTCCAGTTTGTGGTGGATTTGGCATGGTATGCCTTGGTGTGGTGAAGTGTATTCCAGGGTTTCATGGCCCCTGGAGCAGCTATCCTACTACAAGGGCTTGACCGTGCTTTTATAGGCACGCAGACCAAAGGAAAAGACCAAAATGCCCTCTATAAGTCCTAGGCTCATAGGGGCAAAAGGAGGGAAAGGAGCTAGCTACTGTACAAAAGTGCTTTACAGCTTTACAGGCGTGTCAGACAACGTCACTTCTTGACCAGCTAAACGACATACTAGGGGCAGGGGGCCCCTGGTATGGCTTCTACACTGTAGCAGGGTGTAGATATTTTCTAGGTTCGGAGTAGGGGCCGAAGCTCTTTGGGCGAAGGCTGCAAGGGAGGCTCCGAAGTACACTCCGAAGTGGGCTTCGGAGTATACTCCGAACTGGGCTCTGAACTGGAGCTCCGAACTGGGGCTTCGAACTAGGGCTCCGAGTGGGCTTCGGAGTATACTCCGAACTGGGCTCTAAACTGGGGCTCCGAACTGGGGCTCCGAACTGGGGTCTCGGAGACTTGGCTTTTAGTTGGCTGGAAAGGGTCCAGAGACTGGCTCTGAGGAACTCCGAAGGAAACCCGAAGGTTAACTCCGAACAGAGCCTGAAGGCTAACTCCGAACAAGGCCCGGAGGCTAATTTCGAAATTAGCCTGAGACTTAGCTTCTGGCAATCTTCAAGGGATCATGAGGGCTTCGCTCCGGAGGGCTCCGAAGGGGTTCAGAGGTCTCGCTCCAGAGGGCTTCGAAGTGTACCTTGGGACTTGGAAATAGCTTCTTCAGAAAGGAACAAGCTTCGACAGCATTGGGCTTTGGGCCGAAGGCCGTCGGAGGCTGATGTCATTTGTCCCCTGTTCAAGGGAAACTTATTCCCCCAACAACTGCTTACCATAGCACTTTGATATGAACTGGGATAACTTAGTGTTTTCCAAAATCAATGTCTTAAGCTTTTGATGGTCTTTCTTGACCTAGGCTTGGCTTGGTTGGAAAGTATAAGGTGGACAAGCAAATAACCCCTGAAAATATAAAAAGAATTACAAAGTCTGAATCATTTGCTTATCAAGCTTGCTAAATGCTCCATAAAATTGGACTTGCTTTCCCGTGTAAAAAACGATTAGCTTTAGAAGTTATCGCTTTCACTTATCTAGATGACTTGTCTAAGTGGTGATGCTTTTATTTTCAACAATCTGAAAAGTCCATGCATCAAATATTGAATTTGGAATATGTTAACTTGAGATGAGCATCTAAGCCTGACATTATGATTTGGCATATTCTTGCACTATCCACCTTCACACTTTTTATCATTTCGAAGCCTTGCATCTTTTATTGCTCCTTGATTCTTGCATTTCCAAAGGGGGAGAGAATGCTTTGTTGCCTACCAAAGGGGGAGAACAAGTGATGAAGTTCAAAGGGGGAGAGAATTTTTATGCCAAAGGAGGAGAACTTGCTGCTTATCTCAGGAGAAGAGATGTGCTTTCATGCTTTGCCAAAGGGGGGGTTACAAAATAGCTTTTCATGAGTCAAGGGAAAGAGATTATCTTATCGAGTGACATGATTTGGCTCTTTTTTGAGTTTTTATGGTCACTTGTGCGTTGAAAATTTTCAACTTTTCTTGAACTTGAATTTGGTTGTCAATGCACTCATCAAGGGGGAGATTGAGAAACCAAGTGGAAATGTGCCTTGGTTTCAAGTCTGTGATGAGTGATTGACAAGTTTTACCTTATGAGAGAAGGGGTCCATCCAAAAAGGTTTGGAGGTATTTTACTGAAGGGTTCGATGTTTGCTGGCTACAACTATTGCAGCGGAGTATATCTGTCGGAGGGGTCTAGCAAAATACTATGAAAAGTTTGTACTGAAGGGCTCGGTACTTTGGGCAGTACACTAGAGTGTGTACCGGAGGTTGTTTACCCAAAGAGGTCTCCGGGTACTGGAAACGCTTGTCTGTTTGTTGGGGGTGTGCAGGTGATTTCGGAGGCGATGGGATGGTTCGCAGCAGGTGAACTTGGGTCAAGCAGGGAGCTTGATGCCAGGTGAGCGGGGAGCTCGGTCACGGAGGCTGTGTGGAGTCAAGGTTGGTCCTCGGGTCAAGGTGCACCAGGCGAAGGAAGAAAGTGCATAGGGTGGCTCCGGCTGAAGGTACCCCGAGGCAAAGTCCTCGGAGGTGAGGCACTTCGAGGGGTGACTCCAAACAAGTGACTTTGAAGGATGGCGGACGAAGTCCTCAGGAATGAGACAAGTCTCTCAAGTGTGCCCCGGACGGAGATACTTGGAAGGACACCTGACGAAGGTCTCAGAAGTCAAGGTGCATCAAAGGCATGGTCTAGATAAGGCTCTTCGTGTAGTGTGCTCGGGGCTGAGACACTGTGAAGTGTTGCTTATGGATATGCTTCATGCGGAGACCTTGGACGAAGGAGGGACTTCGGAACGTGGTGAAGATACTTCGAAGGCGGGGCTTCGGACTATGGATGACAAAGTACTTCGGCCATGCAAGGCTTCGGTACACAGACTAACGGAGTTCGAGCTGGGAGTAGCTGCGAAGCCATGGTGGTTCAATCCGGACGTGATGGTGCGAAGACTCAAGGGCTTTGACGGCTTTGGCTCAAAACCGTCAATGTATCAAAAACTGACTTCGGTGAAGCGAAGGCCTTTGGGTTTGAAGCATGTCACTGAAGCCTATGCACACCTTGTGTGCGAAGGGGGCTCCAGAAGATTCCACTTTGTAGAAGTTGATCGTGTCTGCTCTACAAAAGTTGATACTGTTTGCCCTGCGAAGCTGACAAAATAAGCTTCCAATAAAGTAGACTACCATCTGTACCCCTGTGTCTGGCTGAGACAAAAATGATGTAAACCCTAAGTGTATTGTAGTTTGTTCACAAGTCAGAGTAGTGCCTATAAAAGGAGAGGCAGGCTAGAGGCTAGGGTAACACTTTGCACTCATTTAGAACCTTCTGTTTCCCTGTAGACTTGGCCTGCCGCCATGAAGAGTTCTTTGTACTTGTGAGTTTTTGTGTTCCCTGTTATAGCAATGAAATCTCCATTCTATTTTTTGTCTATTGCTTGAACTTGTATTTGTGTTTTGCACTACATGAGTTAAGTTTTCTGCACTTCACTTCGCTCTGTGCCAACCAGAGTTTTTCCTTTGTTTCATTTCCAATGAAGTATGTTTGTCTTCTGTATGTGCGATTTCTGTGAGTAACAGTTGTGTGTGTTCGCTCTGTATAAATCGGAGGCTAGTCCTCCCTATTTACTAGCGAAGCACTTTGTGAAGCATCCATTCGAGGCTTGTTCTCTTCTCATAGCCGAAGTCCTCATTGCAGTTAATTTTCTATTTTCAACACTCTGAAGTGCGAAGTCTAGTACCAGTTACTAGTGCGGAGTATTTGTTCGGAGCTCTCTAAGGGTAACATACTTGTGCGAAGTACAATAGTACAAAGCCTGCTCGAAGGCACCTCGTGTGCGGAGCCTGCACTATCTTTATAGAGTTCAGTACGTTTTTAGGTTTCTCAGGGCGAGCGAAGTGTTCTGAACTTTGAACTTTTACCCTATTCGAAGCCTGTGTTCGGAGTGTGTTCGATACCTCTGAACCAGACACTTCGAAGGGTGTATTCGAAGCCTGTTCAGTAGAACAGAATTTTAAAAGCTCCTATTCACCCCCTCTGTTTGCCTGTTTCGGTCCAATAGTAAAAAAGAAAAAAGAGGAGATGAGAAGACAAACCTCGATGGAGAGTAGGTTCAAGGGGATGTGGGCGTGCGTGGTGGGGAGTGGGATTCGACCCCCTTTTATAGAAGGCCTCTCGACACTTGATCGACCAATTAGATGCTTAAGTGACCTTGGCATTGTCCAATCTAGCTTGAGTGGTTGCGGTCGGCAGATGAACCACCGATCTAAGACCACATGGCCTAGCTAGTTTTTCTATTTTTTAAAAGTATGTACCAAATTTAAATTTTGTTTTAAAAAATATATTATTTAAAAAATTGTACCGGGCTTTGAGCCTTTATGGGCTTCAAAGGCCCACGTGGAATGGATATGGGCTAACATTTGGCCCAGTTAAGACCCATTTGGATCCAATGACTAACTGTTAGCCGCTAAAAATTAATTTTAGTCCAATTCAAATAGTTTAACTAATTGGTGAACTAACTATTAACTACTTGACTAATTAATAGAAAGCATGTTGGTCTACAAAAATAAACTAATTTGAGTTTGTGGGATCGGAATGGCGACTAGAGGGAGGGTGAATAGGCGCATTGACACTTTCTTTTGAATGTGATAGCCTGGTCAAATGACCCAACACACCTCTAAGAGATAGCAGAATCAAACTTGATAATCACTTGAAAACATATTTTAAAATCAAACAAATTTTCAAAAACACAAATACAGATTTCATACACTGTTCAGATATTCAATTGAGAACTTGCTCATTCTTCAGCCAACCTGATCAATCAGAACAAACATTTTGATCATCAAGAATATGAGCATTGCTATGTGAAACATGAATCCAGAACACTGAATATTTCTTTCAAACCAACTTTCTTTGAGAAGAGCATCAACTTTTAATCTGAATTATGATGAAAAGAGCCAAAACAGGCACTCAGTTTGTAGTGAATACCAGAAATAGATCAAGCTGAAACTAGACAAGACTTGATTCAGATTCAGAGATCAGAGATTTGACACTCAATTCTGATTGTTGTATATTCAATCAAATTTGAATAGTATTCAGATCACAATAGATCAAGACTTCAAATATCATGTATTATCAACCCTGAAGACAAACTGCAAAAAGTAACCAGAGATTTTCCCTTTTGTTTTTCAAGCAAAAGCTATGAAATGAACACAACCAGTAAAGACCAACAATAAATCTAAATATATTCAGACTAGACACCAGATTAGAACCACAAGTTTCTCAATCAACCCAACACAAGATAATCAATCAGAAGAAACTTTAAACCTGACTTCAAACACGCAACTAGATCAACAACACACTTTTCAAACAACAAACATTCTGTTGCAGATATGAACTACAAGCTCTATCAATAAATCATGATATTCCAAGACCTAAACTGAATGGATTCAAGGATCAAAACTATTCAGCATAGATCACAGCTATTTCAAGATGAAATGTCACAAGAGATCACTCAAAATCATCAGGAAATTCTATGGAAAACAGAGAAGAACTTACAGTTTTACTTGCTGGAATCAGAAGAAGTTATACGGTGAACAGGGCGTGCCGAAGTTCCTGTATCGCGTCTGAAAAAATGCCCGATTACTGTGCTTCATCAAGAAATCATCTCACAAAGTGTTTCTCATGTGTTTTGATTGAAAATGTTGAGCGAAAAAATTTATTTCCTCAATTCTGTTTGGCTACAGGACAAGAGGATAATATCCTACCAGCCCCATGTTCTAGAAGCCACATTTTACATAAAGCCCTTGACAAATTCTGAAATACTAGTTCTGAAAATACCCTATTAAACCTTAAAAGAAAATTACAAAAGACTCTTCTTTTAATATATTTTCAGAGTGGACCCACTCTAGAAAAATATACCAAAAGGATACACTATGAAACTGAAAAATTTAAACTAATACAAGACACATATTTATTGAATTAACAAAAACATTTAAAGTTTCGACGGTTTCAGCAAAAACCGACAAAGCCTCTCCTGATCATCGACGCCCATCGTCAGTCCACGAACCCGACCACCAGCAAGTCTCTCCCACTCTCGATCCCTCGAGCCACCTTGTCACTTGAACTGGCTTCCGTTTCGCTGACTCGATCGACGCTTCGTCTTGATCAATCTTCAACTCAACGTCCTGTTTGACCTTCATGCGTACATCAGAGTCCACTCTCGACTTCGACTGGCACCCTCGACCATCTGGCATTAGACTCTCCGTCTAACCCTGATCTCGTGCCATCGACAGTTGACGAGTAACTCAAGCCTGCACACACGAGACAAACACAGACACACACCATATCCATAGCATCCAGACACAACCCATGATTTCACCCTATCAATCACTCATCACTACCTTGAATTATAGTGACACACCTCACTATGTTCCTCAGAGTTGATAGGGAGCATTCTGACTATTTTGCCATCTTGGACAACTATAACATGATTATTGTAGTAGAACATCCAAATAGACATGAACTAATTTTTAACCAATTAACTATTAGCTCTAACTATTAGTCACCTAACTATTAGTTTTATTCCATCCAAATGGAGCCTAAGGCCCCATTTGGATCTGCATGACTGACAATTTGCTACTAAAAGTTGGTCCTAATTGATCCTAATAGTGAAGCTAATAGATGGGCTAATTGTTAGCTCCTTGCCTAGCTAATTGATAGCCTATTAGTCTACAAAACTAGATTAATTTGAGCTAATAGAAAATTTGAGACTCTATTGCTAGATTGCCCCTTGCCCCACTGTATCCCAAGTACCGCACCAGGGGTGGCCTGATCTTTCGATGAGTTGAGGATAAGTCAATTTAACTAGAGAAACGTTGGTGATCCGACTACAACCGTCCATGGACGTTGCGCCTTAGCAATTTAGCAATTGTTACACCAACTCTAGAGGCTGTCGTAACTCGTCGGAGGCACAACCAGCCCAACCACGAGGGTAATCCCTGCAAGCAATCGAGGACTCGCAAGAACAAGAATGCACAAGCATTCAATTCAGTAACAAAGGTGGATTTTTGTAGCAGTAAAACGGTGATCTAACCGACCACGACTTCAACTGGCAAAGTAGCGAGGCTAGACTTTGATCTAAACAAAACTCAAATTACAATGGTGGTTTGTCCTGGATTAAATAGGGGATGGGCAAGGGAAATTCGTCCAACAACAAAGGCATGCCAAAATCTAAATCTAAAATTTCCTAAATTTGTTCGGACTGAAAAAGAAATATGCATTTATTTGGTGATTGTGATCTTCTCGGATGGAATCTGGAGGTGTAGCTGGATCCGTTGGAAAGAGGTCATCTCAAGCTTTCTAAAAAGTTCAAGACCAGTCTAATTGGAGCTTCCATGTAAAAGTTATGCATGTTTAAATTTGATGTTATCCCTGCTAGTGGCGAAACTAGAGAAAAATTGAGGGAGGTGTACGTCTTTAAGCGGTATACCATATTTACTTAGGGTGCACAAAGGGTAAAAAATTACTAATATACACTGAAATTTGTTTTGAACTCGAGTTCCTGGGAACCCCCTAGGCCCTATTGAGCTCCGCCCTTGGTCCCTGCAGTCCGAATCCGAGTCCAATGTTCTATACGTGTAGACCTTTATTTCCACTTTCTCTTGGCACAAAATTAACGTCCCAATCTTTTATATTATCCTTAGATGACCTTAATTTGGTACCCAATCAACTTCCATGATGTTCCATATCCTTTGTGCGTTCTCAACGTGTCTCTTGATCCATGTGAGAATTTCTATAATTGAAAATAAAATTATCTCATCGTGTAGCATGTATGGTTCAAATAAATAAAATGATCTTTTATATTATTTTTGGATAACCTTAACTTGGTACCCAATCAATTTTTGTGTTCTCAACGTGTCGCTTGATCCATGTGAGAAATTATATAATTGAAAATAAAAGTATCTCATGATGTAACATGCATGATGCAAATAAATAAAATGTAAATATAACGTAGAAACATGCATCTTGATTTATTTACTCACAATTATGATCATATATGAGCTAGTGATATCCTCATCAATATATTAGTTTTAATTATTAGTCCGCAAACTATACTAATTTTAGTTAGTTTCGTCGACAAACTGGAGTCACCGAAGTCTGAACACGCGGTGATTTCTCGAGTCAACCCTGAACTTTTCTCCGACGAGGTTCACCACATTTCTCACGCTGCATATTTCGAAGGTAAAGAAGGCGAACTTGGAGAGCACGGAACCGCAGGTTGAAATTTCCGGGATTGCACACGATGTGAAAATGATCTTAGAGCTGTAGAGCATATTTAATGTCACTTTTTTAAAATTCTTAAACGGCTTGATTTTAAGAAAAAAGTATTTATACATAAGTTTCTTAAAATTTAACAAAATATATTTCAAAAAAAAATAACAAAATTGATTCGGTTTATACATCTTTCACGAAACTGCAACCGAAATAGTTAAAGACAAAAATAAAACCGAGCAGGTAAAACTTGCGCCTGGCTGCCGACGCGCCCAATGCCGCAGTTATCGAACCACCGGCCAACATTAGCTCAAAACCACATTACAAGTTCAGTACAAACCAAACAGGTTACAGCTAACTACCGACTGACATTAGCTCAAAACCACAGTTATCGAACCAGTATCCATGGATTAATTAACCGGATCAGCCGATAAAAATCCGATGGTATCAACCAAAGAGATTACTGTAGCAATATAAAAAAACAAAGGTGACAAACCGAAAAAATATGGGTTAATTTTTCCTATGGCACTACCATTTTCACGATTTATCAATATGTTATTGATGTATCACTGACAGATGAAGTCCACCACAGTTATTTTATGTAGATAATTTTTGAAAATTATAATGGCATGTAAGTAATTTTTTACAAAATATAGTTTGACCCTATCAGGGAAGGTCAACAGATCGTGTGAGCTGTAGGCCTGTAGCGTGGGCGCCAAGCAGGCAGGAGCAAAATGGAAGCTTCAAACACAAGGAACCGACGCGCACAAAATGGCAATTTCTACCAATCTACCCCAATATATAATACGTACTGCAGCAGTGTACAAACCATATATATAATATACCCCTTGAGTTCCTAGCATTCTCACATTCTCATCTTTAGCACTTCACACACGGGTTCAGAAGATATCAGGTCAGCTATGATGATAAGAAGACTGAAAGTTCTGCCTCTGGCTCTCATTGTCATGCTGATCTTCAGCACCAAAATCACCATCAGCCATGCATCCAGATTGCCCGGAGCGAGATGGCGACCACGACAGGGAAGCCCGGTGTTCTTAGGGTGCGTTTGGTTCGGCTGTCAGCTGTGAAAAAGCTACTGTGAGCTGTCAGCTGTGAAAAAGCTGTTGTGAGCTGTCAGCTGTGAAAAAGCTGAAAGTCGTTTGATTCAAGCTGCTGTGAAAAAGAAATTGTTTGTAATGCTCATAAGACTCTAATATGATGTTTATATGCAAAATGATCGTAATGACGTGAACTTTGCATCGAGGACATATTTTGAACGAAATTATATAGTATATATATAAATAAGTATATTGTTCATCTCAAAAGGCTTGCCAGCTAGATAACTATTCTATGTCGCCCTCGCATTAGCTAGTGAGGTAGCTATCCTATCACGAATGGTGTTCATGGTAACCTCATTCCCTCCCTCTACCTCGTCAATGTCTTCAGTTACATCCTCAATATTTGATGCTCCAGGCATATACTCGTCATCTACATCACACCTCTCAAACTCCTTATCATGCAACTGGCTGTCACGAATGAAATTATGCAATACAAAATAAGCCATAATGATTTGTGCCTGTCGTCGAGCTGAGAAACTAGGCATGGCTTTCAATATGCGCCATTTTTGCTTGAGGACCCTAAATGCTCGCTCAATTACATCACGGAGGGAGGAGTGCAAAAAGTTGAATATCTCATGCTTCCCTTGTGGTGGACGCCCACGACGACGATGAAATTCTGGTATATGGTAGGTAGTCCCCTTAAAAGGTGCAAGGTATCCAATTCGATTTGGATAACCAGAGTCCACAAGGTAGTATTTATCTGATAAAAACAAGAACAAGTTAGCATTGTAAAGTAAATATAACTAGAAAAAAAGTTAGTATTTACCTTTAGGAGGGACAGGAAATGAAGGAAAATTTACCAATGCATGGTTAAGGATCTGTGTGTCATGCGCCGAACCCGGCCATCCGGGAACCACAAATGTGAACCTCATGTCAAAGTCACATATGGCAAGTACATTTTGCGATGTATATCCATGATGACAAGTGTAATTAATCACCTCATCAGTCGGCACTGTAACCTCAACATGTGATCCATCTATTGCACCAATAGCACCTTTGAAATGAGGCCAGAAACGGTCTTCTTTCAACTTATCATGTTCATTGCTAAATGTTGGATCTCTTGGTTTGATGTTGTCTTTTCCTAATTTAAGCAAACACTTCAATACTTCCTTGAACTTCATGTGAATTGTCCATGTTGACCATTCAAAACGGTTTTCATGGGAAAATGATTGAGGCCCCCCAACAATCCATAATAACATTGCCAATGACTCAATCGATGTAACATTCCTAGAGGATGTCAAACCATATGAAGAGACCAATAAATCATGAAGTGCCATAAAAATATCTGGACTCATTCGAAACATCTTATAAAAACATCTTGGATGCTTGAAACACCTCATGACCCATTCATAACCTGATTCCGGTCCTTCTCTATAGCCACCTTTATGAAAATAACGCTTATTGTAGATATGACTCATATTTCCAAGAAGGGCAGCATGTTGTGACAATTCATTTAATAAAAGAAGTGATTGCTGCCCTTTTTTGCCAACTCTTCCATACTTGCATCCATCTACATAAACAACAAATATAATGGTTCCAACAGAAACAATGAGTCATAGATAAATAAACAAAATGGTTCAAGAACAACATAAAGAAATGATGGTTCCAACACAAGGAACAACATAAAAAAGATGATGGTTCCAACACAAGGGAACAACATAAAAAAGATGATGGTTCCAACACAAGGGAACAACATAAAAAAGATGATCTATGTGGCCTTCTTCATCTCATGCGCTCTCTCAATGAAATCAAGTCTTCCTTCATTTGTTTCAAGAACACCAAGTATCTCCCTAAATTCAGACTTCATGATCAATAAGGAGGCAGTGTGCATCAAAACAATTTTTTCTTGAATCCCACAGTCCTTAACCATCTTCATGGTTTGTGCAATGGTTGGGACAACATTGGCTTGTGGAGGAGCTGATGACGCTTCAACACTTGAGGTGATTTTTTCAGTTGCACTTTCAATCTTCATACATGTGTTCTTGTACATCCGAAAAAATGGACTTTTCTCTTCCTCCTTTTCAGTCGAAGTAGACAATTTTTTGCGCTTCTTTGCTACTGGTTTGGGTTTCTCATTGTTTGTCATCTCCATTACATCCTCATGACTTGATTCACTAGAGGAAATATCTCCCAGACAAATTGCGGAAGCTCCGGTAACATGCACCTTATCAAACAATAGATGCAAATCATCAAGGTGCTTCGGGCCACGCTTTCGAAACTTGACATGGACACACTTGATATTTCTCTCAGGGTTGTTGCAACGCTGTAAAATAAAGGGGCAAGTCAAGGGAAACTATATAAAGATGAGGATATAATAGACCAAGAAAAATATAACTACACTTGACTCACCACAAGATATTCATCCCACCATGTGTTAAAGCAATCAACAGTTTGATTTGCATCATCCCAACCAAGTCCCGTGGCGGCATTTTTCAATTCCATGAACACCGTGTAATCTTTTTTCATGTTGTCTAATTTATTCTTCAACTGTGATTTCACTAGCTTCAATCCAGATCTTGCAAAAAACTTTTCCTCAAGGTTATTCCAACCCGTTCTAGTAAAACAACCAAAAGGCCTATTTCCAATATTGATTTCCTCCTTACAAATGTCAATGAAGTGCTTCAGATTTGCATTATCCCACACCGCCTTTTCACTCGTACTACTTGCATACATATATATCAAACATATATAGCAATCATATACCAATATAGCTGCATTCATTAATAAATCATACACAATGCTCATAAGCAAATAACTATACACATACATGAAGACCAAACCTCATGAATATGACAGTGGTTGAACTAGCCGAAGAGATCATTAGGTATTATAACCTCATAACCATATTGGATTCTAAACCTACTTGTTTTTTATGCAGGCAATGAAGACCAAAGAGTAGAGCAGAAAGGTCTAGCGCTTAGATGCGTCATCATGTAAGAGACAGAGACGTGAATTGCAATGTACATAATTGAATTGAGTAGCATCAGGCGCAGAAAGGAGAAACCCAAGATTCCCTGTAATCTGGCAATAATTACATTGGATCCAGACCATGCTGGCATCTCAATAAAATGTTGATAACTTTGTTAATTTGTCTGCACCCCGTGTAAAACCTTTACCTGATCACCTCTCTCGTTCACTAAAGATTGTGAGACGTGTGCCAATTGATTCAGAAAAAATATCTCTTCCATCTTTCTGCTTGTCTATTCCAGTCTGAATTATTAAGCTGTCTTCTAAAACATGTGGTTTTCTTACACCTTTGGAATGGTGACCTAGTGGATGTGTGTGTGTGTTTTTTAATGAAATTCAGCCCAAATTCAGTGAAATGCATTCTGTTTACTTTCTGATAAACCTGTCCCAGGAACCTAGCACGCATTCTAGTTGCAGGGCGTCAACTTCAGCTTGCCACTTGACACAACACATTGGAGAAATCTTTTGCCACTTAACACAACACCAAATCCAGATGAAATTCAGCTAAACACATTGGAGAAATAACTATACACATACATGAAGCATACTTGGTTGTGAAGGGAAGCGAACTGGCTGGAAGGGGAGCTCGCATCCAGGGGGAGGGCCGGAGGGGCGCACGGTGGCCGGCGGGGAGGAGGCGCGGTGGAGTCTGGCGGGAAGGGGCGCGGCAAGGAGGAGGCGCGGCGGGGAGAGGCGCGGCGGATCCCGGCGGGGAGGAGGCGCGGCGGATCCCGGCGTGGAGGGGTGCGGCGGAGCCCGGCGGGGAGGGTCACGACGGAGTCCGACGGCGTCAGTCGCGGAGGAGGCCGACGGCGTGGGTCGCGGAGGGGGCGCGGCGGATCTCGGCCGGGAGGACGTTTGGCGGATCCCGGCGGGGAGGGGAGCGGTGGATCCCGGCGTGGAGGGGCGCGGTGGAGGCCGCTGGTGTCGGTCGCGGCGGAGGCCACCGGCGTCGGTCACGGCGGAGGCCGGCGGCAGGTGGAGCAGCGGGCTCTGTTTGGGGTGAGAAAAATGAACCAAGGAGGAAGAAAGCTGAAAAAAGTAGGTCATGTGCTGCTGTGAAAATTTGACGGTATTGAACGTGAAAAGGCAGATAGCTTTTGGAAACACCGGTGGGCCCACGGTCTCTTTGGTTCGGCTTCAGCGTTTACAACGCGGACGCTGGCTCCAAACGTCCAACCAAACGCAGCCTTAGCTTCATCAAAGCCAGGTGCATCTGGATGCACCTATGATCCTAACAATACTGGAAGAGGATGCCAGCAACCTTAAGAGTTTTGAAACATGTACATATGCAATATTCCTTTTCTTTCTTTTATTATTTTTCCTGCTAGTCTGGAGCTTATTCATAAGGGGCCATTTTTACCCTCCACAACAAATTACATTTCTTCTTTTTGTACAACACTTTTGGTTGACCTGCATGTAATGTGATTGTGCAGGTCTGTAAGTTGTAAATACGAAATTCTTGAGAATTATTGTGAATGTGAAATATACCGATACCTTTCCGTGTACACACTCGCTATTTCCTTCATGATCATAGCATAATATTGTGTTGATCATGACTTCTTACCAAGCATTACTAGTCTATTCATATCATTGTCTACCTAAAAGAAACATTATTAGATTGAGCTTTTAAAGCAGAACAAGAATCAGAGGTATGCTCTGCAATCATGCTTCCGTTTCTTAGTTCCTACAATCATGCTTCCGTTTCTTTGACCCTATAAATCTTGTCCTATATGGAGGGTTTGACAAAAGGAATCTGTAGAGTGTAGTTAACTAGCTATCTCAGATATTGCAATGCTTTATTTACTAACATCTCTCACCAAATAAGATTTTCAGTGATTTTCCAAATTTTTGATCCTCTGAATTCAACTGAAGTGTAGATAAGGGTGTAATAGTTAATACAACTAAGATTAAACTGTTCCGTCAATGTAGAACTGTTTTGTCAAATTGAATCATTATACTGGTATTAAAAAGTGGTTCTGCTCACTATGGGACTAGACAATGTAGTAATGTACTACCACAGCACTAAGACTATTTTAAGGTGCTTCCATTGACAAAACATAGAAGGGAAGAAGCACACCTTTTTTATAGAGAGCGAGGAAGAAACACGACTTTGGTTAGAAGAGTACCTGAAAATTAAAAGTGTATCAGATTTCTTCAGTGCCAGGGAAACAAAAGCACAATGCCTAACAACATATTCGTGGATCTTGGTGAAGAAAGCACTCACACAAAGGCCACTTATCAGCGGAACATATAATTCAATATATGTTCAACTTCTTGCTGGTTAGAAATTGGATAAAATTACATCTTACCAATTCATATTTAAACTAGTAAACTAGGGATCATTTATCATAGCTGATTCCACTAGGTCAATAGGTGGAAGCATGGCATGCACAGGCTAGATATGCTACAGAGCTGACTATGGAATAGTAAAATTTTCTCACCTTCAAATCTCCAAGTATTTGTTGAGGCAGAAGCAGAATTCTGAATACTGGCAAACTGCACAGTGCCTCCACTTCTCTTTCTCGATTTAACCAATGACATTACGGAATCCAATAATAAAGAGAATGAGGTCTCTCAGAATTTATCATCAGGGGCAGACCCTCTTTGAAGCATCTCATCGTGAAGCTCAAATGCCTCCTTTGAATTGTCAGTTGTGCCATGACCATTTATCATAGACATGTATCATGTATGTATATCTATTCGATTCAATTCCTCTAGCACGCATTTTCTTGAATTATATGTCTTGATGTTTGGCACAATGCCTTTATTTATCATTTCATAAAAAAAACACATCTTCCACTTGTCCCTTTTCGCAGTGATTGTCTATCAGGATACTGTATGTAACATGATTGGGCAAGATTTCATGAGATTGCATATCATCCCATAGATCATTAGCTTTGGCCAGATCACCTTGTCTGCACATTCCATCAATCAAAGTATTATATGTAAGTATGTATGGCTAAATCGATGACCAAAGCTAATGATCTATGGGATGACTTACATACTTACATACGAACTGGTGCAACATTGTTTCAAGCAGTTACAATGCTTTTTCTACTTTACCCTCCCTGCAATACTAATACCAACGGGGTCTCTCAGCTTTCTCTTTGGCGTGTACCGGGGAGAAAGCAATTGCAAATCAGCAGCAGGAAGAGAACAAAGAGAATAGGGAGGCCAGCGATCACTGGAGCCCCCAGCGCCGGCAAGATGCTCGGCCAGGGTGTCTAGGTAATCCCGCCCTTAAGAGCGAAGAACTTTATTTCCTGGATGCCTAATACAGACTATAGATGGTGCCTTTATAGACTGAGGCGCCATATTAACTAGAAACTAAATCTGCTAATTTAAGGGAAACAAACAAATCTAATCTGCTATTAAGTAAAGCAATGTAATCTGCTATTTAAATAAAGCAAACAAACCTCCCTGATACTTATCCACTTGAGGCACTATCTCCCTTTCCTGTCGGCCGACGCCACGTATACTTGCCCCCAACGAAAGCGTCAATAACATTTCCCTCCTCCCCAACAAACAGCTCGTCCTCAAGTTATACTTCTGGAAAGCGCCGTTTGAAGTCTTCAAGCTGCTCCCATGACACATCGGACGCTTCCTGGCCCACCCATTGTACTTCTCTAGGCAATGATAGCACTCTCCATTGGCCCGCTTTGCTGCTAGTTCCTCTGGTGTGAGCCACTTGAAGCGAGGTCGGTTTGGTGTCGTCATTTTCACCATTGTTCTGACCGCATCGCCCCCTTTGGTAGTAGCTGCAATTGGGCGCACCATGCCTCTATTCTTGACCTCAGGTGTGGCTGTCTTGTTGTGTTCATAAGCCCTGGCTAGATCATGGCCGTGTCGGAGCGTGTAGCTTGACATCAGTCTGTAAAGGTTCACCTAGACCAATTGTAAACAAGTTCACCTGCTACACCGAAGACAAGCCATCACAATGACAAAGCAATAAAGAGAATTGATGTTGATACTCCTCCACTATGCCTGTTCGATAGAGGACCTTTAGTTCTACCAATCCATTGTGTCGCAGGGATGGCCCGAAGCATATGTGTTGGTGTGTTTTTTGGTCACACTTTGACACACACGTGGCCTAGAAGATCTGCTTAACTCCAGTACAGGTCCTACGTTCTCAGAAAAAGGATTCAAAACGTGTCAATTAGTTTGACCCTGTAACTGATAAGGTTAAACAAGAAAAGACGATCAGTAGTATGGCCTATTGGCTATCGAGCCGATGACCGCAATAAGGATAGAAAAATTGTGAAGCATTATGCCGATCGGCCATAGGGCCGATGACCATGGCCGAAGCGTGATTAGGCGAATGTGCCATCGACCGATGAGATGGGCAGTGCACACGTATGGGCTGATGGACATTATTCGATGGCAAATAAGATATGACTCTGAATTTAAGATAACCTACCGGCTTGTACTCCGGTAGAAATAAATAAAACGCACCAGATAACATGTCTATACCATAAAAATCATCAAAATAACTAGATCGGATCTAACCAAGATAATAGCTAATCATGATAATCTTAATAATATGTCAAAGTATCAGGCATAACAGTAAATTCTCTATCTATTGCTGCCGATAATGGATAGCTCTCACCACCCGGCTCGCCCCAGGTCTCGCCCCCATGGATCTCGCTGGAACTCCGCCGCCTAGGTGCCCTCCTCGGCCTAGTGTCTCTCCCCCCTGGTTCCCCCTCCTCTCTCTCTTCCCTCTTTCTTTGTACTTGCGGTTTCCCCATGGCTGGGCCTTTCTTTCCTCTGGTTGAGCTTGAGCATGACCCTGCTCTTGCCCGCCTCGTGGCGTCGTGGGATTTCTCTCCTGGCCGTGATTTTCAGCGTCGTGTTCTGGCTCAGTTCGGCTCTCCGGTCCACTACCCCTCGTCCTCCCCCTCTGGTTCCTTTTTCCTGCTGGCGGTGTTCAAGCGTTTCACCTTCAGATTATCGGAATCTTCGGTTAGTCTTGCTCTCCACTCCTGTCTAGGGGGAACGCTGGCTGGCTTTCATGTGCGCTACCTTAAGGACTGCCATTTCCGTTTCTCGGTAGCTTTCAAGCATGTTGGTTTCCTCATTTGCAAACTTCATCGGATTATTTCTTCTTGCTTTGATGTTTCCTTTCATCTCTGGCGTGATGGTGGCGCCAACTGGGTTGCAGATAAATCTCATTGGGACAGAGAGGAACTAGAAAGCTGGTCCCTTCCACGCCACCTCCGGCGACGTCGTCGTCGTCTCCATCCCACTCACAAGGCAAGGAAGTCAGTCTCCTTCTCCAGCATCCCTTCGGTTTTCAAATTCAACCCTGATGATCCCGCCCATCCTCCCCCTAGCGTGGGATGCCCTACTCCTAGCCCCGCCCAGGCTCCTCCCTCCTCTCCCCTTCCCACGGATTCCTTTTTGGTTGGCAGCATCCTGGTTCCGGTTACTGCAAAACTTGCCTCCCGGCTAGCACTCCTGCTCAGCCGCCGGCTTCTCCCTTCCCTCCTTGGTCGTTTCTCGCCCTATAGGCCTTGCCACTCCTCGGCTTCGGCTCCCTCCGGCAACTCCCTTTCTCTGGCCAAACTTTCACGTCCTGCTGTTGGTCAGACCTCTGCCCACCCCATTCCAGTGAAAAGGGTTTTCCGCAGGCTCTTGAGCGCCTTGCCTGCCTCTAGTTCCCTAGATCTCCCGCGGGTTCTGCCTTTGAGGCGCGAAGGTTATCCAGCGTAGGCAGCAAGCTTTAAATGCCTGCAGAATCCCTGTCGTAACACCAATTGCAATCCGCCCCCTAAACATTTGTCTTATCCTTCCTACAGCCTTTGGTCCTCTCAACATAGTAAACGGTCCGCTAATTGCTCTCTTTGCCGGAACTCTATTTGTTTTTCTCCTCCGCTCCTTAAGACTTCCTTCTCAACTCCGAACGCTAATACTAGTCCTTGCCCCTCCCTCACCCTCGTCCTCTCTGCAAACCCCTCCCAACATTACCAAAGATTCCTCCGCTTCACTATGGCCAACTTCGCTACTGATCCCCTCCCCCTCCTCTCTCGCGGTGGCACCATCACTGATGGAGGGGGTGCACTTCACAAGTTCTGCTCGGTGGTCACCCTCACTGGGCAACACGTCAAGCGCAACGAAGACCTGGCCATTGCCGAATGCGAAGACCTGCTCAACTTCATGGAACGCCAAGAACTGCTCCACCATATCCACCTCCACATCACCCAGGTCCTGCATCAACATGTGGTTCGGTACAGTATCTACCCGATTGGACTTGGTATCTTTAAGTTGGGGGGTATATTTGAAAGGGAATGGTTAGTGGCTTCTAGCCCCTTTTGGGTGGGTGATCACCTCGTTCGTTTTGTCAAGCATGATGAAGCTATCAACCATCGCAACTCCCCTGCTGCTAGGATCGGTTGGGTTATGTTTTTAGCCTTCCCTTTGGACTTCAAGGATGTTAGTTTCCTGGAACAAGTGGTAGCCTCTTTTGGGAAACTCCTTTACTGGTTCGCTAAGGACACTAATCAGTCTAGGGTTCTCTTGAAGGTACTGTTTGATAGCACTTTGGACATCCCGAGGAGTATAACAATTAAATCCTGCCACTCCATGGATGGTGAGGGAAGGTCTTGGACATTTCCGGTATACATTCTCAGCAATGGTCTGGCCGATATCTTCCCGGCCGATGAAGAGGACCTACCGGCAGAAGGGGGCAACCCCCATCCTTTCAATGGTCAAATATTGCCGGATGATCTAGCTTGGGTCCAGCAGTGGGTGGATGAGCAGCTCTTACAAGTGCCAAACCATCTCCATAACTTGGATATTAATCTGAATGACGTACCCTTTCAGCCTCAGGATGGTATGGCGGTGGATGGTCAAGAGTACCCTTGGCCTGTTGACCCTTTTCAACCTCCCCAGCAAGCTCAACCTAATTTAGAAGCTGAAGAGGTTAGCATGGCATCATTTGCTTTTGTCAACTCCAGCATGAGCCTCTCACCCATGAATCCGGACACCTCTCTGGCTCACTATGTCTGCCCCTCCCAATCAACTCAGCAAATCAGACTAGTGACAAAGAGGGCCCAACTGCTCCGGTCCACAATACCCTGCTTATCAACGGAAAGAAAGCTCCCCCAATCACCTTAGTCTACAAGAGGCGCCGCCGGAAGTTCGCCCAACCCTATTCCAGAGACACCACACTGTCTGACTCCATCTCTACAGATTCTCAAGGTTCCATAGCAGGGCCTAGGCGCAGTGAGTGCATTAGGAATAGACTGAAGGGTTTCTGTACTGAAGAGGATTCCCGCCAAGGCCTGACATCACCCATGCACGTAGATCACCAGCTAGGATATAAAGGGAAGGAGGTGGTGCTTCCCCCCTTTCCATCCATTCAGGACTTCCTCAAGGCTTTAAAGTCTGGTACGGTTCATGCCCCTTTATCCATTGAGCAAATCCAACATACTGCTATTCACATTTGTGGCATTAATGCAGCCAGTGTCACTGAGGACAAGCTGCTGGCAGCACAAGGGGAGGGATCTTCGCTGGTCCCCTCCAAAGATACCCCATCGGCTGACAGAAATGATCTCTAAGCCAGTGCCACTAATCACTTTTGTAGTCAATTAGGCTAGCTGGCTCTTAATTCCTCTCTTATTGCAGCAAATAATGCCCTCTTGTCCTGAGGCCTTTTTGTAGTTTCTAGTCCTTTCGGATGTTGTTCCCGTGTTCCCTTCTGCCCCAGAAACCCTGTTATCTTAATCAACTTATGTTTGATGATATCGCATGCTGCTATGGCTTCGATAACCCACATCTTTGTTGTGGGTCGATTCACTGGCTTCTTATTTTACATTCCTCAATATGACAAAGCCCATTGATTGGCATATTTTAAATTGGAATATCAGAGGTCTTAACTCCCAAAGCAAGCGTCTTGCGGTTAGGTCTCTGCTGATGGACAGAAAGTTCTCGATCTTTTGCATCCAAGAAACCAAGCTCTTGGCTATAGACCACTCGATATTCAGAAGTTTTGCACCTAGGTGTTTTGACAAATTTGCCTTTGTCCCTTCTCGTGGATCTGCTGGTGGTATCTTGATTGGTTGGATGGGGTCTAAATTCTCAAGCACAGTTTTATCAATGGATTACTTTCAACTCTCTGTTTTCTTCACCTCTCTTATCAATGGCCAAACGTGGTATCTCTCATCTATCTATGGCCCGTGTCGACAACCTGAAAAATCGGTATTCCTACAATGGCTCTCCAACATCAATATTAATGACCAAGATAATTGGATTTTTATTGGAGATTTCAACTACTACCGTTATCCCCACAACAGGAATAAACCGGGCCCCAATTTAATGGACATGCAAGCCTTCAATAATTGCATTTCTGCTCAAGGGTTGCTTGAGATTCCCCTCACAGGCAGACAATTTACTTGGAGTAACATGCAAGCCACACCTCTATTAGTGCAATTGGATTGGTGTTTCACTTCTGCTAATTGGGTAACCCAATACCCGACCACTAGTTTCATGGCAATGGATCTTTTCGTATCTGATCATGTCCCTTGCATAATTCGGATTGGATCAAACATTCACCGCTCTCATATCTTCCGCTTTGAAAACATCTGGACTGGCCTACCTGGTTTTCTTGATGCAGTTGCACATAGTTGGGGTCAAGAGGTTGACCATAGCTCTCCAGCCCAGCGCATTGCTACAAAATTTTCGAGACTATAGAAATGCCTTCGTCGGCGTAACCGCCCAATCCATATCATGAGTAAACATCTGGATAACTGTCATACTGTCCTTCTTTTCTTGGATTCGGGTGAAGACTATAGACCACTCTCCATGGCGGAGCACAACTTTAGGCTTATTCTCCGCGCCACAATTGGACAACTCCTACACCTGATCTGCCATTACTGGAAACAACGCTACACAGTGCGGTGGACCAAATTTGGAGATGAGAACACCAGGTTTTTCCATGCTGCCGCCACTGATCGTTTTCGCCATAACACCATTTCCTCAATTGCCCGGCCCGATGGCTCTGTGGTCCACTCACAGGAGGACAAAGCTAAACTCTTCCTTGAATCCTTTCTAGGAAGAATGGAGTTTTCTATAGCTCCTCAAATGCACTTCAATATCTCTGAGCTTATTTCCCCACTCTCTAATCTAGAGTCACTTTGCGACCCCTTCTCTCAGAAGGAAATTGATTCAATCATTCAGAGCATGCCCTCTACCAAAGCCCCAGGTCCTGATGGTTTCAATGGATGTTTCTACAAGACTTGCTGGTCCATCGTCAAACATGACATATATTCAATCCGCCATGCTTTCTTCCACCGTCAGATTGACCTTCGTCAAATTAACAACTCATATATTGTTCTCATCCCTAAGAAGTGCAACCCAACATCAGTTAATGACTTCCGACCAATATCCCTGGTCAACTTTGTGATTAAGATTATCACCAAGCTGCTGGCAAACAGGCTACAACCTCTCATGCCGAACATTATTCACAAGAACCAATACGGTTTCATTAAAGGGCGTACCATCCAGGATTGTCTGGCCTGGACCCTGAGTTTCACTCACTTATGTCACACTAGTAAAAATCTGGTGGCCCTTATCAAACTCGATTTTTAAAAGGCATTTGATACAATGGAACATTCTACCATCATAACGATGTTATCAGCTCTTGGGTTTCCTCCTCGTTGGATCAGATGGATCTCGGCCCTTTTCCTCATAGCTCATTTTGTTGTTATCCTCAACGGTTCCATTAGTAAATTCTTCTATTGCAAATGAGGAGTGAGGCAAGGTGACCCCCTCTCGCCTTTTCTTTTCATTATCGCCAGTGAGCTCCTCCAATATGTCCTTAATGAGGCGGCCACCAGGGGCGTCATATATGCACCTTCTTGTCATCAAGGGGCTGATTTCCCAGTTGTTCAGTATGCAGATGATACGATCATATTCATGAACGCCTCTCAAAAGAATTTATTTGCCCTTAAAGCCCTGCTACATTCCTTCTCTGCCTCCACTGGGCTAAAGATCAATTTTGTTAAGTCTTGCCTAGTGCCAATCTGCGTTGAGGATGGGCAGTCTGCAACATTAGCCCACGCTTTTGGCTGCGGTCTGGGCTCCCTACCCTTCACTTACTTGGGTCTTCCTCTAGGAACAAGACGGCTCCGCTTTCAAGACTTTAGTAGCCTCATCGCCAAAGTGGAACGACGATTAGCAGGCACCGCCTACTGGCTTTCATTTGTTGGCAGAGTCCAAATCATCAATTCAGTTCTCTCATCTATGCCAACATACACCATGTGCATGTTCCAACTCCCTGTGGCAGTCATTAAAGGTATTGACAAGATCCGCAAACACTGCCTCTGGCGAGGGCCTAATCTCCAGTGCTCTAAGAAACCTCTGATTGCTTGGGACAAAGTCTGCTGACCCAAAAAATGTGGGGGTCCTGGTGTTATCAATCTCAGAGCTCACAACATCGCACTGCTTATGAAGCATCTGGCAATGTTTTACAATACTTGCGACGTTCCCTGGATTAGCCTCATTTGGCACTCCTACTACAACTCGGGCCCCCCACCTCACTCACAATTGGCTCGACGGAGAGGCTCACCTTGGTGGTCAGATATCTTGAAGCTCTGGCCCCTTTTCTGCGCCATAGCAAAACCCTCAATTGGGAGTGGCTCGACTATCTCTTTTTGGCATGATCTTTGGTCCTCTGTCCCACTATCCATGCTCTTGCCAAGATTATTCTCCTTTGCTAAAACCAAGAACATATCTTTGGCCGACTTCTGCAGACGGCCGGTTACTAGAAGGCACTTTTACCTTCCCCTCTCCCTTGAAGCCATGTCCGAACTACGCCTGCTCCGTATGATGACAGATCAACTGGACCTTACTCACGGTTCTTTAGACTCCTGGTCTTTTATTTGGGGTACAACTGCTTACCATCCCCACAAGTTTTACTCTTACACTTTTGCATCCATCCAAGCTCACCCGCTATTCTCAAAGATATGGAAGTCACAATGTTCCAGCAAGCTGAAGACCTTCTTTTGGCTTCTCCTCCAAGATAGACTTAACACTCGTGATATGCTCAGGCGCAGGAATTTTATTCAAGCTTCTTCAGATTGCTCATGTGTTCTATGCCCTCATAAAATCAGGGAATCCTCTGCACATCTATTTTTTCACTGCATTTTCAGCTCTTCTTGTTGGGCACACATTGGTCTACATTGGCACCCCAACTTGCAGACAACTGATCTGGTGGACAGCTCTCGTGTCGCCTCCCAATGGCCTTTCTTCTTCGAGATCACCATCATTGGCTGCTGGTGCATTTGGATTCACCGGAATAACTGCATTTTCCGCAAACAGTTACCATCTAGAGCTTCCTGGCTCGCTCTACTTTGATCTAAATTATGGCTACAAGGCAACTATTTCAAGCCATCTCTTAAGACTGCCTTCTTCTCCTGGGCTAGTCGCTTGTAATCTCGTCCTCTCTTCCCCTCCTCCCTCCCCTGCATTCTTCTCCTGGGCTAGTTGCTTGTAATCTCGCCCTCTCTTCCCCTCCTCCCTCCCCCCTCCCCTTCCCCCTTCTATGTACTCCTTTTTGTACTTGGTTTACTTTTATTCCAAAGCCCCAAGTAGGAGCCTCTCCTACTGGTTTTATGTCAAAAAAAAGTATCAAGCATGCTTTATTTAGATGAACGGTATACAACATGAAAAAGATACAATAGTAAGAGATATCGGACTTAACCAATAAAGCCTCAAACTACCACACCTAGATCACATCAATCTAAGAGATAAATCTGATGCAGCCTTAGACCTAGCTAATACACCGAAAACAACCGACAACTGTACTGTTTCGATGTTCTCATCAAGAGATCAAAATTGATGCAGCCGTGAGGATACTAACCTAGTCGATACAGACGTCGGGGGTGGCGGGACTCACCTCTTTGCCGAATATCGAAACGATGCAGCCTAGCTTCGAGTGTCGAATCCCATCGAGATAATCTTGGAAGCCAAAGGTGGCGTTGCGTCAAGTAGTTATTTAACAAAGTTGTGTGTGTTAACCTAAGCTAAAGGGTACATATTTATAGTCCGGAGACTTGCTATCCAAGTAACTTATCCTTAACTGATTCCAGATAATCTTCATCTTCTTTCCGCTCTTATCTCCATCGGCTCTTCCTATCCAATCATGCATACGTCATGGACGGGCTTTCTTGACTTTCTTTGACCAGGCCTCTTTGACTTCTGTTCACCGCACGACATCCTTGGTGGGCCCGGGCTTCTACCAAATCTAAGCATTAACACATGCTCCCTAGTTTCGGAGCATTAAGTGGATTCTGATGCTTCGAAATTACTAGCCATCATCATTCTCTGCCTCCACGTCTTCTCAAATGTCTATTCACACGATCTTTTCACACTCATTTAACTATTGACCGAAACTCTTCATCTTTTAAAATTTCTTCGTGTTGCAACCCCGAGTAACTTCCCTCTCCCTTTTGCTTTACCGGGATTGGTTTGGTGTAGCAGCCGAAGAGTCACCCTGGTCTATAAATATTCGGCTTTCCTTTCTTATCCTTTCACACTTTCTACCTACTGTTTCTGCTTTCATCCCCTAAGCATACCACCACCAGCGTCTAGTGCTTCTTGTGACCACCACCACTTGTCACCCTCTCCTTTGCTGTCCTTCATTCCGATGATACTAAGATGGCCAGCCTTTATGCGATCCCCGAGGTAAGCCTCAACATTCTCGCCTTTCCTTGTTCCTTTGGTTTTTTTGGTCCATCTTCCTTACTGTGTATCTTCTCTTTGTAAAACTTGTAGGATCAAATCCTAATCCCTATAGTTACTCATCCCTCTAGTGTCTTTTTGGGTCCTTTGGGCAACTCGGACCTCATTGATTTTATAAACGCCAAAACTCATAGGATTACCTTTAAATGTTCCCTCATACATTCTTCTGACTAGGGCTATGGTTTTGATCATTCCCCTTCTCCTATCCCTGGCTGGCGTGACTGGTATCTTAGAGTGTCAGCCGTCTACCGCCTCCTTTGGGATGACATCGACATCGGTCACTGTATTGACCTTTCCCTCGCTGAGCCATATTTTTTTGAGGTAAATCTGTAGGAGAGACTCCTACAAAGATTGTATATATTAAAAAATAGTCAAGCGTGGAAACATTAATACAGGGACTCCAGCCAAGACCGAAGGGAGGACTTAAGGGTAGGGGGGAATCTATGGGACTGGTTAGAGAAGGTTACAAGGAAGATAGCTTTCTAGGAGGAGGGGTTGACATTTTGGAAGATACATTTGTTCCTGTGAAGCCAGATGGACCAAGAGGCCATGATAACGATGTCCATGAAGTGAGGTTGTCTGAAGGAAGCCCTTGCAGTGGCGAGCATAGAGACTGTAAAGGCACGTTTGGCCAGTGCACCCGTAGTGAGCTCCAGCAAAAGGTACTGAAGGGACAGTCGAAGAAGAGGTGGTGGGAGGATTCCTCTAGCCCACGACTACAAAGGCAGCAGTAGGTGTCTTGGCCCGGCGGGAGAAGGTGCTTCCGCCGCAGGATGCTTTTGGTGTGAACTCTATCCATAAGCAGTAACCAGAAGAAAATTTTAAGCTTGTTGGAGCATTTTGCCTTCCATAGTCAGGAGAATACTGCATGGGGCTTGAGATGCTTGAACTGATAGTCGTAATACTTCTTGGCCGAATAATCCATGGACCCCTAGATGAAAGACCAGACATCCGGCGATTGGTGGCGGAGAACTACACTGGCTGAGATGTCTTCAAGTTGGTGGAATTCCAGCAGGGCCTCTTGTGATAGCGGGAGATAGAAGTTGTCCGCCAAGCTTGGTTTTTCAAGGAAGGATTTGACAAAGCAATGACTATGCCTTGCGTAGGAGAAGAGTCTGGGAAAGGTGCACTTGAGAATACCATGAAGCCAACAATCCTCTCAGAAGGCAGCAGAAGTCCCATTTTAAAGCCGTATTTGAATGAGCCGATGCTGGCCGCATCCTCCTACTTTTGGTCTGATGCTTTGAATGCTTTCATTTTTTGTCATGGGTCGATGAGTCCCTCCTTACCTGACGTCCATTTTTTGACATGTATAAATATCGACTCATCGACCAATCCTTTCTCCTTTCGCTTTCAACCTTCTTCTCTTCTTAGCGTTGTGCCAACCAACAGCTGGGACCGCTATATCACGAGGCACAACAAGAAAAATGGCCCGTCGATATTGTTGAACACACCGCTTTCTTGAACCTCTGGTTGGAGGAGTTCGTTTTTTGCATACCGACTCTGGCCCTGACCTTCCAATCTCGTTTTTTAGCCGAACAACTTGCCGCCAATGTGCGGATCCCACTCGGTCACTACCTCCTCATAGCAACTTATCGTCTTCTTCATCTTGTATCGGTCGAACTATCGGCTGATAATGTCCCCGGCTGACCCAAAGGCCCTTGGTGGTTCCCTACCAATTTTCCAGAATCGGCCGTCCCCACCTATCGTTTCTGCTCTTCTTTGGGCGAGGCGGCAACGTCTCTTCCCACTATTCCTTTTTCCTACGCGGCTTTAGTCGTTTCCTTAAAGAGCTTTTATCTTGGATTCTCCACCCAGACCATCTGGTTCCCCTTTGGTTTCTACTCAGAGTATGCACTCCTCAACCGGCTAGTTTTGCCCGATGTATCCCAGGACGAAGAATCTTTCCGTATATTCTTAGCTGCAATCTCTCCCTGCTTGCTTCCCGTTGACTTCACCGATGAACGTCCCCATCAGTCCTCCTACGAGTTTTATCACCCATCAGTCTTCCCCCGTCAGCTGGGCTTCGGTCAACTCTCGCCCCATCTTTTCTTTGTCGGCCGGATTCAAACCCGCGGGAGGGTCACAAGCACATGAGAGTGGGAACGCATTTCCCAAATGACCGATGGGATTCACATCGGAGGTCTCCTCTCCTGGACAACTTGTTGGGTGACTTCCATGGCCTTCCGCGAATGGTGGGCAAGTTGAAGGAGCACATCTTCAACTGTTCCTCACTGTTTTACCAGGAACGACTTCATTCGGACGATGTCAATGCAGGCCCTGAGGTAAGTGCTTCGGCCCCTTTTCTTGTTCATCCACCATGTCTTCTGCCTTGTCTGATTTAAACTTATCCTCTGCAAGATGTTGATCATGATGCCCCCTTGATGAGCCTCAGTGGCTGGCCGATATAGTACAGACTGATATCAGCCACCACGTTCTTGGATGCTGCGGCCCCCTCCCCCACAATGTAGGTAAACGGGAGACGGTCCTAGATTGTCTGACTGCGTCGGAGGGACTCGATCGGCCGTGGAGGAAGAAGCCGATCTGGAGGTGCGACCCGAAGGAGACTGTTAGATGTTCTTTTGCGTAATACTTTTGCTTTGTAACTTGAAGAAACCAAAGATATATATATATTGTTAAATTTTTATATGGTCCTAGTCTTGAATTGTGCTTTTCTGGCGTACGATGCCCTAGCATCGGCCATCTGAAGACGATACGACTAGTATCAGCTGTCTTATGCGAAGATATCTAGGCATTTATCCATACGCTCGGGAAGTACCTTCTTCAGATACTTTCCATTCAACGCCTTCCCGAGCACTTCCCCGTCTAGACCTTCGAGTAAATAGGTGTTGCCAAGCACCACTCGATGTATCTGAAATGACCCTTCCCAATTTGGGGACCACTTTCCGAACCGATTATCCTTAGATCTGATCGGCATGATAAGATTCCACACGAGCTCTCCTTGTTCGAATGATTTCGGTACTACCCTTTTATTGTAGAACCTGGCAACCCTTGCCTTATTTTCTTTGATCTTCTCGAGGGCTCTCAATCAGACCTGCGCCAGATCATCTAGGGTATCTGTCATTAGATTATAATAATCATCAGTTGTGAATTGGTCTTGTAATGTGATCGTTCTTGAGTCAATATTATTTTTCCATGGCAATACGGCCTTGTGGCCGTATACTAGCTGATACGGTGGTACTTGAGTGGATCCATGATGCGCCATCCAATAAGCCCATAGTGCCTCTGATAGGGATTGATGCCAACGCCCCCCGTTGTTCGTCGATCTTGCGCTTTATCAACTTAATCAAACTTTTGTTGGATGCCTCTGCTTGTCCGTTTGCCTGCGCATAATATGGTGATGAGTTCAAGAGTTTGATCCCCATTCTGACTGCAAACTATTGAAACTCTTCTGATACAAAAATTATCCCCTGATCCATGGTGATGGTCTGTGAAATCCCGAACCGATATACTATGTGTTCCCCGATAAACTCGATGGCATCGACAGATATGATTTTCTTGAGTGGGACAGCATCTACCCATTTTGTGAAATAATCAGTGGTTGCTATTATGAACTTATGAAATAATCATATCGATACCCCACCGCCTGAAGGGTCAAGGTTTAATTATCGGGTTCATCGCCGACGCGGGTACCCTCTGGACGGTTCCAAATTTCTAGAAATCTTGACACCCCTTGTAGTATATTATGCAATCCTCCACCATAGTCGGCCAAAAGTAACCTGCCCTTTGCAATAACCATTTCATTTTCTAGGCCGACTGATATGTCCCGCATATACCATCATGAACCTCGCACGTTACCACTTTAGCCTCTTCGACACTTATGCATCTGAGGAGGACCCCATCTGTCATCCGGTGGCATAAATCCTCGCCAAGCATGACGTATCTTGTTGCCTGATACCTAAGTTTTCTTGGTGCCGATATCGAAGGGTCTTTCAGATAATTAATAATATCATACCTTCAATCATCGGCCTCTATCTCCGCAATCTCAACCTCGATCAATCTGGCCATCGACTTGTATCTTGACACCGTTTGGGCTAAATCGTTCGCCTCCGAGTTCTGCTCTCTTGGGATGTGAGTGAAAGTCATGCTTCAGAAACTTGTCATTATAGCTTGGCACCAATCATGGTATTCTCTTAATACATCATTCTTGCACTCGTATTCATCTGACAACTGCCTCATGACTAGCAAAGAATCGCCGAGAATTTCAACTGTATCGGCACCCACTTCTTCCAATAACTACAATCTTTTTAGCATGGCTTCATATTCAGCCTGATTGTTGGTGGAGAAAGGCTTGATGGTGTATGCGAATTCAAACGGTGCCCCCAAGGGAAAATGATCACCAAGCCGATACCGCATCCGTGTCGGCATACCGATCCATCAAAGAACAATGTCCACAGTGTTGGTTCCACGTGAGCCATCATCTTGTCCCTATGTTGAACTATGAAATCGGCTATTGCTTGACCTTTTATTTCTTTAGCCGATTCATACCTAAGATCAAATTCGGTCAGAGCGAAAATCCATTTTCCAATACGTCCCTTCAATACTAGGGCCGATAGCATATATTTGATGACAACGACCTTACACATTATAGTGCATTCCGTCGAGAGAATATAATGTCTCAACTTGGTATATGCGAAATATAACCGTAAACAAAGTTTTTCCATCGTCGAGTACCGGGTCTCAGCATCTAGAAGTCTCCTGCTGAGGTAGAAAATCACCCTTTCATTCTTATCGACTTCTTGAATTAAAACCGCACCGATGACTTCATCGTCGGCCAATAAATATAATTTGAACGGGGCCCCTTTACGTGGCGGCATTAGTACTGGCGGTGAGCTTAGGTATTCTTTGATTTCGTCAAAAGCTCTGTGTTGCTTATCTCGCCATGTGAATTCTTGGTCGGGCTTCAACTTTAGCAATGGAGTGAACGACTCTATTTTCTTTGAGAGGTTTGCTATGAACCTTCAGAGAAAATTTATCTTCCCGATCAATGACTGTAATTCGGTTTTATCGGCAAGGGGTTGGGTGTTCGTAATGGCCGCGACACTGTGCTGACTGATCTCGATCCCTCTCTCGTGCACAATAAAGCCCAGGAACTTCCCCGCCGATACACCGAAGGCACACTTTTTGGGATTCATCTTTAATCCGTATTTCGTGGCCCTCTCCAAAACTTGACGCAGATCGACCACATGGTCTTGAATGCTGCTTGATTTTACCACCACGTCATCAACGTATATTTCTACTAGCAGGCCGATCAAGTCGTGAAAAATATAGTTCATGGCTCTTTGATACGTTGCTACGACGTTTTTCAGGCCGAAGTTCATCACCACCCACTCATACAATCCAATGGCACTTGGGCACCGAAAAATTGTTTTGTGGATGTCTTCGTCGGCCATGAAAATATAATTATAGCCTACATTCTCGTCCATGAAGTTGATGATCTTATGACCCGATGCGGCATCCACCAAGAAATTCGCGATCGACATTGGGTACTCATCCTTCGGAGTCGCCTTATTCACATCCCTAAAGTCGACGCATATTCTGAGCTTTCCACTCTTCTTCCATACGGCACTATGATTGACACCCATTCCACATATCGGCACGACCTTATGAATCTTGCATCATATAATCTTGTTACATCGGCCTTAATGTCTGGGTATATTTCCGCTTTGAATCGTCGAGGTGACTGCTTGAATGGCTGATATCCCTATTTTATTGGTAGCCGATGTTCCACAATCAATCGGCTTAAACCTAGCATCTCGTGATATTCCCATGCGAAACAATCCCAATATTCTTGCAGTAATGTGATTAACTCACTCTTTATCTCGTTAGAGAGTTGAGCACTTACAAAGGTTGGCCTCGGTTTGTCGCTAGGCCCAATGTCTACTTCTTGAAGTTCATTGGCTGCAACGACACCTTGATCGAGCTTCCCCTCCATCTCGTCAATGCGGTCTTCATAGGATGGATTCGGGTTGTTTGTTGTGGGTTGGTTTAATTTCGTCGTCTGTTCTTCACTTATTATGTCGAGCGTGATTGGGATGGTGTTGTCATCATTGATCTCGCTCGTCATGGTTGAGTCACTGAAAAATGGTCCCACTGGGCGTGCCAAAAAGCATGTTGGTGTGTTTTTTGGTCACACCTTGACATATGCGTTGCCTGGGAGGTCTGCTTAACTCTAGAGCAGGTCTTACGTTCTCAGAAAAAAGGTTCAAGGTGTGTCAATCAGTTTAACCCTGCAACTGATAAGGTCAAACAGGAAAAGATGATCGGTAATATGGCCTATCGTCTATCGAGTCGATGACTGCATTAAGGATAGAAAAATCGTGAAGCATTATGCCGATCAGCCATAGGGCCGATGATCATGGTCGGAGCGATCAAGCGAATGTGCCATCGGCCAATGAGATGGACAGTACAGTCATACGAGCCGATAGACGTTCTTTGATGGCAAATAAGATATGGCTTTGAATTAAAGATAACTTATCAGCTTGTATTCCGGTAGAAATAAATAAAACACACTAGATAACATGTCTATATCATAAAAATCATCACAATAACTAGATCGAACTTAACCAAGACAATAGCTAATCATGACAATCTTAATAATATGTCAAAATATTGGGCATGCTTTATTTATATGAACGGTATACACCATGAAAAAAATACAATAGCAAGAAATGTCAGACTTAACCAATGAAGCCTCAAACTACCACACCTAGATCACATCAATCTAAGAGATAAATCTGATGCATCCTTAGACCTAGTTAATACACCGAGAACAACCGACGACCGTACTATTTTGACGTTCTCCTCAAGACATCAAAATTGATGCAGTCATGAGGATACTGACCTAGTCGATATGGACGTCGAGGGTGACGGGACTCACTTCTTCACCGAAGATCGAAACGATATAGCTCAGCTCCGAGTGCCAAATCCCGCCGGGATAACCTTGGAAGCCAAGGGTGGCGATACACTGAGTAGTTGTTTGATAGAGTTGTGTGTGTTAACCTAAGCTAAAAGGTACATATTTATAGTCCAGAAACTTGTTGTCCAAATAACTTATCCTTAACCGATTTTAGATAATCTTCATCTTCTTTCCGCTCTTATCTCCATTGGCTCTTCCTATCCGATCATGCATACGTCATGGATGGGCTTCCTTGACTTTCCTTGACCGGACCGCTTTGACTTTTGTTGACCACGCGGCATCTTTGGTGGGCCTAGGCTTTTACCAAATCTTGGCATTAACAGTATGTTGACGAATTCGACGAACCGAGCCCATGAAGGAACGCCATGGTCCCTCTATAGGTTGTAGTACCATTTAGCAGCCACCCCCTCCAGATGCAATGATGTGATCCACACTTTTCCTCTACCATGGTGTGCATGCCACGAAAATATGTGTCACACTTGCTGATTCATGTTAACAGGTCAGATTCCCTATTAAAGGTCAGAAAATTTAACTTGGGTGAAAAAAGCCATCATTCTCCAGGCGTCCACGACCGTAGAAGCCGCCACCATCGTCGTCCTGGTGTCTGTGGCCGTAGGTTCTCCCTCGGTCGCCGCTGTCCTAGACTAGCCAACCGTAGAAGTCCCCATCACGTCCCACCGATCGCCTACCAAGACTGCATGCATCATCAAGGCCCCCGAGATCGCCACACCCTCCATGTTGCGAGATCACCTCGTCATCGGTCTCTTGGGTAGTTGTGTTACCGTGGGGAAGGACCTCGGCCTCGTGCCAACCATCGATCATGGGTGTCGAGGCGACCGTTCATCTAGCGCATCAACCAAGTAACCGCCACCATGAGAAAGTCCAACTTCTCATTGGAAGATACGGCCGCAGGATCTTTCACAGAACCGTACATATTTGTCAATGATCATACCGTCTATGTTACAAAATTGATACCAACGGGTCTCTCAGCTTTCTCTTTGGCATGTGCAGGCGGAAAGCAATTGCAAATCAGCAGTGGGAAGAGAACGAAGAGAATAGGGAGGCCAGAGATCACCGAAGCCCCCAGCGCTGGCGAGATGCTCGGCTAGGGTGTCCAAGTAATACCCCCGCCCTTAAGAGGGAAGAACTTCATTTCCTGGATGCCTAATACAGACTATAGATGGTTCCTTTATAGACTGAGACGCCATATTAACTAGAAACCAAATATGCTACTTTAAGGGAAACAAACAAATCTAATCTGCTATTAAGTAAAGCAATCTAATCTGCTATTTAAATAAAGCAAACAAACCTCCCTGATACTTATCCGCTTGAGGTGCTATCTCCCTTTCCTGCTGGCCGACACTGCGCATACTTGTGCCCAATGAAAGAGTCGATAACAAATACCAATGAATCAAAGTTGTGAAGGTTCATAAATCCAATGTAACCCAATCTAATAACATATGTTCTTTACAAAGACTATTCAACAAAGTATTGTAAGTTACCACATCCGGCAAACATCCACGACCAACCAACTCATCCATAACTCTCAGAGCATCTGACATTAACCCAGCCCTACAAAACCCGCTTATTACCATTGTATAAATCACACCATCAGGTACCAATCCAAAGCACCTCATCTCCTTCAAGTATGCTGTTGTATGATCCATCTCTCCCCTCCTTGCAAACAACCCAATTAAGCAACTAAAGCTCATCAATTTGGTGTAACCCCACATTGCAAAACTTCATCGCTTCCTCGACCGCCCCAACTCTACAAAATCCCCCAATCAAAATATTAAAACTACGAACATCCAGCACAACCCCAAATTCGACCATTGCCCTGAAGACATCCCGTGCTTTATCCCACATTCCATTCCTGCAAAACCCTTCAGCGCATAATTATATTTATACGCCACAATCTCAGGCTTTAGCACTTTTATTAACCATATAGTCAACCAACGCCATCGTTGCCTCCACATCCGTAACAACATCTGGAAAAACACATATCTCTTCTCCATCTCGGCGATGATAGTGTCAACCTTATCTAACTCTAGGGTTTTACCGTAGTTGTGGACCATTATGTTAACCGTGTAAGTGTTTACCTCAGAGTTCGAGGAGAGGACGAGGCGGTAGGCGTCCGCAGCTAGATAGGGCCATCCGGCGCGGGAGAGGACGGCGAGCTAGGCGTTGGAAGCGGCGGCGGAGATGGGAACACGGTGAGCCGGTGATCGAGGATAGGGCGGAACGCCTCGAGGGGCTTGCGGGACTGGGTGTAGGTGCGGATCAGAAGGTCAAACACCTGCGGCTGCGGGCTGGAAGAGGAAGAGAGGACAGGGGAGACGATCTCGAGACGGAAGGCGCCGCGGCGACGCGACATGCTAAGGAGAAGAGACTGGCATTCAGAGGCGCGGCCGCCGGCTGCGGAGTCCGTCGATGAAGCGGCCAGGACGGCCGTTGAGGGCCTCCTACCACTGTCGGCGGCGGCGGCGGCGGCGGCAAGTCGAGCGAGCCAGCGAGGCGACTAGGGACTCCAGGGCCAAACTGCCCAAGAACTTAAAACCGTAAACAAACCAAAATTACATATTCCTAAAATACGCGTTATTTCGAAGATAACGTGAAATTTGCGAAATCTGCTATATATTTTCTTTTGAGAGGAATACGCCTTCACATTGGAGCCGCGGCTTCACGCGGGCGAGGGCTCCATTGCCTTGCCCTCATCCGTTGCAGAACGCACCGTCGACGGCCGGCGTGGAGCAGCCGGTGAGGCTTGGCGCTTCCGGTGATGCCGCTACGGCAGCAAGGACTCCATCGCCTTCCCCTCCATTGCAGGGAGCACCGCCAAGGGAAATGACGCCCGTTCGGCTGATGATGATGATTGATGAGAGCAAACGCTCAGGGAGAGCCAATGGCGATGTCGAGGGGCAATCCAATGATCCCTTATGCAAATGGAGACGACATTCCGACCGGGAATCCTCATGCGCAGCAGCTACGCACACAGGGAGCATCAGTGGCAACTGCCAAGGTACCCCGTTCCGATGAGTTCTCATGCAATGGGGGTCCTCATCCAGCCCGCGCAGCCTCAATCGCCATTGCCCCACCATGGGGGAGCAGGAGCACCAGCACGCGGCATGCCACCATCGACGAGCGGCGCTACTCATCAGACGCCTGCACTGCCACCGCCACTCTCGCACGTTGCCGCCGCCGCCATGCCGCCGCCGCTGTCGCCGGCGCACAGCACGGTGCACCACCCTCGCCCCTACGAAGGCGTGAAGCAAGACGCATCCACGGGCAAATGGACGGCTACCGTGTTCGACCCCGACCTAAACGACGTCCGCCTTGTCGGCGCCTTCCCGGACGAGCACACGGCGGCGCTTGCGCACGACCGCCTGGACATCGCGTTCCACTACAACCGGCGCCAACGTCAACTTCAAGACGGCGTTCCACAATGTGGAGCTCGAGTTCCTCCGCCGGTGTCGGGCCAAGAACGTGTTCGACATCTGTGCCATCGTCGGCGACGGCACGTACGAAGAGCACTACGTCAAGTTTCTCAGGACACTTTACCAGCAGGTGATGTACCATTCCGGCGGAAGAAGCTTCACGAATGTGATATTGGAATTCTTCATCTGCCGAGCCAGCGAGATATGGAGGGAAGCCGATGACCTCAGCAACGAGAAGCTAACAGAGAGGTTCATCGAAATGCACCAGAACAAGGCTACAACCCCTCGTTGGCGCGAGTGGTACCACCGTAAGATCGCGCAGCAGCATGCCGAGCAACTGCAGGGCGCGGCGGTGAACAAACGCAAGGCGGACGATGAAGACGATCAACAGCACAAGAGGCGGCAAGAATGAACGGTTCAGGCTCTGTGAAGATGACAGGATCAAAAAGTGTGTTCCACCGTTTCAGTTTATTTGCATGGCATTCCTTGTGAGAAGTTTGTAGAGGCATATCAAACGCGAGGAAATAGGCATAGAGGCGCCTGTTGGGAACCCCATGAATAAGTCACATTTTCTTTGATGCAACAAAAAAACATAATGATAATTTAGGGGGTGTTTGGATCAAGGGACTAAAATTTAGTCACTTTAGGGGCTAAAAATCTAAACCGCAAGGCTAAAAAGGGCTAATTTTTTTAGTACATTAGCCCTCAAGGAGGAGCTAAGAGAGGCTAAAATATCTCCTTTCCACTCATCATAAATGTTTTAGCTCTTTTTTAGCCCCTTGGATCTAAATAAGAGTGACTAAAATTTTAGTCACTTTGTTTTAGCCTCTTGGATCCAAACAAACCCTTAAAGAAATAAACAATGATATTAGTAAATACTTGAAGAATTTGAAATCACAATATCAGAACATAATTAACTATAGTTTTTTTCTTTAACTTAATCAAACATCATAGATAATAAAATAGACTATAAATACAATAGAAAAAACTTAATGATGACTTAGAGAAATAAACAATGATATCAATAAATACTTGGAGAATTTGAAATCACAATACCAGAACATAATTAATTATTGTTTTTTCTCTCTAACTTAATCAATTATCATAGATAATAAAATAGACTAAGTTCCATTTAGTATATGGAGGTAATAGACTATATCTTGCATATGAAGTAATTAAAGTTCAAATGTTTCATCAATACAAACCAACAAATATGTAATCCATGCATATGAGGTTGTGATTTGATGGCTTGTGCATTTAACAATGGAGAGCATTCATCTTGCATATGAAAGTAATTAGTTAAAGCATGTGATGAACGGCCATTTTTTGTTCAATTACATGCACAAACAAATGTTCCATTCCAAAACCAAACAAATGCTCATGATATATTTGAAATTAATCTGGTATAAACTGAATGTCCATTCATTCTTAGCAAGTTAAATTTCCTCAAGCCAAATGTATACAGAACTTAGGATCGATGGAAAGGAAACCAAGAAAAAGAAAGAAGAGAGAAGAAAAAAATAAATTAACGGCCTACAGTGAAAATGTCAGGTGCTTCCTTCTTTCCAAGAGCAGGGGATTGTTTAAAACAAGTACTGAGCTCTTCCTAGCTGCAATTAATGTACATGACAAGTCTAGAAGCTGGATCGTGTTTACTATGGGTCGACTGACCAGTAGCCAATGCTCTTAGAATCTAAAGTTTGGGTCGACATCCATTGCCCATGCAAACTTCGCAACGAGTGACCTATTGAAAATCTATGAAGGGAACGTGTACTTTTAGCGACTACTAGATAATTACTATGATCTATTTGATTTGAGCACATACCAGATGAAAATTTATAGCCTAGAATGAAAATTGTGTACTCTGTACTCTATACAATGCAACTTTGACAATAAACTATAATTTACAGTACTCCAATTTCCAAAGGAAAATTTTTGCACCCCAAATATATCCAGTTATGGTTGGCTACCCTTTGTTGCTGACAAAAAATTTACAATCCAACAATCAAAAGATTTGAATTCCATATTACACTCCAGATTCTTAATAGTTAAAAGTCAGAATAGCATATGCCTCCATCATTAAAAACCTGATACATCAACACTGATAGATACATCAGAACTAATTTGCATAATAGTGACCACCCTCTAGTTGATTGACTTTGTCGTGGAAATAATCAAAATGAGTATCATATCTTTGGTCGTGCTCATATCGGAGTACCTAAATGTTCTCAACATCTCTGACAGTAGTGTTACAAATGTTAAATTGTTAGCTGACATTAACCATGTCTCGTAACTGAAAGCAAATTAAGCATCCAAACAAGTTTACCTTCTGAAAGAAGGCTCCAAGCTACAATTCTTTCCTCAATAACACTAATGACAGGATCCTTCGTTAGAAAAAAAGATCTGGTAATTACAATCGACTTAGAAGCAGGTGACCTATAGGAAAAAAAGATTCGGCAAATACAATCGATTACTCTTATGATACAAAATCAAGCATGTTACACAAAAAATAGACAATAGAACGGTAAAATAACAACACAAGGGCCCCAAGGCAGGTTAGCCGACTAATAACACACACATATATATATATATATATGCTATTCTACACCACGGGTGTAGAATGCTATTCTACACCGACGTGGAATGGAGGGGTTGGGATTGGGTGGGGGGTGGGCACGATTGGGATGATCGGTGTAGAATAGCATTCTACACCCATAGTGTAGAATAGCGTTCCCGTATATATATATATATATATATATATATATATATATATATATATATATTCATATAACAACAAAATATTTGTGTATCCATTGATAGATGCTTCTATTCGACAAGTGAAACGGGACCAATAAAAAGTTAAGGATAAGCTTAAGTGTGACATTGAGGTGCATTAACATATAGCTACATCCATCCAGCAGTAAACGCAATCAGATTTACACACAGAAATGCTACTCGACGGCTCATTACATAAAACAGTATAATGGGAAGGTACTTTCTTCAAATCTAAATGAATGTCATAAGTTATAGAGGAACAATATTATAGTTCCTACAACACAAAGTATTATAATTTGTGTTTCAGTTTTAAAATACTAAAGTTGTAAATATGTTACTTTGCAATTACATGCATATAAGTAATATGGCGATGAACTAAAGCATATAAGTGCAAAGTAGTAGAGCAAGGGTCTCAAATAACATCACTTACAAAACATATCCTTTCCTTTACACTTAATCCATCATCCATGGCAACAACTTTTAAGTACATTAATCTGAAATTTAGACACACAAATATGTTTCATCATCACATCATTATGATGAAGAAATAAGAAGTTCATCAGGTAAATGTACGATTAGCCTATAAGGCTATTTTGTATATTGAATTTTCCAATAATTGCTAGTTTCTTGGTTTCCTCACTGAAAAAGGATCGAGCCAACATATATATGCATTAAAAGATTGTGATCATCAAACACCTCTGTTAATGAGTACCTTATAACTTTCCAAACCATAGACACTTTTAGCTTTGGATTCTCAGCTAATAGGATTTTTGAATGTCATAAATTATGATGAAATTCTATTTTATACACACAGAGAGAGAGAGAATCAGAATCAGTTTTAGATTTATACTTGATGAAGTTGCTTGATTTTATACAGATCCAAGAGGGGACCAAAATAAGGCAATTTAAACCAACATGTGACAGGTCTGAAAAACATGTGAGACAACTTAGCATTTGCGCCATTGTTGACTAGTTACACTTTATCCTGAGGTCGGTCATCCATGCCATTGTTGATTAATGTTGAATGCCACCATACATAGTTTTTTTAAGCAGCTATTATGTTGTTAGTGGCCTATCCGCCTATATATGAAACTGGTTCTCTTATATGCATGTGAATGCATGGGAATCATTTTTGTACGTGTTCTAGTGAATATATTTATTTTCTGAACTGCCATTTCTCTTTCCTTTGGACCAAGAGGATTTTGCTGGGATTTGATTTGATTTAAACTAAATAACCTTGCCTGTCTCCATATCCAAACATGCGATTTTTTATTAAAAAACATTTAGTTCCTTCTATATCATTTTCTTTTGAAACATGTATTCCTGTTTTGAGGTAACACTTCTCATTATCTGTTGCATACCGATACTTGCATGCGTCAGCGATTTGAAACATTTTGAACCTTGTCTCACCCAAATTCTTAAGGACCGTAAAATTTTCCATTCAGTTAACTTGTTTTATTGCAATTGTCTTGAGATCTCTCTGTTTGTTGTTTCTTAGATCATGCTAGAACGTGCAGTTTCTATATCACTTTGTCTGATAGTTCTTTCAGGCAAGCTTTGTAACAGTTTTCATGTTTGAGGAAATTGTTATCACTGTATAATACCCATGATAGTAATTGATGGTGCACAGGCCCCTTTAGTTGAGTACTTACCATTCTGCTGTTTGCTCAATTTTTAAGAGAACGTTCAGATTGTTCTCTCCCACCTTCCAATTCTTGTCATCCAAAACACAGAAATTTTGATTCTCTAGTCTTTACCATCACACTGGAACTGAGCTTTTTAACAATGCCCTCCTGCCTTTGCTTCTCTATAGTTTAGCACCACACTACCACAACCACTGCTTGCTTCTTGTTTACAACAGAGTTCCTTTTAGCGATGATACTCAATCTTTGCCTATTTCACGGTTTGTAGTTACCTGCTTCTTATTGCGAGACCTACTAACTTAGGTTCGCTTGATATTCCTGAATGGGATAGGGCCATTCCATCCGGTCAGTTACTTGGTTAGAGGGCGAAGGTGGATGGGAAGACCACCGATAGGAATATTCCTTCGATATGCTGGATTAAGGGATTCATAAAATTTTTTTGATGAGCTCATCCAATATTGAACGAGATGATGTGTCATCTCCTAATTGGTTATTACACATTTAATTTTTTGTTTATAAATATTCAAATGATTTTTACTCCCAAATTATATGCCTAATTTATGATCTAATTACATCATTGTATTGATTATAATTTAATCTATAAAATAAATGATCTCATATGATTATATTTTTATTAAAAAATATATTTGATAAGTAAGTTTCATTAAATTTAAGCTTATCTCATTCAAATTATATACATCTAATCAAATAAAAAATTGTTTTATCCCATTCATCTAACCAAACATCTCAAATATATCATCTCATCACTAAATTCATGAATAAATCATCCTATCCATTCTCTTTCCCAAATTAACGGACCCTTGATTTACTTCACCGGACTATTGGAAGGAGTGATTTTACCGTTTTGACGAGTCTTTGAAACTATAAAATTTCCCTTAAGAGAATCGTTTCTATGATTTGGTTGAGGAATACCTTCAGAAGGATGTGACAATATGAGAGTGATGATGTTCCAAAATCTAATCAAACACCTCAAATATATCATCTCATCCCTAAATCCATAAATGAGATTATCATATCCATCGTCTCCCTTAAACTAAATGGACACTTAATTTACTCCACTGACAATTGGAAGGAGTGATTTTGCCGCCGTCCTTGAAACTATAAAATTTCCCTTAAGAGAATTATTTCTATGATTTGGTTGAGGAATACCTTCGGAAGGATGGTGATGACAATATGAGAGTGATGATGTTCCAAAATCTACGTGATGACAATATGAGTAGCAGACAGGGACAAACCATTAAGGGCTTGGTTGGAATAGATAAAATTGGGAAACACTCGACATGCAGTGCTGTTTCTCTTCACACATGCTTAAAGGATTCCAATAAAGTTTGTGAAAAGCGTGAATTCTAGGAAGATTGGTTCCATCATACGTGGAATCGATGTCGACGGGGTGAAGACAAAGTTTGTACACAATCGGTTGTTCTTTCAGAAGCTGCACAAGAGAGAAGGTACTACTCGTCTTCAGCCAGTATGCGCATCTCTGCTTTTCTTAGAAAAGCTGGTCAATATAATTGAAGGATGGAAACCAGAGGTGCATACTTTCTAGATTACTGGTAGCTCAAGTCAAGATCAGCGAGAGCAAGCATCCCATGGATTCAACAACTCACCAGATTCTCTAAAGTCTTCTTTGGCTCCATCAAGGCATGCGGGGAGGGCATCTCCCTTTGTGGAATGAGCTCTGCAGCAGTGGTGATTTTGAGCTGACAACGGAGGATGTTCGCTACAACAGGCCGATGACCTTAAGCAAAATCCAACGGAAAAAACAAATGGTTGTCGGTAAAACACTAATTTCTGTCGGTTTTGGTCAACGAAAGCCCGTCGACAGAAGATGACTATCTTCCGTCAATCGCCGAGAAAAGATACCTAACTTATGTCGTCTAGGCATAGACATGACCAACGGAAGTTATACGTTCGATGAAAAAACAGTAATTTTTGTCAGTCAAAGCAGCGTAAGTTACTTTTTTTGTTTTTTTTTGTCTTTTCACATGAGTGCAGCAGAGTATTAAAACAACGTGTATTACAACACATAGATTTCATGTACAACACATATCATCCTGAATAAAACATTAGAACATAATAGCTGGTGCAATTTGGTTCACAGCCGGCTAAAACCATAAAATTAGTAGCACAAAATCAGTAACTCATGTTCAAGAGGTCAATACAGCATATTCCTCTTTTTCTGAGGATATATCACAATTATTCATACCACAAAATTAGTAACTCATGTTTAATTTTTCTCACAATGAAAGCATGAAACCGTGTTCAATTGCTTCGACCCCTCTGTAGCCTTTCTTACTAGCCAATGCTCTTATTACATTGTGGTAAACTATAAGCACTCCAAATTAACTGCATCCTTACACCGTCCTATTCTTCCTACTTACAAGTCCCATTCTTCATAAGATAATCGAAAGGTATATCCCAATGTTTAATTAGTATCTCCCTGATTAGACCTTTTGTTATCTGCTAAGTTTGCCATTCTTTTTTTTTTGTTTGTAGGTGAATACCATCGTTGAATGCTGACAAGTGATCACACTACAGCTGACTAGTCGAAGTGACGGAGATAGGTAGCACATTTGACAAACTGGCAAGGAACTATGAGGAACTGAACTACTTAAGCAAGTTTTATGTGATATGCTAAGGTGATTATTAAGGGATAAGAATTAGATGCTTTTGATTGATCTTTTGTTTTATAAGTTCCTGGACATAACTAGATTATCTTGCATTCAAGTATTTTGTACTGCCAGTTGATGTATGAACATTGAGATGACCATTGCAGGTATCTTTGTTTAGGATTCTTCTGAAATTCTCCTATATACTATGCTTTTGTTCCAAACCGCTATGCAGGTATGGGCATTTTTTATGGTCTTGGGAGGTAGAGATTTTTCAAGTTTTAAATCTGAAGTATACTAAAAGCATTTCCATTGTAATTGTTATCCAACTTGTTATCTTTAAAAATAGCAAGAATTGTCAAAAAGTTGTCTCCATTGTACTTGCTATTTGACTTGCTATTTTAGGGAACTTGCAAGTTTGGTGAGAGAAATAGCAAGTTCCCTAAAATAGCAAGTCAAATAGCAAGTACAATGGAGTGAGTAGCAATATAGCAAGCCAATTAAAATAGGGATACTTGCTATTGCTATGAATAGCAAGTCAAAAATAGCAATTACAATGGAGATGCTCTAATCCCTTTCATGCATCTTCAGAAGTTCAGATCACTGAACTTTGTGCCATCACAGAAGTCATACACCACCTCCCATCTGCATTGCTTTAACTCCTGGTACAAAACATGAAACATTTGTGCCTACGGTTCACAAGTAAGACGTTGACCTCTGGTCCAATCTGACCAACACATTCACCAGATCAGGACATGAATGATCAATCAGTACAGAAATCTGCAAGCTAGCAAAAAAAAAATACAAATCTATCTTTACAGCAAGCTGCAAGCTACACCCCTTCTCATATACAGTTTTAGTTTTACAATTACACCCCTCTCCCTACGTCACTTGCCACAATTAAACGAGTGTGCGCGTGTATGCTTGTATAGTTGTATACCCCCGAGACGACGGCGCCGGCCGGCCGGCCCAGGCTTCTGACGCCGTCTGCGTTATTCCCGGCGCCGCCGCACGCCCGTCGTGCTCACGCGACAAAATCGTGCAGCAGCTGCGACGAGCCGAACCGTTGCCGGTCGTCGGAACCATTCATGTACTCGAAGTCACCGGCGCCGCTGCCGTAGAGCAAGCCCTGCTGCTCGGCTGGCACAGGACTGGCGTTGTTGCAGTGCTGCAGGCCCAGCGTCAGGGACACGTTGCTGCCGTCGTAGCCGCCGAGGTCGGCTATGTCGCCGTAGGAGACGAACCTCGCGTCGCCGCCTTGGTGCGCCTGCAGCGCGTCGTGCAGTAGGCTGCTGCTGCCAGCGCCCGGCGGCACGCGGTGGTTCAGGTTGAGGCTGGTAGCGTACGTGCCCATGGCGCCGCTGAGGTAGCTGGACAGGCCGACGCCACCGGCGTCCATGCTGCCCATCGCCTCCGACTTGAACGGGTTGGGCTGGCTCACACCGTGCTTCCCGGCGGCGCTCGATGGACTCTGGAACTCGTCGCGGTAGTCCTCCGATGATATCGCCTCGTCCTTTCCCTTGCCGGCGTTCTCCGACGATGAGTTGGAGTCCATCTCCGCGCCGAATTCCTCCTTGTACATCTCCTCGATCATCGGCTTCCACAGTCGAACGCGCGCATTGATGAACCAGTTGGATACCTACGTACACGAAGGCTCGGAGCTTAATGTACAAGCACATGGAATTATCTTCTTGAATCAGCTAGGGTGAGACCGCGCATGGCGTCGAATTCATGGAGCTCATTCGTCTCACCTGCCCCCTGGACAAGCCGGTCTGCCTTGCAAGCATCAGCTTCTCCGAATCTTTCGGATACCTGCAGTGTTCATGGATTCATGGCGCCATTAATGGTATGATGATTGGATCGGGGTACGTAGAGTGAGATCAACATGGACGACGGCGGAGGTGCCGTGAGGATATATATGGGTTTTCTTACGGGTGGAGGAAGTGCTCGAAGAGCCAGGCGCGGAGGACGGAGACGGCGGACTCCGGCAGGCCTCGCTGCGGGCGCCACGCGTGCTGCGGCTGTTGCATCATGCCGAACTGCTGCATGGCGCGCTGCTGCCGCAGCTGTTGGTCGATGTAGCGCAGCCGGGAGAGCCCGCCTCCCTGCGCAGAGGTGTCCTTCTCGCCGAGGCTTCGGCGTGCGGACTGCACCTGCGCGCCGATCGCGTCCCGCAGCGACCGGAAGTGGCGGGAGATCGTCTGCAGCGCCAGCGCCGTGTACGGCTTCGCCGCGCCGGAGCCGGCCACCGCGTCGAACGACGACATGACGATCTGCATCTGGTGGTGGTAGTGTCTGTACCTCCGATCAACCTGCCGCCAAAACGCAACAACCTCCATTGATGTCAAATTGTCAAGCTCCTGTTTTCTACACCGCTACTAGTTCTAGGGTAATGGACGGAGAGACATTACCTGATCGAACATGGCCATGAGCGCGGTCACCTTGTTCTGGAGGTCCTGCCTCTCCGACGGCGAGAGCTCGGGGACAGAATTGATCTCCTGCTCCTGCTGGTTCGAGCCGGCCTTGTCCTCGCTCTTATCGGCGTCGGCCTTGCCCTCGCCGGAATCCTTGCACTGATTCTTGTCTCCCTTCCGCTTGATCGCGTCCCGGACATTGACCACCTCGTCTAGCAGCTCACGCGCCGCCTTCAGAAACCTGGAATTCTGCACGTATATGCTGGTCTGCGCGCTTCTGCTCGCCATCGGCGACTGGCTCGGGCTGAGCAGGGAGGCAGCCGCCATGCCGGCCGGCCTGTACTGGTAAAGAGACACCGGCACCTGCGTGCCGAGGCTAAGTGACATCCCCTGGTGGCGCTGCGCCGCCGCGGCGTGTGCCTGGCCGTTCGCCATGAGCAGCTGCGTCTGCAGGCCCATCTCGCCGCTGTCCGTCGGCCCTTCCCTCGCTCCGAGGAACGCGGCCGTCTCGTTCCCGCCGCCGTGCGCAATGTGGCTCTGCGATGCGATGGTTGCGGGGAAGGGAACCAGACCGCCGGGCGACGAGTCTGAGTAAGGGTTAGACGCCGGCAGGTAGTGGTGGAATGACATGTCGCCGCCGGTGAGCTCCCTCTGATTGCTGGAAGTGGAGAAGAATGTTGCCATCGTCTTCAGAAGCAGAAAAGGAGACAGACCGATGAATCATGACGAGGAAGAGAGGAGGAAGTGATGAACTCTGTCATCAGAAGGGTATATTATGAAAGCCTAAAATATTCAGTATTTGGCTCCAACCGCAAACTGGCTGCAAAGGGGGAAAAACTGAGTGAGGATTATATTCAAAACTACTAGCAAATCATCTTTGCATGAGATGATTTCAGGCGGTAAATTCAGGTTACATATTTACTGTAATTTGATTGCAGCTGTGATATTAACTTCATATAATTGGCCACGCAAAAAAAAAGAGAGCTTTTTTAACGTTCATGCTTGAGTCAGTTGTTTCAGACAAAAAAACAGAAGATTTAATAGGGATAAACGTAACCATCTTGTGCATCAGCATGTACTGAATTAGTCAGAAACGTGACGCTGAGTTCACTAGGAAACAGTAACGGCGAATTCAGCCAGGAAGTACAAACCAGGTTCAGAATTCCTAGTACAGGGGAACTAAAGCCATCACAGCTGAAGTAATTCTGATTCTTAAAAAAAATGAAATAGATCAGGAAGAAGAAAAGGTGAATCCACCCACAGCTGAAGTCAGCTGCCTACCTGGGACAATAAGCTTCAGACTGTTGCACTTTTTGCAATACGATTTACAAGGCTTGCACACTACCTGCATATAGAAAAAAAAAAATCGAATCCTTTCAGCCGTTTGATGAACTCCAAGTTTAATGCAAGCAAAAGCAGCAGTCCAAACAAGTACTCGTGAAAAATGAAAAGGAAAAAAAAGCTGAACTTCTCTGTAGGTTACACGAGTGAATACATCCAGAAATAGTTGATTTCAGAGAAATTTAGCTCAGTTTCAAGTTTCAACAAACACTTACCACTGCTTGAGCAAATAAGAAACCAAGCCAAAAAAAAATCAAAGCAAAGAGAAGCAATCTTTTCAGTTGCTGCACTCACCAACCAGAAGGGTGCTAAGTGCTAACAAGAAACTCAAAGCTCAACAAGAAAGAAGCCAATACCAAGAATTCATATGGACACCAAGAAAGCTAAAAGGTAATCTGTTTCGGATTTCTCAGATCAAAGACAAACTGATGCAACCAAAGAATAACGTTAGCTTGATAAGATAAAAGCTATACCTCTGCAGAAATCGAAGCAAGAGAAAAGAGAGTTCCTGGTGTATGACAGAAACCACCTAGAACGGGGACAGAGCTGATCCCAAGGATTCTAAAAACAATTTGCAAGAAGAGGGATGTTTAGAATAATAAGAACTAAAACTGAATCTACTCTTTTTCGATCTCTCTCTCTCTTTTGGTTCCCTTTCTTGGCTAGAGCTGTTCTAAGTTCTAACTCACTCCTTCCTTGAGCAATAATATATGGCTGCCACCAATAAGGGGCTGCCTAACACTATCTTCCTAAAGAAACCCCACCACCATTTTGTCTGTTTCCTTTCCCTATTCTTCTCTATCTCTTTCTCAATTCCATTCTCACACAGGGTTTAAACTCGTGGATTCACATTCACTGGAATTTTCATCGGCGGTAGCTAGCAGTAGCTCATGCAGTAGGAAATCTGACGGCCAAGACTGGACCTACACTCAATCTCAGCCGTCAATACTATGACTGATAGGTCGCTTGAACATGCTATTTAGTCTGCAGTTTGTACATGCAGCTAGACTGCATTTGGTTCTGCTATGAGCTATGAAAAAACTACTATGAGTTGTCTACTGTGAAAAAGTTGTTGTGAGTTGTTTGCAGTGGAAAAGCTAAAAATCGTTTATAATTTTCATCATTATAATATTTCATACATATATATAAATAGGAAACAATCAACATTGATGCAACTAAATAACTAGAAAATATATTAGATAAATAAAAAAGTTCATAGTTCATCTCATAAAGTAATCGAAAATCACATAGTTATCTCATGAAATTGTGCAATACAATACAACCATAATGATGTTAAATCAATTAAGACATCTTGAATTCATGCTATCCAATTTGTACTAAAAAAACAAAAAAAACAAAAGCAGAAAAACAAGATCCAAGCTGCTTTCAAATTTGTACTAGAAAAAAACTGTTTCTCGTAGGAAAAGCAAATTTGATAAACCCGTTTGGTTCAACTTCTGTTTTTTTTCACAAAAGAAGTATATTTTAAAAGCAGAACCAAACACACCCTAGTGGATGCTTTTACTTTCATAATTTTTTTCGCTGAACAATCAATAATAGTTTGTCGACGAATTAACTCAGTTCATATCCACTGATAGTGGCATAAAAGGAGTGTCAGTCAAAGAAATCCCAGTTTTACAACTGTTTATATTCTTGCCATTTCGGTGTCCTTACAGCATACAGTACTTGTCGAGCAGTTCAGTTAGTAGGTGCATTTCAGTTACCACTTGCTTCCGTTCAAAAAAAAAGTTATCACTTGCCTGGTGTGTTCTTACCTGAATTTCTTCCCAGCTTGCCGTTTTTAGGTGGTTCTTGGCGAGGTGTTGATTGCTAGGAGGCCGATCGATCACTCAGAGTAGGTGATGGCATCTGTTAAGATGTATTAGTCTGCTAACAACCAGTTGGTAGACCTAAACCCTCTTTCCCTTCTGAACCTCCAAATCTCTCGACTGATCATGAGGAAAGGATGCAGACATCTCACAGAACCAACTGCAAACACTCAGGAAATGCACTGCATATATTTGCATGACTAAATCTCCTTTCTTTTCACCTGTAGTTAATGTGCACAGGAGGCCTCTAAGACCACATAACTAATGCTCACCTTTATTTCAGTTTGGTGGCACACACTTGCTTTAGAAATTGGGCATGTGATAGTGATGTGCAAGGACAAGTGTTTTCATGGTCCCCTCCAATAATGAATTTGACCTCCCAACTCCTTGCCATTGCTTTGTGGGTTACCTCACTGACAAGTGGGCGAGCTTCGAGGAGACTTGATTCGGCAAAAATCTGACGAATAGTTAAGTGATAATGAATGCGCATATATACAGTATAGTAGTATGCGTCCGAATATTTCTCATTTATTTTATATATCTGGTTGTGTTACCCAGAATACGCGTGTTACTGTGGAGGGGAGACGGAAGAGTCGGAAATGGATTACAAGTCTATTCAATGCCATGACATGGATGATCATAGATTTTGCTGAATTTAATGTAAAATTTGCCCTTGATCCCGTACTAGGGCCGGCCCCGTGCTCTCTTTGAACATGTTGTTACGTAGCAATCTATAGGTTAGATGGGTTTTTTTGTCCACTTTGTAGGTATGCTAGATTGCTAGTTCGGTCATCGGCAAACAACCATCGATATTTTCGGTTGTGCCGAGTCACATCTAAGCTTGAGCCTCCAATGGGTCAGCTCTCTGTCGATTACCTTACTTCCTAACATACAGGAGAAGACATACACAATCGTTTTTATTAGTGTATTTATGTGTTATGTAAGTCTTAGATTAGTACTCCATGTTTAGAGGGACAGCCCACAATAATTAGAAATGTGTAGTTCACAATCCTTATTTTTCAAGAAACATAGGTCATATCACAATTAGTTATAGACATCCCATCAGATTGGATCACCTACAGCTTAACAGATAGTCTGTCGGTTCCTGAAATGAATAAGCTTCTGCATGCATGGGTCTCCCATCCTGTTCGTCTCAAAAAGAGAAGAAAAAAGAATGAAGAACAAGCTTCAGACTTGTTCAGATCGGCCTGTAATCCTGTATCACCCAACGCCACTGCAGGATCATAGCATTTTCCTGTGATTATACTCAGCTTGTCATCATTGCTTTTCTTAATCATGGTGACCTCAATTCTGTCAGATAGCCATTGGAACTAGTGACCGGGATCACTAGCTCCAATAGAAAGTTTCTAATGATTCTTCCTTGACAGAAACTGTAGGATAATAGAGAACAAACTGCTGGTACTTTCAGACACTGTTCAAGACCAGTCCATAGACGATCCAGACGCTGTTCAGGTGTCATGTCCAGACGTTACGGCCAGACATACACCAGACGGCACCGGGCGCGCGACGTGCGTCGCGCAGCAGCACGCGTGTCGCACACGGCTGGCGCACAGGAGGAAATCAGGGCAAGTACTTGAGATGGAAACTATATAGCTTGCTGTTTTAATGCCTTCCTAATTAGCAGATAGCTTGCTGTTTTAATCCCTTCCTAATTAGCAGATAGCTTGCTGTTTTAATCCCTTCCTAATTAGCTATGCTTTCCTTAGTTTCTAAATAAGTGGGCTGATAGCCACATAATCAGGGATAGCCTTCTATCTATAGTCCTTTCCTAGTTAGCAGCTCTTTCCTTGCATTAGGGGGGCTGTTGGCTATATAAGCATGGAAGCAGTCTTGGAAGAACCAAGCAATGAGAATATCTTCTATCTTCCACTCTCTCTAAAGCCTGCGGTTGAGGGGTTTAACCTCACCGGAGAAGACGGACAGCGGCTACGAGCTACGTAGCCGAGGTCCGGCCAGTCAGGGGTTTAACGCCCTTGACAACTTGGTATCACGATCCAGGCGATCCTCGCCTTCTTGTGCTGCCTCTACAGTACCGGCCGCCGACCCTTCTTCACCGAGCATCACCACGCCCTGCGTCGCTCCGGCCATGGGTGACGACCTCCGCGCCACCATCGAGAACCTCGCCAAGGCCGTCCAGGCGCTCCAAGCCACCGCCGAGGCCAATTCCAGGGCAATCCAAGCCCTGTCCACCGACCAGTCATCCCCCACCGGCCATCGCCAACAGACTGGCGAGCACCACAACGACCGTCCGCCGAGGTTCCAGAAGATGGACTTCCCACGCTATGATGGCAAGTCTGACCCGCTCATCTTCATCAACCGTTGCGAGTCCTACTTCCATCAACAGCGAACCATGGCGGAAGAAAAGGTATGGATGGCCTCCTACAACCTCGAGGATGTGGCCCAGCTATGGTACATCCAGTTGCAGGAGGACGAGGGAACGCCGCGCTGGAACCGCTTCAAGGACCTCCTCAACTTGCGGTTCGGGCCGCCCCTCCGCTCGGCGCCGCTGTTTGAGCTCGCCGAGTGCCGGCGCACAGGGTCCGTGGAAGAGTACTCAAACCGCTTCCAGGCTCTTCTTCCTCGCGCCGGTCGCCTTGAGGAGATCCAGCGCGTCCAGCTGTACACAGGCGGGTTGCTTCCGCCGTTGAGCCACGCGGTCCGCATCCACAACCCGGAGACGCTCGCGGCTGCCATGAGCCTCGCCCGCCAGGTCGAGATGATGGAGATCGACCGGTCGGCCCCGACTCCAACACGGCCGACCTCGCGAGGTCTTCTCCCTCCACCGGCGCCACGGCCAGCGATCGCCGCACCTCCACTACAGCTCGCGCTCCCGGCACCCCCAGTGGGCGTTCCCCCGGCCCACGGCTCGAGCAACCAGAAAAGGCTAACTCTGGAGGAACAGACGGAGCGGCGGCGTCTGGGGCTCTGTTTTAACTGTAACGAAAAATACACTCGTGGCCACAACAGATTCTGCAGGCGCATCTTCTTCGTCGACGGAGTAGAGATCGACGACACCGAAGACACCACCGCTGGGGCTGACGCCGAGGCACCCTGCTTCTCGCTGCAGGCCTTGGCCGGGGTGCCCACAGCAGGTACCATGCAGATTGCGGTAACGCTTGGGGCCACATCCCTCGTCGCGCTACTCGATTCGGGCAGCACGCACAACTTCATCTCGGAGGAGGCGGCGCGGCGCACCGGCTTACCACTACGACGCCGACCCCGTCTTACGGCCATGGTTGCAAATGGCGAACGGATCACCTGCGAGGGCGTAATCCGTGACGCACCCCTCCTTATCGCCGGTGACCCGTTCCCAGCAGACCTCTTCGTCATGCCGCTTGCAGGATATGACGTCGTCCTCGGCACCAAGTGGCTCGGCGCAAGGGGGCCCATCGTCTGGGACCTCTCTCACCAATGCATGTCCTTCCAGCACGGAGGCCGCACCATTTGCTGGCAAGGTGTGCCATCACCGACCGCGCCACGTCTTCATACAACCATCGTAGAAGCCGCGGATGTCCTCCTCGACGGGCTGCTGGGTACCTTCGCCAACATCTTCGCGGAGCCAACAGGCCTTCCGCCAGCCCGGGGCCACGACCACCGCATCATCCTCAAGCCTGACGCATCCCCGGTGGCAGTGCGCCCGTACAGGTACCCGGTCGCCCACAAGAATGAACTAGAGCGGCAGTGTGCCGCCATGATCGAGCAGGGCATCGTCCGCCGCAGCGACTCGCCGTTCTCTTCACCAGTCCTCCTCGTGAAGAAACCGGACGGGGCATGGCGCTTCTGCGTGGATTACCGCGCCCTGAATGCACTAACCGTCAAAGACGCCTTCCCCATTCCGGTGGTCGACGAACTCCTCGACGAGCTCCACGGCGCGCGCTTCTTCACCAAGCTCGACTTACGGTCGGGGTACCATCAAGTGCGGATGCGGCCCGAAGATGTGCACAAGACGGCGTTCCGCACGCATGATGGCTTGTACGAGTTCCTGGTGATGGCATTCGGCCTCTGCAACGCGCCGGCCACATTCCAAGCGCTCATGAACGATGTTCTCCGACCATTCCTCCGCCGGTTTGTCCTCGTCTTCTTTGATGACATTTTAATCTACAGCAAGACATGGGCCGACCATCTGCGACACCTCCGTGCGGTCTTCTCCGAGCTTCAGCGCCAACAACTCTTCGTCAAGCGCTCCAAATGTGCCTTCGGCGTAGCCTCAGTCGCGTACCTCGGCCACGTCATATCCGAGGCGGGCGTCGCCATGGACCCGGCCAAGGTGCGGGCCATCCATGAGTGGCCGACCCCCCGCTCGGCTCGGGCGGTCCGTGGTTTCCTCGGCTTGGCAGGGTACTATCGCAAGTTCGTCTTGAATTACGGGACCATCGCCGCCCCCCTAACTGCCCTCCTCAAGAAAGATGGTTTCCAGTGGTCCGACGGGGCAGCAGCGGCCTTCGACGCCCTCAAGACGGCCGTCTCCTCTGCTCCGACCCTCGCCATGCCGGACTTCACCAAACCATTCGTCGTCGAATGTGACGCTTCATCACATGGCTTCGGCGCCGTCCTCGTCCAGGACGGCCATCCGGTGGCCTTCTTCAGCAGGCCGATAGCGCCCCGTCACCGCACCCTCGCCGCCTATGAGCGTGAGCTCATCGGACTAGTGCAGGCGGTCCGGCATTGGCGGCCATACCTCTGGGGGCGTCGCTTCCTCGTCAAGACCGACCACTACAGCTTGAAGTACCTACTTGATCAGCGCCTCGCGACAATCCCCCAGCATCATTGGGTGGGCAAGCTTCTGGGCTTCGACTTCACCGTCGAGTATAAGGCCGGGGCGGCGAACGTCGTGGCCGACGCTCTCTCCCGCCGCGACACTCCAGAGGAAGGGACTGTCTTGGTCCTGTCCGAGCCACGCTTCGACTTCATTGCACGACTTCGGCAAGCACAACTCACTGATCCGACACTCGCCGCCATCCACGCCGAGGTACGCGCGGGCTCCCGTGGGGCTCCTTGGACGGTGGTCGATGGCATGGTGCAGTACGCGGGCCGCCTCTACATCGCGCCAACATCCCCCCTCCTGCACGAGGTTCTCCGGGCTGTGCATGACGAAGGCCATGAAGGGGTACAGCGCACTCTCCACCGACTCCGACGCGATTTTCATTTTCCTAACATGAAACAGGAGGTACAAGACTTTGTCCGCGGTTGCGTCACGTGCCAGCGATACAAATCGGAGCACTTGCAGCCGGCTGGTCTTCTTCTTCCTCTGCCAGTGCCACAGGGAGTGTGGACGGATGTCGCCATCGACTTCATCGAGGCGCTTCCTCGCGTACGGGGCAAGTCGGTCATCCTCACTGTGATCGACCGATTCAGCAAATATGCCCACTTCATCCCGCTCGCGCACCCGTACTCCGCCGAGTCCGTTGCCCAAGCATTCTTCGCCGACATCGTCCGTCTGCACGGCGTGCCACAGTCCATCGTGTCCGACCGTGACCCGGTCTTCACGTCGACATTCTGGCGCGAGCTCATGCGCTTGGTGGGCACCAAATTACATATGACGACTGCCTTCCACCCGCAGTCGGATGGGCAGTCCGAGGCGGCCAATAGAGTCATCATCATGTACCTTCGCTGCCTCACGGGCGATCGGCCACGCCATTGGGTGCAGTGGCTTCCATGGGCGGAGTTCGTCTTCAACACGGCATACCAGAGCTCACTTCGGGACACCCCGTTTAGGGTCGTGTACGGGCGCGACCCACCATCCATCCGGTCCTATGAGCCTGGTGACACACGCGTGGCGGCCGTTGCAAAGACCATGGCAGAACGCCAGGAGTTCCTCGCTGACGTCCGCGCTCGCCTGGAGCAAGCGCAGGCGGTTCAGAAGCATCACTACGACCAGGGCCATCGGGATGTGGCGTACAAGGTAGGTGACTGGGTGCTGCTTCGTCTTCGTCAGCGTCCGGTGGCGTCACTGCCCCATGCCACCTCTGGCAAGCTCAAGCCGCGCTACTTCGGGCCCTACCGCGTCACTGAGATGATCAACGAGGTGGCTGTTCGCCTAGCTCTCCCACCTCAGGCCCGCCTACACGACGTGTTCCACGTGGGTCTCCTGAAGAAATTCCATGGCACACCGCCGGAGGCACCTCCACCGCTTCCACCGGTCCTTCACGGCGCCATTGCTCCAGAACCTGACCGTGCTGTCCGTCGGCGCGTCGTTCAGGGCATTCGGCAGGTCCTGGTCCAGTGGAGGGGGCAATCTGCGGCATCAGCCACCTGGGAAGATGTTGACACGTTCAAAGCCCGGTACCCAGCCTTTCAGCTCGAGGACGAGCTGCCTCTCGAGGAGGGGAGAGATGTCATGTCCAGACGTTACGGCCAGACATACACCAGACGGCACCGGGCGCGCGACGTGCGTCGCGCAGCAGCACGCGTGTCGCACACGGCTGGCGCACAGGAGGAAATCAGGGCAAGTACTTGAGATGGAAACTATATAGCTTGCTGTTTTAATGCCTTCCTAATTAGCAGATAGCTTGCTGTTTTAATCCCTTCCTAATTAGCAGATAGCTTGCTGTTTTAATCCCTTCCTAATTAGCTATGCTTTCCTTAGTTTCTAAATAAGTGGGTTGATAGCCACATAATCAGGGATAGCCTTCTATCTATAGTCCTTTCCTAGTTAGCAGCTCTTTCCTTGCATTAGGGGGGCTGTTGGCTATATAAGCATGGAAGCAGTCTTGGAAGAACCAAGCAATGAGAATATCTTCTATCTTCCACTCTCTCTAAAGCCTGCGGTTGAGGGGTTTAACCTCACCGGAGAAGACGGACAGCGGCTACGAGCTACGTAGCCGAGGTCCGGCCAGTCAGGGGTTTAACGCCCTTGACATCAGGGCAATCGACAAGAGTGTGAGTGTTGCCGGTCATGTATAGGTGCATGCAAACATGCATAAAGCTGTCGTATCAAGTGAAAAGATTGGATAGGAAGAAGCGAGGAGATATCGGAAGAACAAGTGGCGGTTTTTCCCCCGAGAGATGAACAGCTGAGTCCAGACAAAGGTTGAATAGTTGCAGACAAATCAATGAAGGTAATTACCAAGCAACTAACCCTGAAATAGTAGTAGCATTGTTTTGAAAGATAAATAAATAGTTATAACATATCTTCGGCAACTGTACGTGGGAACCACAAAATAAACGCCAATCATATCTTCGACAATTAATGGTAGATTGTCTAAAAAATCTGATCAAGTATTGCAAATTGATCAGGGCACGCTTTCCTAGAAGCCGTGTTGATTGCAATGTCTTCCAATATTTCAATCAACCTACTCTGGTGGGAAACACGTCTCAAAATCGAATCAACTGAAGTAAGTTTACAAGGCAGTAATTAGAAAAAATAAAAACATTCAGGCAAAATAGCACTATGCTATCCTCAACTAGGCCAGCGCCCCACCACTGACCCCACTTCAATAAGACAACAACAACAATAGATTAAAATCATACGCACCCTGAAAATCAACTATCTCTAGACCTATGGAGCACCCAACGACCGAGAAGGATAACGACCAAAGAAGGAGAAGAGTTCCAATGGAAGAGAGGGGAGGAAAACAAGAAGAGACAACCAATGACCGTTGAGATGCCACTAGAGGAACTACGTCGTGATGGCTAAGAACAAACAACTTGATAGGAGCCGGCTGCCGCGAGCTCCGACCAACCATGGATCCTGCACAGCCACCGCTGCAAACCAGATTCGATCCTAATACCACCACCGAGGATCACCACATGTGTAACATACCCAAAATTGTAAAACTAAACAAATGCATGAAAAACAATTAATGAGAATTTCCCCTGTATTTTGAATTTATTTTGATTGTTTTTGGAGTCTTGCATGCATGAAACAAATGCATTCATATGCATCGAGAACAATAGAAAATTTAGTGTGAACAATATATTACTTCAATAATTCTATAAAATATATTACCGAACTAATGTTCTCCTATAAAAATTTCAAAAATTTTGTACTTAGTTTGCTAGCTCAAATCAACACAACAATACAAATTAAAATCTAAAAATAAGCTTGTTGTATAGCCTACTTTGCAAATTTACCCAAAACAAACAATAGTTGTGATGTCATTGAAACTTGGTCAGTATGTACATAAAAACATCCTCATCCATCAATAAAATATTCAAATTTATTAGAAATATACAGTATCATGTTCTGACTCACCCAAAACACCTAAGTGACTAAAAACTGCACACTAGTAGTCCTCGTTTTCTCCTCCTCTCACTGCTTGTGGGCCACTCTAAACCCGGGACCTACCCATCATCCACACTTGATAGCACTCTGCCACAATCCAAGGCTAGCCAGCCCACCAAACACAACAGGGTATTTCTACAAATAGCTTTCGTGCATGGGTGACACATGTCCTAGCAATGCCCCGTGTTCAACGTCCTCAAAACTTGTCTTTAACTTCTCCGACCAGGTCACCCGACCTCCTTCTTCTTCCTAGTGTATAGCTGAGCAATGGAGAGGGTCTTTGCTTCTTGATTCATCCATTTTTTCCTCTGTTGGTGTCATTTTTGGTCACACGTGTGGCCTGGGAGATATGCTTAACTCTAGTGCAGATCCTACAATCTTAGAAGGTTCGAGGCATGCCAATCAGTTTTACCCTGCAACTGATAATGGACAGGAGAAATCATTAGTAGAAATGTCGATCGACTATCAAAACGATGATCGTGGTGATAAGAAATAGTCGTGAATACCGACGCTTATTGGCTACTGAACCGATAGCCGAAGCCAGACCATTGGGATCAATTATGTCATCGGCCTATGCATATAACACGCCATCGGGCTGATGGTCGTGTGAATAGAGCGTTGGGCACAAGGGCCCATGAATAATCCTCGATGTCAATGAGATGTAATATGGAATTAAGGATAACATATCATCTTATGCTCCAATAGAAACTAAATCTAACATATCAGAGAATGCGTCCATACTATTAAATCACCGTAACAACAAGATCAGACTTAACCAAGATAGTTGCTAAATCATGAATAATTAATATTACTTTAACATATCAGGCATGCTTTATTCAGATGAATGGTGTACAACATAAATAAGATACAATAGATCAAGATGTCAGACTCAACCGATGAAGCTTCAAGCTATGATACCTAATTTATATCAATCTAAGAGATCGTAACGATACAACGTTAGACCTAGAAAATACACCAAGATAAATCGGCGATCGTACTAACCGAACCAATTCTTCAAGAGATTAAAACGATGCAGCCTTAAATGACATTGATCTAGCCGATATGATCGTCGAGGTAGCGGGACTCACCTCTTCACCGGAGATCGAAGTGATGCAGCCATCTCTAAGTGCCAAGTCCCACCGGGATTAAACCTTGGAAGCCAAGGGTGGCGAAGTGCCGAAAGTAGTTTGTTGTTGTGTTTGTAGATTTATTGTCCTCTAACCTTGCTAATAGGTACATATTTATGACGGATATGCCTAAGAAAATTATGTGTATCGGAAGTTCCGATTATTTTTTGGTCTCGAGTCAGAGAGCAAAAGTTGCTTCAGAAGTTCCAATATGGTATCGGAAGTTCCGATAAGCCAGAAGTTCTGATTTGGAATTGGAGAGAATTGTACTTATCGAAAGTTCTGATATGTGTATCGAAAGTTCTGAGGTGGGGAAAATAGATTAGATCTATCAGAAGTTCTGATCCAGGATCAGAAGTTCCGACATGGGAAAACATATTGGATCTATTACGAACACGAATTGGTTTTAACCAATTTGTGGGTTTTGAGATGTGGACGACTAGGGGCTCTCAGCCCTATATAAAGAGAGGAGGAGGAGGTCTTGGAGACAAGCAATAAGCATAGATTAGACCTATCCACCATAGACTCCTCTCCTCCCTTTTCTGATCTCAATTGTTGAGCTCGAGGCTTCTCCGCCTCTCACGTGCGGTGCTAGCACACTGTCGTGGGAAGAAATCCATCCCTATACATGTGGATACCATGGAGGCGTTGCTCGAATAGCGATGTTCGTGGACTTTTTCACATGAACAACTACGTTGTCTTCACCGATCGGATTGGCGAGGAACGACCAGAACGAATCGAGGATAGGCTCGACGTGCTACTCTGACATCTTCTTCTACTTCACCTAGTGCGTCTCGTGTTAGAAGGTAACGATCTATGATCTCGCACGCGCATGGGTCTTGGGATTAGGGTGGAAATTTTGAATTTGCTAGCTAGCGTAGCTTCCATATTCCCCAACAATTTATAGTCTGGAGACTTGCCGTCCGCTACGATAATATCATAACCGATTCTGGATTTATCTCCATCTTCTTCATCTCTATAGACTCCTTCATATCTGACCACGTATAACAAAATGGACGAGCTTCTTTGACTGGACTCATTTGACCTTTGTTGACCATGCTACTAGGCCTAGGCCTTACCAATTTTCATTGTCAACAACCTATCTAGCCACAAGGAATACGGTGAAGCCGACTCACCGACAAGCATCGGTTAGCCAATGTAGCTTGCATTCCCTCCTCTCCAATACATTATTTTTATTTTTTTATTTTGGTTTCATCTCCATCCGACCATTGCAGCAATGGAAACGTCGACGAGCCCTGGCGTGTTCTAGAGTGCGGTTGGGGCATGTCCATGGCATCATGCTCACGTTTTGGCCACCTCTGCCAACTCCAAGGCGATTCATTGTGCCATCAACTTTGCCTTGATAGCAGGACCAAATCCCCACAAGTAGTTCGACCAAAGGTGTAGCGAGCAAGGAGATCGGGGTCTTCTTCCTTATCTCCGGTGCCAAATCTTCACCATCGATTTCTCCCTCTCTAGTGAGATTTAATATAATTCCCCGCACTCACAACTTGTGTGAGATTCCAGCTTGTGAATGCACTAACTTGGTGATTGTAACACCCCAAATTTCCAGAGAAATAAAAATATTATTTAATCTAATTTCCTGGAATTAAGTATTTTGGAAATACCTTTAATGCCCTCCTTAAACATTTTGAACTAGAACCTAGATGAAATGACCAAACCAGGGGCTGGAAAATTTTGTATATGATCCCAAGGCCAAGATATATTTTTGAGAATTTTTACAAATTTTTATCAACCTTGGAAGTAGCCCAAATATTTTAAACCAATTTATGTAATTATTTTTATTCAGAAAATCCTTTGAACAGTAACGGGCCTCCCCCTCCCTTTCTCTCTTTCTCGGCCGGCCCATCCCGTTACCCTTGCCCGCCTCGGACTGACCAGTGGACCCCGCCCATCAGCGACCTCCTCTCCGCACGCGTACCCGGCCCCACCTGTCGGCGCCAACCTAACCCCTCGCGCCCGACCGCTCGGCCCCACCCGTCTGTCCCCTCGCTCGCACGCTCACGCCCGCTGGCCAGTGGCCCCCACCTGTCAGTATCGTCATCTACCTCGCGCCAACCCCCCTAACTCCGCTGGCCGATGACCACGCCTCGGATCCGCTCGCCGGCCCCCCTCCCGTTAAACCGACGCCGGCATTTAATTCCCCGAGGCCCGCCAGCCATTTAAACACGTTAAGGCACGCGTTTAAGCCCCCGGATCGCGTTTACCTGCATGGCGAAACCTCGCCGGTGAGTAAATTCCCCCCTCCTCGGCTTTCCTTGCATGCGACCCCCTCTAACCCTCGCCGACGCCTCTATTTATACCCCTGGCCGCCACCGTGTTCGACCCCCACACTCTCACAGTCTAGGACCGAACAGAACGCTCGTAATTCACGTTTTAGCGTTACCCTCCTGCTTCACCTCCGGCCACCGCTCGCCGTCGCCTCGGACCGCCTCCGTCCACACCGTCGCCCCTGTCGTGACCGTCGCCGACCGCCCTACCTCGGCCACGCCTCCGTTAGCCAAGGAGACCGCCGGATCGCCGTCGCCGTCGAGCACCCGAGGAGTCCTCCGCGTCTACCCTCACCGCCGATCGTCGTCCGCCGTCCTTCATCGCCGTCGAAGGTACTGTCGTGACCGCCGTAGCCTCCTCTTTCCATTTTCGCATAGAACTAGGGCCTAGCCCCTCGTCGGCGCCGTCGCCACCGCACCCGAACCCCACCATCGCCGGAGACGAAGGGGGTACAAGCCCCTTAGCGCGTGTCGTGCCGGATTTAATCCTGGCCGCACGATCGCGATCGGAGCACTCTGATTAAAGCCCTTCGGGATTTAATCTCCGCCCTTGATCCGGTCAAAGGGGTACCAGGCCATCTGAGCCATTGATCGCTTTTTAAAACTGTGACTCAATCTCGCGCGTCCACGTTGTACCCTTTCGCGCGTCTTAATCGTGGCCGTCCATTGTCACTTAACCCTCCCGCCTCGCGCCTGGCCACCGGATCCAGATCCAACGGCTCTGGATCAACCGGTCCACGCACACAGTGCGCGGGTTCACCGTGGGCCTGGCTCACCGTGGACCCGAGGGGATTTAAATTTGAAAATAAATTCCAGAAATTGTTTTAAACTTGTAAAATTCATATCTGGCGCATTTGAACTCTAAAAATTATCATTTCAATTCTAGAAATTTTGTAATTTTATTCTCTACACATTAGTTCAATAAAGACAATATGCTTGCTTTAGACTTTTTCATGTTTATTTAAATAGGTATCCAAACGCCCTTAGGATAAAATGTAAATTCAAATATTTAAACTTCAGTAAAGTTTATATTTATTCCTTTCTGTTCATATACTGAAAACCACTAATTTGTACATGAACCTTTCATTTTAAAATTTATTAGGAGACTTACAATGAGACTACTCACATTGAAAACCCCCTTTTTATAAAGGACAACCTTTCATTATAATTCCTTCTAAAAAATGATTTATAAAATAATTTTCAGAAAATTAACAACTTAGTTTTCATTCAATTAAACCAATTTAAACCTATGTGCTTATTGTGTGATGTTATATTGTTTGATTGAATGTTGTATTTTATTTTATTTATAATGAGAAGACTACGACGCCGCCGAGGAGCCGGAATATTTCCCGGAAGTTCCTCCCTCTCCCCTCGCTGAACAAGGCAAGTCACCAAACAACATTTTTGAGCATACTGAACTCATATTTTATTAAACTATCGCTAAAACACATAGGTTATACATGCATTAGTCAAATGAACCCCTACAATATATTTATTTATGATCCCCCAACCTTGATGTGCAACCCAAGCCATGCTCTCTAGCCTAAACTCCTTGTCACCATATGATTAGTATTATTAGCTAGTGTCCAATGTATTGACACGATTGCTATAGGATTAAAAATGAGTCGTAGCGAGTGGTTCTACTATATGATCCCCGTTATTCTCATCTTTGGAATTCTGTCGGTGTCAGAGTTGTGGTTGTGAGTGAATGCATGGTGGGTTCCGGGTGCAAGCTAGGGCATTGGTCAGTAGCACCCGGGGCACTATAAGGACCGGTCTGCGGGATCCGTTGCAATACACTTCCGTACTAACCACAAGTCTAATGGGTAAGTCCTAACTAAGGTATGGAGTGTTCCAAACCGAAGCCACCATTTGGAGATGGGTCAAGCAGCACCTGTGGGTGGCTTGTACCAATGTGGCGCAAAAGGGGGTGCGACGTTAGCCGGGATGCGGCCTGGCGCGCCGGCGAAACCTAGAGTGAGTGGTTATCGCTTGGAGCATTTCATGCTGAGGTTTTGGCACGAGTTCCCGTGGTATGGGTCATCTCATTTGGGATGAGTGCGTGCCTTGTGGGTACAGTAGTACATCTCTGATCAGAGTCTTAAATCTTTTCGAAAAGCCGAGCCCACGGTCAAGGGCAGGTTGTGTGACATCCCATAGTTAGATTACTTTTGATATGTATGTGTGAGAAACCAAGGGTTGGTTTCGGTGTTTGTGATGAGTGATTGACAGGTTTTTACCCTCTGGTTCGAAGGGTGCCTCCGAAGGGTGTTCGGAGGTTGTACCTCCGAAGGGTGTTCGGAGGAGGGTACCTCCGGAGGGGTTTCGGAGGTTGTACCTCCGGAGGGTGTTCGGAGGTGGTTTCACCGAAGTGTGTTCGGTGGTTTGGTTGCTGCAGCTGTTGCAGTGGAGTGTGCTTGTCGGAGGGGTCCGACAGTACACGATGACTGGGTGTGTACCGAAGGCTTCGGTACTTTGGGCGGTACACCGGAGTGTGTACCGGAGGTTGCTAACCCGGAGAGGTCTCCGGAGTACTGGATACACTTGTCTGCTTGTCTGTGGTGCGCAGGGACTTCGGAGGCGACGGACAGGTTCACGGCAGGTGAACCTGGGTCAAGCGGGAGGCTTGATGCCAGGGGAGCGGGGAGCTCCGTCACGGTGGCTGCGAAGGGGTCTGGGTCGGTCCTCGGGTCGAGGTGCGCCAGGTGAAGGCAGAGAGTGCGGAGCATGGCTCCGGGTGAAGGTACTCCAAGACAAAGTCCTCGGAGGCGAGGCACTTCGAAGGTACTCCGAATGGAGTAACTTCGGAGTTGGATGGATCAAGTCCTCTGCGGAGGCAAGGTGTTCGAAGTGTGCTCCGGAGGGAGACATTCGAAGGTGCCCAACGAAGGTCTCAGAAGTCGAGGCGCATCGAAGGCATGGTCCGGGTGAGGCTCGTCGAGGAGTGTGCTCGGGGAGAGGCACTGCGACGAAGGGCTCATGGAATGCTTCATGCGAAGACCTTGGACGAAGGAGGGACTTCGAAGGGTGGTACTCCGAAGGTGGGGCTTCGGAGTGTGGTTGTCTTGTGGTGCTTCGGCCTGCATGACTTCGGTACACAGACTGACGGAGTTCGAGCTGGGAGGAAGCTGCGAAGCCGTGGTGGTCCACTCCGGAAGTGTTGGTGCGAAGGCCCAAGGGCTTTGACGGCTTCGGCTCAAAACCGTCACTGTATCGAAGGCTGACTTCGGTGAAGCGAAGGCCATCTGGCTCAAGGCTTCTCACCGAAGCTACCGCACCCCTCGCGTGCGAAGGGGGGCTTCGGAAAGGTCAAAGGCTGCAAGTCTGACAGTGTCTGCTCTGCAAAAAGCTGGCACTGTCCCATCTGCAAAGGCTGACAGAGAAGCTTCCAATAAAGTTGACTACCTTTTGTACCCCTTAGTTCTGTAGAGACAAAAACAATGTAAACCCTAGGGGTAAAGTAGTCACTTCCTTTGGGTGAACTGTGGGCTATAAATATGGGGGATCGGTAGGTAACATTTAACACTTTGAGCATTTACTGTTGAGCTCCTGTAGCCACACACTTCGTTGTATTTCATCCAGAGAGTTCATTTTCTGTGTTCCTTGTTCAAGCGGCGAAGCCCTGCTTCTGAGTGCTTTTTGCTTGAGCTCGTGTTACATACCTCGCTAGTTATAGTGCACCGAAGCCTGTCTAGGTGAAGGGTGTTTTGTGCGAAGTGTGTTTTTTAGTGCGCGGTCGCTCTGTGAAACTGGAGGTTAGACCTCACTGCTTTCTAGCGAAGCCCTGATCGAAGCCCGTTTTGCTTCTTGTGTCGAAGCCCCTAGCGAAGTCTATTAGTGTGCGTTTAGACCTTCGTGTACGAAGCTCAGCACCAGTTGCTGCTGCCATGTACTTGGTCGAAGTCCTCTGAGGGTCGTCCACTCTTGCGAAGGGTGAAGTGCGAAGCCTGCTCGAAGCACCCTGTGTGCGGAGCCTGCACTGACTTGGCTTCGAACTTTTGGACCTGCGAAGCCTGCGTTCGGAGTTGTCAAGGGACCTCCAAACCAGACCTTCGAAGGTAGTGTTCGAAGCCTGTTCCGCAGAAGACAAGAACTGAAACCGAAGGCTAGTTTTTAGCCCGAAATTTTAAAAGCTCCCATTCACCCCCCCCCTCTGGTCGCCGTTTCCGGTCCAACAATGTGCATGATGGTTTGACATATAAGGACTATTGTGCGAGGAGGTAAAACGTACTCCTCGAGTTAGATGATGTTATTGATGTTCATGTTTATTATTCCGCATGGTAAAATTTGACTACACTAAATGCAGTAACTGAAAATGTACTTTTCCGCACTTTTAGCCATTATCCTTCCTTTGTTATTATCTTGCATTATTACTTGCATTCGCGGTGGCTTGTTGAGTACTTTTGTACTCATACCCGTTGGACAAACACTTCAGAGGCTGCGTACTACGAGGAGGATGGTCTGGAGTAGCGACCCAATCAAGAAAACGATCTTGAAGAAGGCGTTCGTCATGCAATTCTACTTTTATTATTGTTTTTATTAAACTCTGATGTAATAAATATGGTCTGCGTACCATGAATACTTGTCATATGTACGATTGTCGCATGATGAACCTCTTGTATTATTGTTTTTCTTATGAAATTCAATAATGTTCCGATTTCGATAAATCAGGGCGTCACAGTGATCCCTTGAGTAGTTTATGTTATCCACAGTTAATTGAAAACCTTCAAGTCACCTCATCATTGTCGACGTAACTCTGACCTTATCAAGGTACACCGCGGCCACCATTAGATTCACCTCGGTTCCCTAGTCCATTCCCATGGTTAGCACACTAAGATATACCATTTTAAGTTGCCATTCTCTATGGGAAAAACCTCTAGTATGCCTCCTATGTTTGGGTAGGATGGAGGTAGAAGCAGGACATGCATGTAAATTGCAGAGACCTTTAGGTTTGTTCTAGAAATAAAAGACTAAAAGTTAGAAAATTCACCCTTTCAATTTGGATACTTAAAGTGTTATGCAAAGGGGTTTCCTTTGTTATATATATGAGGATGAGAATTGAACATGAATTATGCTAAGACTTGGGCGGCAAGTGGTGTGCATATGATGATAGTTGTGCGCTAATAGGGGGAGTGTTTGCCCGAGTCAATTAAGGACCGGACTATGTGTCATCAACTAAGAATCATGATACAACCACATGTGTTATTTATGGGGTGACCTTAGTTATGAAGTTGTTAATTGTTCTTCCTTGCATTGGAAGGTTGTAGTAGTAGGAGCAGGTCCGATGGGACTACTTGTAGGAGCCACCCATGTATGGGCGTCTAAGCGTATCCAATACAACAGTTTAAGTGCCTTGTTGAGTGAACGGGTTTGTTCATCTCACGACGCTAGGACCAGCGAGAGAACCCTGTACTAGGGTTGCTCCTAGTGTGGATAAACACTTGTCGGGCTCATGCAAGGTTAGACTTTGGACAATGAAATAACTTCATCATGAGATAGTAGAAACGAGTATCGTATGGTAGTGTGTGACATGGTAGACATGGTTACTAGCTTGTGTCATGTGGGTAAAGTGCACAACCTTTGCAGAGTGTTAAAACTAATTGATTAGTCGTGCTCATGGTCATGAGCAGCTTGGTGAAATGATACTAGTATAATGTTGAAGAATTGCATGGGAAATGGTAAAACTAGGTATGGTGATAAATGTTATTTATCTTTCTTGGTTGGGATGGACGATAATGAAATGTTTACTTGTTGTCATGGAGGACACAAGTATGGCGTATGTGTGTTGATTGTAGAGCCATAAATAATATTACAATAAGGTATCGTCATCCTATTCCTAGGTTAGATGATATGCTTGATGAGTTGCGTGGGTTTAAATGAAATTAGGAGATGAATGAAAAATAACTTTCAAAACTAAGTTCGGGTTATATAAGTGGTTAGTCATGCCTTTTGGGTTAACTAATGCACCTAGCACATTCATGCATTTAATGAATGAAGTATTGGGAGTATTTATTGTTAAATTTGTGGTGGTTTACTTTGATGATATCTTGATATATAGCAGGTCTATTGATGAACATTTGAATCATTTGCGTGTTGTTTTTAATGCTTTGAGAGATGCACACTTGTTTGGTAATCTTGAAAAGTGTACTTTTTGCACGGATCGAGTCTCTTTTCTTGGCTATGTTGTTACTCCATAGGGTATTGAGGTAGATGAAGCAAAAATTGAAGCCATCAAGAGCTGGCCAACACCTCAAACCGTCACGCAAGTGAGAAGTTTCCATGGACTTGCTAGTTTTTATCGTCAGTTTGTGAAGAATTTCAGCACCATTGCTGCTCCACTCAATGAGTTGACAAAGAAGAGAGCTTCATTCATATGGGGTCCAGCACAAGAACAAGCTTTTAACATACTTAAGGAGAAACTTACCCATGTCCTTCTACCCTAACTTCCTGACTTTGGTAAGACATTTGAGAATGAATGTGATGCTAGTGGGATTGGGATATGAGGAGTTCTCATACAAGAAGGTAAAACCGTTTCTTACTTTAGTGAAAAATTGCATGGACCTAATCTTAATTACTCTACTTATGATAAGGAGTTGTATGCTTTAGTTCGGGTGTTAGAGATTTGGCAACATTACCTTTTGCCTAAAGAGTTTGTCATTCATTCTGATCATGAATCCTTGAAACATATTAGAAGCCAGGCAAAACTAAATGAGCGACAAGCAAAATGGGTTGAGTTCATAGAGTCATTTACATACATAATTAAATATAAACGTGGTAAAGACAATATCATTACAGATACTTTATCTAGGTGGTTTACTATGTTATCTCAGCTTGATCATAAGATATTTGGTCTAGAAACAATAAAAGAGTTATATGCTACTGATCTGGACTTCAAGGATGCTTTTTAAAATTGTAGATTGTGCCAAACGTGGAATAAATATGTGTGAAATGACAGTTTATTATATCGTGCTAACAAGCTATGTGTCTCCATTCGTCTTTTGTTTTTACAGGAGGTTCACAGAGGAGGACTGATGGGACATCTTGGAGTGAAGAAAATTGAGGATGTGTTGTCCACACACTTCTTTTGGCCAAGGATGTGGCGGGATATCGTGCGCTACGTCTCACGCTGCACTACATGTAACAAAGTTAAGTCACGCTTGAATCCCTTTGGACTTTATATGCCCATTCATGTTCCTAGCATCCCTTGGGAGCATATATCAATGGACTTTGCCTTAGGATTACCTAGAACAAATAGGGGAAGAGATAATATATTTGTGGTGGTCGATCGATTCTCAAAAATGGCATATTTTGTACCTTGTCATAAGAGCGATGATGCTACAAACATTGCCGATTTGTTTTTCAGGGATATCATTCGCCTACATGGAGTACCAACCACCATTGTTTGTGATCATGATGTGAAGTTCTTGAGCCAGTTTTGGAGAATTTTATGGTTCAAGTTAGGAACCAAGCTGCTATTCTCCACCACATGCCACCCTCAAACAAATGGGCAAACCGAGTTAGTTAATCGTACGTTATCCACCATGTTGCGGGCTATTTTGAAGAAGAATTTTAAGATGTGGGAAGAATATTTACCTCATGTGTAGTTTCCATATAATCGAGCGGTACATTCTACCACCAAGGTGAGTCCTTTACAGGTTGTGTATGGCTTTAATCCCCATGCACACATTGATCTTTTGCCATTGTATACTTCTGAACATGTGCATTTAGATGCTAAGACACGTGCTGATTTTATTTTGAAATTACATGCCACATCTAAAGAACACATTGAGAAGATGACCGAAAAGTATAAAATTGCCCCTAGTAAGGGTAGGAGACATTTATCGTTTGAAATAGGCGATCTTGTTTGGTTACACTTGCGTAAAGATAGATTTCCAGATTTGATAAAGTCTAAATTGATGCCTCTAGCTGATGGTCCTTTCAAGATAGTTAAGAAAATTAATGACAATGCATACCAGCTTGAGTTGCCTGCAGATTTTGGGGTTAGCCCCACATTTAACATTTCAGATTTGAAGCCATATTTGGGAGAAGAAGAAGAGTTTGAGTCAAGGACGACTCCAATTCAAGAAGGGGAGTATGATAAGGACATCGATGACAATGATAAAGACATCCAACACTCTATCATTCCTGGACCAATCACTCGCTCCCGTGCTCGGAAGCTTAATTATGAGGTGTGTTCATTTCCTACTTTACATAATGATATGGATATGGATGGGATGATACTTATGGGTGATATTTTGACTCTGAGGAACATGGGAGAAGCACTTATAGACCAAACACAAGAGGGAGAGGCGTCACAACAATCTAATTCAGATCCCACTTCAAACTCTAATTTCGGTTCGGATTCAGTAGAGCACCCTTCATTAAAATGGGCATAACTTTATCATGCGGAGGCAGATTGAGGCGTTCTTTAAGGTGTTGGAAAGATAATGAAGATATATTTCCAATGGATCTAGTTCCAAGTCCTGATTCATCACGAAACGTTCTGTGTCATCCAAACAATTCATCAAGTGTTGTGTCACCGTTTTGGGTAACTTTGGGCCTTGTATCCGTTTGGGGCCTTAATCCCAACATTAGGCAAGACTTTCCACAAACCCTATGTATTAATACTCTGTATCCATCGTAAATTAGGGTTGATTTTTGCTTAGTTTTGAACTGCCTTGCAGATTGAACTTTGACGTTCGTCTGATTATGGAACCCCGCTTGAGACATCGATCTTTCATCTATTTGCGAGATTGTGTTTCCATGTTTTTGCTCATGTTCTCGATTCGCATGCAGGGATAAGTTTTCCTGGCGAGGTCAATCGCGTTCATGCGTGGTTGATAATCAACGGAGTCGTGGTTTAGCAATTGCGGGGTTCAGATCAGTGCTGATCAGAAGCCAGATCGCCAACATTGAGTCCTCCACCAATCGAGTTTACCCTCTCTGACGGAAGATCGGGCATCTCGTGCGCATAAACCTTACCACCACCATCTCCAACTATAGGCTCCGCCACTCCAACCGGTACTTCCGGTGATAACTAGACATAGTACTAGAAGAGCTCACTTGTAGACTGGTTAGGTGTTGGGGAATAGGGGAGCTAAGCTAGTCGGTAAATTCAAAATTTTATGCCCTAGGCCCAAGACTCATGCACGCGTGACATCATAGATTGGTACCTTCTAGTAGGAGACGAGCTAGTTGCAGTGAAAGAAGATGTTGGAGCAGCCCATCAAGCCTCTCCTCACTTCATCCTTACCGTCCTTCGCCGATCCGATCGATGAATATGACATAGTTGTTCACATGTAGATGTCCACAAGCATCTCTATTGTAACAACGCCTCCACGAAGTCCACACGTATAGGGACGGAGTACCTCCCACGACAGCGTACTTGACCTCAATGTTTGAGATCAAAAAGGAAGGAGAGGACTCTTGGGTGGCTAGGTCTAATCTAGGCTTATTGATTGTTCCAAGATGTCCTCCTCCTCCTCTCCTTTTATAGGGCTGAGAGCCCCCTAGTCATCCTCATCCCGAAACCCTAAAAACTATAACAGATCCAATCTATTTTCCCACGTCAGAACTTCTGACCCTAGATCGGAACTTCCAACAGGATATTTAGGTCTCACGATACAGTACGACACACAACACATCCAATATGTTATCGCCCACCTCAGAACTTCTGATACCATATCGGAACTTCCGATCAGTACAAAATTCCCCGATTTCGAATCGGAACTTTTAGCTCGTCGAAACATCTGATACCATATCGGAACTTACGAAGCAATATTTGCTCTCTATATCGAGACCAGGAAATAACCGGAACTTCTGATCCATAGAATTTTCTTAGGCATAACCTTCAATCTCCCACTCTCACAAGAATTAATTCTTTGAAGGTTTTAATCAATCACCTTAAGTGTGTGACCCGATAGGTTCATACACTAACGGTTGTTTACCGAAAACCGTTTCCGACTCACTGATCAATAGCGGTACCTAGCAGCACATATTGACCCTCGAAAGCGTACACAATCAAATTTTCATGAACCTTGATATACGCAAGCACTTGTCCCTTTACCACGCGTCGTTAGTCAAGCTCGAGGCGAGATACGTGCCACCCTTGTTGGTTAACTTGATATTTTTCACTCGATGAAGTATCGGATTCAAATCATGACTAACTCCATAGTCATAGTGGCATGGCCATGCACTTTTTCAATCCAATACCTTGAGGGGCCCAGAGATGACTCTCCCATTATTAGGAGGGGTAATTCCATCTTGACCGCTCACATCCCAAGACATGTTTCACAACACACATGAAAACAACCCTTATTACTACCCTGTTACGGAATAGCGTTAGGAAGCATCTAAGTGTGTCACTACGCATTCTGAAATCAAATGACGATCTCAGGTCCAAGGACTCTACAGGTACACCATTTGAGATGACAACTGTTGGCACATTACAATAACAATCCCAGTAGTATCTCAAGTGGGTCTATCCAACACCATGTTCACCAACATGTGTCCATATCACTGATTTGACATCTCTATGTCTATGATCTATGAAACACAATCATCAATTAGTCATATATACTAATCCATGTATCATCATTGTCCCACATGATGATAATATTAGGGACCCTTTTGAACAACATCGTCATAAAACAAATAGTTTCACATAACAAGTCATACTCATTAATTAAATGCAAATGATATTTATTCAAGGAACAAGATAACAATTATTCTCATACATTAGCATAGACTCTACTAGCATCTTCCACAAACACATGAGTCACTCACGCAAGTATCTAATACCCATGGAGCTCATATGCGCCTCATGCTTGGGCTGTGGAAGAGGCTTCGTCAACGGATCTGTCATGTTCAAATTCATGTGCACCTTACAAATCTTCACATCACCCCTCTCATTGATCTCGCGGATAAAATGATATCGCCGAAGTATATGTTTGGATTTCTGGTGCGATCTAGGCTCCTTGGCTTACGCAATGGCACCACTATTGTCACAATAGAGGTCCACTGGCCTAGACGCACTAGGAACAACACCCAGCTCAAAAACAAACTTTCTAATCCAAATGTCCTCCTTCGTAGCTTCTGAAGCAATGATATACTCAACTTCTGTTATAGAATCGGCCATCGTCTCTTGCTTGGAACTCTTCCAACTCACCGCGCCTCCATTGAGGCGAAACACAAAACTAGATTGCAATCAAGAATCATCTTTATCGGTTTGAAAGCTAGCATCCGTGTAACCACTTACAACGAGCTCCTCTTCACCACCGCATACCAGGAACATTTCCTCAGTCCTTCTCAAGTACTTGAGGATACTCTTTACTAAGCCTAGTGACTTTCGATTGGAACCTGCTCACAACACTCAGAGCATATGATACATATGGGCATGTACATAACATGGCATACATGATGGATCCAATTGTGGAGGCCTACGAGATCGCACTCATCTTTTCCAGCTCATCAGGTGTCGTAGCACACTGAGTCTTACTAAGATAAATACCATGTGACATTGGCAGATAACCATTCTTAGAATTCTGCATTTTGAAATGTTTCAAAACCTTATCAATGTACATACTTTGGCTTAATCCAATTAACTGTTTTGATCTATCTCTATGGATCTTTATACCAAAATGTATGCTTCTTCTCCAAGATCTTTCATCAAAAAACTATTTTTCAGTGAACTCTTGATAGCATTCAACAAAGGAATGTCATTTCTGATCAACAATATGGTATCCACATATAAGACCAGAAACACAAGTGAGCTCCCACTAGCCTTATTGTAAACACAAGGTTCTTCTTCATTCTTGATGAAACCAAACCCTTTGACTACCTCATCAAAATGAAGATTCCAACACCGAGAAGCTTGCTTCAATCCATAAATGGACTTTAGCAACTTACAAACTTTTCCATCATTCCTCGGACCATAAGGACCTTTAGGACGTGTCATGTACGCATCCTCACTTAGGTTTCCATTTAGGAAAGCCTTCTTGACATCCATTTGTCATATCTCATAATCATAAAATGCGGCAATAGCTAGGATGATCTGAATAGACTTGAGCATAGCGATGAGCGAAAATGTTTCATCATAATCAACACCTTAAATCTGTCTGAAACCCTTTGCCACCAATCGTGCCTAATAGATGTGAAAATTTCCATCAACGTCTATATTTTTCTTGAAGATCCATTTATACTCAATGGTTTTTACACCATCGGGTGGATCAGCCAAGTTCTAAACATGGTTAACTCGCATGGCCTCCAACTCGGACCTAATGGCTCCAAGCCATTTCTTAGAATTTGATCCCATCACTGCTTCCGCATAGGTCTTGGGCTCATCGTTGTCCAACAACAACACGTCGCGATGCCCAGTGGTCAAGAACATGTACCTCTCTAGCGCAAGGACTACTCTCCTAGACCTTCGTTGGGCTAATGCATCTACAACAGGATCTGCAACAGTTTGCGCCTCCTGTTCTGGTTCAATGGGATCTGGAACACTTTCCAGTGTCTCTCGAACCTCTTAGACATGCACAGTCCTCCCACTAACTCCTTTTCAGAGAAACTTTTTCTCAAGGAACACACCATTTCGAGTGACAAACACTTTGCCCTCCTCTCTATTATAGAAATAGTATCCTTTGGTTTCCCTAGGATACCCCACAAAGAAGCACTTGTCAGACTTAGGACTAAGCTTGTCAGACGTCATACGTTTGACATACGCCTCACATCCCCAAATCTTTATAAAATACAAACTGGGACGCCTCCTAGACCACATCTCATATGGCATCTTACCTACTGACTTAGATAGAACTCTATTAACCGTGAAAGATGTTGTTTCTAGAGCGTGACCCCAAAAGGATAATGGAAGATCAATGTGACTCATCATGGACCACACCATATCCAAAAAGTGTGTTTTCTCCGCTCAGAGACCCCATTCCATTGAGGCATGCCGGGTGGAGTCAGTTGTGGCACAATTCCACACTGCTTCAGATGATCACTAAACTCATGAATCAAATATTCACCCCCACAGTTCAATCGTAGAAATTTAATTGTCTTGCTCGTATGATTTTGTACCTCATTCTACAACTCCTTGAACTTTTCAAAGGATTCCCACTTATGCCTCATCAAGTAGACATAGTCATATCTACTAAAGTCGTCGATAAAAGTAATAAAGTACTAAAATCCTTTCCTAGCTGTATGACTCATTAGACCGCACACATCAGTATGTACTATGGCCAATATCTCACTCGCCCTCTCACTCTGTCTAGTGAAAGGCGTCTTTGTCATTTTGCCAAGTAAGCAAGATTTGCATGTGTCATATGATTCAAAATCAAATGACTCCAAAGTCCATCACTATAGAGCTTCTACACGTGCTTCTCATTTATATGATCCAAACGACAATGCCAGATGTAGGTGGGATTCAAATCATTGAGTCGTTGTTTCTTAGTACTAATGTTATAAACGTGTGCATCGTCAAGACTCAGAATATACAATCCATTCACTAATGGACAAACACCATAGAGCATGTCATTCGAAAATATTGAACAACTCTTGTTCTTTATTACGAATCCAAAATCATCTTCCTCTAAACATGAAGAAAAGATAATGTTTCTTCCTAAGGTGGGAATGAAATAACAATTATTTAACTCCAAAACTAATCCTGACGGTAGCGACAATGAATAAACGCCGACGGCCAACGCTGTAACCTTTGCACCATTCCCGATGTGGATATCCAGCTCGCCACTTGCACACTTTCTTACTCTACTCAGCCCCTACAATGATTTGCAAGTATGAATCATCGATCCGGTATAAAATACCCATGAATTATTTAGACGAGTAGCAAGATTAATTTCACTAACATTAATACCTGAAGCGGAAGTCCCACTTTCCTTCTTGTTCTTCTGCTCTTCCAGGTATACCTTGCAATTGCGCTTCCAATGCCCAGGCTTGTGGCAATGGTGGCACACATCAGAGTTGAAAGGACAAGGCCTAGACTTTCTAGTCAGTTTAGACTTCGCACTAGAGATCGCATCTGTAGTCTTAGCCTTTTTTCTCCTCCTCATTTTTCCCTCGTTCTGAACAACCATCACATGGTTCAGAGTCTTCCTGATACTCTCTTCAACAGATTTCAGCATCCCATGCAACTCAACTAATGTCTTCTCCAGTCCAACCATGTTATAATTCATGATGAATGACTCAAAGCTCAATGGGAGCGACTGGATAATGACATCAATAGTGAGGTATGGATCCAGTGGAGTGCCCAGTGTCTCTAGAGTCTCTACACAACCAATCATCTTGATCATGTGAGGGCTCACTAGACTCCCTTCAGCTAGCCTGCTACCAAACAAGCATTTAGACACATTGTATCTTTCTGCCCTTGCTTGGTCCTGAAACATGCCCTTAAGACCTGTGATCATATCATAAGCATCACGTTCCTCATATTGTTTCTGAAACTGAGAGGACATGTAGGAAAGCATCAACAGCTGACATCCACGAAATCACTAGCAAGCTTCTCATAAGCACACTTATCTGCTGCAGAAGCATCCTCTCCTGGTTCATCAGGGTGAGGTTTCTCCAGAACATAGTCATTTTTCTCTTGTTTGAGAACAATTCTCAAATTTAGATACTAATCCATATAGTTTGTTCCAGACAATTTATCTCGTTCAAGAATAGATCACAAATTAAAACCTGGAGTGCTCTTAACAGTAGACATAGTAGGTGCCATAATCTACAAAAGATTAAATGTGAGGTTTAGCACTATGCAATGTTTATCTTCTATCCAATAAAAGATGTTCCACTATCTAAACCAGTCACTTTCCCTCTCATGACTAATAGTGGCGCAAGATCCATGGTCATGCTATATCCTAGTGAACTTTGGAATCACTGCTAGAAGCTAGTTGACATAGGTAAGCAATTCCTTGCTAATGATATCGTATGTGACTCTTGTCATTGGAGAAGCATCCAATGCTCGACCCCAACTCCTATGCTCCAAGGCCCAAAACCGTTTTGATAGCCTTGTCAAGTGAACCAACACTATGCGTGCAGAAGTCCGACTTCTGCCCCAATTGGTCGAGATAAAAGATAGCACCCTGCTTTGGCAGACCCACTATCGATGAGCCTGAACCTTGGTGGGTTCAGCTATTGGGAAGAGCATCGACACTTAATTTTCTGAGGGAAAACTATTCTAGCATCGTAACGTCCCTAGCGCACACGAAACATGCAAGAATAGAATAATAAGAACATAAGAAAGCATCACAGGCAATCATATTAACTGTGACATAGCATGGCCTTTTTCTCATGGCTATCTCTCCCATCATCGAGTGCGTGCTCCCGGTCTCCATGAAGAGTACTAGTCCATCTCGCATAGTCTATACTAATTACATGGGCCGAAGCACCGTAGAAATGACATGCAAGCCGTAATAAATTTTACATCAGCCTTGGGCTATAAATAACCATGACTCGTAGGCCATATTTAATTTACATTCATTGCATGCATCTCATACATCACATTTATCCAAGGCCATGTCAGTCACATCATTCTCTGCAAAACAAAGTTAGGCGAGCAATCTACAAGTGACTAGATTCTAGATCTAAAAAACCCGGGTCAATAGGATCGGTTTTTCAAAATCGCGCAGGTCGGAACTTCCGATCTAGCATCAGAACTTCCGATCCCTCGAAACTTCTGATCAATATCAAAATCTCGCATCGCAACAATTTCCTTATGTATCGAATCATTATTCGATATTGGAATATCCGATCACTATCGGAACTTTCGATCCACCATCAGAACTTCCAATCACATCAGAACTTCTGATCTGCCAGGTACAGAAACAGATCTAATATGTTTTTCCATCATGATCTCCATACATGAAGGATCCAGATCGAACACTACGCACGTAGGCTCTGATACCACTATTAGGGAATAGGGGAGCTACGCTAGCCGACAAATTCAAAATTTTATGCCCTAGGCCCAAGACTCATGGGCGTGTGAGATCATAGACCAGTACCTTCTAGCACGAGACGTGCTAGGTGCAATGGAAGAAGATGTTGGAGTAGCGTGTCAAGCCTCTCCTCAGTTCATCCATGTCGTCCTTCGCCGATCCGATCGATGAAGACGATGTAGTCGTTCGCAAGTAGATATCCACAAGTGTCGTTATTGGAACAACGCCACCACGGAGTCCACACGTACAGGGATAGAGTACCTCCAACGGCAGCGTGCTAGCACCGCACGTGAGATATGAGGATCCTTGACCTCAACGTTTGAGATCAAAAAAGGAAGGAGAGAACTCTTGGGTGGCTAGGTCTAATCTAGTCTTATTGATTGTTCCAAGACGTACTCCTCTCCTTTTATAGGGTTGAGAGCCCCCTAGTCATCCTCATCCTGAAACCCTAAAAACCGTAATAGATCCAATCGGTTTTCCTACGTCGGAACTTTTGATCCTGGATCAGAACTTCTGACATGGTATTTAGGTATCTCAATATAATACGACACACAACACATCCAATTTATTATCACCCACCTCAGAACTTCCGATACCATATCGGAACTTCCGATCAGTACAAAATTCCTCGATTCCGAATCGGAACTTTTTGCTCGTCGGAACTTCCGAATAAACATTTTCTCTCTGTATCGAGACTAGAAAATAACTGGAACTTCCGATACTTCCTACCGGAACTTCCAATCCATAGAATTTTCTTGGGCATAACCTTCATTAGGGTGATCTATATTTATGTACTTTTGATCCGCTCCTGAGTGTGAAATGCTATGATGTAATTCTTGGGTGTTGGCTCTTATGGTTCTTTTCGATGTATGACTTGTGGGATGGATGGATTATGCAAACCATGATTATTTAATGCTTATGTTATAATTTAATGTTTGTTGTCCATATGTTAATTAATAGGTGCAAACCCAACCTTTACTTAGTCACTTAGTCAAATTGCTTACCTCTTTTCTCATGTCATACGACTAATTTTCGTGCTATCTCAAACATGATGGCTAACCTACGATCAATAGATGAAGTTCTCACTGCGGTCGTAGCAAGACAATAGCCCGCAAATAATCCACCTCATCCTAGACAGCCTAATCCCGAGCACTCAAGATCATCAGATGAGGTTAGCGGTAGTCAAGGAGGAAGTGCAAGTGGAGGACAATCAGGAGAACCAACTATTTCCCAAGTTTTTGCAATGCAAAACTGCCTCTTTGAAAAGTTGATACAAAACACTGAGAATATGGGTGCTACCCTCATCCAAAATGAATATCAAGCTCAATCCAAGTTAGGGGAAATGCAATGCACCCACCCACCACACTTCTCCGCGGCGGCTGATCCATTGGACATCGATGATTAGCTTCGTGATATTGAACGTAAGCTGAACCTTTGTCACTGTAATGATGAGGAGAAGGCAGCATATGCTGCTTATTACCTTCAAAGTGTAACAACGGTGTGGTGGGAGAGTTACAAAGTCGTTCTTCCACCTAGTGAACCCATCACTTGGAAAGTCTTTAAAGAGACATTTTACTTCACCCACATCCCGGCGGGAATCATGGATATTAAAATAAAGGAGTTCCATAGTCTAAAACAAGACAATATATCCATCATGGACTTCCTCCAAGTTCAACTATCTTTCTCGGTATGTGACCGGAGAAATTCCAAATGAAGCAAGAAGGGTGACTCTATGCCGAGAATGTCTCAACCTAAAATTGAACCATGCCCTTTCCTCTAATGACATCCATGACATGAAGACCTTAGTAGACAAAGCTATGCGAGTTGAATAAAGTGTAAATGAGGTGATTGAGAGCCACAAGCGAAGGTGTCTTGCACAAAAATCTGCTAGCAGTGGCTCATCCCGACCGCATATTTGGCAACCTTTCGGCCCTCATCCTTCACCACCATCACCTCCAAGGCCACAAGTGAAAGTACCTCATCCCCAACTAGTAGTAGCTCAACCACACAACTTTGTAGTGCCACCCAATACTCAAAACAAAGCTACAAATGTGAACTGCTTTAATTGTGGGATCCTCAAACACTTCTCTAACCGCTGCCCTTATCTGAAGAAATTAATACCAACCCTACCACCACTAGTGAACCAACAACAACCTCATGTTCTGACTCATGACTGTGTTGTGCAGTAAGGAGGTCGCACCGGCCCCAAGCCTAGGCAAGGTTTTGGTCATGGTTGTCTCAATCACATGACCACCGAGGAAGCCGGTAACGCACCTGATGTGGTGTTGGGTATGTTCTTCATTCATTTAGCTCCTACTATGGTTTCATTTGATTCTGGAGCATCTCATTCATTCATATCTACTAAATTTGTTGATCAACAAAATATTAAATCCCACTTATTACACAAAGCCATGTTGATTCAATCACCGGGGATTACACTTAGAACCGAACATATATGCCTAGGAGTTGGTATAATAATCAAAGGGATAGAATTCAAGGCTGATCTTATCCGAATAAATTCATAAGGCCTAGATGTCATCCTTGGTATGGATTGGCTATCCAAACACAAAGGAAAAATCGATTGTGCCAATAGATCCATTTCCTTAGTGAATACCGATGGAAAAATCATTCACTTTGCATCCAATTGTGCCTCCACCTCACCACAGCCCTGATTTCATTCTCTCTCTATCCTAGAGTAAAAATGTGTAATATTTTTTGTGAGTATCTAAATCTCTTTCCCGATGAATTGCAAGGAATACCACCCGATCATGACAATGAGTTTGTAATCAATTTACTACCTGAAACTGCTCCTATTTCCAAAATACCCTATCGTATGCCACCTAGTGACTTAGTGGAGCTTAAGAAGTAACTAAATGAGCAATTAGGAAAAGGTTTTATTTGCCCTAGCTCATCTCCATGGGGCTGTCCAGTATTGTTCCTACCAAAGAAAGACAGCACCACACACATGTATGTAGATTATCGTCCTTTAAATGAAGTCACCATCCAAAATAAATATCCTCTTCCTAGGATAGATGATCTCTTTGATCAAATGACTTGTGCACGAGTATTTTCCAAGATTAATCTAAGACTAGGTTACTTCCAACTCAAAAATTGACTAGAAGACATATCAAAAACTGCATTCACCACACGCTATGGTTTATTTGAATACACCATGTTTCTTTCGGACTAACCAATGCTCCTGCTACTTTCATGAACCTTATGAACAAGATATTCATGGAGTATTTGGATAAATTTGTGGTGCTGTTCGTCGGTGATATTCTCATCTATTCCAACAATGAAGAAGAGCATGCACAACACTTGTGAATGGTGCTTGACAAACTTCATGAACATCGGTTGTATGCAAAGTTTTCTAAATGTGAGTTTTGGTTGAAGGAAGTTGCATTGCTAGGCCATGTACTCTTTGAAGGTGAATTTTCCATAGACCCGAGCAGGGTGGAATGAAGTTTTCTTGGTCTAGCCGGTTACTACCGCCGGTTTATCAAGAACTTCTCCAAAATCTCTAGGCTAATGACTCAACCTATGAAAAAGGAAAAAAGTTTGAGTGGTCGGTGGATTGTGAAACAAGCTTCCAAGAGTTAAAGAAAAGACTAACAACAGCCCTAGTGTTGGTGTTTCCCAATATTCACAAGAGCTTTGATACCTATTATGATGCATCACACCATGGCCTCGGATGTGTGTTGATGCAAGAGGGAAAATGGTGGCATATGCCTCACTTCAGTTGTGGCCTCATGAAATCAATTATCCAACTCATGACTTGGAATTGGCAGTCGTGATTCATGCCTTAAAATTGTGGTGCCACTTCTTGATCAAAAATCGATGTGAAATTTATACCGATCACAAGATTTTGAAGTACTTATTCACTCAACCCGATCTAAATTTGAGGCAAAGGAGATAGCTTGAGATAATCAAATATTATGACATTGGCAATCATTACTACCTAGGAAGGGCCAATGTTGTAGCTGATGCTCTTGGTAGAAAACTTCATCATATCACTACTTCCTTCTTGGCGAACCAACTGGTGTTGCATAAAGAATTTTTGACACTCAACCTAGAAATGGTTTAGGAGGGTTTTATTGCAGCCCTAGAATTGCAACCAACTCTTGAATCTTAGATCAAGGTTGCCCAACTCACCGATGAGCGAGCAGCTGAAGTCAGGACTCAATTAAAAGAAGATATCCCTTTTAGTTTCTATGAAAGTTTTGATGAAATCATCATGCATGGACAACAACTCCATGTCTCAAATGATCCTAAAGTTATAGAGCTAATCCTCAAGGAAGCACATGAAACTCCACTATCTATCCATCTTGGTTGCACTAAAATATACCAAGATCTTCGCACGAGATATTGGTGGCCTAGCATGAGGCGCGACATTGCTGCTTATATTGCTATATGTGATGTGTGCCAACTCATTAAGGCAGAACACCAATGACTAGCAGGGTTACTCCAACCTTTGAAAATACCCGAGTGGAAGTTTGATGAGGTTGGGATGGACTTCATCATCGGCCTACCGAAGACGTCGAATGAGCATGACTTTATATGGGTTATAGTCAACCATCTAACAAAGGTGGTCCATTTTATTTCGGTGCACATGACATATGGTGGAGCAAAGTTTGTTGAACCCTATATGATCCATATTGTTCGCTTGCATGGAGTACCAAAGGTGATCATTGTTGACACTAAAATCTGACGATCAAAGCACCAAACACACTGACGTCGATTCGACGATCCAAAAGTGTGTGGATACTTAGAGATAACCCCTAAGCGTAACACGGCGCCGACGTCACGTTCTAACGACCCTAGATAGTGACAAGGAAGGGTGGAGTCGCCAGGCAATTAAACAATAATAAATATTATTCAATTAACCAAGTTGTACATGAAAATACCCAACCGGGCAATTTAGGGCCGGTTGGACCGAAGTTCAATTGGCTGTCATACCGGCCTAGGCAAGTCGGTCGATCAGATCGATGCTAAGCCACCGGTGTAGGGTCTAGTTGAAGCGAGCCTTCGGCGTACTCTATGAAGTGTGACCGGAGGGGTCTCTGGCCTTCAGTCTCTAGTCGATCAGACTGAAGGGCAAACCCCGGTCAGACCAGACAATGTTTGAAGGGGGTCTAAAGGGGTACTCTGGCGCCGGTGAGAGGCATTCCCGAGTCCTCCTGTGAAGCCCGGCCAGATCATCTGTATGTCACCGGTCAGACCAACGGCCTCTGGGATTTGGTCTTCGTGGTTCCGGCGACCATCTTACCATGGACAACTTGCAACCAAAGTTCTTGGAAAAGAAAATGAGATGAAAACACTACAAAAACTCCAAGAGATTAAAGGCAATTCGGCCAAGAGACCAAATTACCGATAAAAACCGATAAAACTATAGAAATTTGTTACGTGGATGAAATGGATGATTCACAAGTGAATCAACAAGGCTTACTGTGATTACGAAGCGGTAGACGGAGAGTTTACAATGCAAACTCACAAGATGTACACGCTAAACTAATCCTAGGGCAAGGAAAGTAAATTGAAAGGTAAAAGTGTGATTCAAGGTAAAATAATAGATTGGATCTATTAGGGTTTCGGGGGGAGATCCTTGAATTGGCCTTGCCCCTATATTTATAGGGGTTGGACATGACGTGTCTGGGCTCTAATTTGGCCTAAATACTAGTCCAAGTTGTTAAAAATTAATTAGAGATAAAATCTACCCGAAATCAATTAATCTGACTCAGATTTAGATTAATGCGGTCAGACCGACCTTATAGGGGTGGTCAGACCAAAGTGGGCCGGTCAGACTGGCCTGTGCCAGAACTTGTCATATTTTTGGTCCAAATTACCAATTTTGACTTTTTGACAATTTTGACCATTAATGCCATTTTTTGCTATCAACAATCATCTCAGATTGTGGTCCACAATTTACTTCTCGATTTTGGGAGAGCTTTCATGACCTACATGGAACCCATTTGTTCTTTAGCACAACCTTTCATCCTCAATCTAGAGGCAAAATAGAGTGTATCAATCAAATTTTAGAGGATATGCTAAGAGCTTGTGTGCTAACCTATGGTACTAATGGGGAGAAATGTTTAGTGTTCACTGAGTTTTCCTACAACAATTGTTATAAATCAAGCCTTTGAATGTCACCGTTTGAAGCTCTTTATGGGAGAAAATGTAGGACACTATTGTATTGGTCTGAAGTAGGCGAAAGGAAATTCTTTGGACAAGCTCTCATCAAAGAGGCCGAGGGAAATGTTGAGTTAATCTGAAAACAGTTGAAAGAGGCGCAATCACAACAGAAGAGGTATGCCGACAATCATTGTCATGAACTAAGCTTTTAAGTGGGTGACTTTGTTTATCTCAAGGTTTCACCGTTGTGAGTCATTCACCGTTTCTGAGTGCACGACAAGTTAGCTCTTCGATACATTGGGCCATACGAAGTCATCACTCTAAGGGGACATGTAGCATAATAATTGGAGCTACCGGCACAAGTCTCAGATGTACATGATGTCTTCCATGTATCTCAGCTCAATAAGTGTCTTTGAGTTCCTACAGAACTCACTCCATTGGAGGATATCGACCTACATCCTGATTTATCATACCATGTGTATCCAATCTGTATTATTGAAGAATGTGAGCGTCACACTCGTAACCACACCATCAAGATTATCAAGGTTCAGTGGAGCAACCACACTATTGACGAAGTGACATGGGAGCGAGAGAATCATCTTAGAGTCGAGTTTCCAAATTTCTTCTCCTAATCCAACGAATCTCAGGTACGAGATTCAACTTAAGGGGGTAGGGTTGTAACATATACAAAATTATAAAACTAAAAAAATGCATGAAAAATAATCAATGAGAATTTCCCCTATATTTTAAATTTATTTTGATTGTTTTTGGAGTCTTACATGCATGAAACAAATGCATTCATATGCATCGAGAATAATAGAAGATTTTGTGTGAATAATATATTACCCCAATAATTCAATAAAAATTATATAAAATATATTACCTAACTAATGTTCTCCTATAAAAATTTCAGTAATTTTGGACTTAGTTTGATAGCCCAAATCAACACAACATTACAGCTTAAAATCTGTAAATAAGCTTGTTGTATAGCCTAATTTGAAAATTTACCAAGAACAAATCATAGCTGTGATGGCATTGAAAATTGGTAAGTATATACATAAAAACATCCTCTTCCATAAGTAAAATATTCAAATTTTTTAGGAATGTGCAGCACTAAGTTCTGACTCACCCAAAACACCTAAGTGACCAAAAACTGCACACTAACAGTCCTCATTTGCTCCTCCTCTCACTGCTTCTGGGCCACCCTATACCTGAGACATACCCGTCATCCACACTTGATAGAAATACAACACAGTCTAAGGCTAGACAACCCACCGAAATAGCAAGGTATTTCCACAAATAACTTCCATGCATGGGTGACACGTGTCCTAGCAATGCCACGCGTTCAACGTTCTCAAAACTTGTATTTAACTTTTCCGACCAAGTCACCTGACCTCCTTCTTCCTCCCAGTGTCCAACTGAGTAGTGGAGAGGTCCTGAGCTTCTTTATTCATCCACTTTTCTCTCACCGGCCACGAGGAAGATGATGAAGTCGACTCACCGACGAGCATCGAATAGCCAATGTAGCTTACGCTCCCTCCTCACCAATGCATTTTGTTCATTTTTGTTTTGGGGCTCATCTTCATCCAACCATTGCAGCAATAGGAACACCGATGAGCTCTAGCACATTATAGAGTGCAGTTAGGATGCGTTCCTGGCGTCGTGCTCACGTTACGGCCACCTCGGTCCACTCCAAGCCGAGTCATCGTACCATCAACTTTGCCTTTATAGAAGTACAAATACCCCTCAAGTAGATCGGACAAAAATATGTAGCTAGTAAGGAGATTAGGGTCTTCTTCCTCATCTCCGGTGCCATGCCTTCACAATAAATTTCTCCCTCTCCGGTGAGATTTAATATGATTCCCCGCACTCACACCATGTGTGAGATTCCATCTTGTGCATGCACTAATTTTGTGATCCCTTTACTAGTTTGTGTTGTCCACGGTGAATCGAAAACCTTCAAATCACCTCATCGTTGTCGGCACAACTCCGACCATCTCAAGGTACACCACAACCACCATTAGATTCACCTCGGTTTTCTAGTTCCATTCCCATGGTTAGCACACTAAGATATACAATTTTAAATTGTCATTGGAAAAAACCTCTAGTATTCCTCCTTTGTTTGGGTAGGCTGGAGGTAGAAGAAGGACATGCATATAAATTGCATAGATCTTTAGGTCTATTTTAGAAATAAAAGACTGAAACTTAGAAAATTCACAAAAAAATCATCCGAACTCCAAATGGGTTGAAACTAATTTTTTTTTGTTTCATAAAAATGTTCTATACAATCTAGTAAACTCAAAAGTGGATAAATTTCACCCATAATAGTAGTTTATATAAATAAGCTACTATAATCATATTATATGTATATAAACTTTAACGTTTAATGACTTTATCCTGCTTAACCTAAAAATAGAAATAATTTTACCTAAATTAATATAGAATTCAATGTCCCTTGTTGTATAAATAGCATGAAATTTTAGCATATTTTATTTTTGATGTTATTTGGAGTTAGTTGAGTTGCGTGTTTATATTGTTAGACGAAAAATTGATTGTCAATGAAGAGCTTGTTTCAGATCAAGGGGGAGTTGAGGAAATGACTGAGAAAGGCAAGAACCTATTCATACCTCCTTTGAACATGTTGTATCATATATATATTATAAACACTTTTACTTATGATTTATATAGTTACATGTGATGATTTATAAATATGGGTATCGGTAGAGTTATCCTAATTGTTGCATTTCCTGCCTTGTTAAATTGATCCCCTTACCCTTGTATTCCTAGGACTTGGGTTAGATTATGTTCAAATACAAATTGGGTATATCCGAGCTACTATTATACTTATTGCTTAGCCATGCTTAGAAATTATGACGGGTACAACAACATAACATTCACCCTTTTAATTTAGCTACTTAAAGTGTTATGCAAAGGGGTTCCTTTGTTATATATATATATATATATATATATATATATATATGAGGATGAGAACTAAAAATGAATTATGCTAAGACTTAGGTGGCAAGTGGTGTGCATATGGTGGTAGTTGTGCACTGGTAGGGGGAGTGTTCGCCCGAGTCAATTAAGGACCGAACTATGTGTCATCAACTAAGAATCATGGTGCAACCACATGTGTTATTTATGGGGTGACCTTAGTTATGAAGTTGTTTATTGTTCTTCCTTACATTAGGAGGTTATAGTAGTAGGAGCTACCCATGTATGGGCCTCTAAGCATATCCTATACAATGGTTTAAGTGCCTCATTGAGTGAACATATTTATTCATCTCACAGCGCTAGGACTAGCGAGGGCCCCCTGGACTAGTGAACATATTTATTCATCTCACAGCGCTAGGACTAGCGAGGGCCCCCTGGACTAGTGGCACTGGGGTTGATCCTATTGTGGATAAACACTTTTCGGTCTCATGCAAGGTTAGACTTTGGGCAATAAAATAACTTTGTCATGAACTAGTAGATAATGGGTATCAAATGGTATCGCGTGACATGGTATACATGGTTACCATCTTGTGTCATGTGGGTAAAGTGCACAATCTCTGCAGAGTGTTAAAACTAATCGATTAGTTGTGCTCACATTCATGAGCGGCTTGGTGAAATGATATTAGTATAGAGTTGGAGAATTGCAAAGGAAATGGTAAAATCGGGTATGGTGGTAAATGTTGTTTATCTCTCTTAGTTATGATGGCCGAGAATGAAATGTTTACTTGTTGCCATGGAGGGCACAAGTATGATATCATAATATTATATATGTGCTAGTACTATCATTTATAAATCTTTTTGCAACTTACTACTATTTACTATTATGAACCGAACCTTGCTTTATGCTGGAAAAAAACTACAAATACATCCCTCTTCGATCTCGGCTTGCATTTAGAAATATATATTCACAAGGTGTGGGTATGTGTTTGCCAATACGTTTATGTATTGACCCACCTCGTGTGGATGTTCTTTTAGATTTTAATGTAGGGAGCGATATGTCTAGCGACAAGTACTTCGCATCTGTTTTCGGGGATTTGGATGATGGCTCTTTCTAGGATAGTTCCTAGACGGCTGCATGTGTGGTCTTGGTAGATGGGCATACCTAGAAACTTTTGTTCTTTTACTATTCTTTCTGTTGTGTTTGAAATATTTTATTTATTCGGTCGACCCCATATTTGATATATGACCTATGTACCATTTAGTTATGAACATTGTTATCTATTTATGTATGTGTGTTGGTGTCATTTTTGGCCTCATGCATGGCCTGGAAGATCTTCTCAACTCTAGTGCAGATCCTAAATTATCGGGGTTCTGAGTGTGTCAATCAGTTTGACCCTACAACTGATAAGGTGAAGAAAATCAGTAGTAGCAATGCCGATCAGCTATTGAGCTGATGGACACGATATATGTCGATATGCGCGTCTCGGCGAAGGGCCATCAGGAGCGATTAGGAGATCAATCGATACGCAATGCCCATGCCATTGGACCAATGGCGGGGAAAGCAGTGCGCTCTGCTCTCGAGCCGATCGGTAATCCCCGATGCCAAAGAGATGTAAAATGGAATTAAAAGCTAATGTATTAGCTTGTACTCCGATAGAATCTAAATTTAGTATACTAGAGAATATATCCATACTATTTAAATCATCATGATAGCAAGATCAGACCTAATTAAGACAGTTTCTAAATCACGAATGACTAACAATCCTTCAACATATCGAGTATACTTTATTCAGATAAATGATGTACAACATAAACCAGATACAATAAACCAAGATGTCGAACTTAACCGATGAAGCCTTGAACTAAGATACCTGATCTACATCGATTTAAGAGATCGTAACGATGCAACCTCAAACCTAGCTAATACACCAAGATAAACCAGTGATTATACTGATCGAACCGTCATCACAAGAGATTGAAGCGATGCAGCTTTGAATGACACCAACTTAGTTGATATAATCACCGGGTGGCAGAACTCACCTCTTTAGTAGAGATCGAGACGATGCAGCCTAGTTCTGAGTGCTAAGCCCCGCCAGAATTAAACCTTGAATTAACAAGAGTGGTGATGCATCGAGAATAGTTTTGTGGTTGTAGTTGTGTGTTTTTCTAATCTACCTACTAGATACATATTTATAGTCCGGAGACTTGCCGTCCACTACAATTGTAACCGATTCTGTTTTCATCTCTATCTTTATCTTTATAGGCTCCTCCATATCCGGTCATGTACAATGGACATACTCCTTTGACCAACTTTGACCGGACCTCTTTGACTTCTGCTGACCGTACCAGGTCCTTACTAGGCTTGGCCCTTAACCAAATTATGTTGTGAAAATGTGTATGTTGTATGGATGTGATGACAAGGTTGTGAATTCGCACAATATTATTTTTGGAATCCTCGGAATCTCTTTCCATACCTACTCCCTTTCCTTCTCCGAATTCAGAGTCCATGACTGAATCCCACCATCAATTTCAGCCCTAGCCTCACGAACCTGAGCCTGTGCCGTGCGTTTTTGCTGTGTCGCCGCCCACCCTCATCGCCGTGAACGAGAACTTCCCAGGAGGTCACCTCCCACCATTAATTTCAACCCTAGCCTCACGAACTCGAGCTTGTGCCATGCATTTTTGCTCTGCCGCCGCCCACCCTCATCGCCGTGAACGAGAAATTCCCAGGGGGTTACCCATCTTGGTACTACTCCTGACGAGAACTTCTCAGGAGGTCACCTCCCACCATCAATTTCAGCTCTAGCCTCACGAACCCGAGCATGTGCCCACCCTCATTGCCGTGAACGAGAAATTCCCATAATGCTGACGAGATTTGGTGCCAACTAAATCACATGTCTTTCACAATCAGTGGTAACATTGTTAAGGCTAGGTTGTGATTGAGCATTTAACTCTTGTTAATAAGCTTGTCGTTAGTGCCAGACTGATCAAATGAATTGAGAATGAAAGGAAGAAGAACAATAGCAACGACAAGAACTGCACTGTTTATCTCTGAAATAAAAACTGCACCTTTCGATCTTTTTAATTGAGTGATGGCCAAAAAAGAAATGCCTTCCATTGCGTTCGGAAATGGTTCTCTACCGAACGGGGGATAAAGTATATTTTTTTCTCGTCAGATCGCGTGAAACGCGCACGGATGATGCCATTAGCTGCTGAGCAAGCCCACTACCTAACCTCTCTAGAAGCATCACCCCAGCTTGCAGTTGCGTCGTTTTTCTTCGACATCTTTTTCTCAACTTTTTCGATGCAGTCTCCCAGGTGGAAGATGCTAATTAATGGAGCTAGCCAACCGAGTTTCAGCAGCTGTTTGATCGTCGTTCATGAATTGCCAATGGTTTGATTTGGTTTGGGTTTTATAAATAGTTAGTTTCTCAGTTAGAAAACGGAAAGATAAACTAAATAAGAAATGTTGAAAGGAAATGGTTTTCAACTATAGCAGTTCTTTATCAGTATAAAATAAAAGTTTCATATTCTCATATTTCACAACTTCATGATTTGGTTAACTAATCCCTTTATCCGTCCACATGATATTATTATATTCACCGTTAATTGAGATATAAAATTATCTTTTAGTCGTTAAACTTTATGAAATTATTCTACCATAAATCTATAATTAGTCTAACTAAACAAATTTGTAGCTTTTACACGGCAGTTTTTTCATATATAACACAATTCACGACCTTTTATCTAGGCATACAACATTTTTTTAATCTATAGCTAAATAACACGCACCCTAAACGTATGTAGACCTACAGCAGAGAAGGAGCTAGCCAGGCAAAGAGAGACCAAAGAGACAAAAACAACAGTATCTATCCATCTTATCTGATCTAATCTCATCTGAGTCGCTTCTTTATTCCGGCACCCAGCGTCGTCGTCGTGCCTTTTCCCCGTTTTTCTCTGCACTTCGTATCAAGATTTCCTACTTTTCCATAAAGCGTCGGCAATCGGCATGCCATCACCTCGCTTTGATCCATCCACGCGGCGTCAACGTACCATATGCTATAGCAGGAACAAGTAAACGAAGGCCACCGTCACCGTCGTCATCGCAGTCGCTGCGTCCAATGGTGCGTGCATACGTCGATACATTAGTGATGAATTATAATGTATAGTACTGACGGACATGTTCCCCGTCACTTTTATCGTGTCAGTAAAATCTAATCATTAATGAATCTCACCGGGTGACATCTTTCAGCTGCATTATCTGAACACTTCGATCACCGGAGAATTCAGAAATTACACTGATGAATTATAACGTATGTACCCGTCACTTTAGGACGAATTGATTAATAATCTTGAAATATTTCTTTTAGACGTTGAATCATTCCATGCAGTTAAAACAAGTGGACGATGATACCATTCAGTTTCTATTAACTATGCTAATTATTTATGATTAATTAATATTAGTGGTTATTAAGTATTTTTAGCTAAAAACTAATTATAATTAGATGTTATTAGCCATAACTAGTTATTATTATGGGCATTTAATGATGAATAGTGATATCTTAAGTTATCGTTAACAATTATTATTAAATATTAATACTAATTAGCATAATTTATTGATAGTTCTAAATATAAAAATATTGTTACGTAAAATTAAATAATCTACACATAGATATAATATATATTTATAGGTAAATAAACACATGAGTGTATTGGTATAGATAACCAAACAATCTAGTTATACGGCCTCAGTCATCACCGTCTTATCTTAAATCAATCTATTTAGAATAATGTCGTACCATTTAAACGAACCAATCAATACTTAAAGCAATGCGAGCACGCGCGCCGTAAACAGTTTTGCAAAGCGTGGACACTTCAGGGGAGAGGAGCTGAGCTAGTTGCTAGGAGCATGCATGCAACATGCACTTGCACGCGCCGGTGGTCGGAGGTCGCTAATAATTTGGCAATGCGAGCTAGCATTATGGGCGATGCATCTGTATCACATGCCTTGGTCGTCTTCGTTCCCGTGAATGACAGCATGAGAGAGAGAGAGAGAGAGAGAGAGAGAGAGAGAGAGAGAGAGAGAGAGAGAGAGAGAGAGAGGCGGCGGCGAGTCGATGGAGCAGCGGCAGGCAGAGGCGACAGGTGTGCGAGGACAGTCCATGTGTGAGGAGGGAGGTGACGTTAAATGTACTTGCGCTGGAGCCCATCTTTCGAGCGAGTGGGGAGAGAATGCGTGCACGGCCGGCGGCCGTGCGTCTGCGCCGCGCCACGGCGTGGCGGGGGCCTCCTTTCCCTTCGTTGGTGCGGCCGCGCGTCAGCGGTAGCGTGACGACCGGCAGAGGAGGACGACGCGGCCGCGCCAGATACACGATCATATGTTGCCTCCTTCCTCGTGAAATCTGATTTTTTTATATATATAAATAATATTTTTACGAAATTTCAATTATAGTACACAACCTAAAAAAATAACAAAATATACATTTGTGGACTGTTGAACGGTCGACGATTCAACAATAGACAAAGCGGGAGATAAATCGGCACGGATAGGTAGTTCGACAAGCATTGCGTGATGGGAGGCCTCGCGGCGTGAGGTGGGACACAGATAGGTGGGTGACTCACACGAGGTGAGCTACAGAAAAATTAAGGGGTGTATCATTTTACGAGATACATTATATTGGACCCAAAGGTACATAAAAAGTAAAAATTTGCTAATAATAACTAAAAAATTGGACCCGATTTCGTGGGAACTCGAATCAACCCACTTGACTCTATGCCCCTAAGCGCAGCCCCTAAGCGCAAGACAACCGTGGGAAACCTGAGGTAGACGATAAGGCAAGCATGGACTGGCACAGGTAGGAGGACATCACATGACAGGTAGGCGGGTGTGACACGAAGGTGACTCACATAAGGCATGCGTGGAGCACAAGGCGACCGTGGCACACGTGAGGCAGACGACGAGGCGTGTGTGGACTGGCATAAACAGGTGGCGGACCAGCATACACGTGAGATAGGACACGGATTGGTGTGGGATCTATTGACAGATGACTCTCTCGACACTCGAAATATCGATAGAGCCCCTATCGATACTTTGACAACACTTCAAATGTTGAGATATTCAAACGTTGACATATGTTCATTTTGCTATTTTTAAGATTGTATCATTGAAATTTCATAATAAATATTATTTATAAAAAAATTCCGTAAAATCTGGGTGATCTGTTTGGGCTTCTGTCACGAGCATGTTGCTCGGCCTGACGACGAACAGTAGGAGGGCGTCGATATGGGCCAGAATGCGTGGGAGGCCATGGATTGTGCATGAATTGAAGCATGAACAGGCAAAGACTAACACTTTCCCCACAAGAAAGAAACGAATCGGCAGAGTAAACTATAAATTGTAAACTTCCTTGCACAAAGAACTGTAAACTAAACTTTAGGAGTTTTTGGAATGTACCCCATGATAAACTTTGATGAAGTTGTATATATAGGGGACAGGTCTGATCCAAGGAGATTAGTACGGACATGTTATGTTGTAATATACTTGATATCCTTACAATTTAGAGATAGCATAGAGATATAAAAGTATCCGACTGCAATCTCTTAAAAATAAAAATCGCATAGAGATATACGACGGGACCCTTAGGATCATCTAATTCTCAATAGTAGAATTGACATGTCACATGATGTAAGGTCTAAATCTCATGTCTCTGTTTCTTTGTTGACCATCAAATCTCAAATTCTGAGCTATTTCCCATACAAATCATTACCAAGAGCACACTCATTGGTGCGCTATTTCCTACACAAATCGCAAAAAAAAACACTCTCGTTGATGTACTGTTCAGTAAAACCTCAGTAATGAGTGACACCGTCTCTCACTAGCAGCCACCAAACACGCAGCAAGCAGAGTAAACTGTATTTTACTGCAGTGTGGCAGCTGACACTCTTCACAGTGTCACACACACTACACAATCCCCGATCAAACAAACAAAAAAGCTCACGCCCACACCTCCAGATGGGAAAAGACGAAGCCGTAGATTGTGCTCCTGCGCGTTGCCAGCGGCTGATCGTTGGATCGAAAAGCAGTAACCGTCTAGTTTACTAAAGTAAAACCGGTAAAAACTACAGTAGTCGGTAATTGTTAATCCTGTATATAAAATGGCAATAGGTCTATATTCATTGAGTTTGACCATCTCAAACTCATACTCGTTAGAAAAAAAAATCTCTCTATCAGATAACACATTTATACTTGCAGGTATCATTTATCCCCAAACCCATACCCATACTAGTGAAATATACTCATCGGGTACCCATACCCATCAATAGATACCACGTATAAAATATGCTAACAAATAACAATTGTGTATCTATCCTCATAAAAACGGTGTTTCACCTTATTAGATCGATCACTCATTCAGTTATAAAATCAAACTTACATATATAAACAAACTCTTAAACATAATACATCAATGATTTAACCTACAACAATAGCAACAATGATTTAAACTCCCAAAAATATAACACATCGGGTGATGGGTAACCATCGAGTAACGGATATGGATATTAAGAAACCATACTTATATTCATATACCTATTAAGTATTATTTTTTTCTTATTAATAAACTCACGCATAAACAATTTTACATGTATATCACCCATCATATTTAGGTAGTCATTTCATTCTTTACCTAGGGACGGATGGCACGGCAATGGGATGGACGTCGGTAGCCACATCTCAGTCAGTCCACTCCGGCGACGAGGGGAGCACATCGTCAAAAAGGACGCTCCTTTTTATTATGGCACCTGCACTACAGTGCACTGCAGATTTGCTGCACGCAAGGGGACGGACACTACGTCGGCCCCAGCATTCTCACTGACAGGATACGCTACTGTTTGAATGCTGATTGTTACAGTGCCAAATTGCCAATATGATGCCCCTGCGAATCTGCGATGTTTGATTTGCTAGTTTACGACATGTACGACATGTTCTATGTGGCTAACGCTAAATCTTCGTGTTCCTGTAGCATTTGTTTGAAAGATTAAAGATCTGTTTGGATTGACTAAAACTAATTATTAGTTAGTTAATAATTAGTTGGCTAATAATTAGTTTATATATGTTTGGATACTTTGAACTAACACCAGAGAAAAGAGTAAAGGGTCCCTATTAGCTCTCATTAGTCCACTTTTGTGGACTAATGGCTAACCATTAGTTAGCACATGAACTAACAATTAGTTTAGTGATTAGTTGGATTATTCGGATGAACTAAGACTAAAAATTAGCTACTGACAATTAATTCATGTGATCCAAACGGGGCCTAAATATTGTTGTATTATGACTAATAACTAAGCCGTATCAGTCTCTCTGCTAGTTTTGTAGTTATTCGTCCAAGACTTATTTTGAATTTCATGGTGAAATTAAATTTTGTGGAATATTCAATCTGTATGATATGATGGTTCAGATTTGATATCAGTAACCTATTACATACTATAGTTACTAAATCATATAGTATTTCTTACATATGTACGTGGATACGTACATTAGTCAATTAATTTCTTTTTTTTGTACTTTAGCAAATTAATTATCCATGTACTAGAACAGAAGAAATAATCAACAAACTTTTTAGGAGGACAACATACATGTATATTACTAGAAATAATCAACAAACTTTTCACGAAGACAACGTGCATGTATATTACTTTCTATAATCAGGTTGGTTAACCTATTTTATTTTTAATTAATTGTTTTAAACACAGTTAATCAACGGTACACTGGTACAGTTTAAACACACTTATTTGGTCGACCCGGCAACCGACCTTACTTTGGTACGAGACACATAAGATCTTGCCTAAAAGAAGTCATCGTCATTTTTATTCCTTAATCATCTTAGTGACATGGTTTATTTGGAAAAGCGCAACTGTGCGTACCACCTCATCTGTTCTTTTGTCATTATGATTTTTGCCCTTAATTTATGTTAAGCCTACACTGCATGTGCTTTGCTTGTAGACCGATGCAGGGCTGGGAGTTGTCTCCTTTCAAAATCCTTTATTTATTGTAAATTTATTATCTTGCTCCTTGATCTAGATCGGCTTCGTCGGTCCAGCGAAAAGAGAAAGATGTTGGAGTTGCTAACGTTTGCTAGCTGAATGGACATTGTTGCCGGCTGCAGGCCAGGACACTAGGTGAGAATTAGGCTTCGATAAGCTGAAGGATTGCTGGAGCTGGAGTGCCGGACCGTTCGTTGCTACCGGAGCGACCAATTTTGGTCGCCGGGTTCAGGTTCTGCCCGTGGCGCTGGACGCTGGCAATCTCTCTGTCGCGCTCGCCGCCGCCGCCTCCTTTCCCGTAGGAGAAACGAATACGTGGACGACGACGGCGACCGGTCCGGGAAAAGAAGGCGGCGGTGGCGGGTGGAATATGGGTGTCTAGGAATTTGCTTGTGCCGGAAATCTGGAGATAATATCTTCATTCGGAGGATATCGCCGCCGAGCTGGAAGAAAGGGACGCCGGCGGCACGGTGGGGGCGCTCAGTCCGCCATGGCGCCGCGCAAGTGAGGGGAGAGAAAATAGGACATTGACCAAGGACCTTTTTGAAAATAATCAAGATTTCAAATAAATGTTAATCTATCTGTCCATTCTAAACCTGGTGTGATATTTTATAATATAACGAATCTAAACAATATCAATATCACAGTTTAGATTCATTATACCATCCATTCTATGATATAGCAACCTAAAACCCGGTTTGATATTTTATAATATAATGAATCTAAAAATATCACATTTTAGATTCATTATACTATATTGGACGAAAAATATACTTTCGATTCACCACAAATTACCAACAATATACAGAGGGCGTTATAAAAATCAGAGTCCAAGTAGGGGGGTTAGTGAAAAACACCTTACTCTGGTGGAAAAATCAGAGCCGCTGGATCAAAAGCAGTTTGCTTTACAACGATGAAGCCATTTTCCAGTGTGATCTGTCACTGCATGGCATGAATCTGTCACAAGCTAGAATCATATGGTTTATCAGAGTAGGACACAATATCAGGTGATCAGTGCCATCATGCACTGAAGAATCAAACGATTCCTCATATCACTGGGTAGTCTAGTACATGCATGATCCACCTGCATCTTCCTTCTTTTCAAGAAAGATGAAAAAAAACGCACTGACAAGCACAAGAAAGAATGCATCAATCTTTTGCCTTTACTCTCTATGCACTCCATTCCAGGACCAAGTTCAATTCGTAATTGGTCACTCTGAACAATTCATGGAGATGCAGTAGAGACAGAATCCTAATCTGAAATCTGACGGCTGAATGCTAGAAATCATTCTGATCCCCGTCATGTCTATGAGGCGTTGATACTTTACAGTTGAACTCCATCTCTGTGCTTGATCAATCACAAGCACAGAGATCTTTTAATTAGTCTGGATGAAGAAATTTCCCTACACACCAGGAGAGCATATCGCCTCAACGGCCACCCTTTTCATCACGTCAGGGCAGGGATCTCCGCCAAAGTTGTTGGGAGAGATTGCGACGACACATCTTTGTTGCCCAACACAATTCTATTCAAACAAACACCAGAAGAACTCAGTGACATGTGTGGCAAATTCATAGAGTTATTGCAGGGGTTATACTATCCTGTGCAAAACCATGCAGTAGAACTCATGTGATTCAAACTGGGTGCAGTGTATGTTGCAAGTATTATTTCAGGACAAAATTTCATGTAGGCCAGAATACCGGACAATAGTCTAACCTTTTCGACAACACTGTGTGAGTTAGCTGAATGACAATCGCCTTGCTGGAATGTTCCACAGGTTCCAAGTGGTGTCCCAAAGCTTGCAAATTTGATAGCAGAAATGGACTGCCCAGGTGCACATTTTAAATGCACCTTTGCCCTGTGGAACTCAGGCTCCCCATAGCTCTCAATCTGCCAGTTCTTGATATTGGGATGATACTCAGATACATCAGCACAGACACTTGAGACTGATCTCTTCACAAGAGCAATCTTGGAAGAATCACCACCAAGTTCCTCAAAAACCACCAGCAGATTTCTAGTTGGTTGCAACCAAGATCTTGGCACATGATACCTGAATATAAACAGTTCAATCATTTTTGTTAATTTTAGTAGTTCCCAATATTTCGCTTAAAAGAGCATAGAGCACCATACAGAAAACAAAAGGACATAAAATTCATCACTCCGATTTTAATGGAGAAGGGAAAAGGTGACAAAACATCTAGTACAATTTTGAATAACTAAAAGGTAAGGAAAAAGGTATCAGAAAATTCAAATATTGTCGCGAATGTTCTTACCAACGTTGTGTGGGCTGACCGCAACCTGATTGACACTTGGGTGGGCGAAATGTTCCAGAGTAACTGCAATTTTTGCAGTCCCCTTCTGCATATGCTGTCCAATATCGCCCAATGTTTTCTCCATTTATCCATATTTGACCCTTACCCATGCTACCCATATCCAGAGCAAGTGGCTCGTCACCACTGGGAGTATCAAAGTAAGCCTACGAAAACAAACTATCATAAGAACATGATGATAAATATAGCAGTCATTAAATGACTAGGCAAGATTAGTTTCCCATACCCTATACCATGCCAATGGTTGTTGGTTTTGCGCTAATAATGATCCTTGCATCCATTCAACTGAGCCTGAGCCTTCTAAGGAGTTTAGATTCATCTGTTCACCTCTCAGGCCAACCTATAATGGAAAAGGACACATTTACATTCTTTCTTACATTAACAATGTAATTTACACCATGCAGCAGAATACTGAATATATACACCTGATAGGACCAAGTCTGCCAAGTCAAATCTCGTGAACCTTCATCCAACCCGTGAATCATGACAGGACCAACAATACCAGTATTCCATGTCTCGTAATGTACTCCAATATTCTATATAGAAGGGCAAAGAAAAATCATAGTCACACACATGATAATTAGTTGCAAAAATATGAAAATTCATTCAGTGATGGGGGACAAACCGGCAGTCCACAAGAAACACTCAACAGTGCAATTTTATTAGAACCAGCACGAAGGTTAGCAGTTCCATTATATGAGATCCGTCGATCTTGCCTGGTTCCATAAGCAGAACCTACAAAAGGGAAGGAAGTAAAATCATTGTGTTCGGTAGATGGTTTCTGTGACACTAATAGTTGGTAGGAGTCATCTTCAAGTAGAAACCTTGGAGCTGCCCATTGATAAAGATATGCAAGGCATGGCCAGCAGACTTCACGGTCAGAGACAGAGGCTGGCTACCTTGTAGAAACTTCCCAGATGGGTCTACATCCACACTGTAAAACGGCGGTAAAATATTTTCAGATATAATAATAACTTTGTGTAAACTGAAATTTATAACTAAGGATAGCTTCTTAATTGCCATTAAAAGAAAATCAACGTAAGTTTTACATACAAAAGGGAACTGGCATAATCACCATATCCCAAATTTATACTTTATGCATATTGAGATTTAGATATAATGACTTATTTGATTGGCATTACCTAGTAATGTACCAAAGATAATCACTGGTGTCTCTTGTGACATTAAGTTGCTCAAGTAGACCAGTTGTCATGAGCAACGGAGCAGCTGCCAGTGAATCGACCTCCTCATCATACCTCTCCCACATCATTGAAGAGGCCCCATCTGCCCACATTTGCATTTGAGTCGTCTGAACACCAACCTGTGGAGGTCGCAATGGTATGGACCAGGTAAGTCATCATATATAGTTGATCCAGAAAATAAAGATAATAGAATGGAACCACACCATAATGAGATCAGCATATGCTAAACTTACTGTTGCAGTGTTAAAAATGACATTTTTGCAATCAGGAAGGATGCTGATTGACCAAGGTGGAAGGCTGTAATGCTCATCATTGAAGAAAACTTTAGCATACGAGTTAGAATTGTAATTTGCAAGGAAAGCAGCACAGCCAGATGGTGATCTGAAGACATGGGCCTGAAATATAGATTTTATATGTAAACAAAAGCCATATAAGATATGTATACTTCAATGGAAGAAAATGGCAATCATGACAGACCTCTTGCATACTTCCAAGGGTAGTAACATTTGGTTCAGCAGAAACCAAAGACTGCTCGCATAACTTAACAGCTCTATGGAGTTCTTTAAGGTGTCCAAACTTTGGTTCCCTTACAAGTCCTACATATTAGGTCCCCAAGAAACATTTTGAGTAAGAATAATGTATCCCCATTCCTCCAATCTTAATGTCTGGAAAACTGCAAATATGTTCATAATATGGACAGGTAACAGCAATAGAAGATGATTATACTGATAACAGCACTTGTAATCATGCAGTATACAAAAATGTTACTAAGCATGTTCCTTATAACGCACCATATTCATCAAGGGGAGCATCATAATCATAGCTCGTGGTGATGAACGGACCTCCAGCGGTGCGTCCAAAGTTTGTTCCTCCATGATACTTTCGTTGAGCAAAAAATACAGCATGAATATCTCCCTTTGGGAAGCTTTAAGCTTAAGAAAAGCACAAAAGTGAACCTTTTCTGTCATACCATGTAGTAGTTGATAAAAGAACCACCCTTTTGTACAAAGCGAGCAACACCAAATGCAAGATCTTCTACTGGTCGTTGACGGATAGTTCCTCCAAATTCAGTAAACCTGAATTATTTTTTATATTAAATTATTAATGCAAATGTACTAACACTAAGAATCAACAGGGCCCAAATGATACAAATGTGAACCACATCAATGGTAGTGGCTACAAAATTTTGACAAGAGGTTCCACAGAAAAATTACCATCCACTCCAAGCTTCAGTCCACATCAAAGGCTTGTAAGGCTTGTTAGGAGAAAATGTGTCACAATAGAAACCATTGCAGGCATTGATCTGTTTAAAAGAACAGGAGTTAAATGTAACTTTAACAATTTGTTCTACAGTAGACAATATATTGCATACTCCATGATTGGAATTCAACATGATCAGACTTAATATTATTGGCATAGATTTACAGTTTACTCTAATGCAAGTGTTTATATTCAATATATGAGCAGGTGGCAACTCTGCTAGAAGCCTATGACACTGATCAGAATCGCTTATGGACTTATGGTCATAACCTGCACTGAACTCGTCAAAATATGTGTCAGCATGTTTTGTATCCTCAGTTCTCTGTATGAACATCTTCAGTAGAATATTTATTTATAAGAACATACAAAAGTGAATAACTAAAATTGACCACTTGCAGCGCCTGACAGTCATAAGTTAACAGAGGACAAGATCATCATACCACTGGATCAGGTGCGTCCTCCTCCTTGCACATCACCCATGGCACACCGGTGTCCAATCCCACAGCCATCTTTGCAGCCCAGTTGATATACGCCGTGCCAGCAGCCCCAAATTCTTTGCCTTGTGGTCCATACTCATTCTCAATCTGTGCGTACAAGAACCCCATAGAACCATTTAAGTCAATGATACATAGGCTAGGATGACAAAAAATCAAAGCTATTTCTTGGAGGTCGCAAATTATCAAATCTCTTGATAACAACACCCACCACACCATCAGCAACCAATAAAAATGTGTAGTCTAAGACAAACAATGCCAACAACTTATAAGCACCGTGCCTTAATCTAGCCAGATACCACTACTCAACCAATGCTACTCTCGCATTTGTATGATTGTAACAGGAGCAAAAACATACATAAGTAGGAGCTTCCAAGAAGAAATGATCTACATGTCTTACTGCTAGAACAATTTCTTTACACGTTCGAGCATCTAATACAATGTACTTGCATCCATGTGCAGTTAACGACCATTTCATGTATACAATTTTCATCCCCACATCAGCAAATCCTTTTATACTTGCCTGAGAGAGGATAATAGGGCCACCTTGGGAAGCATAGAGTTCTTCATTCTTCATCATTTCCACTATTTTCTCAGTGAAGCCCTGCATTGCCGTCTGCAAAGTGAGGTCAAGTCAGAAACCACACACACAAACAATATTTCCACCTCTAATAAGATCCAGAAATGCTGGGTGAGATCCACGGACCTTGAAAGGTTCATTCTCCGTCCTAAAGCTGATGCCTGGTACATACTTCAGCCAAACTGGAAAGCCACTACAAATTTGCATGGCAGCAGAAGTCAAGAGACAAAAGTAAAACATGCACATACACAAACACAGAGCTAAACAAGTTTCTCTTCTGCCCCGTAATTCAGTGATTCTTCCATTCATAGGCCATAGTTAAGTGATGTTTGCTCATTTGCCACACTCAATGCATGACAGCTGAGGATACATGCCATACCCACACATATCACATTTATGTGTTGTGGCAAACTTATGTATGGCATGAGATTAAATTTCCTAACTAGAGTCTAAAAATGGTGAGAGTGAAAAAACAATAGTTGTATGTTTTTACAAAGCTTTGATGTATACCCAAAATTCCACTCCCCGCAAATGTAGGGACCGATACGGAGATGTACAAATAGCCCGGCCTTCTGGACAGTCTTAATGAAGCTGACCAAATCGTACCTCCCTTCAAAGTTGTACTGCACCAAGCGGAGAAAATACCATTGAAATTCATGCATGCTATTACAGTTATAAGGACGGGTTTAATAAAAAGGAAACAGTACATTTCCCGGAGTTGGTTCATGTCCATTCCAAAAAACATAAGTCTGGATCACATCTAAGCCTCCATCTTTAGCCTTCTGAATTAGCCCTTCCCACATCTGATAAAAAATGTACGAAGAAAAATCAGTACAGCACCAAATGATTTGAGAAGATGTGCCAGGACCCAAAAAAGCTCAGTTTTTTACTCCAAGCAAAAGAAATCTAGCTTAAGACACGAAGATATCGCCGTTGCAGAGTAGCGTATGTCCCAAAAATGACTGCAGTAGCAAATCAAAAGACCGACATTTCAAGAAAATCTCAAGAATCCTTTCATTTCTTGCAGAAAGAAGTTATCAAATAAACTGATCCCGAAAGGAAATGTCCAACTAAGCTTGAAGCATCTCGCTTTCCATGGCAATTTCCACCAAGAAACCGCCCCAAGAACACATCTTTGAAGAATGCAGTTACATACATCAGGGGTGCTCCTCGGGTAATGTATGGATCCGGAGAAGAGAATCTTCCTCTGCCCGTCGATGAGCACCGCCTTCTTGTCGTATGTCACCGCGCCCTCGACGGCGGCCAGCACGGCCACCGCCACAGCGCAGCCTAGGAGGGCAGCCAGCCAGCCCCTCCCCATCACTCCCTCCCTCGGTCCCTCCCTCCTCACTCCGACGACGTAGCGGTAGAAGAAGACCACCCAGGTGAACACACGCACAAGTGTGCCGTGCCTCGAGCGAATGTATGTGGCCTTCACACACACACACTGCTAGTCTTCTTCTCCTCCGCCTTTGCTTTGCTCCTCCCCTGTTTTGTTGCTGCTTCCTTGGATTCTTTTGCGGGCCCGGTTCTTGGGTAGAGTGACAGTGTGGTGTAGCAGTGTAGCTGCTCACTAGAGCTTTTGGCCATGGCGCTATTATAATGGCTCCCTCTCCTTCCATGGCTTTATGTTTATAACTTTTCAATATCTTTTATGATTAATATTTTATCTACATAACTTGTTTTTAAGTATTATCGGGATATTCAGATCTCGGTATCCACGATAGGTTTATCAGTTTGGATTGACAGCGGATCAAGTTTAACATTAGAGTCCAGTACGATCTACGAAGGAGGATTCAATTCCAATAAAAATATTAAAATTCATATCCGGTAACCCAGCTCTGTATCTGTTATAAAGAGATATACTTGTACCATTATCTTTGTAATTAGGAATTAGGGTCCGACTCCGGTATGCAATCTCAGTTATCTGGAAACCGACTCGGGAAAGAGTCTTGGGTTTGTTGGGCTTAGAAATGGCAATCAGGTCTAACGAATATAAGTAGTGCATACTTATACACATACTCATTTGCTTGACGAAAAAATTTGTGCCTATACCCATCGCTGACGATGCCATATACCCGCGGCAGTGGCGTAGCTAGAAATTTTTTGCTGGATGTGCCTAGCTTTTATAATATCGTAATTTCAATATATACGTATAAATTTTGATAAAAACAAATAGTATATAAATAAAAAACAATAGGTCACAACATTGTAAAATGTCTAGAATCAGCAAATAAGATAAAAAAATTATACAAAGTACCATATAAAGACGTATAAAGGTCTTACATTTTTTCGCGATATAAAGGTTTTACATTGTATTAATAGAAGATAGCAGCAGTACTACGGTTGCTCTATGTTTTCTTATAGTCATGAAAGTCTTCACTATATAATTGTCACTAATTTTACAAAGATAAAGTTATGTATCTGGGAACATAACAAAAGAACCACTGCTTTTTTATAACAAATTATCTAAAAACAAAAGGAACAAAACTAAAGCTTGTATAGATATGTAAAATTTAAAATAAATGATATTCTATGTCATAAATTTAGAGATACACGGAAGTAAACGTGAACTTGTACATGGAGGTTTGCCATCTATGCCATGAATTTGGGAGTAGTCCTAGGCCTATATGGACTACCCCTTAGCTACGCCCCTACCCGCGAGTATACCCGTTTACCCGTAAAATAGATTGATGGCAAAGGGCACTCCTAGGGCCAGAGCCAGGCGGGGATGGAGTGGTGTGTGCTACGGAAAGTGCCGTGCGACATTGGGCAGCACCAACATTAGAAAAAATATTTTATATATGTTTGTCGATTTTCAACATTATATTTATTTGATCTGCATTGAACCTTAATTAATATTGTTATAAGCTTTAACCTCTTGTATACCCTACAATTCATCCAAACCAACCAAAGCCTTCTTTGGAACACAGGAAAGAAAACCAAGGAATTGGAAGAAAATAGGAATATGATATGATTGTAAGTATGCAATAGAGGATTAAAAACATAGAAATTTATAGAGGATTAAAAAACATAGAAATTTATAGGATACGGTGTTTGGAACACATGAATGAAATAATGCATGAATTTTTGATTGAACAGTAATCTTATTTTGGTTTTATTGTAACATGCTATAATATACCATATTTACGCTCACCGGTAAACAATGAAGTTATACTTTTTCGTTTTTCGTGCACATGATTTTTACAAATGAGGTTAGATTAGAATTTTCTTTTCCCGTGAAATCATGAATAAATAGTATTTCTCCAGAATTCAATGCAACAAATCCTTTAATCCAAAGACATGTAAGTAGTCATTCCTAAGGAGTATTAAATCCTTTATTTTTCCTTCACTTATCCTACATGCCAAAGGATTCCTTTGTATTGAAGGAATTTTAAAGTATTCAAATCTTGTAAATTTTCTTATGTAGGTTATTTAGAACATAAGTTTGGAGCTTCAAAATATTCTATTGATTGCTTTCCTCCATCCTGTCCCATAGGAAACTAAGCACAAACCTTTTTTATTTTTTTATTTGAGAAGTCTAATACATCCTATTTTATTTGTATGATCATCGTTAAACCAGAGATGGTTAGGAATAGATGAAGGGTTTCTTTGGAATGCAGGCATCCAAAAATACAGGAATAGGAAAAATGTAGAAATATGATAGGAATGTATGTAAAAAACAGAGGATTTGAAAACACGGGAAAATTAGAGATGTATTGTTTGGAACACAGGAATTAACTAATCACAAGATTTTTTTCTAAACATTCATATTAAAGCTACTTATATTATCTCATTTGAAGTTGTATGCATTGATTTGCTTTGGACTTAGCAAAGGAAAGGAAAAAAGAGGTTGGAGTGGGTGTTTGAATTTCTATATTTTTCCTATGAATTCTAAGGAAAATAAAATTTTCCTTCATTTTTCCTATCCACCAATCCTCAATTCCAAAGGAGTGAATAATATCAATTCCTATAGAAATTTGAATTCTACATTATTTCTTTAAAATTCCTTCGAACTAAAGGAGGCAAAAAAACTAAATGAACGATAGTTGGTTGGACGGACCGTAATCTCCAAATAGTTATAGCGTCGTACAAATTTTAAATCACAGAAATTATTATATTTTGGACTGGAGACCGAAGAGTAACTTTTGAGTATGTAATCCAAGAGAAAGAGAGCGTGTAGAGTGCAGCACATGGCAGATCGACTGATCGAATCGAGCAGAAACGTGTCCACGCATTAAGCCCTTTTATTAGATGTCCACCTGTCTAATTTTAATCTGTCGGCGTTCGCTGTGACGTGCAAACTGCAGAGGGACAAACACGGAAATGCACAGCTGCATCTTACTAGCAGGAGCTAAGCTTGTCATATTGTTGGCATGCTCCGATCCCTTGCAAATCCAAGCAGATTTTGTCGTTCTTATATATATAAAAAAATCATCTGATCAAATAAATCACCAAAAAACAACGTACAATACATATCAAACAGGTATCGGTCTCTCTCAGAATTAGCGCTCTGCAGATTTTGATTTGTTGGCTCTCATTAGACATTCATGACTTCAGGAATAGCCTCTACGTACACTAGAGGTTGGTTGGGTTCTAGATTTTAAAATCCGGATTATAGCTCTGGATCTATGTGTGACCTAGATCTATGTGTGATTTGAAATAAGTCAAAATGTTTAATTGAGCTGAGCTATTTCATAAATTAGTTTCAGCTTTGAAGAGATGTCGGTGGGTTACGTGGGTAGTTTAGTGGTATTTGTGGGCAATTTTTTTAGACTTTCCTCGAGTGGAGCAACTAAAGTTGTATGAACCCTGTTTCATTGTGCTATGCATTTTTTTAAAGTGCTATGGTTTCGAATCTAAAAAACACTGAAGTCAAAAGACACGCCAATGTTTTACTACTCGCTAGTGTAGTATAGTTGTAGACATTTCAATCACTCTTGATAAAACAAGAATATGAGGTGTATTAAATATAAAGAAACATACTAAACTAAGTTTAATCAGATATAATTAAAGGCATCGATAATTATTTAGTAATCAGGTAATAGATTGAATGAACAGACTTACCAAAGAGACCAAGAGATCATTTACAAATAACTCATAATCCCAAGTCTAAAACTTGATCTGTTATACTCTAGGGTTATTCATAGGTGGTGACAACTCACATTAGTTCAGCCACGAGACAAAGTCAAACTAACCGTTTACTTAACTAGAATAGTAATTATCTTAGGGAGGGAGGGAGGTAAGAGTTGAAACTAATCTAGACTGTTAATTAAATATGTTTAAAATAATTAATTAAAAAAATAAAAATGGGTTAATCAGCTTGAGTATGGAAAATAATATGTGCATATCGTCCACACAAAAAAATTATTAGTTATCTCCTTTTTCTACTATATTCAACAATTAATCTACTAACATGCAAAGAAATAAATTAATTGTGACATGTATATGGACATGCACATATCAAAGAAATGGTATATGACATATTATCTTTAGAGGTCATAGATCACCGATATCAAATCTGACTCATTTGATTGTAAAAATTGAATGGTCAACCAGATTTAAAAACACCATAAAATTCAACTTATATATGCTAATTGGACCTTATATATGGTAATTAGATTGTACAGCCGCATGGGGCTTTGATTAACCGTGGTTATGGCGTAGCAGTGAAATGAAGCAAAGCCATCTTTCCGTACAGTGAGGCCTGTTGGAAGGGCATGGGAAGAACACGATAGGTTGTTGGGGGTGTACGTAGATTATGGAGCCTGTCCCCAATCTGCTTTATGTCTGGATCTGCAATGCTCCACTAGTACCTTTTACAAAGGGAAAAATTCGGCAACTGAGATCCACTTTCGCGGTACATCCTAACAACGCGTCAGTGCCTACTCCAATATATGGCACGAACAACTGTCCAAGTACAGCGGATGCAACACGTATCATATATATGCAGGGCTCATCGTACAATTTACCGTGGGTTTTGACCTTTTCATTTGCCAACCATTTATGGTAATTACGGTAACTGGTTGTCTGATCATCGCTAATAATCGGTCTAACAACATACATCATGCGATTTTCGATTATCTCATTGGTCGATAGTTTGCAATAACTGTTAAATACGATAACCGTCCGTCTAACAACCACTAAATGTTAGTTTGGTCGACAGTAACTGAACCGATAAACCTAATAACCTAATAAACTGTCACCGACAGAAAAAGGAAAAAAAATAAACTGTCAACTAACAAAGCAGAGCGAGCATGGGGTGGGAGGCTTTAGCAAAAGACATGCGATTTCAAGACCGAAAAGAAGAGGCGAGTCCTCATCAGTGTTCAGCAAAGCCGGGACCAACCGAGCGGAGCACTGCATAGTACTGCATCGCATTGGCGAGTCCGCACTGCAACGCTAAATGAACGCATCTCGCGTTGCATTTGGACTTTGGAGACCTTACTGACGCGAGACAATACAGGTGTAGTACGTACGCCACATCAAAACATCGTGAGACTGCCACGGATGATGCGTCGCGTAGATTGCCAGTATGGTCATATGCATATACTATGCATGTAGCCATGGAACGACGCGACCTGCGCTGATTACAACGAAAAAACGCATCTTATCTGGACGCCGCTAGCAAGCTGGTGCGGTGGTGCCTGCGGGTCAGTGGTCACCGGTCAGGATTCTGGACGCATGCACGTCAGCTAGGGTTGGGTTTGGACCGTGCACGCAGCAACCCCATGTCAGCTGCGCCCTCGCACAGTCGGACGTCATGTGTCTCGAGACTTGAGATCCACCGCGAATCCGCGATGTACCGTACACGTGGCCGTGTAAACTGGTGAAGGCCTGAAAGAAAGGGATGATCTCACCAGCGTACGTATATATGTAACGCTTCTGGTTTCTGAAACTCACAGTGCATGCTGGATGGAACAGTACCGGCCAAAACTAACCGCTCGATCCGTGACTCGGCGAGGGAGATTGGTAAGGACCTCTTTAGGATATTTGTGGATAATTTTATCTTCAAGAAAGTCTAAAACCAGAGTTTGCAGAGCTAATATTAAAGGGGAAATTTACTATATGTTCCAAAATTTATCAATGTTGTATAATATATCTAAAGTTCATTAACATTTAATTTGATTATATGTTCTAAATTAGTTATCTAGTTTGATAATATATATACATTGTTTCTTTTATAAATAAGAAGCAAATAATTATCTAGAAAGACAACTTTACCCTTCACACATCCAGACTGCTACTGCTTGAGCCGTTCACAATGCTAGCAAAAAGTTACCGCTCAGGGCTGGTGTAGATTCATAGAAGAAAGCATCAAAATAGCATCTTGGCTAAAATTTATGGTTAAATTTTTTCTATGTTGTTGCAATTTTTATGGTTTGTTAATATATCGTTTATGTTTTACTAATATATGGGGGCCATCACATTCATGGATAATATATATATAGAATTTTTTTAAAAAAATTTAAAAATTATAACGATACCTCGTATGAAAATTTTCCCAAATTTATCTCCAACCTCCAGCGTTTAGGTGCAATCTTGAGAAATAAAAGTCACACAGTAAAAAAGTGATTTCATCTGTGCGAGGCGAGGCGACGATGGGGTACAGCCGTTTTGTTGTAGTGTCCCGGCTATGATCGTTCCCGTTGTTGTTCTACGTGCGCTTCTGTGGCGGAAATGAAGGGGTACAGCCGTAGAGGTGAGGAGGTAGAGGGTAAATTAGTTATTTGACATAGAAAGATGTAATTATATAAAATTTTATTACAAAGTAACTCCTGTGGAACACATAATCAAAAGTTGCTTAACTTCAAGCATATTAAAGTTGTTGAACTTTAAACATATTATACAACATTCATCAACTTTAGTACATATAATCAATTTTTTCGGTATAAAACATAGCCTAATATATCCTTTGTTAGGTTCAGCCCAACAACTACAGCATAGATCTTTTGGGTGAAGTAGAAAATGGAGGGGAATGAACAGCCAGCAAATAGGACGCGATACGATCGACCTCCACATGCTTGCTGCTGTACCGTCGTGCTGATCGAACAGCTAGCAGAGCTGCACAGAGGAGAGGCCCCAAAGCCGATCGATCAGACAGGTGGCCCCAAACTAGCTAGCCATGCATGTGGCCCTGGCCATCTGTCTGCTGGGGGAGCAGCACTTGACTTGTGTAGCATTCTACTGCTGCAATGTTTGGACTTTACGCCAGCAGCCTAGCCAAATGTACGCAGGTTCACATGTAACGAGAGCAGAAGAATGCATGGTCAAAATCTGAGTCGCGGCCGGCGTTTCATTGGATGGCCCAGTGCCTTTTGGACTTTGGAAAATTAAAAGGGAGTGGTAGCACAGCTAGCCATTCACATCGATCCAGGGACGTACGATTCGGTCACTCACATGCGTAGCGCACATATACAGTACACAGGGCCGTTCCTAGCAATTTAGGGGCCCTAGGCGAAAAAAAATTTAGGGGCCCTTCAATCTATTACCAGTGGGTGCGCGAATCGCATAGATAGACGTACAAAGGTATTAGCGACGAGCAGCGGTGGTATGTGAGCATCGGCGAATCGACAGCGCCACCTCCTACCATGTTGTTAGTCAGATCACTCACATGGCTCACCGTGAGGGTATAATCATCGTTGTTACCATCCACTAACCTAGCATTAAAATTTAGGATGAGATTTAGACCGATCACCACTCACTAGAGCTTTAGGCTCCAGTGGAGTAGCTGAGGCGACGAAAACCTTGATCGTCCATTGTTGGTTGCCCATTGGGCGTTGTCATAGCGGGAGTCATGCCATTGTGAGCCGACGAATGGGGGATTTAGGTTGTCGAGTGAGCAGGCGAGGATTTTGGGCGATATCATGAGAGGACAAGCATCATTGTGTGGTTGCCTAGCTGTCTTGCATTTGCTCGTGCTAGACTGCTTGCTAGCGTGTTATATTGGACTTAGGGCGATATCGTGCTAGGCAAAATTCCAATTTGTAAATTTGTTGTGCTGCATGCTGGACCATTTTTGAGTTGTGGACTATAGTATAAAAAATATAAAAATGCTAAGTTATATACACATATATAAATTTATATATAAATTAGGGGCCCCTAATTTTCCTGGGCCCTAGGCGGTCGCCCCTCTCGCCCTGGCCCAGGAACGGCCCTGACAGTACACTCCTGCATTCGATCTGATCGTGCTGCTGCGAGATCTCTCGCCCGCAGTCGCCGCTACAACGTGGATGGATGATCGATCATGCCTACAGCCTACTCGTCGTCGTTTGTGTCCGAGGGAGAGGGGCGGTAGGGGTAGGAACACGTATAGCAGCTTAAGCGTTAACAAAACTGTTCATAAATAGTTTATTGGTGGATGCTAGACGGCGAGTTATTATGGTAGTTATTAAGGGTTAGATTTGATAGCTATCGAGTAGAAATATTAGTCGTTTAGATAGAATTACATATATCAAGGTGATATTAAATAAAGTGAGTTGTCTCTATTGATTATGGAGCCTAAACTTTAGTGGAGGTATTGACATGTTAACCAAGACAATAAAAAATAGCTAAAGTACACTTTAGCAGGAGCAACCACTATGAAAAAAATAATCTATAAACATTAAAATATTCATGTCAACTAACCGAATCATCGTAAAAGGAACCAGGATCCTCTTACGTTCAAGAGGACCTAGGGTGACTTGCTTCCTTTAATTTTGTTTAGCCCATGATTTTTGCAGGGAATTTTCTGACTAAAAATTAATAAAAAAATATGTATTTTAGTAAATCTTAAAAGATACGACAAAAGTAGGAAAAAATAATAACACAAGAAATTTTTTAATATTTTCAAACTTTAAGCTCCAAGTTTTATAAAAACATGTAAAAATAAAAAATAAAAAATAAAAAAGTCCTACATTAGTACCATAAAACATAAATTAACACACAATCACATTTTTTTTCTAACATTTTTGAACTATTGTCGGTACAATTCTTGATGCAATTTTAATTATAAGGCATATTAAAAATATTTAGAAACAAGTTATGATTTTGTGCTAACTTATGTTTTAACGATGCAAGGTACTAATGCAAAAAAATAATTTTAATCTTGACATACTTTTATAAGATTTAGAGTTTAGAGTTTCAAAATATTAGAAGTTTTTTATTGTATTATTATTATTTATACTTTTGTCATAATTTATGAAGACTTACTTATGTTATAAAATATGGATCTATTGTGTTTATTGTTTTTTATTAATTATTTGTCACCAATTTTTCATAAGGGAGAAGGGGTTTTTGTGCTGTGTGCTCCAAGCACTAGTACATAGGTATGGTCAAACGGAAATATCCGAGGAAAAATAAAAGAAGTTGTTATAGTTTTAATAAAATTTAAACGGTAGATATAATTCTATTTTGAGATTGAGAAAGTAATACTCAATTAGATAGTAAAAAAAAAAGAAATCGACTCGTTTACAGTGGTTCTGTGAAAGGACGGCAGGACGCCAACATTTTTCTTTAGGTATTGGCAGATTTTGGTCGCCGCGTGAGGCAGCAGCAAGCACTGGATCAGGGGAGGGCTCAGGAACTCCATCTTTTGCTGCTTTTCATTCCTGGCTCAATCATCAAAAGAGCCACGCGAATGCCGTATGTAGCTAGCGATCTGAGGCGGATATGATGATGATATTCCGTCATGCATGGGCACCAGTAGAAACGGAGTTCCGTTGTTCAATCAGACGCGTTATCATTCCAGACAAAAAGAGAAAGCAAAAGCTACATGAAAAGACAATTAAATAGATGCATCCTAATTCACAAAGCTTATATTAATATTGTTACCCAGATAACGATTATCTCTACTATATAAAAAACCGTCTGCGCGCTTAGAAAAAGTGAAAAAGCAGTGCGCAGCGCCTGAGAAAAGCAGCGCGCGCAGCGCGCTTGGAAAAAGTGAAAAATCAGCGTGCAGCGCCTAGAAAAAACAGCGCCGCATGTGCGCGGGAGAAAGAAACGAGGAAAAAGAAAGAAAAAGAAAGAAAAAGAAAAAAGAAGAAAAAGAGGAAAAAGAAAAAAGAAGAAAAAGAAAATAAAATGTATTTTTATATTTCGGTCTTTTAATTTATGTATTTTGCGCGGATGTACGAATTTTGTGTAAAAACTTTTAGATTTTTGAAAAATCATGCAGAAACATAAATTTTGCGCAAAAGCTCTATTACAAAATAACGTTTTGTTGCAAAGCACAGGCATCTGACTAGTACTAATATGTATAGCTACTACAACTTCCAAATGCCACAAAATATAATTGGTTCGAATCGATATACGGTCAAGAACGATCTACAACTAACTAGCTCAGTAAGTACGCCAAGTCGCGAAATGACAGATCTATCAATTAATGCTACAGCAAAAGCCATTTTTATACGTGGCCAATCATGTTTTCTAGGGCGTTGACTACTAACAAATTAAAGCCGTTTGCGATAGAAACATATACAATCAACTAATGCTTATGAAAATAAGGAAATAAATTCTACTGTGGAGGGCATAGATCTCCTGCTGTGAGGCCCTCTCCGAATAGATGCCACATGGATGAGGGGGGAAGATCAGAGCGGAAGCGAAGAGGGCTGGTAGGGATGCACAAGGTGTCAGTGGCTGGAGCAGAGCAGAGCAGAGCGACAACAGCGGGAGACCGAGGCGAGCGAGGTGGGCGTCGGGGGTGCGGCGATGGCGAGCTGAGGAGCCCAACAATAGCGGACAAGGGTGGCGAGCGGAGGATTGCGGCAACGACGACCGATGGCGGCGGCCTTGCGTGTTTCCGTCACCTGCGACGCCCACGCCAGCATCAACCTCGCTGCTCCACGGCACCCCAACAGCGATCCTCGATGCCTCGTGTCGGCCGCCCGCACCAAGCCCGTGCCACCAGACCCCAACACCCCACGTCGACCACCTATGCCAGACCCCACCGGCCACATCGCAAGCCTCCCTCCTCTTGCCTTGGCTTGCCGTGTTCCGTCGGATTTTTCCACTTACACGTGGTACTCATAGGGGAGTGTCTCACATAATATATAACTGATTCACATACACATTCATAAATATTAAAATCCATAATCACAGACATTCTTACTTGCATATTTATATACATCAAAGTATCACATTCACATTTTTATCTTATGTATTCAACAATTATCAGTTTAAACTACCTCAAACATCAAAATTTGATTGCACAAACTATTGGTTATATCTTGCTATATTATCTTATTATATTCTTCCTTAAAGTATCATAACATTATGAATTGACCACACAGTAGAGTGATTTATGAAAAATTTATTTTGTTGTGTCAATCGATCCGTCGCTAGATTGTGAACATTTAGATGATCGAAGACCATGATGAGTTTGCATAGATATATTCTAAGTTTCTACTATCTATTATTGAGTTTCGAGAGCCAGTTAGATTAACCATGTGCATTGTTTAAGCATTATTCTAGTCACATCCACGTAAAAGCATAAAAAGCGGAGCTTATATTATAAAATCAAAGTACCCATGTTATTTTTACCCACATCCATGAATACCTGCAAATTTATATAGCGAAGAGTATGCAACATAAACCTCTAAAAAGATTTTGCTATCAATGAGGAAGATAAAGCGCACACGGTGCAAAAGAGGTTGCCGAGTATGCGCTCCGTTTCATATTATAAGTCATTTTATGTTTTTTCGATTCATCCACAGATCAATGAACCTGAACACATATATATCTAGGTTCATTGATCCGTGATGAATTTGGAAAACCTAGAATGACTTTTAATGTGGAAGGGAGATAATAGGGTTGAAAGAAACACTTATAAAAATAAACCAATTTTTATATACGGAACTATTAAACTGTTAAATGGACCACACTTAATGTTAATTTACACATGTGACCGCCGCCCCTCTCCACTGAGTCGTCCGAAAAAAACCATTTTTATAGTGCAAGCTGGCAAGCAGGTAAACAAGAAATTATTCACACCGCTAGGCGTATGCAGCAAATCAGTCCGCTAATCACTGCGAATTAAGTGCGAACCGGGAGCCAGCGGATGTGGTCTAGCTCGCATGCACAAAAAGAAGGAAAAGAAAGAAACGGCGAGCATAATTGCCGGCAGGGAGCACGGCAGCTGGTCTCGCTTGCGTCGGTGACGGCGGCAACGCAGAGCCAGCCACATAAAAAAAGCGAGACGTACGGCCCTGCATGCCGTACAGCTCGCCGCTGCGGTGTCACCTCCATGCATTCCGCGCTCGGCTGCATCCGTAGCGTATTACTCGGTGGTTGCGTGCGTGCGTCGGTGGCGGGCGGCAACGGCGACCGAGCGCTGAGCCGGCGGAGGAAGCGAGGAATTCATAAAACACATCTGTAGAATTGTGATCCGTGGATCTCTCGTTTGCTCTTTAAGGAAGAGGAGAGTGGGGGAGCGCAGGAGATCGATCGACATTGATTGATCGCTTCGATCGGTTGCACCATTATTGCGAGGTTGACGACGCACGCGATACGTCGTACGGATCTGCACAGTGAAGGGAATGTATAAAGGGTGAGTTTGGCATGGTTCAGATCTAGTTTATTTCTTCTAGGAAGTCAAGTGTTTCAATATAGATTTTAGAATCCAAAATTTTATAAATGGGCTGAAAATAGAATTTTTTTCGTTAGATATTTGATTAAATAGGATCAAATAGTTCATAGAGAACCTATCATTAATCATTAAAAATACCTGATAGGGCTAAGCATAACAAAAATGATTTTCCATGATAAATGAAAACGATTAGCCCCTACGAATCTGCACAGTGAAGGAAACATTTAAAGACTTGGGATGAAAATTATTAGATAAAATTGGCCGAAAAGAGGATAATCCGTATGCGACGGATTTTGGTGATACTGTTAGCGTGTTTTTTGGTCACACGTTGACATACGTGTGGCTTGAAAGATCTGCTTAACTTTAGTGTAGGTCATATGTTCTTAAAAATGAGTTCAAGGCGTGCCAATCAATTTGACCCTACAGCTGATAAGGGATCAGAAAAGATAAACGTTAGTAGCATAGCGGATCGGCTGGCAAGCGGATGACCATGACAGAGATGACAAAATCATGAATCACCGTGCCGGTCGGCCATAAGGCTGACAGCCCAAGTTGACCCAATCGAGCGAGCACGCCACCGACCGATAGAAAAGATAGATCATGCATATAGATCGATGTGCACCTTCGACGGTGAATATGATACGGAGATGAATTAAATATAACCTATCAACTTGTACTCTGATAGAAACAAATAAAACATGCTAGATAATAGATCTATGCCACGGAGATCATCACAATAACTAGATCAGACTTAACCAAGATAGTAGCTAGTCACAATGATTTAAACAATATATCAACGGATTAGGCAAACTTTATTTAGATGAATAGTGTACGACATGAAAAAGATACAATAGCAAGAGATGCCGAACCCAACCGATGAAGCTTCAAACTATCAGATACAGATCACATCAATCTAAGAGATCAAACCTAACTGATGCAGCCTTAGACCTAGCCAAATACGCTGAGATCAACAAGCAACCGTACTGTTGCACCGTTCTCCTCAAGAGATCGAACTAAACCGATGCAGCTGTGAGGATACTAACCTAGTTGGTACGGACGTCGGGGGTGGTGAGACTCACCTCTTCACCGGAGATCAAAACGATGTAGCCTAGCTCCGAGCGCCTAAGTCATGCCTGATAACCTTGGGGCTCAAGGGTGGCGATGCACCGATTGGTTGGTTGAACGAGAGTTATCTAATCTAACCTAAGGGATACATATTTATAGTCCGGAGACTTGCCGTCCAAGTACTTATTCAGCCGATTCTGGATAAACCTGTAACCATCTTCTGTTCTTTTCTCCATTGGCTCCCCTATTCGATCATGCAGTTGTTGCGGACGGACTCCTTTGTCTTTCCTCGACCGGATCCTCTTTGACCTTTTGTTGACCGTGCGCCTTCCCTGGTGGACTTTGCGTTTTACCAAATCTTGGTGTCAACACTTGCCCCCTAGTTTTAAGGCATTAAGAGGCATATGACGCATCGAAACTATCAGTCATAATTACATTATGCTGCCAAGTCTTTTCACATGGCCATATCACATTCATTACCATCAGCTAAAAAAACTCTTCGCCTTCTTTGCTTCTCCAAGATTGGCTTAGCGCGGCACCCAAAGAACCACATTGGCTAATAAATATCCAGCTTTTTCACCTTTCTCCTTTCTACGCCTTCCATCTACATTGTCTCTACTCTTAGTTTGCCGACTTCTAGTGCGCCTTTGATTGCCATCGCCCGTCACCTTCTTCTCCCTCATGTTTCCGCATCCAGCGACATCAAGATGGCCAATCTTCACGAAGTCCCCGAGGTAGGCCTTAGCGTTTTCATCTCTTCATTTTTCTTGGTTCCCCTTGGCCTGTTTTCTTACTGCATATTCCTTCTTCTTCCCTTCTTTCTTCGCAACACTTGCAGGATCAGGTCCTTATTCCCATAGTCGGTTACTCGTCTAGTTTTTTCTAAGGTCCTATGGGTAATCCAGACCCACTGATTTTATCAACGATGAGACCCTTCGTATTCCTTTTAAATGTTCCCCCATGAAACCCTCCATATGGGGCTATGACTTCAACTACTTCCCTTCTCCTATCCCTAGTTGGCACGACTAGTACCTTAAGGTATCAGCTGTCCATCGCCCCCTTTGGGATGACATTGACATCAGCCACTACATCGGTCTTTCTCTTGTTGAACCATAATTAAACGACTCAATGTTGGCCGCGTCTTGTTATTTTTGGTCTGATGCCTTAAATGCCTTCGTTTTTGGTCATGGACCGATGTGTCCTTCTTTGCTCGATGTTTACCTCCTGACCTGTCTAGATATATGTGACGCCCCGATTTAATAAATCGGGACATTATTGAATTTCCAAAGAAAAACAATAATACAAGAGGTTCATCATGCGACAACGTGCATACGGCAAACATTTGTGGTACGCATACCACATTATTACAAAAGAGTAAAAATAAAATAAATAGTAAAAAGCATGACAAACACCCTCTTCAGGATCTTCTTCTTGACTGAGTCGCTACTCCAGACCATCTTCCTCGTAGTAGGCAACCTCTGAATGGTGTGTCCAATGGGTATGAGTACAAAAAGTACTCAACAAGCCACCGCAAATGCAATAGTAATACAAGGTAATAACAAAGGAAGGGTAATGGCTAAAAGTGCGAAAAAGTACATTTTTCAATTATTGCATTTAGTGTAGTCAAATTTAATAATGCAGAATTTTAAACATGAACATCATAATATCATCTAACTCGAGGAGTATGTTTTCCCTCCTCGCGCAACAATCCTTACATGTAAAACCATCATGCACATTCATTATAAATAAACTAACTGTGGGATGTCACGCAACCCGCCCTTGACCGTGGGCTCGACTTTTCAAAAAGATTGACTCTGATCAAAGGTGTACTACTGTACCCACAAGACACACACTCATCCCATACACCAAAGTGTAACGAGATGACCCATACCACGAGAACTCGTGCCAAAACCTTAGCATGAAATGCTCCAAGCGATAACCACCCGCTCTAGGTTTTGCCGGCGCGCCGGGCCGCATCCCAGTTAACGCCGCACCCCCTTTTGCGCCATGTCGGTACAAGCCACCCGCAGGTGCTGCTTGACCCATCTCCAAGTGGTGGCCTCGGTTTGGAACATCCCATACCTTAGTTAGGACTTATCCATTAGACTTGTGGTTAGTACGAAAGTATATTGCAACGGATCCCGCAGACCGGTCCTTATAGTGCCCGGGTGCTACCGACCAATGCCCTAGCTTGCACCCAGAACCCACCATGCATACACTCACAACAAAAACTCTATCACCAACAACATTCCAGAGATGAGAATAACGGAGATCATATAGTAGACTCCAATCGCTACGACTCATTTTTAATCCTATAGCAATCGTGTCGGTACATTGGACACTAGCTAATAGCACTAATAATATGGTGACAAGGAGTTTAGGCTAGATAGCATGACTTGTGTTGCACATCAAGGTCGGGGGATCCTAATAAATATATTGTAAGGGTTTCATTTGACTAATGCATGTATATCCTATGTGTTTTAGCAATAGTTTAGTAAAACATGGGTTCAATATGCTCAAAAGATTAGTTTGGTGACTTGCCTTGTTCAGTGAAAGGGGAGGGAGGGACTTCGGGAAAGTATTCCACCTCCTTGGCGGCATCATAGTCTTTTCAACATGTATAATAAACATAACATTCAATAAACAATCCAAAATCCACACAATAGGCATATAGGTTTTTGATTTGGGTTGAACCAAGGAAAATAAAGTCATTAACTTTCTGAAATTTATCTTAAGAACATTTTAAAATGAACATTAATGAAATAATGGCCTTTCTAAAAGGGATAATAATGTAAACTAACGTATTTTAAATTTTATAACTAATTTAAAATAAGAGGTTCATTGTAAACCTAGTGGTTTTATTACCCTAATATGAAAAGAATAAAAGATAAATTTTTCTAAAGTTAAAATGGACCAATTTGTAGTTTATCCTAAAGTGCATTTGAATATGCCATTAAATAAAAATAAAATACTCAATATAAACCTATTATTTTTATTGCATTAACATGTAGATAATAAAATTATAAATTTTCTGGAATTTAAATGGTAATTTTTGGAGTTAAAATGCGCAAGATATGAATTTTATAAGTTTAAAACTATTTCTGGAAATTAATTTAAATCCAAAAATAGGCGTCGGTCCACGTGAACCGGATTCACCGTGAACCCGCGTACTGTGCGCGTGCGTCGGATCAAGATCCACCGTTGGATCGCGATCGGGCGGCCACGGGCGAGGCGGGGGCGCTAAGTCATCGTGGACGGCCAGGATTAAAATGTCGAACCGGTACGCGATGGATAGCCCAGATTCGATGCAGGATTTAAATACTAATGGACGCACGAGATAACACCGTACCGCTTTGCTTAGATCCGACGGGCCAGATTAAACCGAGGGATGGATTTAATCTCGGTCGTCGGATCGTGATCGCGCGGTCAGGGATGAATCCGACACGACACGGGTAGTTCACCCTCGCCGGTCGTCTTCTCTAGCGATAGTGAGCGGGCCAGGGGCCATGGCAAGCGACGACGGTCCAAGCTACGCCTATAAATGGAAAGAGGACATTAAGGGGAACATGGGGTACCGTTGCGGTGGTCCGAGGTTGACGGGGTGCAGCCGGCGACGAGGGTAGATGGTGGGGGCGTTCGGGTTCCTTGTCGGCGATGGCGTTCCGGCTGGGTTCGTCAATGATGGAGGGGTGGCCGAGGTCAGGGAGGCGCCTACGGTCACAATAGTGCGGTCATCGAGGACGGAGGGGGACTCCGGCGACAGCGAGCGACGACTGGAGTAAAGTGGGAGGTGTGGCGTTGAAATGAGCGTCTCGGGCGTTCGGTTTGGTTTGAGTGCGAAATGGTGTGGGGGTCGAGCGTGGATGCACCAGGGGCTTAAATAGGGACGCCGGCGGGGGAAAATGGGTGGTGTATACATGGAAAGTGGAGGGTGGGTCTTCAATGGCGCTAGTGAGGCTCGGCCATGCACGCGCAGCGCGATCCCGGGGTGTAATCGCGAGGATTAATGAGGGGAAACGGTCGGCAGGGCTCGGGGGACCGATTAATGGCTCCAATTTAATGGGAGAGGGGCCGGCGAGGCGGATTCGAGGGCGAGGTCATCGGCCGGTGGGATTCGGGGGCGGGGGCCACAGGTCAGAGGGGCGCGGGTGTGGGCGTGGTAACGGGGCGAAACCGACAGGTGGTGTCGGGCGGTCGGGCGCGCGCGTGAAGGGAGAGGGGCTCGCTGACAAGTGGGGCCTAGGTGTCAGTACGAGCATGGGGAGGGAGTGGGCTGGGCCGGCCGGTGTAGGGAGAAGAGGGGGAGGAGGCCCATTACTGTTTCAATTCTTTTCTGAATAAATTTAATTACTGAAATTGGTTTAAAATATTTGGGCTACTTCCAAGGGTGATAAAAATTTGTAAAAAATCTCAAAAATATATTTTGGCCTTGGGATCATATACAAAATTTTCTAGCTCCTGGTTTGGATGTTTTACCTAGGTTCTAGTTCAATTAAGCTTAGAAGGGCATTAAAGGCATTTCAAAATAAATTATTTCGAGAAAAATATATTAAATGGTATTTTTATTTCTCTGAAAATTTGGGGTGTTACAAACCTATCCCCTTACAAAGAATCTCGTCCTCAAGATTGGAATGTTACTCGAATAGCTCGGGGTATTGGGCTTTCAACTCGTCTTCTTTTTCCCATGTGGCTTCTTCAACGGGGTGGTTGTCCCACTGAACCTTGCAAAAGCGAACCACACGGCTCCTGGTTACCCTTTCCTTAGTTTCCAGAATCTGGACGGGTTTCTCAATGTAGGTCAAGTATTCTTGGACGTTGAGCTGTTGGAGGTCGGCCTGTTCGGTGGGCACACGGAGACATTTCTTCAGCTGAGAGACGTGGAACACTTCATGGACTCCTGCCAAAGATGGAGGTAGTTCAAGTTGATATGCCACTTCTCCCTGCCGTCAGAGGATCTGAAAAGGTCCGACATAGCGGGGTGCTAACTTGCCTCTCATGTTGAACCTTTGAGTGCCACCGAGGGATGTGACTCGGAGGTAGACATAATCGCCCTCCTCAAAGGTTAGGTCTCTTCATCGGTTATCGGCGTAGCTCTTTTGTCGGGACTGGGCTATCTTCAATTTGTCCCTAATGATCTTAACCTTCTCTTAGGCTTCTCTCAATATATCTGTCCCGAACAGCTGTGACTCTCCGGTCTGATCCCAAAGTAGCGGTGTTCTGCACTTACGCCCATAAAGCGCTTCAAACGGGGACATCTGCAGGCTAACTTGATAGTTGTTGTTGTAGGAGAACTCCGCATAAGGCAAGTTCTTGTCCCACATTCTGCCAAAGTCTAGAGCGCAAGCTCTAAGCATATCCTCCAACACCTGGTTGACCCTTTCGGTTTGACCATCGGTCTGTGGATGATAGGCGGTGCTAAAGTTCAGCCGGGTGCCGAGCTCTTCTTGAAGGTTCTTCCAAAACTTAGAGGTAAATTGACTCCCATGGTCAGATACAATCTTCTTTGGCACTCTGTGCAGGCACACAATCCGGGTCATATACATCTCAACCAACCTAGCGATGGTGTAAGTTGTCTTGACGGGGATGAAGTGACCCACTTTGGTGAGTCAGTCAATGATTACCCAAATAGAATCATGACCAGCTTGGGTACTGGGTAGTCCTGTGATGAAATCCATTCCTACCTCTTCCCACTTCAATTCGGGGACCTTGAGGGGTTGCAACAGTCCGACAGGTCTCTGGTGCTCTGCCTTGACTTGCCGGCATGTGTCGCACTTGGCCACATACTCAGCTATTTCCCTCTTCATCCTGACCCACCAATATTTCTCCTTTAGGTCTTGATACATCTTTGTACTCCCAGGATGTATGGAGTATAGAGTATCGTGGGCTTCCTAAAGGATGAGTCTCTTTAACTCAGGCTTGTCGGGTACACATATCCGATTTCCGAACCAGATGGTACCGTGCTTGTCCTCGGAGAATCCGAGGGCTCTACCCTTCCGCATGTTCTGTTGGATCTCCAAGATGTATGGATCTTCCTTCTATGTCTCCCGGACCTGGTCTATTAAGACATGTCTGGTTTCTAAGGCGGCGAGATACGCTCTGGTGGTGATCCCTAGATTTAGCCTTTCCATTTCCTTGTATAGCAAGGGGGACTAGTCCTGTATCCTGATGGCATTGCAGTACTGAGAAAACAAGGGCTGGTTTCGGAGTCTGTGATGAGTGATTGACAGATTTTACCCTATGATTCGAAGGGGTCCCTCCGAAGGGGTTCGGAGGTGGTTTCACCAAAGGGTTCGGTGGGTCTGATTGCTGCAGCTATTACAACGGAGTGTGCCTGTCGGAGGAGTCCAACAGTACACAATGACATGGCTGTACCGAAGGGTCTCGGTATTTTGGGCGGTACACCGGAGTGTGTGCCAAAGGTTGTTTACCTGGAGAGGTCTTCGCGGTACTGGATACACTTGTCTGCTTGTTTGTGGTGCGCAGGTGACTTCGGAGGCGACGCACGGTTCGTAGCAAGTGAACCTGGGTCAAGCGGGAGGCTTGATGCCAGGGGAGCAGGGAGGTCCATCACGAAGGCTAAGAAGGGGTCAAGGTCGGACCTCAGGTCGAGGTGCGCCAGGAGAAGGCAGTAAGTGCGGAGTGTGACTCCGGGTGAAGGTACCCCGAGACGAAGTCCTTGGAGGCGAGGCACTTCGAAGGGTACTCCTAATGGAGTAACTTCTAAGTATGGTGGACTAAGTCCTTAGCAATGAGATAAGGCGTTCGAAGTGTGCTCCAGAGGGAGGCACTCGAAGGTATACCCGACGAAGGTCTCAGAAGTCGAGGTGCATCGAAGGCATGGTCCGGGTGAGGATCGTCGAGGAGTGTGCTCGGGGAGAGACACTACGACGAAGTGCTAATGGAATGCTTCATGCGGAGGCCTTGGACGAAGGAGGGACTTCGAAGGGTGGTACTCCGAAGGTGGGGCTTTCGGAGTGAGGCTGGCTCCAAAGTGAGGCTAACTTGAGGTACTTCGGCCATGCATGGCTTTGGTACATGGATTGATGGAGTTCAAGCTGGGAGAAGCTGCGAAGCTGTGATGGTCCACTCCGAAGGTGTTGGTGCGAAGGCCCAAGGGCTTTGACGGCTTCGGCTCAAAACCGTCACTGTATCAAAGACTGACTTTGGTGAAGCGAAGGCCGTCAGGCTCAAGGCTTCTCACCGAAGCTACCACACCCCTCGCGTGCGAAGGGGGGCTTCAGAAGGGTCCAAAATTACAAAGGCTGACAATGTCTGCTATTCAAAAGCTGGTGCTGTCCCCTCTGCGAATCTGACAAAAGAAGCCTCCAAATAAATTAGACTACCAGTTGTACCCCCTGTTTTGATGAGACAAAAACAGTGTAAACCATAGGGGTAAAGTAGTCTATTCACAGGGCTGAATAGTGCCTATAAATAGTGGAGGTTGGCTAGGTCACATCAACACTTTGAGCAGCCATTGTAGAACTCCTGTGCTAGCCGCCACACTCTCTGTATTCATCCTGTGAGTTCATTTTGTGTTCCCTGTTCAAGCAATGAAGTTTTGATTCTGTTTTCATTTACTGCTTGAACTTGTATGCGTACTTCACTGCATGCTTTGATTTCTCTATGCACCTTCTTCTTGTGAGTTTTTTGGAGAGGTGTGTGAGAAGTCTGTCTGGGTGAAGTGTGTTTTTCAGTGTCTGTTTGCTCTGTGTAAACTGGAGGCTAGACCTCTCTGATTACTAGCGAAGCACTATTTGACTTGAGTCGAAGCCCATTTTCTTCCCGTGTCGAAGTACTCGGCGAGGTCTGTTTAGTGTGCATTTTAGACCTTCGAAGTACGAAGCCTAGCATCACTTGCTGTCGCTGAGTATTTGGTCGAAGTCCGCAGAGGGAAGTCTGCTCTTGCGAAGGGTGAAGTGCGAAGCCTGCTCGAAGGCACCCAGTGTGCTGAGCCTGCACTGACTTAGCAGAGCTGATCGAAGTCCTCAGAGGGAAGTCCGCTTGCGAAGGGTG